>CAWUFW010003142.1:0-725000 GCA_963921515.1 Calotriton arnoldi | reverse complement strand
TGGGCAACACATTTTCAAACACAATGCAACATTCAGCTCAATGTGAATTTCTAGTTAAATGCAATTAGTTACTTTATGGATTACTTTTCTAACCACAGGACTGGATCCTAGATTCAGTCCTGGGACATCTCCTGTAAACAGTTGAGTAAAAGCGTTTTGGTTACAGTACTGATTTTTAAGGAATATTATTGTATTTTAAAAGTTGACAGTTAGAAACTTTTTCTCATATAGTCACCAATGTTATCCTATGGAAGGAAATTCACTTAGCAGGTAAAAACTGTTATCGTTACTTTTTCTTACTCAGTGTTGGATCCTGGATCCAGCACTGGTGCATCTCCTGTAAACAGTTGTAAGAATGCGTTTAAGTCATACAGGTGATTTTTAAGGAATATTTGTAGTTTGTAAAAATCAACACTTTGAAACTTTTTGCTGAAAACCAGACAATGGATTCCTATGGAAGAAAATATAAGTTACTGGTAAGTACGGTTAAAATTACTTTTCAGGGTCAGTGCTGGGCTAAAAGATGCAGCACTGGGTTCTCTCCTGATAACAGGTGAGTAAATCGGAATTCGTATTTCGGCTGATTTTAGAGGAATATTTTAAAGTTCCAAAACTCCACACTTAGAAGAATTTCCAAGTGAAACCAGTCAATGTTAGCCTATGGAAGGAAATTCAAGTTACTGGTAAGTACGGTTAGAATTACTTTTCAGGGTCAGTGCTGGGCTAAAAGGTGCAGCACTGGGTTTTCTCCTGATAACAGGTGAGTAAGTCGGAATTCGGATTTCGGCTGATTTTAGAGGAATATTTGTATGTTTCAAAAATCAACACTTAGAAACTTTTTCAGCAAAAAGCAGGCAATGATATCCTATGGAAGGAAATTCAAGTTACTGGTAAGTACGGTTAAAATTACTTTTCAGGATTAGTACTGGGCTGAAAGATGCAGCACTGAGGTCTCTCCTGATAGGTGAGTAAATCGGAATTCGTATTTCGGCTGATTTTAGATGAATATTTTAAAGTTCCAAAACTCCACACTTAGAAGAATTTCCAAGTGAAACCAGTCAATTTTAGCCTATGGAAGGAAATTCAAGTTACTGGTAAGTACGGTTAAAATTACTTTTTAGGACCAGTACTGGGCTGAAAGATACAGCACTGAGGTCTCTCCTGATAACAGGTGAGTAAATCGGAATTCGTATTTCGGCTGATTTTAGAGGAATATTTGTATGTTTCAAAAATCAACACTTAGAAACTTTTTCAGCAAAAAGCAGGCAATGATATCCTATGGAAGGAAATTCAAGTTACTGGTAAGTACGGTTAAAATTACTTTTCAGGACCAGTACTGGGCTGAAAGATGCAGCACTGAGGTCTCTCCTTATAACAGGTGAGTAAATCGGAATTCGTATTTCGGATGATTTTAGAAGAATATTTGCACAATGGTGAAGGGAGGGGCGGGGCCTGAGGTGACATCTGTGCAAACGCGCCCCGTGGCGCGTTTTAAGTTGGGGATTAAGTCCCCTTGAATCCTGAGGGTCCCTAGGGGCCAACTAGCCCACCAGGAACCTCCAATATGCGCCAGGGGCTGCGTTGCAGAGACGTGTAGAGAGGCCACACCCTTTTACACCTCTCTGCAACGCAGCTCTGTGGCGGTTTCTGGATGTACCTGTTGGGCTAGTTGGCCCCAGGGACCCTCAGGATTGAAGGGGATTTAATTCCCCATCTTAAAACGCGCCACGGGGCCTGTTTGCACACATGTCACCTGAAGCCCCGCCCCTCCCTTCACCACTGTGCAAACGCGCCCGTGGCGCGTTTTAAGTTGGGGATTAAGTCCCCTTGAATCCTGAGGGTCCCCGGAGTCCAACTAGCCCACCATATACCTCCAAAAGCGCCACAGAGCTGCGTTGCAGAGAGGTGTAAAAGGGCGTGGCCTCTGTACACCTCTCTGCAAGGCAGCCCCTGGCGCATACTGGAGGTTCCTGGTGGGCTAGTTGGCCCCCAGGGACCCCCAGTATTCAAGGGGTCGTTCCCCCTCTGCAAACGCGCCAGGGCGCGTTTGCAGAGTGGTGAAGGAAGGGGCGGGGCCTGCGGGCCCGATCGTCTTTTTTTTTTTTTTTTTTGTCCCCTGAAGGGGGCTGTGTGGCCCCCTTCCTTTTTCATGTTTTTGGGCCCTGGGGACCCCATCCCCCAGGGCCTTACCCCTTTTTTTGTAATTAAAATAAAAATAAAAAAACGGGAAGGGGGCCGCGTGGCCCCCTTTCCTGGGCCTCGATTTTTTTTTTTTGTTCTTTGGAGGGGGGCTGCGTGGCCCCCCTCCTCAGGCCATTTAAGGCCCCGGGGACCCCATCCCCCGGGGCCGGCCTTTCCGTTTTTTTTAAATTTAATTATTTTTATTTTTTGGGGAGGGGGGCCGCGTGGCCCCCTCCCGGGCCACTACTTGCCCCGGGGACCCCATCCCCCGGGGCTGGCCCTCTCCGTTGGGGACTGTGGGGGGTCCCCAATCCCCCACAGTCCCGCCGGCTCCCGCGTCCCTTGGGAGCCGGCATTGCTTTACACATGGGGAGCTGCTAAGATGCAGCTCCCCATGTGGAAAGCAATGTGCTTTGGATATTGGAGAGAGAGCAGGTTTCCCTGCTCTCTCTTCCAATATCCAAAGCAAGTTTGCAATGACAGGACGGGAGCCGCGAGGCTCCCGTCCTGCCATAGCAAACTACAGTGTCCCCGGGGTAGGCACCCCGGGACACTGCAGGAGCCGGCCCTGGGGGGTGGCGGTCCCCAGGGCCATCAAGGGCTCCAGGAGGGGGGCCGCGCGGCCCCCTCCCATTCAGGTCACAGCCCCGGGAGGTGGTGGTCCCCGGGGCTCTGGGGGTCCGTAACGGACCCCCATATTTAAATGTTTAGTGCCCCGGGGAGGTGGCGGTCCCGGGCGTGTGGAGGGCTGGAGCCCCCACACAGGTTTTTCAATTTAAAAAAAAAAGCCCCGGGAGGTGGTGGTCCCGGGGCTGCGGGAGGCTCAGAGCCCTCCCGCACCATTTAAAAAAAAAAAGCCCCGGGGGGTGGCGGTCCCCGGGGCTTGGGGGCCCTTTGAGGCCCCCACACATAAAATTAATCCCCCCACCATGCCCCCGGGACTTGGGCCACCCGGGGGCAAAATACTGTCGAGCGCGGAGACCGCGCTCGATTTTTCGGCAGGATTCGCGCACCCTGAGCGCATCCTGCCGATTTTTAAAAATGTTTTTTTTTTTTTTTTTTGTTTTGCCCAGGGGACCTTGTGGGACCCCCTGAGCAAACCTAGGGGGTCAGGGTGTTTCTACCCTGCCCCCTTTGTGCGCTTTGCGCACTTGTTTCTGTCCCTCGGTTCTACCGAGGGACAAAATGGCTGCCAACATTTCCTGAATCGGAATGTTGACAGCCAGCTGACAGCCAATTAACATGCAGCTCGTGATCGGGAGAGTGCAGCGGACCCTACTCGGCCATAGATATCACTATCTTTTTACTTTTGATTTTCTCAGCAACTACTGAACGGATTTACACCATTTAACAAAAGGGTTCTTTCTGAACCAAGAACTACCTCTTTGCCAAATTTGGTGTAATTCCGTTCAGCAGTTCGAGCTGTAGCCGTGTCTAAAGTTTCCTATGGAAAATTGCATGGGGAAAACGCGTTTTGGGACCCTCCTTTTTTCTCGGCCCCCGCTTGACGAATCCCCCCGAGACTTTCAGGGTAGAAGCGGACCGGAGCGCCCCACAAAGTTTGAAAATTTTGCGAAGATACGTCAACCGGCAAGAGAGTTATTTCAAATAGAATGTCGCGGATTTCCTATGGATAATAGGTTGTAACTATAACTATCTACTGGCGACCGCCAGTAGATAATATATATATATATATATATATATATATATATATATATGTATGTATGTTTTTTAACAGTTTTTATTAGAAAGAAAGCAACATCAGTCACATATATATCAGTGATCAATACATAGTCAGACATATGTAGTCTACAAACTTTACCAAACAAAAACTGTTTCCCTCAGCCATCCGTATCCCTCCTGTCCCATCGGCGTTCCGTCATTTCCATTTCCGTGGTCGGTGAGACACACAGGTCACCCCTATAAACATTCCACTTTCCCCATTTCCTATCCCACTTTTTGGGGCAACCTCTAGATTTGAAAACCTCTTTTTCTGCGACCATACATTTGTCTAGGTCCCTCGCCCAGCTTCCTGAAGATGGAATGTCAGCTACTCCCCACTTCGTAGCTATGTTCCGTTTTACCAATGTGTATCCCAGGGCGACCCACTGTTGCTCCACCTCGGTGAGATCCGTCGCCTCCCATATGTTGAGGAGCCCTAATTGTGGTGTCAGTGTGATGTCTTTCTTTAGTGCTCGTTGCATGTGCTGTGTAGCCCTCTCCCATAGGGCCTGTATAAGTGAACATTCCCATATGATGTGATGGAAGGTTGCCTCCCCGTTGCAACGACGGAGACACAGAGAATCTTGTCGGCTCCCGATCTTTGCAAGGGTGATACCTGTGAGGTATGTTCTGTGTAGGACTTTTAGTTGGACAAGGCGGAGCCTGAGAGGGATAGCCGCCTCCCTGGGGGACATCATCGCTGTTTGCCAGTCGTCATCCTCAAGCTGTCCCAGATCCGCTTGCCATTTATCTCTGAGGGATTGAAACGGGTCTGGTAGATTATTACAGAGCTTCCGGTTTGTGAGCGACACTGCTTTTTTTGGCAGTGATTCAGAGAGGAGACGATCCTTGAGGGGAGATGATTCCGGCAGTTCCTCGGCACCCCGTAGAGCTGCTGTGAGAGCGCGACGAATCTGGAGATAGAGAAAGACCTCTCCCTGAGCGAGTTGCTACTCCTCCCTCAGTTCTGTAAACTGCAGTATTCTACCCTTTTTCCACAGGTGACTTATCGTCGAGATACCGATAGTATCCCATCTGTCGAACCCGGGCTGGTTGCAGAGGGTACCCAGTTTTTGGGCTGACAACAATGGGGTAGCCCTGGTCAACACATCAAGTCAGCCAAGTCTTCGATTGGCCCGACGCCAGACATCCATGGTGAGGGCCGTAGGGCCCAGATAACGGCCCCTCCTGGCCTTCGAATAGAGGCCCCCTAGATAGCCCTTTCGACCCATTTGGTAACTATCCAGAAGAAAGGCGGGGTCCATCGGGGGGCGATACAACCATTGGTTCACCACCACCAGCTGAGAGGCCCAGTAGTACAAACGCATATCTGGGAGCGCTATACCCCCATCGTACCACCCCTTGGTCAGTTTAGTAATGGCAATACGGGGCGCCTTTCTGTCCCACAGCAGAGTCCGAACCTCACTCTCAATATTTTTAAAATGAGTCGGGGATCCTGTATGGGCAGTTCTGGAGTACATACAGGAAGCGGGGGAGAGCCAACATCTTGTAAAGCGCGGCTCGGCCCAACAGGGAAAGGGGTAGTGTTCGCCAATGTTTGATATCGCTGCGTAATCTGTCCAGAGGCGCAGCTAAGTTTTTAGTGTGGAACAGTGCTGGATCAGGGGTGACCTAGATCACCAAGTAACGAAAACCCTCGGCGGCCTTTTCAATGTCAGTCGGGTGGAAGTGCAGGGATCGGGCCGTGGAGGGCGAAAATCACGGATTTGTACCAATTAATGGAGTATCCCGAACATTTACCAAAGTTAGTGAAGATATTTAAAAGTCTATGCACCGATCTTGTTGGTGACGCCAGATACAGTAGAATATCATCAGCGTAAAGGGATATTCTGTCTTCCCTCCCTTCTGCCCATTTCAGCCCCTTAACACTGGATCTCCTCTGACCCACGATGCCAGTGGCTCCAAGATCAATGAGAAAATCAATGGGGACAGGGGGCACCCCTGTCTCGTGCCCCTTCTCAATGAGAAAGTTCTGGAGAGGCGGTTATTGACCCTTAAGGTCCGTGTAGAGCAGCTTAACCCATCCCATGAATTTCGGGCCAAACCCTAAGCGTCGCAGCACCTCGAAGAGGTACGGCCACTCAATGGAGCCAAACGCCATCTTGGCGTCCAACGACAACACAACAGAGTCTTCTGCTATGACGTGTTTACGGCCCAGGACATTGTGGAGGTGACGGATATTTAATGCAGTGTTGCGGTTCGGCATAAAGCCAGACTGGTCAGCATGGACCAGTGACGTGAGGACCGGGGTGAGGCGGGCAGCCAGGAGTTTTGCGAGAAGTTTGGCCTCCGCGTTAATCAGGGAAATCGATCTATAGAAGTAGCATCTATCAGCAGGTTTCCCTGGCTTACGGATAACCACGATAGAGGCCAATCGTTGATCCACCGGCAGGGTCCCTTTTTCGTAGCTCTCATTATACATGTCCGGCAGGTGGGGTACGACAAGCGAGGCGGTAGACTTGAGAAATTCAATGGGGACCCCATTGGGCCCCATAGCCTTCCCCGATTGTATGCTGTTAATTGCGGAGCCGATCTCGTCGGTGAGATCGACCTCCAACGCGTCTCTTTGCTCCGCGGACAGGACAGGCAGACTCATATCTGCCAGTAAGTGGCGGGAGTCATCCGCCGTGGCCACGGCCGAGGGCATGTATATCCACTCCAGGTGATCCGCAAAGGCATCTGCAATTGCCTGGGATCCGTTAACGTCTGTGTGTTATCGATTTTAAGACAAGGGACCCACCGCTCCGACTGTTTCCTTTTTTTCCAACCACACAAGCAGCTTGCCCGCTTGATCCCCAAGTTCGTAAAGCCTGTGGCGTGTGGCCAGTAGTCGTGCACCAGCCCGCTCTCGGGCTAGGGTTTTATATTCAAGTTGCTTTATGGTTAGACTATGTTCCGTGAGCTCACTAGGGGAACGTGAGTGTTCCGTCTCAAGTAGCAGCAGCTCTCCCTCAAGTTGTTCTAACTGTAGGTTTTGTTTATTAATATACCCTACCTTGAGAGCCAACGCCTGACCCTTCACCACTGTTTTGAAGGCCTCCCATATTGTCTGCGCCGAGTCCACCGAACCGACATTCTCCTTGAAATAGTTCTCGGACTGTGATATTAGGCTCTCTTTTATATCTGCGATTCGGAGCAGCCAGGGATTAATAACTATGGTGTTGCGCTGCCTCCGATTGTAATGTGCGAGTTCCACCCACACTGGGGAATGATCTGAGACAGCGTGGTTTCCGAAAGTTATCGATATGTACCGATTGAGTCAGGAAAAAATCAATCCCGGAGAGACTGCCATGGGCCCCGGAGTGGTAGGTGAAGTGTCAGGTCTGGATGGAAATATCGCCATATATCAATGACGCCCATAGCTGCGAAAAAGTCAGACATGTGCGTGCTAGAACGGTGCTGGGGGCGTGTCGGGTGTCTATCTACCAGGTCATTTGGGGTCATATTAAAATCCCCCCCCAGAATTAGCGGACCCGCCGGGAGATCGAGCAAGAGTCTCCCCAGGTCGGCCAACGCCTCCCTCCCCAGTGCTGGTGGAATGTAGGCTGAGACAACATTGAGGGGTTTCTCTTCCCAGCTAGCCTCCAAGACCGCAAACCTGCCCAGGGGATCTACCCACGTATGTGTCAGTGTGAGTGCAAGACTTCTTCTTACCAATATACCCGTTCCCCTAGAGCCGGAAGTGTACCCTGCATGGACAAGAAGTTTATAACCCCATCGGGACAGAGCTTTGCAATTATTGCCCACTCAGTGAGTTTCCTGTACCAGGACTAGATCAGGGGCATGGCGTTTAAGGTATTGCAACACCAGGCCCCTCTTTAGTTTGTCCCCTAACCTATTCACATTCCATGTCATAGCGGAAAGTGACGTCTCTACAGAATTATTAGCCATGTCACTGTTCGGGGTAAGTATATGTGGTCCCCAGAGCGAACCCAGGGGGCAGCCCGGCAGATGCCTGCCACCCTCTTCCGGCTGTCAGAAATGGAGCAGTATGTAGGCAAACAGTTTAGGAAGCGGCTGGAAACCATATTGAGCATGACTGAAGATAATTTATGTGACTGGGTGCAGCGGACTTTGGATACAAAAAACATAACAACCCCCCCCTACCCCAACCACCGCCCCCCTCCCTGCCAGTGGATCTAAAGCTACCCACTCCCCAACAAGGCAGAGTGCCTGTCGCCCCCCCCCCCCCACAACAACAGAGGTGCCTGGTGGGCAGCCACCCCAGCCCAGATCCGAACATCTTCAATAAACAAGCTGCAGAATAAGCGTGGACCTCCTCCCAGAGTAGGCTACCTGGCAAGCACAGTAGAATAAGTGATATCCCCCTCCCCCCCTTCCCGGAAAGTCCGTAGTTAACCGTATTGTGTCCTATTTCGTGGTTCAGCAGTGTCCCAACGAAACCCCCGACTAAAGTCCCCAAACATTCGCACATGAATACGACACAGGCACATCCAGAGTCACTTAGCTGCGGCGTTCGTCTTAAAGGTGGGCCAAGGTCCGAGATTTTCTCCGCTCCCAGGGGGCGGCTCATTATCTTTAGCCGCGGATTCGGTCCGGGACCCAGCGGCGGGCTTCATCCTGCTGTGTCGCAGACCAGTTTGTTTCTCGTTGATGGGCCTCCCCACTCTGCGCCACCCCTCAAGTCAGTCCCATGTGTCCTCAGGGGAGGAGAAGAACCAGGTTTTTCCCTCTGCTGCAACACGTAATTTCGCCGGGAAAAGCATTGCATACTTAATGTCCCGTTCTCTCAGCGCCTTTTTAACCGCTTAAAAGCTGCGCCTTTGATTTTGGACTTCCGTGGTGAAGTCCGGAAAAATGGTGATCGCACTGTTCTCTATAGTGAGTGGCGGGCAGGAGCGTGCAGCCTGAAGGATAGCATCACGATCTCGGAAGTTAAAGACCCTTGCTATTATCGGTCGAGGGGGGGCTCCAGGCTTAGGTCGCCACCCCCCCCTGGGATTCGATGAGCCAGTTTGATAGAGAAGTAGTTGGATAGTCCCTTTGGTTTTAGGCGATTGGAGATGAGGTCCTCGACAAAGAGATCAGTAGCCGGGCCCTCGGCCCGTTCCGGGACCCCCAGGATGCGCACGTTGTTTCGCTGCGCCCACCCTTCGTAGTCATCCAGTTGCATCTCCATCTTAGCTTGAGTGTCTCGTAGCCGCTGGACTTCTTGTTTCAGTTGGGAGGTTTCTTTTGTGAGCTCCGTTGTGACCTCTTCAACTTCTTTGACTCTAGCGTCCATCTTCCGAAGGTCTGCCCTTATGAGTGAGACCTCAACATTCACCACATCAATTCGGGTCTCCAGGGAGGTGCGCACTCCAGTAATGGCGGCCATGATATCCTGAAGCGTTAGGTCTTGTGGGGCGGGTGAGGACCCCGCCTCGTCGCGGACCTCTGACCGGGGGACCCCCTGATCGTCTCTGGATTTGGACCATGCAAACTTATCGAGCTTGGTTTGCAGTGAAGTCTTCGTACCTCTCCCCCCCTGCCATTATCCGTCCGTGCTTGGCAGGCGATAGGTGGCGCAGTCGGGGCAAAGACCGGTAGTCTCTGCCGCCTGCCCGGGGCGCACGTGCCTCCGGCGGCCTGTCAGGTTTCCTGGTCCGGGCACTCGCAGGTGGTGCGAAGTGGCGAACGTTGGTGCCCCCCCTCTCACTTAACTGACGTACGTGGCAGGAGAAATACCCAGTCTCCCGGAAGCGCGGTGCGCCGAGGGGTTCTCTCTTCGCAACCGCTATGCAGGCACCACTATTGTGGACAGGTATAGCGCTGCAAAGCGCTCCCCCACTGGTGTCCCGGGGCGGGGGGCCGCCGTGTAGGCTGCAGGAGTTCAATTCAGGGACCTCCTTAAATAACAGGCCAACAGAGTGTCTCTCACAACCACAGACCCGGGAACCAGCTCAGGAGCTCTCACCTCCTCCTTCACTCAGCGGGTCTCTCCTGCGGCCTCGATCACCGCCTCGCTGGATGTCTCGCATTTCATCCGGTCGCTGCACCCTCGTTGTCTACCGGCCTCCCGGGGGCGCTGCCGCGGCTTTCCTCGGGCACTTTCCCTGGTGACCTCACCACAGGGCTTCACCTCCGGGCCGGCTGGGGCTCCCCCCGCCTGCGTGGGCACAAGCCGGCCGCCGCGGAGCACCGCAGCAGTACCGGGACGTTGTCTGATCTCAGGGTCCCCGGGCAACTTCACGTTCGCGCCGTCTCCCCTCAAGCTGGCGCGCTGCCGTTATTCGCCGGAGGAGAGCAAAGCACCCCGGCTCCGCTCCCCCACCTCGGGCTGAGGAGTTCCTCCCAAGGGCAGCCCTTGACCGCCACACGTCCACAAGCCTCGCGGCAGGCAGCCGAGGCAGACGCCGAGCACCGCCTGCTCCGGGCTCCGATATCCTATGGCTATATTATCGCGGCCGCCGTGCCGCCATTTTGTGGCGTCTCCACCTCGGCCGACTCACCACTTTCTTTCCTTGTTCACGCACCTTCAGGCGTTAGGTCTGCGGGCAGCAGGCACTCGCCGCAGCCAGGGCTGGAAGTCCACCTGAATCAGAGTTCAGAGTCACGTTTATGATCAGGATTTGTGACGGATGACGGGCGAGGGCTCCGGAGCCTCGCTAGTGTGCGGCCATTCCCGTTGGCTGCTGGCCACGCCCCCTTATATGTATGTTTTTAATATAAAACTTTTCAGCTATTGGGCATCCATGTTGTGTCGAGTACAGGCAATAATTGAAGGTTACAATAAATATTAAACACACAAAAGGTGTTGAGAGTATGTTTGCAGTAAGTCTAACCACTGGCAATTGCTCAGGGTAGCCATCTAACCAATTTGCCCACCATGCCACCTCAGGTTAGGCTCGGCTATATGCAAATTAGTCTTGACCCTGCTCCAATAGGATCAGTCTAGCCTGAACTGCTGCCAAGCCAGATCCTGTCTGTTCCGGAACACAAGCAGCCCAAGACCAGTTTTGCCCTGACTGGGGCTCTTCAGTCTGGTGTAACTTGGTTCAAGTGGCACAGAAAGCAAAGAACCCATGTCACAAATTAATATTCACAAGTTTGAAATACTGATTGATTGCTTACCAAACAGCAGGCCTGTTCTGCATTGTACTTCTTTTGTTTTATGGATGTGTTGAAGGTCTGCCTTTCCCGGTAAAGGAAAGTAGAACAGGATGCAGGTTTGTCAAAACATTTCTGATGTATGATGTTGGAAAGTGGTGCCCTTTAGCGGCATAACTATAGCTTTGTATACTTTATTTTTCAGAGCAGCAGTACTTCTGATGCATAAATTAAAGTTTCCCGCTGCAGTCAGGCATATTTAATGCCAAGCAGTTATATGGAAATGAGTGTCAATTTGTAAATAACACTTTGCATGAAATGGCCAGTTTAATTTTCGCAGACATTTAAAACTAATGCAGTCAAATGATGAAGCTATACATCCTGCAGTCTATAATACTGCTAAAGCTGGATACTCGGTTGTGTGGGTAGTGCTGATAGTGGGATATTACTAAAAGTGCAGTTCCTCTTTTTCTGAGAGTTTACATCAGTATGGAAACATAAGCTGTTTGTTCAGAATTCTCCTTGTATTTTGTGTTACTTTTTCAGTTCTTTGATCTACAAGATCTGTTGTCCTGCCTTTCTTTTTCTCTTCTTTTGTTGAAGATTACATTTGAGCTTTAGTTTATTTCCATTTCTTTTGGTAGCTTCAACTTTTGCCACTCACCTTTGTAAGTTTCTCTTTGTAAAAGTATCACCTTTCTTTTACTGCTGTTATCTTTAGAGCCCATACAGAAGAACTTTACATCGTTGGCTTATTTGTTAACATATAAGAATAGAATTGTATAAGAAAAGAACTCCATGTAGCCTCAACTTAAAAAGAAAGGGAGCATGAAGAGAGGTGTATTAATGTCTCATAATTTCAGTCAGTCAGTCAAATCACTTTATTCGATTAATTAAAATCATAAAAGTACAGTACACAGGACATAAAACAATAATATCATTCAATTCAGTTGGGCGATATAAAAAAACATTAAAACTCCTACAAAAGTCTATAATTCATCAGAGCTTGAAATTTATCAACTAAAATAATTACATTAGGGTGATTTTGAAAATTCATGCATCATTAATCATAGGAATTCTCCTTCTCCTAAGGCGAACAGCAGCCACAAGAAAACTAGCGATATTAAAAATGTTCCAAGTATCATCTAACAATTGAAGATACATTAAAGCTGGTCTTGCCTGTAGAAAACCTTTTCCCCTCAAAAGGGGGACTAAAAACCTCCTCCGTATTTCATTATAAAAATCACAAAACATGATAAAATGCAATGTATCCTGCGATGAAAAATTATCACACTGGCACAGGCCTATATCCTCTGGCTTACACCATCCCAGAAGGTTACCCAGGGAGAAATGAATCAGGTTGAAGCGGAACCTTGTCAGTAGCCAACGGTGATAAGGCTTGGTTACAATTCTCAAATAAGGCTCCATTGACGGGGAAGAAATAATTAAGTAATGAGCCCTAACCAAAGGTTTTTGAATCTCCTGTTCCTCTCGTTCCAACATCAGTATATTTAAAAATTGTGCTTTTACCCAAATTACATCCTCTTTTTTGATCCCTTCTGGGGCATTATAAATATCAGGTCGCCCTAGTTTAAAAAACATAGACCTAACATAAGACAGCCACGGGATGCTGTTAGATTTCTCCAGGGCAACAACATCCCGTAGAATTTGATGGTTCAGGGTTAAGCCAGGTTTTAAGCCAACAGACCAAGGGGGCCAGTCTCAATGAGTCAGTTACATAACCCATCCCCAATTCCTGATGAATAGCAAATGTTGGGGTTGATTGGGGCACAGACAGAAGGGTTCGTAAAAATTTATTTTCAGCCATCTGCATCCCCATCTGCTGTTTGTAGCCCCAAATAGCAGAGCCATATGTAGCAATGGCCAAACATTTAGATCTGTAAATGGAGAGAATAGCTTCAAAAGGCTTTGCTCCCAATCGGTGTGTAAACCCTAATAAAGCTGATGTTGATCTTACTACTGCGTTTTTTTTTTGCTCTAGATTGGGGGACCCAGGAGCATCTATCATCAAATAAGACCCCTAGGTATGTAAAAGCGGTCACTCTGGACACCTCCGCTCCATTGCATGAGAAGATTTTTCCTTTTCTTTTCTTTGACCCATTATCATAACGTGTGACTTTGACATGTTCACAACCAGATCCAGGGATTTCATAAAATCCCCGAATGCATCCAACAGTCTCTGAAGGCCAATGGCGGTTCGGGATAATAAGACGGCGTCATCCGCGTATAGTAGGACCGGAATAGTCCTAGTTCCTACACGCGGAATATCCAAACTCGCCTGTTCCAAGATTTTATCTAAAGCATTAATATAAAGAGTAAAAAGTAATGGCGCCAATATACAGCCCTGACGGACACCTCTACCTGATTTAAAGTGACTAGTGCATTTACCTTCCCGAGTGACCCTAACTACTGCTAAAAGATCCCGATGTAAGTCTGCTAAAAAATAAACCAAACAAGGATCAATACCCATACCAAGTAAAATGGACCAAAGCTTCGATCTGTTAACCAGATCGGAGGTAAGATCCATAAAAGCCATTTGTAAGGGACCTTTTTTGGCTACGGTGTATTTGCCTATTAATAAATATAAGTTAAGACACTGATCCATGGTACTTCTGCCCTGTCTAAAACCATACTGAAGATTGGATAAAACCCCGTTATCATTTACCCAATCAGTGACTTTAACCAAGATTACTTTACCTAGGATTTTGACGGCAGAATCAATCAGAGATATAGGTCTATAACACCGAGGGTCACCTCTTTGACCTTTTTTAAAAACTGGTATGATTGTAGACGGGGACCAAGACGCAGGGAACCCCTTCCCAACAGAAGCATTAAACACATTGGCCAGGATCTTGGCCCAAAATTTAGGTTCACTCTTATACAAATCGGCAGGGACACAATCAGGGCCAGGGGCCTTATTACTGGAGGTCTCAACTATTGCCTTTTCAATATCCACCTCATTAAAAACCAGCAGAGAAAAATCACCATAAATATCCAATCCTGAAGAGGGAACCTGCGCCTCACTTGAACTATAGATTGTCTTAAAGTGCGCCAGCCATTGGTCTTCTGATATATTAGTTTCCATGATGTCATTCTCTATGCCTGAGAAGAAAGGTGTATTAACAATAGCCCAAAATTTTGAGCTATCCTTTAAAACTTCAACAGACATTAGAGCATTCCAGGCCTCTGATTTAATTTCACTTTTACGGGTATGTATCGCTAACTTATAAGACCTCCTAAGGTTAGCTATCTGCTCCCTATCTCTTGGTCTCTTTTTCAGGGCTTGTGCTAAGATGCAATGGGCCCTAGAGCAGTTTGTGTCAAACCAACTTTCCACTGGTTTAGGTCTAGGTTTGGATTTAACAGTCAGGTCAATTGCTACCTGATGACAGATACCTTCAAAACTTCTAATCACCTCATCCTTTGGGGTGGAATGATCAACACACTTTGCAATATCATCTTTAGCCTTCATGCATAAATTAACAAAAAAAGATTCAGGAATTACTTTAGCCCATTTGAGCCTCCTCCCCTGATCACTTGTAGTCACGTGATTAACTCCTATCTTCCCACCCAATGAACATAAGAGACCCAGGTCTTTATGTAATTCAAGAATTACTGGGTTGTGGTCACTAAGGGGGGACAACTTAGCATTATAGGATACCACATTAGCTAACAATAAGGGGGACAAAAATATATAGTCAATGATAGTATCCCTTCCCTTAGCTTTAAATGTTGGAACCCTCTCAGATAAATCATAAAAACCAGGTTCAAAGAGATAAACTCCTGCCAGCAGGTCCTCCAGGGCCTCCCCCTTTTGCATATGCTCAAAATGGGGTGACACCGAATATTGAGGACCCAAAAAATCATCACCATAACAATTCAAATTACACAAGTGAATATTAAAATCGCCCATAAGAATGATATGATAAAAAGTGAATTGCTTCGATCTATAAACTTCTAAAAAACATTTCAAATAAGAAAGATGTTCATTCAAGGTGTCGCATTCGCCAGAATTATAAAAATTAATTAATAATATTTTAGGGCCAGTTGGAATACACAGTTCTAGTATCATACAGTTATGGGAGCTTACCTCCAACATTTTTACAGACCCTTTCAAATTTAAAGAAAGAAGGAGTACTAAGCCCCCTTAGCTCTACCTGCCAAGGTAGGACGTGCAGGTGAGAAAAAGATTTAAACCCGTCCAGCCAAAAATTGCTCTCCCTGTCCCATGTTTCCTGAAGAGCAATAATATCATATTTTTTATAAACTCAAGCCAGCTAGGATCATCCCTTTTAGATCTAAGCCCTGCAATGTTCCAACTAATGATCTTACAATTGGAAACAGTTTGTGGGTCCATAGACTGGTGATTCTGGCCGAAATCAAATAGACAATCATGAGATGACTCTAGTCAGTCATTCTCATCTAACTGGGACAGTGGAGAAAATCTATTTAAAAGGGCTATACCCTGCCCTTCACCGCTTAATTTCCCAGGACGAATTTGCGTGTCTATTGTGTCTCTAATATTAAGCCTTTCTGGAGAGATTTCCAAATTTTTAGTTTCTTCAATGCGTTTGAGAGGCTGAAAAGGCCTCCTCAAATATATCTCACTATGAGATTTGGCAAATGCATTCAGTCGTCTAACTGGAGGATAAAAATAACCCAAAGGCAAGGCTCTGATACCCCCCTTCCCCTGATCCTGATTAATGTCCGAGGCATCCCAGAACAATCTATCTGCTACGTTCCGTGTATTAAAATTAACAATAATACAATCGCCATCCAGTTGTTTCTGGCGGTTACCCACCCACCCCACTCGTCTTGCCATTATAATGGCAGAGGAAATTTCAGTACTTCCTGTACAATATTGATCACACCATTTTTTTACTTTTAGCAAAAGGGTCGAGGTGGGTTCATTCTCATCAGGATTAAGTGGTGGGACCCTTACAAGAACCGCGGCCAAAGGAGTCGCTTCTGGGGGGAGATTAATACTACCACAATTAAGATTTACTGGCCTCTCGTGGGATAGTAAAGGCTCCCTAGTGACCAGGGTCTGGGCATTATCTGTCAGTCCCTCAAAGTTCCTATCTCTATGGCTACGATCCCCCCCCCCTTTACCGGGCGGACCTGGTATCCCCCAGCTCTCTCCCTCTCTCCAAATTCTGACCTTACCCGTAACGGGGAAACTGGATGAGCGCCCAAATTAACTAATCCGGAGCTTGGCCTAGTCTCTACTTGGACATTAGGAGGCGTAATTGAACTAGGAGGAGTAAGCAAGGGTTTTGAGGTCATTAAAAAAGTGTCAATACGCTCACATTTTTCCAAAATCCCAGCAACACAAGTTTGCAAAGTGTCAATAATGTCGTTTGCTATACTAGAGAGAACAGATTCCAACCTTGAGGTAAAAATTTCTTCCACCAAGTTCCGAACTGTCAAGTCAATATTTTCAATCATGTCATTCCCTTGAATAGACGAACTTCTTTTTGCGCCTCTATCCCGTTTACAGGATTTACTAGTAGGTCTCTTTTTCCCAGCAAGTCCCAGAGACAGCCTTTTTGGTGCCTTTTCTAACTTGAGCAGAGGGGCCTTAGTAACGTCAGCCAAATCCCCAGGCTGAACAGCATTACACGTTAGAGCACCCTGTGCAACTAACGGTGTTGAAATCAGTACCATGGGTTCCAGGGGGACAGGTATTATAGTTACGGAATCAGATGTAACATTCCCCTCCTCTGGCTCTTGACTTGTACCCATACCCAGTTCTTTTTCTGCATTGGCAATCTCCTTGTTAAGGGCTCCCACCGCAGAAGTTAAATAGGAAATAATAGATTCCGATTTCCTTGGAATTTTAGCTTTTACCCCTCCCTGGTCCTGACCACACAGTTGCTTACGCTTACCCATATTGGACGTTCGAGGGGTAGCCCAGCCCAGCCTCTTCCGGGCACTGACGGGCAGGATCTGCGAGGCCCTTTAAGCGCCTCCTGGCGCGCGATGCAAGGCAGCTGTGTCTGCCCTCAGGGGCAGTCTGGGAGCTGTAGTCTCCCCTGATTTCCTGTTGCCGGTGGTGCCGGTAAGTAAAGCGTCCCGCAGAGCGGGATCTGCGAGGCCCTTTAAGCGCCTCCTGGCGCGCGATACAAGGCAGCTGTGTCTGCCCTCAGGGGCAGTCTGGGAGCTGTAGTCTCCCCTGATTTCCTGTTGCCGGTGGTGCCGGTAATTTCAGTCAATGAGAACCAGTTTCAGTCAAACCTGAGTTTTCCCTAAACACTTCTTTGTTTTTGAATGGACTGTAATCAGGTGTCTATCAGAAAAGTAAACTGCCCTAGACACGAGTTTAAACACCTTTTCACAGATTACGAGCACCAACTAACTGTGACCATTACATGTTTAGAAAAAATGTTTTTGAATTAAATTTAAATGGCCTGACTTATCTCCTATGTGGACTAATTTGCCATGGCATTTGATTTGCTTGCGTACAATGTTTTGGCTTTATTATATTCCTTCTTCAAACAGCAGCTACTTCACACAGGATGACACAGTAGATGATGGACAAGTTAGCAAATATATTACCAACCGTGTTCCTGTTCTCTTGTGTATCTCAAGTGAATCTGTATTTTCAGATGATTAAGTGAGAATCTCATCACAGATTGACCAAAAGTATAACCATTAGCACATGAAAGTGTTGATGGGATGCATGGAATCAAGCTCAGCAATCAGTTATGGACTACTGACTAGCTATGTATGATGCAAAAACACTATTGATTTTCAGAACACATAATTTAAGTTAAAGAAATAATGCACCAATATTTGCTAGAATTGGAACCTTGCATATTCAGTTTTGAGTTATGTGACTCCCATAAATGTAACATGTTGCAGCCACTGGTGTTACTTTGTAACATTTGTTGGCTGTCTAGGTGTACATTGTTTCACTCGTCCTTTGCTGTTGGGTCTGTGTTGCCAATCATCTTTCATGGAGCCGGCTTAGCTCAAGCAGAAAGTGTGTGTGTGTGTTACATACCAAAATATGCAAGACGTGATCTTTGCGTGTAGGGCATTACCCGTGGGTTGGGGTTTGGTATTTGATCCTTTGGATGTGTTGTGGAGTAAGTTATGGTGCGATGTAATGGGCAATATACAAGCATGGTTGATGACCTATGGTGTTATGTTTATTTGAATGGCCTATTGATGGTAAATTGACCTTTAGTTCCGTGCTGGATATATAGACTCAGGATGGCGTATGGGGAGCTGTTTAGGTGCAGATATGATACCTATGAATAATGTGACTGGTGTTTAATGTTGTTGTATAGTGACATGTTGACAACTGTGACACACTGGACAGTTTTACTAAGAACATACAGGGGTTGCATTCCGCCCATGGCTTATCATTGGTTGTGATTACTATTGCTCTCCTCTGCCTGTTTCTTATTCGTGTCCCAGTTTGTCAATCTTATGTTTGCCCCTCCTGTGGAGCATAGCTTCTTGAACATATCTTTGATTAGCTAAGTTCTATATTTCATTTGCTTGCTTTTGGGGAACAACTTTTTTTCTTTTTGTTTGCGTTTCTTCCCCTTGTGCTACTCTTTCCCATGTGTTTCTTCTCCCATGTGCTTTCCTTCCCCACACGTACATTAATTTAGTGCTCTTGCTTCTGTGCACCCCACCGAACCCACCCCAACGGTCCAAGTTGATCTTTTCGTTCATGTTGCTTCTCCCACTGCGTTGCTTCTCCCTTCCCCACTCATTTGTAATTTAGAAAAACATTTTTTTAAATACTTTTGCACTCCTTTTTTTTTTTTAGTTACACCAATCCAACTCTTATTGGTAAATAAAAAACACACCAATGGCATTTTGTAGCCATATGCATGAGTATGGAACGCATGGCTGCTGCCTCATTGTGCTGCTTTTCTTCTTTTTTTTTTTAGGTAATATCCTTGCGGCACAGCCAAGTGTACGTGCCAAGCCAATAGGTCTAATAATGGAGATCGATTGGCTTTGCCAATGCTAGTTTCTTTACCTTCCATCAATCCGTGGGAGAGTAGGTGTTTGTGTGTTTTTTTTTTTAAAATAACGTTTTATTGAGTTTATTACATTAAGCATAACAGAGCACAGAACATTTATATAATTGCAGCAGTGTTGAAATCGCGTGTGGGTTTCACCAGCACAAAGTCTGTTACTTAACAAAATGACTTAGGTTTGTGTGCCATCTGTATTTTCTTTATGTTGTGATGATTGTCCGTTACTTCTCATGTAGTGATCCCTTCTGTCTGTGTTCCTCTAATTCCTTCATACACTGTTTCTACTCTATGAACATCTATCTGGTCCATTCCTCCTTAGACTATTTTTTTCGGCAGCCATACACCAATACATGTTTGGCGTCTGGGATGGGGGTTGTTTCTCCCCATTGTTTCGAAGTATCTTGCTTTGCTGCTAAGACCTTAATTTACAAATAATTTCTGGTAGTGATTGATGGTTTGGTCTTTTACAAAGCGTAGGTAAGGCCTACAATGGGGCCCCAACCAACATGCAGGGAGGGGAGACCTTGGAATAGATGAGCCCAAAGGATGCACGCTCCCTAGAATGCAACACAACAAACCATGGGAAGGACTACATGGGTCAGCAGACACCTAAACATAGTACGTCAGGTGCTGAGAAGTCCTTCCTGGAATACAAATACACTTATTTACCACAATCTCTTTAAATACACTTTATAGGCTGATGTCAGGTGTTATTGTCCTTCCCTCCCTGTGGTGACCTTACAAAAAAAAAGAAGCCCTGTCTTTTGGCTCAGAATTGCTCGCTTTTTTTTTACTTTGGAACCGATATGCATACTTATGATCATCCTATCAATAAAGCTTTCTATGTTTTTATTTTTAAATTTTTTGATAGAGCTGTGCTTTTCCTTCTTAACCCCCATTTCAAATTTGAGCAATTTTTTAGGTTGGGCCTGGCAGCGCGCATGCGCTGTCTGCAAGACATGCTGTATTCACTAAAAGGAGTTAAGTTCCACCTGCTACTTCCTATAGGTTGACTCCGCTGTTCCTCTTCTTTACTGGCTTCTAATTGTACAGGACCACTCAACCACACATCAATTCCCCTTTATTTAATCGCCCTCTGCTGCGATGCAGGTACTTTTTCTTCAACCTTCCTCCCATTCCCCCTGCCGTCTCTGCCCGTCGCTGCAACAGGGATGGTGGTGGGGGGGGGGGGGGGGGGGGGGGAGAATCCCTGTGTGTCAGTACAGCCTGCTGCTGTGCTTTGTTTCATGAAGCATAAAGCAGGCGCTATGTTAAAATAATTAATGCACATGCCTGCTTCCTCTGACCTCAAAACTGCTGTTCGGCTTCAGTGGTGCCTGTGCCAGTTTTCAAAATTGAACTGTGCTTCTCCCCCCACGCCAGTTTTCGAAATTAAGCTGTGCTTCTATGAGAGGCTGCAGTGCCCCATTTCTGTGAGCGGTAGAGGGATCACCAGTTTTACCCAACCAGCGACCCCGCCCCATTCCTCCTCGAGGGAGCGACGAAGAGAATACAGATATAGATGCATTTTCTGTGCCGCCCACTCTCCCAGCGTTTCCGCAGCCATCAGAGACGTGCAGCAGTAGCACCAGGAAATAGCGCCAATGACATAAAAAGCAGGCTTCAAACAATCTCCTGCAGGCCCCTTCTCAAACAAACGTCTGCAATTTTTTTTCTTCAAAAGGGGAGGGTCATCTTTAAGAGGTTATATATCTCAAGAGTTCAATAAAAATGCTCACTTCGTGCTGAAGTATATTGACTAATGCATTAAAATATAGTGACGATTGGCAGAACACTGACCGTGACCTCTTGGTTGGCCGAAATAACAGCCACACAGAGATTCTCTTGTGATTGGTGGAAGTTCAAAAGGCGCTGGTGATTGGTGAAATAAATTGATATCGGAAGTTGTTGTTAGAGAGTGGTCACTTCCTGTTTGTTTTGACCCGTCCCTTGTTAGGTTGCGATCTAGGGCTCCTATTGAGAGCATCTATCAAGCTCATACCGAGGAGCAGAAGTTATTTCTCCAAACACCATTCATGGTGTTGGACAAAGGTGAGTGTGAGGACTGGGTAGAAAGTCTTGTTGATGCCATGGCGAAGATATTTCCTTAGCTACCGGGGTGGGGAGTATTGTTACGCAGCTGGGATCACCGCCACATGGTGGTTATTATTTCTTATGTTGTGGTTTGAAAAACAAAACACCCACACAATATTTCCTATAGTGTGGTTCAAAAGAAATACCCACATCATAATGTTTCCTATTGCCCTCCTTTTGAACCCACTATCCCTGGCACCACGCCCATTCCCCACCCGATGCAGGCCCAAAACTCTACACCATCCTTGCTGGGATCCCAACAAGAAAGTGTATTACTTGTCCCCAATGCGGTTTTGCCCCTGAATCGCCAGTTATTCTAATTGGAGGTAAACCCTCTAGACAGGGTTGCACATAGGAGCAAAATGTGCCACCCTGGGCCAGTGTTTTCCCCATATGAGTGATGCCTGTTGCATTCCAGGCACTCAGTTTATGCTTCTCTGTTCGGCCCGATCCTATCCAAACATTCTCTCCCCCTACCAATAACCATGTCCTAAGCTAATAAGGCATATATACAGATGCAAACTGGTGATATTACTCAATCCCTCTTATATTCCTTCTCCCATGCCCCATTCTTCTCTAACCATCCCTTTCTCCCGCAAAACTTACACACACTTCTCTCTAAACCCCCTTTCGTTCCGTCTCTCACGCCCATATCCAGCTCCGGTATCACACTTTCTCCTGTCACATAATCCCCAACCCTGTACAGCAACTCCTTCCCTAATTTTTAAATCCCTTTTCCATTTCTGTCATTTATTTTCCACCTCCTCTCCCTCCTAGCCTATTTCCCATTTTCTAGTTCTCCAGCGCAGCAGGGGCATACAAATGGCAATATCTCCACTGCAAAGAAAAAAAGAAATGTAAAAAACATTGTCATTTGCGCCAATAGCTCTAACTTTCACAAATGCAAGACCAATTGCATTGCAGATGCTTGTTTACATCTGGGACTCTGTTTCCCATGAGTCCCTGAGCATGCGCAACGCTGTGGCACCATACAGCTTTATCACGTGACTCTCAATGCCCATTCCCGGAACTGCCATGAAACATTTAAAAACTAAGCCGGACTGCGCAAAAGTGGGGCCTAATAAGTAAACGGGAGGCTTGGTACCCTTTAGGATGTGAGTAAGGGACTCTCCCTATCCTGGCTTGGCATCAACCACACATTGATATGCATGGTGTGGCACCTATAAAAATATGGTCACTAACATTATCGATTTTGTGCCCTGGAAATCAGTCTGATGCATTTTCCATGTACATTCCCTTGTGGTGGTGGTTCCTGCACAGTTTGTATAACTACTTGCAATGACTGAGTGATAATGTTCAAGTCATCATGTCTTCTCATTTTCAGGAACAGTGATTCTATGACTTTGCGAGTAAGATTGCTCACCTCCCATGCAATGTAGCCTTGCATGCCTTTAATATACAAAAATTTCAACTTGCCAAGTATGCAGTATCAGCGCATTGAATGTAGAATGCATCCTGGTGAAAGTCCTGGACCAGAGAAGCCATAGACTACGGGCTGAAACATGTTGACGGTGATTTTAGGGTCATAGGACCATTATATCCTAACCTCCCTGCTGTCAAGTTTTTAGTCATACTCACCCAGACCACTAATAAAGGGATACCTAGTTCTGTCTGAGGCACTTTTAGTTTTTTTCGATACCCCGGTTACAAAAATATCTAAAGTGCTCCCTGTTATACGGTTGAGCCCATTCTGGCTTTTAGGGGCCAGAATGAGATCCGTTGATAAAGCATGCCATTACTAGAGTTGGAGAGTCTTAATAAAAAAAGAAAAATATTTATTTTTTATTGAGTGACCAGGCATCCACTTGGGATACTTTTTCCAGAGTCAGGCAAGGGATACCCCATGGTTTGTTGTAATTTTTTGGCCTCTGCATATTCCCAGCAGGATCGTGGGTGTGCCTAATCTATGTTTCCCCTATGGTCTTAATCGATTTTAAAAGTTGGAGTGCATTTGTGTTTTTTTTTTTTTTAAATTGCTCTGCCTCCTTCTCAAATCCCCACCTCGCTCACTCCGTGTTGTGCCTCCCTGCGCCTGCTGAGCATTTTTAAAAATTTTCTTTTTCACCCCAGCTCCTTCTTTGCTCTCCCTGCTCCCCTTTGCTCCTGCTGGTTCAGCACTTTGACTTTCACCGCTCCTCCATTGCCCCGCCTGCCCTTCCTCCTAGTATTCCTCTTTCATTTATTTATATTTTTAAGATTTTTTTCCCCCTTGGCAGGCCCGGCAAGTGTAATTTGCTTCCAGCCTTCTTCTTTCTCTTTGATGCCCTTGAGCGACTCTGTGCATGTAGATCCTTCAAACGTTCAATGTAGAAAAGGCCATCTTGCAATGGGAACGTTTCCCACTATTCTCCAGTACGAGAAACTGGCATACATGAATGAAGGTTACATTTCTAGACCCTAATTTCTTCCAAAATACCAACAGTGCAACAACGGTGGTTCAATAAAAAAAAGTTTAGTAGTTCAAAAAAAGTTTGTTCAAAATGTTGAGCTTGTTTCACCAGTTCTACTCTTCCCTGTATGCCTGCCTCGACCTCCGACACACAAATTACAACTGTATTTGTGCAGATGCAGCGGAACTAGCAACAGTAATTTTGGTTTTCTCTGCCATCGTCTTGTGGATGCCCTGATCTAGCTCTTCCATGCTGGCTTAAACCTTGCAGCCCCTTGTATTTTGACGAAGGTGCTCCCTGCATGTCTGGCATGCTACTGCGACTCCTGGGTGATATGGCAAGCTACATTTGTGTGCTGCAGCACCTTAATAAAATTTGTTAAGGTACCCCGTAGTAGTTGCTTAATGTCATTACATATATAGTTTTTCTTGCTCAATTTTTGGTGTGGCAACCTACCGAATTCTGGGTGTTTTGCTGTTGGTTCTTATTTGTGTGCGTGTTAGCTGAGTCTTTTTTTGTTTTTTGATTTTGTAGATGCTTTTCTACTTTTGCAAATCTTTTTTTATCCTTTTGCTGATTCAGAATAGTATTTGCAAAACAAAGGTCAGATCAAGCTATTGAAAGGCAGCACCTATTAACTTTGCCAATGCTTGTTTGGTTTGGACATTGATGTGTGGTTACAGAACTGCATTTCGTGCCTTTGTGTTGTCATTGGTGTTTAGACATTCTGAATGTGTTTAGTGGAGTCAATTGCATTTTATTTTCTTCATAAAATTTATTGTACCCGTTTCTGTGCCATTGAACCTACTTCAGCTGTCATATTGCAGGTCAGTTATGAGTTGGTCATAGCATGTAACCTGAACTTTATCGTAGGGACATAAAATGCTGAGGCCACTAGAAGGTTTTATGGTTTAGTTGATGGATAAGAGTTTAGGATGATTTCTTCAGTGAAACTACTATGTACTAATCAGATTGTTGTCAAGTGACATGTTAATTTTGTCAGACTCCTTGAATCACCCGCCTTTATTTTAAAAATGTAATTTCATCTACATTTGTTCATGATAAAGCAGTATTTTTGCATGTGAATGGAACTATGCAAAATTCTGCTATTAAATTTTTCCTTCAGTAAAGCATGATTGCTTGTGTGATAGAAGTTAATTCTTCTAAGATTTTCGTACATAGTACTCCTATTGGCTTGCATATTTTCAGTGTCCTTTTTGTCTTCGGAGAACCTGTGTATAGTTTTACCTTTGTCGATCCAAACAAACTCCTCTATTATTTGCTATCACTAAGTTTTGTTTTTGCCTTCCCTTTGGTGGATTTCCTGCATGCTTTACAACTGCTACTGCTTGGAATTTTTTTTTCCTACTGTGAAACCCTGTCTCCCCCCCCCCCCTCCCCCCCCCATTCCTGAGCTTTCGACCATTTAGAGAAGTGTGAACGTGTATCAGATGTGAGGACCATATTTATCAATTATTAGAGGATGAAAAGCATTGCTACATAACCAAATCAGTTCAGACCAATCCTCTTATTGCAGAATTGATATTTTCAGAAGACTTGATGTATCCCCCATGCCTTCCTGAAACAAGTATGCCTTTAATTTTCATGCAGCTAAAATCCTATGACTTTAAAGTGGCCTCGCAGCATGTAGCATTGCAGATTCCTTAACACGTAGATAATATTAACCTACAGTGTCAAAGGATTTGGCTTTTGTATAACGCAGTGCTTTCTCAGACTTTACTAACAGAAAAGTCACAACATAAAAGCACTTTGTATCACATGCCCATAAGAGTAAAGCAATACAGCACAGCAATTGCATAATATATTGCTTACTTGCTGTTTTTTTTAAATTAAAGTGACAGTGGGGATCCAATTGAACAACCATTAGTTTTACAGTTTAAATATGTTGCATAATGTGGACAGACCATACATAGAATAGCATTGCAACCCTTAAAGATGGTAATATAACAGGTTTCATGGGTTGAAGTGTTGGTAAAAACTAAACACAGAACATCAAACAGGTAAAATCACTAGAATTGGACAAGAAAATATCTATCTTTGAAAAGAAATTCGCCTTAAATTTAATGCCAATCCCAGTATTCCTTAGTTTATCAGGAGCTTTACACCTATAGCATGAATAAGCAAAAACAGACGAGTAGTCCAATGTGGCTAAATTTGGCAGGGTGAAAGGAAGATCTGGGAATGGTACAAGCCTTATTCTGTTTTTAATTAAAGAAAAGGGAACTGTCCACATCAGTCTACTGATACAAATGAGCATAAGCTCAGAGGATGTGCCATATACTGAGACAGTGGGGTCTGGGCAGCTAGAACAATAGATCGTTCTGCTTCTCAGTGCTTTTTCCTTGAACCTTGCCAAAATCTTTTATTGTTTATTTTTCTTTGCTTTATCTTTATAGACCTAGCTTTTCAGGCACAACCTTGAATAGCCTAAGTTGTCAGTAAATGTTTAGTAGGCAACAGCGTGTATAAATTGGCAAATTACATGATGACTTTGACGAGGCACCATGTTGCACCTTGAGTCTTTTACTGGGATTTGGCAGCAAGCACATATCTATCCTATCAATTAGTCAGCATGGTGCCCATTCACATGCTTTTGCTCTCCCGTGCCTTAATTGCAGAAATTGAGTAAAAGACCACTGTGTAGGTGGTGTGTTCTATGCATTTGAGTACACTGGTACCAGTGCGGTGTGTTGCTAAGGGATCCGTTAAGATGACTAGGAATCCCCAGACCAGGGTGAAGCTTCCCCCTACAATCCATGCCCATGATTGCCAGCCAAAATTAAGGCAACTTGGACGAGTTGAACAAAATACAGTGGCATTGGAGACTGACCTAAATAAATTAATGCACGATGCTGCCCATGGGGCATAGCAGATTGCGGAAAAAAACTCATAATAGAAGCCATGTATGTGCTCTGCTACAGAACTGCTCGATGGAGTGTTAGCCCCCCACTCTTCTTCACATAAGTTTAAGAGACTTGTCCCTCATGAACATTTCTGCCGTTCTAGTAACTGATGGATTTGTTTGGGATAAAGTTCCTTTTGACATATTCGGTCCTACGGAGATCCTGCAGATACCATATACGTTTCGGGTTTCTATGGGTGATGTAATAGTACCTGGGTTGCATTCGGGTGATTGAGATGTTAAAACTGTAAACTCCATGCTCTCGGAGCTGGAGTATTACACTGTTTTTTTAGTCGGAGAACCTGTTCATGAATTCTGCTAATAATGGGGAAGTGTTCTGTTATCATTTCGGACATCATTCTACATCGAGCCACTGTCCAACGCACCATTTTAAATTATACACAATGGAAACCATGCCCGACAAGGGAGTTCTAAAACACAGAAAGAAAAAAATCACTTATTTTTCAGGATATGATACATCAGGCCCCAGCATCATATTATTTCAGATTAGTCCCTACACCATCGAAGAAATATATGCTTACACAAACTAAGCTAATATGTATAGCTTCAGTTGTTACTGAATTGTCCATTTAAAGGCTATGATTATTGGAAGGACACCATTGACATGAAATCAATTTGGGTAACCAGACATTGGCAAGTTCAGGGGACAGAAACTTTGTTTCTAGCATGTTTAACCCCAATACGAATGATCTTCCTACATCAGACTACATGTCTGAGATTGGCTAAAATCAAAGAAATGAATGGCCCAATTATTCCCTCAATTGCCTGCGTTGATAATTGGCAAAACTTGACAAATTAAACTGAAGAACAACTCAATAATATGTTACAGAATGGTACATTTAATTCCACCCTTTCAGGTATGGTTATTGTGACCAGTCGACACAAATGGTTTTCATGCTCGTTTTCTGAATTCCACACCGGGGTTTAAGGCAAGCAGACCTGACCCTCCCCCACCCTCCAATCTATATTCACACTGTCAACATTCAGGTATTGTTACCACCTATTCAGTGGGGAAGTTGCCCGCAATGTTTGGAACATTCATCACTATCTGCAGTGAAACAATCTTTCTCTCCTGTCTGAAGACATGGATTTAGCAGATTTTATATTATGCCCTAAATCTCCACGTTCTAAAATATTTATTTATACTACATATAATGACATTTGGAAATTGCCACAAATGGAAGCTGCCACACGCTTAAGACAAATTGATAAAGATAATTTGGATCAAGTGCTTGCTTTTGTTGATAATATTATTCCGTCTTCTCGTGTTTACAATCTGAATAACATTGTGTCATCTGTTATTGATATTATGCAATGTGACATGTCAACATTGTGTTATGGGCAAAGTCAGCTTAGATCTATCATGCAATTTAGTTGGACACTGCAAACCCTTAAGAATGGGCACGTACCCTGGCGCTATTTAAATGAGCGTAACCTCTTGCTCTTCAATCTGACATGTAAAGAAATACTCATGGCTAAGAAAGATGCTACTTATACAATGTTGCACTTGGAGAAGTTAGAACACCTCCCATGTACTATCTCCGAGGCATCTTCAGCTATCTAGTTAATACATGGTGTAATATCTTTACCGATTTCAACATTTCAATTCACAGCTTGCATGAAACATTTTCCATTCAATAGATATGAATTCCTAGGGGGCAGCTTCATTCATGACTTATGGGCACTTCCATTTATTTATAGTTGTGAACGTGCCAATAAGGAAGTCTTCCTTATTGGAGATAAATGTGACTCTTCTGTCGGACATTCACTCGTTTGCAAACACATGACTATTCACTGTGCATGTAATGGGTCAGTAGCATATCTGGCCTGCTATCTAAACGGAATACCAGCTCCTGCAATACTCCCACTTATCACTGTCTTTTCAAACCGAAGTGATTTAATGCTTGGTGATCAAGACTGCTGCGGAATGCAAGTTGGAATCCCCTACATTTTGTCAGTTTCCCAGCTCGTCACCTGCTGCATTAACCCCTCCCCCCCCCCCCAATGGGGTTCTGTGTAGCCTGTTATGGCCTTCCATTCCTACTTCTAAGGCAGATTTTAATGATCTAAGTAGACTCCAAGCAAAATTGTTTAAAAAAGAAGTAGCTCTCACATCTGCTCGAGAAACTATCGAATTGCAGGAGGCAAGGACATCCAGTGAAATACAGTCCTTGTTCAACACAAACCTCCTATTACATTTTGGCGAATTAGTTAATCGTATTTTTAATGCATCTAATACCGCCTGCCTTACACACTTTTTTTAAGACTGTGGGCTCTGGTTTGTCACGTTGTTCCAAATAATCTTTGAAGTACTACTGGCTTTTATTCATTCCCTTTTTTCCAGTGTTTTCGGCAGATTCCCGCTGCTGTTATTCCTCATTTGTGCTATTTTGGTTCTATTTTTGCTCTTCCGCAATGGATGTTCTTTTTGTAAGCCCACTGAAACTACCACCGCTCCAGCTGTGTCGTGCGCGCCTGCTTCGATTCTTCAGAATCTTATTGCTCCAGTAGCTAGACCTTGATTGGTCACTGTCATTCTGACCGGTTTGGTTTACCTGTGTGCAGCCCATGTTTCACTGCCTCTGGTTCCCCTTCGAATGGCCACTGAAACTTTGATTGGCTTTGCAGACGTCAGCTCCTGTGGACATTGACCTGCTGAGGAGTCCATTAGTGACACATTTTCAGAGTTGTCCCTTATGCCTACTGCTTCTTCGTTATGCAAGCTACAAGCCACACCTACCTGAGGAGATGTGTGCATCGGCACATGGATCAGTAAATACTGGCTCTAGTAACATGGATGTAGGTTGCCCAGCACCTTTCTCAGCATTGGCTGAGACCCGAGGATCATGTCTGTTTTCTGAAACGTATGAACTGGACTATGAACCAATCGTCGACTGCGGAGACTGAATCTGTTATGGATTTGCTAGCCTTTGAATTTGCGAGTAACATCATGGATACCTCCGACATACTTTAAATTCGGCAGCTTTTTCACAATTGACATCTTTTCTGTTATTTTTTTGTTCGTGCGATTTGAGATTATAATCCTATTATGTAATATGCTTATTAGCAATGCTTTGAATTTGCTTATTTTGTATTTTCTTTTTATTTAGTGAGCCATTGCGTCACTGTCCCGACCAAAGGGAAGGTGTTGTGTATTTCCTAGAGGCCCACTGTGTTTTTCCCTTATGTCAGCCTAACTATACATAATAGCCAGCAATTTGCTTTGTACATGTTAAAAAAGAACACACTTGTTTTGTGCTTCACATTTATTTTTCAAATAGGCTAAACATGTTTTGTTATTTAGTTCTTCTGATGAGATTCAGGTGGAACATTTCATACAAGGTTGAAAAACACTGTGCTGTGTTTTTCTCTGTGGTCGGACACTAACATCTAGACATAATAGAGAAATACAGCTGCTGTTTTGAATATGCAATTCTTATATAAGCTGGGATTTGTCGTTTTGAAAACAGTGAGAACACATACTCTCAGAGCAAAGGTCCTGAGACAAGAGCTAGCTCAGCTGCCTGAGATGTAGAACAACTACTTATGTATGCCAGGTAGGTGTCCCACTAATCCCAGAAATCTATAATATAAAACTGTGTTCTATAGTGAAAGTAGGCTTGGACAGATCTGTCTTTCAATGAGACTGGGCTTTTTATTGTGTACAGTCTGTTAATTATGTTGATAACCATTTTGAGGTGTATATGTCTTTTAATTGCGGCGCAGTTATTACAAAATACGGCACAATAGTTTCAATAAGTATTGTAAACATTCTTCGTGTCTCGTTTATGTTTATTGTGGATATGTATGAGTTTGAGAATGAAAGGTGACAGCCTGCTACCGCTATCCCTGAGAGGGTCTAGAGTGTTGTGTTCTTGGGTGCCATTTTACTTGTTCCTCTGGAAAGGTTAAAAGAGCAAGTAAGGCACTATGAGCTAGTCTGGATTTGGGCCTATAGGGAACTGATGTGGTATGGTGACTCAGTTCCTACATACTGATGTTCTGTGGTCCAGGTTTTGTTCTGTTTCTCAGCAAAATCACTGCAATACTTCATAGTAGAGCCACAGCAAATAACATAAAAGTTTTGAGGCTGTGAGCTGTAACGAGGGTGGCAGCTTACTGCAGTTGTTTCTGGCTGATATCTTATGCAAATCAGAGTTTGAAAGGCCTTTAGACTACATAATCACTCCCTGTTTTTGTTGCTCCAGTTTCATCTTACTCCAGCGGTGTGCTCCTTCCCTCATTCTCACTGCCCCATGACTCTTCCCACTTCTGTTCCTAACTTTCCTATTCAGTTTGGTTTATATTTCTTTCTAAGCTGCTCTATCGTACAGCCGCTCCCTTTACCTATGGTCCTTTCCCTTCCAGCACTGCAGCCATTGTTTTCTTATCCTTAGCACTAAATCTGTACACTCTGTAAAGGCCCATGATATGGGAGCAGGAAGCAAATGGGTAGAAAGCAGTGTAGTCCTCCACAGCAGTCAATTTCAGCGCAGCATGTACCCTTCTTTAAATGCATTAGAAGTGTGTTGTGACAGACAATCTGATTATTATGGAGAGGCAACCTCAAACAAGACACTCACCAGCTTAGTGCATTTAATCATGATTCTTGAGCCCATCCTTTTTGATGTTTGGTAATAAAGCAATAATTTTGTATTAGCAAGCACCAGGCTCCAATACAAATTTAGATGGTTTGTTTTCAGTTATTTACTGCCAGAAGGAATTAATTGACAAATGCACTTGTCATGTGAATTACTTGAAATATGAAATGAGCATACACACTTTCTTCGCCTTGCCGGGGCTTGTTGGCATATATATAGTGTTCATTGGTAGAATAATTTGGATATCTCATCACATTTGAGTTATTGGTGTTTTACATATTTTTAGTTGCCAACAAAAATAAACTAGCGCATAAAGAAGGGACCGGACCGTCTGATTCACAAATGTTTTTGCGCTGCTATATTTTACTTGCAGGCACAAATCAAGTTGTGCTGGAGTGGTAATCTCACTGTGGTATGATGGAATTTCTGCCTTTACATATTTAGCGTTAGTAGTCGGTTTGTGGCAATTCCCTGGTGGATCTACCTACAAAAATATTAATCACATTGCCACTCATGAATTTCATCCTGATGTCGGCATTAATAAATTTGTTTCAGTAGAGCGAATGAAGATGTAGCACCCCACATTTAAATTGATGTGAGTAGGAAGAATGCTAAATGTGCCATTGCTCATTTCGGTGAAGTTTTTTCATGTAGAAACTTCTCCTTGTGGAGATTCTGCAAGCGTGAATGTCACTCAAGCAAGCACTCTTGGAAACTTATCTGGTGCAGATTCCAGGAGTTTTCTAGTGATCTATTATAGTTTCGAACAGCCATAATTTCAGAAGTAATCTATGCAAGTTCTGAGGTTTCCTCATTAGTCCACAGTGCCTATCCTTGTATTGTCAACTTTGAGGGGCTACCAAGCTCTGTCTGCTATGGCTGTCTGGAGTCTTGAAAATCGAAGCGTTACCAAATACACTTTGTGTTTTACGTGTAAATCTGTGAGAAAATTGTGCTTGTTCACCTTAAGTGCAAAATAAAAACAATCCTATTTTGTAAGATATCAGTTACTTTTTGGGCCAGATGGCTGATCTTTTTGTAGGATATTTGTTGGTTGACATCATGCTAGAGCTACATTAACACTTAAATTCATTAGGATACCCTTTTATTCAACAGTCCGCTCATTTCGAAGTATATAAAAAAGGAAGTTAGATTCTATAAACGTAAGTTCTTAAAAGTACTCCAGTTAGCAGAACTGATTGCAAATAATCATCTGCACTGACTATGGTAATGTGTTGACGTATTAAATTAAAATGCCAAATATCTGGTAATATGTAGGTTGTCTGTTCTGATAAATGCTTGAAAATTTAGTGTTTATTTTAAGTTTCACATACAAGGCCCGTCAGTCTCTTCACAATCTTTAGACCTATCATCTAATTGACAAGATTTTTTAATACAGAACGAAGAAAACATCCAGCACTTCTGGCTTTCAGAACATCAACCAGGTTCTCTCAAACGTCCATTTTAGCTGTCGATTTTGACATCACAGTGTCAAACAGGCCTTTTCTCTCTAATATACTTTAAGTATGCATCTTGCAACCAAAGTTTGTTTCTTTCCAGTGTCTTTTTGCTATTCGCTTGAGACTTTGTCAATAACATCTTGGGCAAGCTCTTAGCAGTATTTCTCTCAACAGATGCGAATAGCTGTCATGGTGTATCCATTTGAGTGCTTGCATTGACCTGCTTGAAGGAACATTTGACAAATGTAGGCTTTTCTGTCAGCCCTTTCCCACCCTTCCCCTTTCCTGTCTTGCATCCACAACAGTTGTCTCGCATTTGTCTTTCAGGTGTCTAATTTTTGTGTTTCTTCCTTATGCCTACCCTCTTGCTCTTTCTATTCTCTGTTGTTTCCTCAGCCTTCCAATCCCCTCTCGTTCCTCTTCTTCCACCCCCCTCTCGTTCCTCTTCTTCCACCCCCCTCTCGTTCCTCTTCTTCCACCCCCCTCTCGTTCCTCTCCCCCACCTCATCACTCATTTCCCTGTGTGTTTTCAGTATTCCACCACTATCTTCTCATTGGTGCAGCCGGGGCTGTTTATTTTTTGTTTCCTATAAATTAAAGGACTTCACATATTGAAGTCTCCTTTGCCTTTCGTACTTTGGTCTTGCCATTTCTATGTCAAATGAAGGTCAAGGGAGCCTTCTTTATAGCCCCTCCTTTTTAGGTCTCGCCTACGCATCGCGCATGCGCTGCATAGGAGGGGACCTTTTGGAATCGATCAGCATTTTGGCTAAAAGCGTGCACGTTTTGCATTGCTCTCTATGGGCACTCGTGCACGTTTGACGTTTCCCTTGCGGGAGCGAGCAGCGGCGCCATCTGTTAGCAATTATCGCGCCTTGCTGCTCGCTCCCGCAAGGGAAACGCCAGACATGTCCTCAGCGTCTGCAGGCGCGCAGGGGCCATATGTTTTTTAAATCATCGCGCGCCGCACCCGCTTTCACTTTCATAACAGCAGGCGCGCTGTCCCAGACTCGCCGGATACCTCGTCTCCCCGTCCCCCCCACTAAGCAGGAGCAGCGGGGCCAGTGCCACCCAGTCACAAACGCCGTCTTGGAGGAAGAACAGAGGTCGGTAACGGCAAGGTAACTGGCACGGGAGCATCTAAATGCCTTTTAAGTGCAGCGTGTGCGCTTGAAAAAGCGTTTCTTCACCTTGCCGTATCTAAGTTGGTTTCCACTCTAGTTTCTTTTAGTTCTGCTTCGAGCTCCGTTGCGCTATGTTGTTTTTGCCCTAGCGTGGCATTGTCTGTAAGCGGAGTTTGTTTTAAAATGCGGTGCAAGCACACGTCCGTTGTGGTATGTTGTTTTTTTCTACTGTTCGACTTTAGATTTGTTTGTTTATTTAATTTAATTAGGAGAGTATTCTCGCATCGAGCCACAAATCCTTAATTTCTGCAGCCACCTTAAACTAGATGAGTGCTAGAACACTCCTTGAACTCTGACACCTCTGTTCTCCCAGAAGTCAGGAATGGGACGGCAGGCACCAGAACTAGCTCCAACTCCTCAGGAAGAAGTATCGACCAGGGAGACGCAGCTGGCTGTGGTCCGGATGCACACATACCTGGGCGGTGGAGTTGTCCACCCTCACACCTCTAGCACATGCCATTTAATTTACATTTCGAAAGGGCTCGTGCCCCGTGTAAAGAAAAAAAATACACGCCACACCACCCCTCCCCTGCTCTTTTTAACAGCCAGCCTAACTAACTTCCCTTTTACTTCTTCTGTTCTAACCTTTCTGTTGAGCAGACTAAAAGCTTAACATATGGTTTACAATTGCCCATCACTAAACTACGAATGTCACCTAAATGTTTAACACAACACCGAAGCATTCAATAAGTAAACTCACAATATAATTGAACACCTTTCTGCTACACGATAGCCAGCTGCCTGCGTACACACATGGATACCTATTGCGCAACGCAACCCTTTTTCAATTGAACTTATAAGTCTTAACTTTTATCGGATAAGTTTGACAGCCGCATTTAGTTGGCAGCTTTTTTAGTGGTGCATGCCTGTCATAAATAAAAGTAACCATTTCGCTAGCATGCCTAGTCCAGGCCTATAGGCATTGCCATTGTTCAGTAACATAAAGTAACAAGTGTTCCACAAAGAGAGTATGAAATGACTTGCTTTTGTAAGTAGCTGCCATTATAAGCATATCCCTGACTAATGCCCCCATTCCCGACATTGGCCAGAGCCTCCCTCGAGCCTTGCTTGAGGCACTTGAATGATAACAGATGTACTCATTGCATAAGCTGCAATGCACAATGCTTAATTTATTGTCTGTGACTGAATACAGCTTTGTTTTGGCATTTCTGCGTGCGTGTATGCATTGCCTCCGAACACCCGGAAGTGCTATAATGTGCCTATTAGTGTCAAAGATGTTTTATTAAAGAAATGCACTTTTTGGAAATTTGAAGGGACTTTATCATATTTTCATTAAATAGCACGGAAGCCCAACCTATGCTGTGTGTGGCCGTTCACCAGTGGCACGTGAAGTAACAGATGTTGTAGCACCCAGGATAATGTGCTGCATCGCTAAATACCTACAAGGTCCCAAAGGCGAGACCTATTGGCTATGCCAATGCTTGTTTTCTCTGCCATAGAAACTAAAGAAGTGCTATAATAAAGGCTCCCTTGCCATCCAGAATTGTAAAACGTATATTGTCAGTTTCTGCTCTTCAACCCAGTAATCCTTGACTGACTGGATTGAACCTGCCTGTAAGTATGAAATGGACACAGAACATCAGATTGTTTTACCTGTTAGTTTCTATTGGAAATTTCCCCTTTCTTCAGTGTCATCCTGGATCTTTTTGCTGAACCCTATTTCTGCTGGCTATAGAGCTCTGTGCACTTTACCACTGCTAACCAGTGGTAAAGTGCTTGTGCTCCTCCTTTCAGCATGCTAAAATTGGTATAATTTAAATTGACATATTTAACTTGTCTATAAATCCCTACTATAAGGTACCAAGGGGTACACTGGGCATGTAAGTTAAATGTTACAAGTGGAGTGCAGCACCCATTGCGCTGCCCGCTACAGTGACGATGTAAACATGACTGCAGGCCTTCCACAAGTAGCCTGACTGTGCAGGTTTTAACTGCAGATTGAACCTTTCAAAATAACCCTTTTGACAGGTATAAACCTTCCTTTTAAATATTTATAAGGCACCCCTAAGTAGGCCTTATTGCCCATAAGGCAGAGTGGATGGTATTTAAAAGTAGGACATGTAAAAGTTTAATGTTAAACATGTCCTTAAAGTGAAAAAGCCCTAAACCTATATCACTGTACCAAGGTTGGCTGTTCCATAGTAAAGCACCGGGATACAATATTATGTTTAATAAATAATATCTTTAGCCAGGAAGCTGCTACAAATTTACTATTTTTGACCTTTTGAAGTATTTATTATAAGCCCAATACACTGATGAAGTCTAATTTGTAATAAATATTTCAGAAAGATGACTTTGAAAAAGTTATCTTTGTTAAGCCTGAAGTCCCTGGAAGTTGAATCTGCATTTTGTACTCGCACGTTTGCCAGCCAGTAAATTGCATTTCTTTGGGAGTGAATGAGGTGGTGTGAACTTATTCCAGGGACAGGGACAAAAGGCCTTGGGCGTGGGGAGGTGTGTCGTGACCTTGACACGATGTCCTGTGTGCTGGGCCCAAGGACTTGATTAACTTCAAAGATTCTACCCTGTCACAAGCAGGTATCACTAACACCTAGGCCATTACCTTTCTTTTTTCACCTCCCCTCAGCCTCATTGGCCTTCCATTACAGTGGGCATCTTGTTGACATGACCATGTTACATCCTGCTTGAATGTCGAGACCGGTTTGACTGGTCTGCTTGGTTTACATATAACATTTGGGGTGCATTTCAAAGGAGAAAAACAATGCCAATGCCATTTGTGTGTATCCACTGCCTGGTTACTGATAGCTTTGTTCAGCCAGGTTTCTGTCTTCGATATTGTTGGGGGTACAGGGACTGCCCAAAGATGTTTGATGTGGGAAGACACTAGGATTACCATAGTACGTTCACAACACACACAACCAGCCCTCAGAGCCAAGGTTTAGTGTGGCAGAAGATGCCCAAAGTATGTAAGGTAAGCCCTGTGAACGTTTACCCCAATTGTTTGGGTCCCTAGGGGCTATTTCCACCCACTAGCTTGTGGTAGACATAAATGTGCCATATCCAGGCACCCACTAAAGAATACTCTTGGACCGGTGGAACATCAGAAGAAGGCTGAATCGCCTGTCAGCAACCTCAAAAAAAACCTAGAGGACTGAAGGTGCCCTCTCTTCTACCCAGGGCAAAGAAGTGAACTCCAAGGGTCATAAGGCTTGACCACCTGTTGAAGCTACAGAGACACTACAATCGGCCTTTTCCTGCAACTGACTATTGACAGCTGGACCAGGAGTGTAATCTCCCGTTGGCCTCTACCTTCTAAGATCACCATCTTGACTTTCAGAAGCAAGCAGAGTTGTATAGGAAAGCCATTTGTACTGTAGTCTTTCTAACTTCCTAGCTGGTAGTCCATGTTTCTTGTGGTTGCAACCCTATTTGCAGTTTGTGGTGGGAAGAGGTATGAAACCTACTGTTGACCCTGGAAAGCTATACATTTCAGCAAAGGTCTTTTGTGTAAATTACTGATGGTTTTCCCAAAGAAACCAATCATTGAAATGAAAAAATAATTAAAATAAGTAGAAAAAATAGCAATTGGTGATGTTTTCATGGTTGATTTTTTTTTTTTTTTCTTCTAATTTAAATTTATGTTTTTCTCAGTAAAACTGTATGTCTGTGCAAATTTATTGGCCATTTCAATTGAAGATGTCTGTAATGGCAGTGCGCTACCATACCATGCATACTCCACTTTACCCCACTCTGCACCACACCACTGCACTCTACTTTGCACCACTCCACACTACGCCACTCCACATTGCGTCTCTGAACTATACTCTGCACCACTCCACTTGACACCTCTCTACATCACCACTGCACTCTTGGCCACTGCACTCTTGGCCACTGCACTCTTGGCCACTGCACTCTTGGCCACTGCACTCTTGGCCACTGCACTCTTGGCCACTGCACTCTTTGCCATTTTAATCTAGTGTGCGCCACTGCACTCTTCGCCATTTTAATCTAATGTGCGCCACTGCACTCTGAGCCATTTTAATCTAGTTTGCACCACTGCACTCTAAGCCATTTTAATCTAGTTTGCACCACTGCACACTGTGATACTCTGCGCCACTTCACTCTATGCCGCTGCACTCTATGCCACTCTACTCCACTCTACAGCAATCTACTCTGCCACTCCAGTCTACAGAAACCTGCTCTGCCACTCAAGTCCACAACACTCTACGCAACTCCCTCTACGTGACTCCGCTCTACACTACTTCACGACACTTTTTCACAACACGCCGCTCTGCCGCTCTGCCGCTCTGCCGCTCTGCCACTCTGCCACTCTGCGCTGAAACAATCTACGTCCGTGCGCTCTGCGCTGAAACAATCTACGTCCGTGCGCTCTGCGCTGAAACAATCTACGTCCGTGCGCTCTGCGCTGAAACAATCTACGTCCGTGCGCTCTGCGCTGAAACAATCTACGTCCGTGCGCTCTGCGCTGAAACAATCTACGTCCGTGCGCTCTGCGCTGAAACAATCTACGTCCGTGCGCTCTGCGCTGAAACAATCTACGTCCGTGCGCTCTGCGCTGAAACAATCTACGTCCGTGCGCTCTGCGCTGAAACAATCTACGTCCGTGCACTCTGCGCTGAAACAATCTACGTCCGTGCACTCTGCGCTGAAACAATCTACGTCCGTGCACTCTGCGCTGAAACAATCTACGTCCGTGCACTCTGCGCTGAAACAATCTACGTCCGTGCACTCTGCGCTGAAACAATCTACGTCCGTGCACTCTGCGCTGAAACAATCTACGTCCGTGCACTCTGCGCTGAAACAATATACGTCCGTGCACTCTGTGCTGAAACAATATACGTCCGTGCACTCTGCCACTGCAATCTACCCTGCGCTGCTGCACTCTACGTCACTCTACAACAGTCTACTCCGCTCTGCCACTCCACTCCGCTCTGCCACTCCACTCTACAACAATCTACTCCGCTCTTCCACTCCACAACAATCTACAACGCTCTTCCACTCCACAACAATCTACAACGCTCTTCCACTCCACAACAATCTACAACGCTCTTCCACTCTACTCTACAGCACTCTACACAACTCCCTCTACGCCACTCCGCTCTACACTACTTCACAACACTTTTTCACAACACTCTGCTCTGGCACTCTGCCACTCGGCTCTGGCACTCTGCCACTCGGCTCTTCTGGCACGCTGCAACACTTTGTCACAACACTCTACTCTGGCACACTGCTCCACTCCACTCTATGATCTTCCACTCAATGGCACTCTACGCCCTCCACAGCACTGCGCAACACTTTACTCCACTTCACTTTGTGCCTCTCCACTTTACGCCTCTCCACTTTACGCCTCTCCACTTTACGCCTCTCCACTTTACGCCTCTCCACTTTACGCCTCTCCACTTTACGCCTCTCCACTTTACGCCTCTCCACTTTACGCCTCTCCACTTTACGCCACTCCACTTTACACCACTCCACCAACTCTACTCTAAACCCCTCAACACCAATCCATTACTCTCTACGCCATTCCATAACCCTCCACTCTACTCCACTTTCACACTCCGCTCCTCTCCACTCCACTTTCACACTCTGCTCCTCTCCGCCTCTCTTCTCCGCCTCTCTTCTCCGCCTCTCTTCTCCTCCGCCTCTCTTCTCCTCCGCCTCTCTTCTCCTCCGCCTCTCTGCTCCTCCGCCTCTGCTCCTCCGCCTTTCTGCTCCTCCGCCTTTCTGCTCCTCCGCCTTTCTGCTCCTCCGCCTCTCTGCTCCTCCGCCTCTCTGCTCCTCCGCCTCTCTGCTCCTCCGCCTCTCTGCTCCTCCACATCTCTGCTCCTCCACATCTCTGCTCCTCCACATCTCTGCTCCTCCACATCTCTGCTCCTCCACATCTCTGCTCCACTCTGACGCTCCTCTCTGCGCTCCTCTCTGCTGCTCCTCTGCTCCACTCTGACGCTCCTCTCTGCGCTCCTCTCTGCTGCTCCTCTCTGCGCTCCTCTCTGCTGCTCCTCTCTGCTCCACTCTGACGCTCCTCTCTGCTCCACTCTGACGCTCCTCTCTGCTCCACTCTGACGCTCCTCTCTGCTCCACTCTGACGCTCCTCTCTGCTCCACTCTGACGCTCCTCTCTGCTCCACTCTGACGCTCCTCTCTGCTCCACTCTGACGCTCCTCTCTGCTCCACTCTGATGCTCTATTCTACTTTTTATCCCACTAACCTTTAGCCATGCTGGACAGCAGCTACGCTTGTGTACAATATGACTAAAACATATTGGCAAAGCCAAGGCTTTGCCTATGCTTGTTCTCTTTGAAGTGTGCGATGAGTGTTAGATGTGGCTGAACAGACCTGTCAAGCAGAGTTTGACACTGTTGTCAAAAGGAGGCCCATAGCCCATACCATGCATATTTCTGTGGAGTTTAGAGGTGTCCTCCATGCCCTTGGAGGACAGCCTATTGGCTCTTTAGAGGCATTTTTCATAACTATTCGAGGCAGAGGATTATGCTAACTAGCCTTTTGAAAGTTAAGGCAGATGAAGGCTAACTTTCCCAAAGTTCTGTTTCCTTAATATTTTTTCACAATTCTAGTTCGACATTGAATTGTATTTTTAATAAGAATTAAAAATAATGGTTTAATTTTTTTCTAGCTAGTCCTTTTCCCAAGATGCAGCATTAGTACTTAATAATACATCCCATTGTTTCACTGAGGGACAGCCAGCCATCCTACAGTGAAAATAGATTTGTGGGCTAGTCACTATCAGGAGATGCAAACTTTAAATTTCTACATGTCGTGCTTTTAAATACCATGCACCTACTTTGTGGGCAATAAAGCAATAGTGGGAACTTATAGGAAGGTTTTTACCTGTCAAAAGGGTTTTACTTTGACAGGTTGCTGTGCATGGTTTGCACTGTTACTACCAGGCTACAATGGTAGGCCGGAAGCCATGTTTGCACTGCCAGTATAGTGGATGGCACAATGGGTGCTGCAGTCCACTAGTGAAATTTAAGTTCTAGGCTCTGGGCACTACTGGTTAGAAGGTGTAATGTCCACAGTTTAAAAGCCAACAAAAATATAGGGTTCAGCAAAAGATGAGAAATCTGGGGTGAACATACAGAAAAGGCAGATTTCTTACGCCTACAAACTTTATGATCCTCTGTCCTGCCAATGTAATTCTGAAGATTTTTTTTTTTCCCCGAGCAGGCTATTTGGCCACCATTTTATTAGGTTAAATTCTAGTCCTAGAACTCTTAAGATAAAACCTCACTTAAGGATAGATCACATTACCATAGGCCACAGTTAAAATTACAGTGAAATGGAGGTTTCCCAAGTTCTGTAACAACCCTTCCTTTATCAAGTGTTACCTTAAGCACAGTAAATTAGAAAGCCCCAACCTATGATTGCCCTATGTGAATTTAAGTACCTAGCCTGTGTTCTCAATGGACTGTTCCTTATTGTGCCAAGTTTTTTTAGTGCAAACACAAGGAGATGATGGAGGAAGCGCTGAAACTTTTCAGACACTCACCCCCAGTCACAGATCTGGGTTGAATCCATCATCGTTCTTTAGCTCACTTCGCCACCCCAGTTCAGACACAGCTATATGCAAATCAGTCTTGACCCTGTGCCTCATGGGAACTGTCCAGCCCGAACTGCCAAGCCATGTCTTCCCTGGACCGGAAACAAGCATCCTGGGACCGGTTTCGGGCTAACAGCCCTCATCAGCCAGGCTAGCTTGAATCCAGTGGCAAAGTGAGTAAGGGACCCACGTCTGGGCATACCCTGCCAACTTAGGGCAACCAAAGCAAACACAAGGAGATGATGGACGGAACGCTGAAACTTTTCAGACACTCAATCCCAGTCACAGATCTGGGTTGAATCCATCATCGTTCTTTAGCTCACTTCGCCACCCCTGTTCAGACAGGTTTTTTTAGTGAGCATAGTCGATTTAAAACATTACGCTCTACACTATTAAAGAATGTGTGTTGGCATCTACTTATTCTATTGCATACAATAGAGTAGCTGATTTTTTTAGTTTAAAATCTGTATAAACGCAGTGTCTTTTCCCCTAAAATAACTCCATACCACCACCATGAGGTAGCGCTGGAGGGGATGTTTTGTATGTGTATATAACTAGGCAACGTATCAAGGCAACGTATCAAGGAATTCTCTCTTCAGCCTCCATCTAAAAGGATATCATTCATTTTTCTTTGAGAATGATATAACCTTACTGTCTGTCATTTCTATTTTTAAAAACTGCTTTTTTGCAGATGGTATTAAGATATATAAAACTTGTTGTAGACCATTGTGGGAAGGGTCAAATATGATAGACAATCAACATGACAAGTGCATGGATCAATTTAAAACCTTATATGGTTAGAAATATCCTTCTATATTCAAAGATTTGGGACAACTAGTGTAAATAAAGAGAGAATAGAGTACAGGCCAAAACGGCATTGCTGTTTCTTCACCTGATTAAAGGCTATGGAGAAGTCAGTGGATGTGGTGTAAACTGGTGATCAAGTGTCCCTCTATATTTATTGAGCAAAGCATGAATAACTGCTATGTTCTCTAGCACAGGCCGCTTTAGACTAAACCGGATTGTTCCAAAGAAAGAATAACCTGTTAACGTGCCCATGTTATCAAGTGCTTTAAAAAGTGTTTGCTGGAGAATTTCTGAGAGGAATCCAGTAGTGCTGTAATGTGATAACTTTGTGGAACTGATTTGGGCCCTTTTCATATAGAGGCATCTGAATACTTCCCTTCAATGAACTAGGTACAGATACCAAATAAAATGTAAATGGAGATTGCAAGAATCCACTTCATAGGCAGATTTAGCTGTTTTATCATAGACGAGAATTTCACTTGGTCACCCATTCCTAGTTAATTGTTCCCTCTCGATAAAAATGCTAGAAGTTCAGAGGAGAAATTATGTTTCAGCCTCCTTATTAGTTTCATCTTGCACAATATTCCCATTCTGTATTGACTGCCTGTCATCAAAACTGTACCATTTTTGTTTTTGGCCCCTAAACGTAAGACAAACACAGCACTAGAATATTGTGCTATTTCTTTCTATGGTTACATTACAAAGAAAATATCACAACTGATCTACTAAGCTTTTTTAAAAACATTTATTATAATAAAGTAGCAATCATCTTCCTGTCCTAAGCCACCCACAGTGAATTTTTGTATTACATGCTAGTTTGTATATTTATTGCTACCACCATTGCTCGAGTCTTTCGTAAACCTATTACTTCTATGTTTTTAAGGAAGGAAGTCAGCCTAGTAATTATAAATTCAAACATTTTCTATACATTCACATTAGCCTCTAATGTTGAATTGTATACAGTAGCAGCTATTAAATACTGCATATAATTTACATTTTCTATAACGAAAATACAATTTTTCCTGATTTCAGCCAGACGGCCCCTCTTCTCCCCCCGCCCCCCCCATTGCCCCCCACATCCTAAGCACTTCCCTGGTGTACTGTTTTTATTTTTAGAGTGAACAGAACATTATGGCACCGAAATCCATAGGAGCAATCTTTGCGACTTTGAAAAGGGTTGCCATTCATAAGCGATTATTACATAAGCAATCACGGTACCATTTCCCGCACCCTTCTGATGAACTATTGCTGGTCTGTTCCCTTAATTGCGACCGTTCAGTATCAGACACCAAGATTCAGTCCGTTTTGGTAACTGATTACCTTGTTAAGCAGCCCCACTATTCTTTGGCATTCCTGCTTCTGAAATATTCCATCCCATTTCTGCTGCTTGTCATATTTTGGATGATATTTGTTTATAATTAAAGATGTTCCTAATAATTTGTTCTCTGCTAATGGGGTGCAATTCGTCTCATGTTATGAAAAGTAATTTGTTTGCTGGGACCGAACATCTCACCATAACTTTGTACAATCCATGAGGTAATTGGATAGTGGTTAGAGGAGTGGCTAAATAGCTCTATACAAGAAGCCAGACAGTTGGCTTTGTATTCTAGTTTGGATGTGGTACAGGCTTGGAAAGAGAGGATTTGGAGTTACCACATCCCAACCTATTCAGCATCGATGGAGACTCCATTCTGTTTAATTCATTTGAGAAAAGCTGTGTCTGAATTGGTCACAGGATACATTCAGGAGAGTTGTGCCAAAGAACTTACTGTTGACATGAGGCAGTTAGGGACGGGATTAATAAACACTGGAGAGGATCATATGGAGATATTATAAAAAGTGTCCTGTTAAAATTTTTTATTTTTAAAGTGAGAAATTATTTGTGAAGGATGTGATGGGTGTACTCCCATATGTTCATTGAGGTGGGCAATTTAATTTTGCCGACTGTTTAATAACTATGTATATGATTCAAAGTAGCAGTTAAATAGAACCGTTTTTGCCATGTATTGCACAACACAGTTTCGTAAAAACGTGTTGATATTCATATTTATAGTTCATTGTCACTGAAAATGAAGTCTGCTACACTTTAGTTTATTTGTATCTCTTATCATTGGGAAACACAGCTCCTCATATGTGTAACCAACAGTATGTATGGTTCACAACTTGATTTTCTTGTGATTGGTGGTTGAAATTAGGATATTGTCGTTGAGAGAGAGCGAAGCAACCAACAAGTGTTTTGTCCACCGTACTTTATAAGAGAAGAGAGATTAGTTTGACACCAGGTCACCTTGGAAGGCCAAAGAAGTGATTTATTTACTTGTGGAGTCATTCAGAATCCCAGATACCAAATGTGTGTTATTTATATATGGAGTCTATACCCAGAAACATAGTGTAGCAAGTGGCAGTATTACAGAATACTGAGTCCATAACACCATACCTTTTAAACTCTTAAATACCTAATGTTTTTGGTCGTCCATAGACTGGAATGCTTTAAGGAAAGCACATATTGGAAACTAATCTGTAAGGCAATATTTGTGCTATGACGAGGTATAACGCTAAATATAGTGAAAAATTGCTTGCCAGTGAGGTTTGAAATACTGGAGAGAAGGTTGTTCTGTCGTACTGCATTTGTGTGTAGATTTGATATGTGGTAGTTGCCAAGGGATTAGAGAGGTAGAGAAGTGAAGAGGCAGCCTTTAAATATCTGGGTGGAACAAGCAATATAGGTATTAAGTGGTAAGGATTGTTTGAGTGGCTACAGTTTTTTTTTGGGGTAGTAAGTATTATTCTGTTTGGTTCATTCACCGTTCTGTGCAATAAATGTGATACCGGTATATGAAAACAGTTGTGGTGTTGAGGGTATTTGCCTACATATGGTTTGAAGATTAGTATTCATTTTTAGGTCTCGCCTAGCGACGCAGCGCAAAGCGCTGCTCGCTATGCGAGACTTACTGTTGTCGACTTGGGTCGGAAGGGGGACAGGACATGTGCACGCGTATGGCAAGACAGGAGATGTGCACGCGTACGGCTCGCGGCGTTCTCACAATTCCTGCTCGCACCATACGCGTGCACATCTCACAGCGCCCGGACAGGCCATGTGCACGCTCACGGCGTCTCTTTCAGACAGCCGATGTGCACGCTCATGGCGTGTCCTTCAGCGTGCAATGCACCCAGCCAAGCCCTCACTCACCGGCTGGTTCAGGACTCCGGCGTCTCTCCTCGGTCTGCAGGTTCCCTGGCCCTCTCCTCGGCACGCGGGGCTCTCCTCACCACTCGGGAGCCCCGTCTTGCCTCTGGTGCCATGCAGTCTGCCTCGCTCTTCGCCCGGTCCCTCTGATGGGGCCGGGACTTCAGCATGGAGCCTGCAGGGTTCCGGCGGTTCCTTCCTGTTTCTTTGGCAGGCCCCGCCCACGTCCCAACGAAGGCTGCCTGACTTCCGGTTTCGCCGCCATCTGCACCGGAGGCAGGGAGTGCGCCCCGCGATGTCGCCTCTGTTGTTCAGCTTGTTGGAGTTCAGGTAGGAGCTGAAGTTGTCTTTTAACAGTTCTGTTGCGCCTGGACTGCTTGTTTCCCTGTGTCACCGACTACCGCCAGGCTCGGGACTGTCCTACCTTGTTTTTTGTTTGTAAGAGCTCCCTGCTGCACGGTCACGAGAAGAGCAGGACTGGGTCTGTTTTCTCTTTCTTTTTAATAGTCCTATTGCTGTGTTTCATTTCAAAGCAGGACTGTGGTGCTTCGGGTCTTTTTCAAGGTTCGGTGAGTTAGTTTCTTGAATTTTATCTTTTCGAGCAAGTAGTTGTTTTCCCACCCTACTCCCATGTCGGTTGTTTGCCCGCCCTCCTCCTATATCGTAGCTCGTGTCCTCTTCTGGCAATAGCCTGTTTCTCAGCACCCCTTCTCCCACTGTTTGCTTCTTAACACCCACAAATCCACCTCCTCCCGCCATCTGCTGCTAAAATTGATAAAATCCAGGACTCGATCGTTTCGTAACAAGCCCGAACACCCCCCCCCCTTTGCCGGACTTTGCTAAAAGAACCAATAAAACCCAGGAATTTTCAAACCAGTACAAGACCACAAACTAAACTGCTCCTGCATGTAAGCACCATCTCAATTCAAGCACAGTTGCCAACATTTTACGAACCTCAACATCCATCTACCTTCCTCTCCTTAGTCTTCGACTGACAGGGGCTTGGTTCACAATGTGCACCCAGGGCATTGCCTACATACACTCCGATCTGGAGAACCCACTAAAAGATGACTTCACAAGTGTCATCTGCTAAGTATGCTACTGCAGACATAGAAAGCAGCGCCACGTCATTCTTACTGTGCGGTGCTTCTATTTTTTTTTTCTCCTGCAGAGAAGCCTTTTAGCCTTTTGCTCCAGTGCAAACCGTACTGCGCACATGTATGGCAACTCTAACATTTTCCACAAAAAAAACAACAAGCATTTGCAATGCAATAGGTCTTGCATTTGCCAGAGTTTAAGCTATTGGCATTGTAATGACAATGCTTTTTATTTATTTGTTTTCAAAACCCACACATAAATAAAAAGCATTGTAATTTACAATGCCAATAGCTCAAACTCTAGCAAATGCGAGACCTATTGCATTGCAAATGCTTGTTATTTTTATTATAATCTTTCTGAAGAGGTTCCTGTAAGTGTGCGGAGAACTGCTATGAGTTCCTGTATATTTCTCACCATAGATGAACAAGTCAATTGTGGGATAAGCTGTGATGAAATGGGTACAGGGATGCGTTTTGTGACTAAACCTCGTGACAGAATAACATAGATGGCTCACAGTGCATACTCCATGAGTGTGCAGAATATAAATCCGTAATGAGGAGCGGTACATTGTCCATTTTTAGGTCGAGCCTAGTGCAGCGCGCATGCACTGCTCTAGGAAAACGACTTCTTGAAATCGCTCTGAGCTTTCCAGACGCTCGTGCCTGTGTTTTTTTTTTTTTTTTTTTCCATTGGTCTTTGCGTGTGTCTTTCTAAAAAAGACATCACGCAATTGGTCAAAGGCGTCAGCATGTATCCGCCCACGGCCTAAGCAAGCGGTTACGAACAGGGGCGCACTCTGTGCCATCTGTTCCGTATCGTATTTCAAAGGCTTCGCGTCGCGTTCACTTTGTGGCCGCGGCCGCGCAGCTGGGCACTGTTTTCTGTAAACAGCGCTTGTTCAGTGAGCCGTGGGACTCGGTTAGCATGTTTAATAACATGTTTCTGCAGCAACACAATGCGGTGCCAGGTTCATTCTAATCTTGCCTGTTACTCGCTGGTGTTTTCATTGTATTTTTTTCTCGTTGCCTCATCCAGCCCGGTAATCCACTTGCAAACCGGTGTGACGAGGCCACTCGTCAGCCCTAATTATGCTATCTGGAGCCGAGCCATGTTGACAGTACCTGGATGATACACGCGGCAGCTATCTGTGAACGCAGATTGTATATGCATGTCTGGGGTACGCGGGTTTTTTTTAAGCTTGTTGGGTGTATTGGTCGTACCGCGTAAAAATTGTAGGCATTATTTGAATTTATCAACTGTAAGGTGCTATTTAATTTTTTTCAGCAGTAAATTAGTGATTTTTATTTTGCAGTTTTGTATAGCGTGAACTACACCAGAAGGGGTCAGAGCGCTTTACATAAGCACCAGTTGCATTACAGACGGGCACATTATTTATTTTTAGGTGCGGGGAGATTAAGCTATTTGCCCGGAATCGCAGGATGCTTCAGCCTCCCGCCAGACTCGAACCGAAGGTGTCAGTCCCTCTTGCCCCTGCGCAGGTGCCCCCCGCCTCAGTGCTACGTGTCTCTCTGTTCCCTTTGCCTCCGTTGACTGTTGTTCGGTCCCCGTGACCCCGACCCGGTGTTTCAGCCCCTGGTGCTCCTGTTCCCCCACTTGTCTGTCCCGTATCCCATGTCCCGTGTGACTCTCCCGTGTACCCCATCCCATTTGCCCCCCGTCCCGTGTTCCTCTGTTCCGTTTGTCTCTCCCGTGTGCCTCTGTCTGTGTACCTCATGTGCCCCTCCCCACGTGTGCCCGGTTCTCCCAGCTCCATGGTGCCAGCAGGGTGCCAGGCTGCCTACCTGGGGTTGCTGCCGGCCGGTCCCGGTGCGCTCTGGCGGGGGCTACTCCAATGGTCCTATGTGCCGAGTCCGGGCTCCACGCCCCCTGACCCAGTGTCTTAACGTTCGTATCCCTTTCTTCCCTGTTTCCCTTTTCTCTTGTGTTTTAACACTGAATCATTTCTGCTTTAACTCTAAACTTTCCTATCCGGTCTCCTCTCCCAAACCTGTGTCTTTACTGTCCTCTGTCCATCCTCTCGGTCTCACAGTGTACTTATAAGGTCCCAAAGGGGAGACCTATTGGCTATGCCAATGCTTGTTGTAATCTAGTTGTTTGTTACCTTACTGATGGTATTGTCAAAGAACAAAAACGTGGGCTTAGCAATTGCGAAATTTTAATTTATACTGGTGTGTTGACATAAGCGGTATATTTGTCATTGTCAAAGAGCATACTGGAAATAAAGTAAGGGGTGTCCATTTTGTTAATTGTCCTTGAGTCAGGAAGGCATATGGCCCCAACAGGCATTCCGCATAGGCAGAGTAGATAATATCTCTGTAATTGAGCAGGCAGATTTAATGTTCGGATTGTGCTGGGCTTGGGGAACACATTCATTTTTACAGGCCAGCATATTACCTCAACAGCATGCCCACGTGTGGATGAACCAGATCTGGTGTTGAACCTAAATTTCATAAGGGCAGTGTGTCCCTGAGGTAAGGCACCTTACAGCTTATCAAAGTACAGTCAATTAAGTAGGGACGGACTCAATAATTGGGTTCTAGAGTGTGAATAGAAATTTTCGAGATTTATTTCAAAAATTAAAGTGTAGTACAGAGATCATAGATGCAAATGCATAAAGTCATTGCCATGAAGGCTTTTTAGTAAATAGAATTTTTACTGAGTTTTGCCCTTCATTTAGTGTGTCCGAAGTGCCAAGACAACAGCAAAATCAATAAGAAAACTGACTATCCTAGTATCATTGGAAAGTTTTCTGGCTTTCCCTCAAAATTGAGGGTTTATATATATTTCTCTCGCAGAGGTAATCATTAATTTCTGCAAAATAGTTATGGTGTGAGCAAAAGAATTACATTGGCAGCAAATCAGAGCGTGATTCTGTGATATGACATATTTTTTGCCTAAGCAGCTAAGCACTAACTATCCCACTACATGGATATTGGTATATCCACTCCATTTCCCGTATTGTGGGTACATTGGTAAAAAAGTGATTTTCTGTTTGTACAAAGAACTTTAGTTTGGGCATTTTTGAGTAGATGTTGTGAGCATCCTCTAGAGAGGAAACATTGCTCAGCTGCTTTTAATTCCTTTGAGAATACCTGATCGTGACTGCAATTTCTTCTGATCTTATTACTTATCGAATTGAAGGAATATGTGATTCAGGTTGTGAGCTATCTGCATGCAGAATGGCATTACAGGCTGTTGGTTTACGAAATATTCTTGAAACTATTTTGTTGACCTGAATGTATAGAGAAACGTCAAGAAATTCAATGGAATGATTATTTTAGTTTGTAGTAAAAGTAGTTTAAGGATTGGCGTGTTGATGTTGAAAAACTGGTGTAAGTGTATGACTATGCTTGTTTAGAGCATGATGACAAATGCTATATATCTACCCTTATTGAAAATATGTTCGGACAGAGGTGTAGGTCAGCCCTGCCGTATATGTGACTCCTCGAAGAGCCCCACGTATAGGTTTGCATGGGAAGGAGAACATTTTAAACCCATGAACACACCCATTTGTTTGTTAATACCGATTCTGATTCTGTATGAATAAGTTGTTTAGCACTAGTTTGCTTATTTCAAATAACATAAGAGTGGGTTCTGAAAATGTACCTTTGTGTGTAGACAGAAAATGTTCTATCAAATCTAAACCACCAACCTTGGATATCCATGTATAATTAGAGCAGACATCTACAGTAACTAGTCATATCAACCATTCAAGAGATGTCTGGCAGTTTGAGAATGTGCTTCGTATCTTGTGTATATGAAAGGTAAGTTTTAGATCAAAGGCTGTAAATAAAAGTCCACATATTCTGATATTCTCTCAATTGGGGAGCAAATACCTGAAATTATCAGTCTGCCTAGGAGAAAGGGTGCAAGTTTGTGAATTTTCAGTAAAATTTATATGCCAGGAAAAGTTGGATGTTGCTGAGAAAGATCTATATTCCAAGTATGATAGTAGGCAGGAATCTTTCCATTCAGTTTGTGTCTTAGTTGATGTGAGCTCTTATGTGGGATTGTGTGAAGTTGTTCATAAGCTACAGTATTTGCCAAAAGTGATTGATCTCTTGTATCTAGCGTTGCTATTAATGATAACGATGTTACCCCCACGATGTTACCCCCATTATCTGCGCCTTTAACCACAATATTCTGGTCATTTGTTTACAAGGTGAAAGCTTTTCTTTCTGCTGTATTATCAGACAACTGTTATGTAGTCTATGGCATATAAACTATTCTTCTAGTAAAACACTACTTTCAACGTATGGAAGTGACCTCATCGGGTCCTATACATATTGGGAATTACTGTCTGGACAAGGGGTCTCCAACCTTTTTTCTGTAGTAAGAGCTACTTCTGATCAGTGAAAATCATCATGAGCCACTGAAGGCTAAACGACTCGCGTGTTGTTACAAGGCCCACCATCATTGACTTTAAGCCTAAAGTCCATAGAGCCAGATATGGTTTGAACAAAATACTTTGACTAACGGTACTATGACAGGGCTGTTTTGTGTCAGTGAGAGCATGGTCATTGGGAGTGTATGAATATGTGTGGGTATGAATGGGATATATTTGTATGGGTGACTGACAGCCTGTGTCAGATGTACTTGCAGCAGAGGACATACCTTTCACCATATGTGGCACCATTACATGTATTTGAAATTCTTCGGACCCCACGTGCACAGTTACATGAATATATCAAGAATGTGATACACTTTAAATAAATCTCAACAAACAATAACATGTAGTTTACAGTTATATATTTTGTTCAATTCTTGTAAACAAATTTTAGTTTTCTATACACTAATACAAAGTCCACTCCTAGCGTATCTAATGAAAATTATCATAACAATTGACATATTTCACTATGTTAAGTAGTCACTTAGAAATTTCCAAAATCTGGAATAAATGAATCCATTGGCCCAATGCATTTCAAGATGCTCTCCCTTCCTCAGGGGCCAGAAAATTTCAATGGTTCCGAAGAATCCCCTTGCCCCACTTGTGATGGTTGCCTCACTCCCAGTTTAAAGAATTCACAATCTGTGATTCGCGTTGTCTACCACTGTGCGAAGCCGTAGTAGTATTGTTGCTTCAGCAAAATCGGCAATTTTGCAGCGTGAATCTTTCTTGATTCACTATGCTGTGCATTATTCCGCCATCTAGTGGTTGGGTCCGGAATTGTAGTATTTCTTTTTTTTTTTTTTTTTTTTTCGTGGCTCCGGTGGGCGTCGACATACCACCATTTGGTGTCCTTCGTGACGTCGACTCTGGAATAAATGAATCCATTGGCCCAATGCATTTCGGGATGCTCTCCCTTCCTCAGGGGCCAGAAAATTTCAATGGTTCCGAAGAATCCCCTTGCCCCACTTGTGATGGTTGCCTCACTCCCAGTTTAAAGAATTCACAATCTCTGATTTGCGTTGTCTACCACTGTGCGAAGCCGTAGTAGTATTGTTGCTTCAGCAAAATCGGCAATTTTGCAGCGTGAATCTTTCTGGATTCACTATGCTGTGCATTATTCCGCCATCTAGTGGTTGGGTCCGGAATTGTAGTATTTCTTCTCTTTTTTTTTTCCGTGGCCCCGGTGGGCGTCGACAGACCATTTGGTGTCCTTCGTGACGTCGACGCGCTTCCTCCGGACGCTCCCACCTTTGGTCGCCATCTTCAGATTCTTTTTTCCGCCGTTGGGTCTGGATCGTTGTCTAAGAGTTCCAGAGTTTTGGAAGAGGAATCGACGGAAAACGGGAAAAATCGCGAAAATCGAAGATCATCGCACCGGACTACAGGCCAGGTAGCCGGGACTACTAAGGAGAAGAAAATTTCGAGAGAACTCGACGTTCACACGAGAATGCGCGCACACGGGGCTCCCTGAGCGCAGGAATGGACCAAACTCCCTTCAAGTTTTGCACCAATTGCCACCACAAATACGCCCAGAAGGACCAGCATCCAGTCTGCAACATCTGCCTGCCACTCGACCACAGCAGTGAGGGCTGCAACGCGTGCTCGGCGTTCACACCCAAGACCCTCAGAGTAAGAGAGGCGGAGAAGGGCGAACCACACCATGCAGGGGCAGGGGCCACCTCCATCGCTCCGAGACTTGGGCCTCTCCAGTGGAGAGGAGGACAACATCGCCGGAGGACTGCACGGTCGTCGAAGTCCATAAGAGAACGTCGAAGGAGGTAAGAGTCGACGGCCCCCAAACACTCGACTGACACTCGAAAGAGTGAGACAAAGTCCTCGAAGGGAACAGTGCCGTCGAAACACTCGACGAAAGCAACTGCACCCAAGGACAAAGAGCCCAGCGGATCCTTCGAAAAGGACTCCCGGACGGCAAAGACCCACGAAAATCAAGGTCGTCGAAGGAAGCCCCCGAAAAGGACTCCTCGACGCTGAGAAACGAAGGGTCAGCAACCGCTTCGATGACCACGTCGACGACCAAGAAGCAAAGTGCTCAAACCCTCGACGCCGAACAGGCTGCCGATATGGAAAGGAAGAAAAGGAGGCTCGAGGCCGAAATGGCGAGCATCCTGCAGCGGAAAAAGGACTTCGACGACAAGATGAGTCAGTACACCATCCCGCCGAAGCCCGCGGCCGAGGTCGAAAGGGGCTTTGAGGACACTGAACCGCCGAAAACGCCTAAACCGGTCGAAGAACAGGAAGAAGAGGCCCTGTATTACTTCGAGGGAGAAGGCGAGGAAGATCAGCTAACCTACCAGGACTCTACGTCCTCGGAGGCACAAGACTGAGTGGCATGACCTCGACGCCGAAATGCCAGAAGGGGTAGACACATACCCTTCGAGGCCTTCACCACCAGACGATATAGGGATCTATAATATGGTGGTCAAGAATGCTGCACAGACATATTTGGTAAAATTGGAGGAGGAGAAACCGAAGGCTTGCTTTCTCCTGGAGACTCTTACCACACAAACAAGGAGTCAATTCCTGCCCATGCTCCCTAGTGTGCTGGACCAGGGCAGGGAGGCATTCAGGGAGCCATCTATATGTAAATCTGTAACCCCAAGAACAGAAAAGAAGTTCAAGCACTCCTCAAAGGACCCTGCATACATTCAAGGATCAGTGCCAGCCGATTCAATAATCACGGCAACAGCTAGGAAGAGGGCCAATGTGCCCACAAATGCAGGACCACCTCCTGACAAAGAGTAGGAGAATGGACCTCACGGGTAGAAAGGTAGAACGGAGTGCGGCAATCCAATGACGCCTACTCCAACGCCCTAATCAACAGGCATGCATACCATAACTGGGAGGAAGTAGGGCAACTCCTGAAGCACCTACCGGAACAGTACCAGCAGAGGGCAACCCACCTGGTAGAGGAGGGGAAAAACATGGCAAACACATGTTTAAAGTCGGCCTTGGACGCAGCGGAGACGTCCAGCAGGCAGATGATGATCGGGGTGACAGAGAGAAGGCACGCATGGCTTAGGATTTCGAGCTTCAAGCCTGAGGTGCAGAATAACATCCTGAACACGCCCTTCAACGGAGAACAACTTTTTGGGACACCAGTTGACAAAGTTAACTCAACTCAAGAAACACAACGAAACTGCAAGGTCCATGGGAGCACTGCAGTTCAGGGGAATGAGAAGGGGTACGCCCTCAAGAAGGCCAAATGGTAGGGGAGGCAACCAACCAAGTACCTCGCACCAAACCTTCCAACAAGGTTATCAGGGAAACAACCAGGGACAGCAGCAACAGGGACAGCAGCAGCAGAACTGGCAATACCAGCCAAGGGGCCAGTCCTTTCGGGGACGCTCAAACGGGCGAGGACAGGCACGGAGAGGAGGGCAACAACCCGCCTCTAAGTGACTTTGCCAAGAGGCAGACGCCCACCCAGATAACACCTCAAGGGGGGGGCATCCAAGGAGGGCAAAAGTCCCAAAACAGTTTTCAAGAGACAAGCAGTTCCCCGAACATATAACGCCAGTAGGAGGCAGAATAAGGAACTTCCTCCAGGAATGGAAGAAGGTCACAACGGACAAATGGATACTAAACATCATACAATACGGTTACTGTACAGAGCTAATAAAACAACCTCCAAACAAAAAGCCAAGCAACAAGTCACACTCGGCAAAAGAACTTTCACTCTTGGTACTAGAGGCACAGGAACTGATCAACAAGGAGGCAATAGAGAGAGTACCGTACAAGGAAAGAAACGAGGGTGTTTATTCCAACTACTTCCTCGTACCAAAGGTGGACGAAACACTAAGGCCTATCTTGGACCTACGGTTCTTAAACAAGTTTATAAGCACACAAAGATTCAAAATGACATCTCTGCAAGAGGTAATACCTCAGGTACAGCCAGTGCAAACAACATATCCAGCAGGTGATACAAACTCTAATCCAACTGGGTTTTTCAATCCATTGGGGAAAGTCGTTAATAGAACCAGAACAGGTGAAGATATTCTTAGGGGCAGAGATCAACACCATACAATCCAAGGTGTTCCCCAGCACAAAGAGGACCCTGGCAATACTGAAGGAAACACGTCTGTACCGCAAGGGGCAAGTTCTGACAGTGAGGACAGTGAGCAAACTAATGGGAATGATGGCTTCATGCATACACCTGGTCCCAAATATTCGACTCCACATGAGACCATTCCAGGAATGGATACAGCAGCAATGGTCACAGGCAACAGGGAGTTGGGAAGATCTAGTGGTTGTCACGCACGCAGTGCATCAGGAAATAGCGTGGTGGAACAAGGAAAACATATCACGAGGGAAACCTTTCACACAACCAACTCCAACAGTGACCATCACAACAGACGCCTCCCAGATGGGGTGGGGCGCACACATGAACAAACTCAAGGTGAGGGGGTTATGGTCGCAGCAGGACGCGATCAAACACATCAACTACCTAGAACTAAAAACTGTTCCTAGCCTTAAAAGCCTTTCAGAAGGAGCTGTACGGAAACAGGGTGTTGATCCAGACGGACGATCCAGACGGACAACACAACCACCATGTTCTACATCAACAAACAAGGTGGAACACAATCAGTAGCACTATCAGAGTTAGCACAGAAAATATGGACGTGGGCCATTCCACTAGAAATAGACCTACTAGCAGTACATCTTCCAGGGAAGGACAATGTGGAAGCAGACAGACTCGGCAGGCAGACAACCGCATCCCACGAATGGGAGATCAACCAACAAGAAATACAGAGTATTCCGGAAGTGGGGGACACCGCAAATAGACCTATTTGCAACACACCAAAATGCCAACACTACGCATCCAGGCAACCAGATCATCGGTCACAAGGGAATGCGCTATGGATAAGTTGGTCAAAGACATTTGCATACGCTTTCCCCCCTCGATACCACTGATACACAGGGTACTCAGCAAATGCAGAATCAGCAACATGTCGCTAATACTAATAGCACCTCAGTGGGCCAGACAGTCCTGGTTCTCACAAATAGTGGAAATGGCGCAAGCACCATCACAAAGATTCCCAAAGAGAAGGGACCTGTTAATGCAGAACGGCAGGGTGCTACACCCAGAGCCAGAGAGCCTCAGCCTAGCTGCATGGCTCCTGAAGACCTAGAATTTGCACACCTCAAACTACCAGCAAGCACAATGGCAGTGCTCAGGGAGGTAAGAAGACCTACCACAAGAAAGTGCTACGTAGCAAAATTGAAAAGATTCTCCGAATGGTGCATTAGGGAGAAACTGCAAAGGAGAATCACAAAGGAATCAACAGTACTAAAATACTTAACGCACCTACTACAAAGGAAACTAAGCTACACATCACTAAGGGTACACTTAGCGGCGATAGTAGCTTACACGAGAGGAGAAACAGGGAAAAGTTTCTTCACCTCACAAATAGTAAAAACATTCCTAGAAGGAGCAAAGAGAATCGCACCGCCAAACAGAATGCCAGCACCAACATGGAACCTCAACGTGGTGCTAACTCAATTGATGAAGGCACCATTTGAGCCTATTCACAAGGCTACACTACACATGCTCACGCTAAAGACAGCCTTCTTAGTGGCTATCACGTCACTACGACGAGTAAGTGAATTGCAAGCGGTAACAATTCAAGAGCCCTACCTGCAAATACACAATGATAGGATTGTGATGAGAACAGACCCACACTTCATGCCAAAGGTGGTGTCACGATTCCACATAAATCAAACAATCCAAATACCTAGTTTTTTCCCAAAACTTGCCACAAGCACAGAAAGGGCGCTACACACACTGGACGCCAGGAGGGCTGTAATGCACTATATAGAAAGGACAAAGCAGTGCAGAAAGACAAAGCAGTTCTTTGTTTCCTTTGCCAGCAGTTTTTTGGGACGACCAGTTACCAAAAATACCATTGCACGGTGGATTGCACAAACCATACAACTCTGCCACAAACAAGCAGGACAACTGTTACAAGGAGCAGCTCATGCTCACTCAACAAGGAAGAAAGGAGCAACAATTGCGTTTCTAGCTAACACACCAATTCAAGACATTTGCCAAGCTGCAACATGGTCTTCAGTGCACACGTTCACTAAGCACTACTGTGTAGATATCCAAATGAACAAGGAAGCGCAAGTGGGACAGAAGGTCTTACAACACATATTCAGTAACCAGAGCTCATCTTCCACCCAGCCACCACAATAAGGACAAACCGCTACAAAGTCTATGCACAGCATAGTGAATCCAGAAAGATTCACGCTGTAAAACGTATAGTTTCTTACCTGTCGGTGTAGTTTTGCAGCTTGAAGACTTTCTGGATTCACTAGCGAACCCACCCTCCTCCGCCAGAAAGATGAGACAGGAGGAAAGGGATTAAAACTGGAGACAGACTTAAAGGATTACAGGAGAAACAAAGTAACACAAGAAAAAAGAATCCGAAGATGGCAACGAAAGGTGGGGGCTTCCGGAGGAAGCGCGTCGACGTCACGAAGGTCACCAAATGGTGGTATGTCGACGCCCACCGGGGCCACGAAAAAAAAAGAGAAGAAATACTACAATTCCGGACCCAACCACTAGATGGCGGAATAATGCACAGCATAGTGAATCAAGAAAGTCTTCAAGCTGCAAAACTACACCGACAGGTAAACTATACGTTCTGTTCAAAACGCGGATAAGTTATGACAGTGTAGGTTTGACAACATACACACCCACAAGACGCACGTATGGTTTAATTAAATTAATTTGTTTACGAGTGTGCACAAAACTCCATTACAGGTTTACCATTACATGTATAACACAAACATACAATTTTTTTTTCAAATGGGAGAAATTTAAAGTGCCGAAAAATGAACTGCAAAAATGTTCATAATATGCAACTTTTTTCTTCACTTTAAATTTCTCTCATTTAAAAAAACTGCCTGCATTTTTCAGTTATACTTATGACTGTGTCTACTGGCTACAGGGAGCAAAAGACCTGCTATTTGTAAATGCGACACTTTGAAATTGAAAAGGGAGAAAAGTAAAATGTAGCGTTTACTGAATCACTAGGGTAACTTCATTTTAATTTTCTCCAATTTAAAAGCATTCAGAAATATAATTTTGTTCACAGCACCTATATTGAGTAGACAAGGACTTTTATTTAAAAGTTAAATACCTTTGTTTCAGTGGTTTACCTCTGTGCCCCAGCCTGGGCCATAAATCTGACTGAGCACTGCTCATGATCAGGCCGTGCTATCTGCAGCCTGATGATAATAATGTTAAGTAAACACAGCCATCCCTCAACTTTAAAAGGAAAATATGACCTTGTGCTTAATTAAAAATTAGCTCAAGACTGTGAGCTACTCTGAAGGTGTCTTGAAGCTACTTGTAGCTTGCAATCGACTGGTTGGAGACACCTGGTCTAGACGCCCCCTCCAACAAGAACTATGGGTTGCAAGATATACTGGTGGTAGAGCACCACATACCAATTTTGGAAACCGTAATTTAAAAAAACTTACATATTTCTATTACCTTATGAAACAATGGTATGTGGATGTACAACTTTATGCTGCAAGCTACCATTGTAATAGTTGACTAATTTTGTAAAAGTTTGAAGGTCAGGTTGGGGCAATAAGAAGAGTTTTAAATTTTATCCCGCCACTTGTGTCATCATAGTAATGTGTGAGTGCTTAATAGTAAGTGGTGCAAAAAGGGGAACGTGGCAAAAGTTAGGAGATTGAGTTCTGGTCAGGGTGTCTTGGAGAGATGAAGTGTGAAAAGGTTGGCATTTTGTTGCGAAAAATGAGGATGATGGAGATGGTGTTGATGGAGCTGCCACCAGATAGTGTGGTGGCAGAGAATGAAGAAGAACATAGAGATATGCAAAATCGACAGGAAGACATTTATAATAAATTCACTGAGGGAGTTGAAAGGAATGTGATTTTTAAAGGGGGGTATCCTGACAGTTTTCTAGGAATGATCCTGCATTTGGAGTAAATGTTGAAAAGAAAATGGCTGGTGAGAACAGCAGTGAATGATAGGGTGATTTTATAGCACCTGAGCACCGTGTCAAATTACAAGGGGTTCACATCCGCACATGTATTTTTCAAAAATTATTTCTTGAAATAAGTTTCTTTGGGGGGAGAAAAGGTGAATGTGGTGTTGTATCAATACATGACCATTATCAAAAACATTCCATTAGGATACGTATTGTAACCTAACAAAGTGCAGCTTACAGTGAAATGCTAGCACTCCATAAAACAGCTAACCACTATAACCCCCAAAAAATAATCATAAATTTTGAGCAAGTATGGATTTGACCATACATAAAATCTACCCACCCAGTGCAATTAAGGGATCCTACTATCACTTTGACCATAGTATATGGAGGCACCTACAAAAATTCAGTTAGAGTATAGAATGTGTAACTAACTTGGAGATAAGCTAATAGATTTAGCATATGTCCCTGTAACAGAAGTCATTAAGCGCTCTGTCGTGCTAATTTTGATCCTCATATTGCCAACAGCATAAAGCAAAACTAGTGTTGTGTAGTTCCTATAAATCTATATAGGATCTGCCCGTTTAGACAACATAAACTAAGGGATTGGTGTCCAGACTGATTCCAGACACCCTCCAAGGATATGTTAGCCTGTAGACCAGCTAGCTCACAGTGCCACTATTAGACCCCCAACCTTACCAAGGAGTGAATAGTTTCTGGCAACTATCGAACATGACAACCCTGACCCCTCCGGGATCGTGGAAACAGTACAGAGTTTTTCGCTCAGTCACTAGTGCTCACTTTGTCTCCGAGAGAGAGACATAAGAAACGATGGGGACGTTTTCAATAAGTATTTATTGAACCAGCGCCATTCTAGTATAAAATACGTGTGCTGCAACAACCATTAGACAGAAACAGATATTTAAGATTACAAGCACCAACAGAGTAAATAAAAGGTAGAATTCTACCATGGTGCTAAAACAGTGAATATATGCAGGCATATAGATACATGGCAGTAATCATGTGTACTCCTAAGATGCTAACCATAGCTTTGTATAACTAGCATATATGTAGGTGGAAAGCCAAGAATCCCCCTAGGATAGAGCCAACCTCATTACCTGATGTGAGAGAACGAAGTACCCAGTCTTGGTCTCGAGTTGGACACACTGCGAGGGATGTCAGATCACTGCTTGCTTGAGTGTCTGCGTGCAGAGACTTCAACGTCTCGTGTCCGCATGGAAGCTTCTCCTCTGGTTTGCCCAGCGCAAATGTGGTACTTATATACCCGAAAGGTACCCTCAGGGGTTCTACCTAGATGCATCATGATACGGTGGGCCTGTCGTCCAAGGATGACGATAGTGGTGACCTTTGTACAGACTTATTCTACAGAAAATGGTAATCCTGCTGTGATACTAAGAATCCTCATGCATAATAAATGAGGCTAGTTTTCGAAGAAAACCACATGATATTTATTCAGTATCTAACTAGGTAAAAGGTCAGCACCCGAGCCGTTATGTAGAGCAAGGTAGGACAAATGTAGGTAAAGGGTCGTGTAGCTACCTAGGCCTATATAGGGGTACATTGGGGCTCATAACACCCACTCCTCATCTGAAGGACGGTAGATAAACTAATGATATTATATATGCCTGTCTTAAAAGCATAAAAACGTTAAAAAAAATTCTTAAAAACATGCTATTACGTAAAATATGTAAAAAGCTCTAAGTTCTCTAGAAAGTCACTGTACTGCTTAGGTCAACTGAGGATATCGAAAGTTATGGTGCCCTAGTGATAGCAAGAGAGAAAAATAAAACAAAAAATGTTTTCGAATTCCAATTTGGGTTGTTTTTGAAAAAGGGCAAATTGTTCCCATCACACGGAGAGCCAAATGTTTGTGTCCTGTGTGGGAGACGCAACATCACTGCTGCTTGCATTCGCAGACGATGGTCCCGTAGCACCTCTTGGATCAGGTCAATGGAGCAAAGGTGATCTTCTCCGGTTCCCACAGCCGCTGCTGAGGAAGCACTCGATACCTGTGAACCTGTTGCAGAGCCGTTGTCCATTCCGACAGGAGCTGAAGCATCCTGTGGTGGCTCTAAGAATGCCAACATCAACAAGGGAATACGCTGAGGACACTGATACGTGGGCCTAGTAGTACGTCTACATCCGGAGGCGCAACCGATGTAAGTGTTCGACAGATGTCCAACACGCATTCGTATTTGCAGAATGGGCAGCGGAGTAGAGGCAAGACGCAGTCAACCCAGACTGATCTGAACGATAGGAACCAGTGCTCGCTTAGCTCCCAGACTGAGGTGTGCCCAGATGGAGTACCATGCGTTCCAGGCAACATTGCACCAAGAGTGCTTTTTCCATCTCTTTGGAGACTGGGACGTCCATTGCGTAGCAGGAAAATTAGAACCAGGATACCCACTACAAGTAGTAGGACCAGCGGAAGCCCTCGAAAAACACTTCCTAATACGGAGTGTATAAAGGATGGAATAATTCCGAAGATTGTCTGAAAGGTGCTCGATAGTCCCGAATCTATGCTCTTAAATAGGTGTACTATCCCACTCGTATCAGACATGTTAAAGATACTTTGTACCATTTCCCCAAAATGGAGCGGGAAGTTAGTTTGGACTAGTGCCTGTATCTCAGCTGGGGTCCTTGCAACTTGGAGATCAAAAGTCTCACGGGCTAAGATTAAGGCCACCTCCTTCTGTAAAAGCATGGCTTTCAGTCTGCTCGGAGAATAAACTGTATAAGGGAAACCTTCAATGCAGGCCATAGCGGCGCCTACCTACTGTGTGGGGGTCGGTGGAAGCAATACTTGCATACAACAGGTAACCCTGAAATTTACTGTGACCAGATATGCAATGCCTGGCAGCATCCAGCAACAACCTTGATCATTCAACATCAAATAACTCCCATTCGAGAGCAGTTTGAACACCGGATGAATCGTGGCAGCTGGGGATCCTTTCAAGTGACACGATAGGTTTGCATCTGAAGCATTACATGCTCCGTGAAGCATAATATCCTGACAAATTAGAGACCCACTTAACGAATTCTCACAGTCTTAACTGCTGAGAAAAACTTCAGTGTCCCCATTCCTGCATCTAAATCTGTATGGTTATTCCCAAGATTCATGTATGTATTCCTTACCCAACCCTTCATACCTTCCTATCTGGTGGTACTGTAGACTGTATTGAAATTGGAATGTCGTGACTGGCAGTGTAATATGGCCATGGATTAACCATTTTGTGGAAGGTGACTCAGCCACGGTAAAAGGTAGTTGGTCCAATTTTTCAATGTGCAGCATTGTATATTTTGCATCTCTTCGTGCCATTGTTGTCTGTCTTTGTTAGATTGTATGCAGAAAACAGAGAAGTACTGTTGATGTACCAATAGAGCACATGATAGGAGCGTAGTGATTGTAGCGTCCAGCACAATAATAGAATGGATCGCAATTGCGATTTCCCATGTTGAAGAATAGACAAATCGTGTTCTATTATATCTATAGCCACAATGTTGCCCAGTGAATAAATCCTGGATGTTAGTTTGGTCATGCCATTGTTGACCACTGCCAAAGCCTTTTCTAGGTTAACCCTGGCAATCTCACGCACTCTCTCAGCAGCTTCCTGTTGCGAGATTTTCCATACTTCATTGTAAATAGCATATAAAAAGCGTTTCTGACTGGGTTTCTGGGGACCTAATAAAAAATCCCTAAGATCTGTCTTCTGAGAGTAAGGACAAGTATTATTTCACCTGGGAAAGTATTGAGGTTTTTAGCCACTCTAGGCATAACTTTCCAACACTGTAAGATGTCACCACCCCTGAATGTTCTCGTACGTAGCATTGGTCAGGCCTATGGATACTAAACCCTTTTGTGGTACCCATGAATCTTGACTGACACCTGTTTGTGTCTATAGGCCAAATCAACCATCCCTTCCAATTGGGGTCTGAAGAATTGTATGAACCATCATGTATAATGTTATCTAGCGTATCCTCACTGTGTTGTGTATAGGTTTGCCACTCAAAGTGTGTGAGTGAGGGAATCCGAGGTGTGTTCAAGTGCTTTATCTTGGCTAACCCAAGACAGGAAGTCTGTTGCACTGTGTTGTTCAGAAGATAATTTGCTGTGGTATGAGGCATGCTCTAAATAAGGCCTCAGTTCCCTGAACTTCCCAATCTTAAGTCCCCCAGACAGATTTTGTGTGTCTGGTGTCCCTCCAAAAGTCGAAACCCTGTAAAGACGGCTGGGAAATAAAGGAAGCGGAGTATATCCGTTTCGTGTTACTAAGCATATTTTTCTTTGCAGGTGTAGGTGCAACCTTATAATAAGATGTCAGGTCTGAGGTGTTAAACCCAGAAAAATAATCAAACTTCTGTACAAATGTTTGTGAACTACCTTTTGGTGGTGTTGGGCAATGTTCCCATTGATGGTAAGTGAAATCATTACGTGGGATACTTGCTTTGTGCAAGAAATGATGACCATAGTGTTGGTAACAATTCATGGTGTCAAAATCAGATGTATCATCATACAATTCATTACTGGAGAATGCAGCAGATTGTTCCAAGTCAGACCGCATAGTATTTACAGTTTCAAAGTCCCAATCAGAGAAAGTACTGCAGGTGATGATATCATTCAAAGACATTTTAAACAAATGTGGTATTTTCAAAAGTTCGGTTGGATCATATGCAACCCTATCCTAAACTATTCCTTCAGGAATCGGCACTGCTGTAATGTTCACTAAGGACAGGTCTCTTTGTTCACGATGAGATGATGTATGTGGTTTCAGGACCAAGTTCACATTTTGTACTGCAGAGCGTTCTGGGAGATAGTGTCCATTCAGGAGCAGGAAAAAAACAGTCACTATACCTATCCAAAGGACTAGGAAAAGTAGACCAATTGCAATCCAGAGCTGTAGCTAGGGATAAACAAAGTAAATCTTTTTCAGCCAAAAATAGAAATCGCGAAGTTGTTGTTTGTGGGAAACTGGAGCTGGCGGTGACTCTGGTTCACTTGGATCCAGAGAGAAAGTATAAAAATCGATGAAGTAGCCAGAAGCAGTTCGATCTATCTTTGGGAGTTCAGCAGGTTTTGTAGAACTGGCAGATGATTCGTTTCGAGACATATCCATATAGATGTCGGTATTAGACCGAATTGAGATCTGTGTTTCATTTGTGTTTTGTTGTTCAATTTCAAGAGGCACGAGTTCCATTCCATTGCTGGTAACTCCATTACTTCGTAGAATAGAATCTTCAAACATTATTAGTCTTTCTGTCTGAACTTCCTGTATGGTAGCGAGAGGAGATCGGCGGCTACCCAGGATCCCATGCAGCCTGCTATTCAGTATCGGCCACATAGTGTGGTTTGATCAGATCATTGGAGACACATCTATTTTCTTTCTTGCCGGCAAGGGGCGGAAGAAGTACTGTTCTTGTTATTTCGACAGCCAGGACTGGTGTAGGCGTTCTGTAAGATGGCCCAAATTCTTTTTTGTCCACAATCTTGTCTCTGACCAGGTCCCTGATCTTCCGGACCCAGGCAGGTCTTGACGGAATAGCTTTCACTTCCCCAGTGGCGGTGCATTGTACTTGGACGTTGCTTTGTAATGCCCGGAATTCATGGAGTGCCTGTAAAACTGCCAAACGATCATTGATGTCAAATGCTTTTTCATTGGCCACTGTGCTGCCACAGTAGAGGTCGGGTACCCACATTCTAGTCCCAAACAGGACCTTGTATGGAGTACGGCATCCTAGGGAACATCTTGTCTTGTTATTTAGTTCCCTCTTGACCCCATATAGGTGATTGACCCAACTGCCACCCGAACCGAATTCCCTTGCTGTTAAGGATTGCTTTAAGTCCCGTTTTTTCCTCTCCACATTCGAATTTCCCTCGGGATGATACGGAGAGGAGTACCGCAAGACCACACCCAAACTTTCCATGGCTTCTTTGTAAGCCCGTGAGCTAATTGCAGGGCCACGGTCGGAATGTAATGTGCCAATTGTGTATGTCCCTAAGAAGACTTGCAAATCCTTTATAACAGTTCAAGCGTCAGCCGAGCGCTGGGGCCAAACCCACAGAAATCTAGAGCATGAATCCACTGCCACCAAGATGTCTTGTAAGCCCCGTCAGATAGTAAGGGGCCACAGGGGTCCAAATAGAGTCGTGCGAGAGGTCTGTCTGATATCAGTAGTGATGTCTGTGGCAGACGTGCTACAGTGAAACCCTTCATCTGTTGACAGATGTCACACTCCAGGACAAAGCCCTTGTTCTGCTGGGTAAGACCTGGCCACCAATAACGTTGTTTCAGTAGTGAAACTGTTGCAGTAATACCTGCATGTGCTGTACCCTGACCCTCGTGTGCAGCTAGAATTAAACCGAATCTGCGATCCATGTTTGGTATTACTCTATCCCCCAAGCCTGGAATTTGACATAAGCAATATTTTGCGCATCTAACTTGAATAGAAAGCCTTTTGGCAAGGCTGATCTGTTAGTACGCGTAGCGTTGACAGCTACCTTTATCTATCGGTCTATCCTTGTGCTTGAACAAATGATTGCAGCAACGGCAGCAGTTCTCACAATCGCCTTGGCTTCATCAGCCAGTGAATTCCCTTCAACGTGCAAGCCAACACGCTGATGACTCAATGTGTGAATTACATGAGCCTGTGGCAAGCCTTTCTTCAGCTCTGTCACTTGTTCCCTCAATAACTTGTGTTTTATTGTGCAACCATTGGATTCTCTAAATCTATTCTGGCCCCAATAGTGAAGATATTAGTTGTATGACTGGACACAGTAAAATGAATCGCACACAATAAGTGTGGGGAATTCCCGATCCGTATTTTTTAGTGCCAATATCGGGGCTTTTAGTTCTGCCAGCGGTGCCGTGCAATCTCCTAGAGACTGCGTCTCCGTATTGCTAGGATGGAACTTACCATCCTGCATACGTCTCTGTACAGTCGCACATGTGGCGTTGTATTGCTGTTTACTTCCTACGGCCGGCTGGGCAGATCCGTCAGTATAAATGATGGATTCAGTACTGATCTAGAGGCATTATTTCATTCGGGAAGGATATTCTTATTGCAAGAATGCTTGTGTTTTTAACGTAGAATCAAATTTGTAGTCTACATCTGTTGCAGTGAGAGAATTAGCCATTGTATCCATCGTGGATGCAGTGCTTTTGCGTTTGGAACGCTTGCTTTTGTAACAACCTCTAAGGTCGGGCCTGGAGTCACGACTATTATTCGTTTCCCCTGAGCTAGTGTTCGTTCTCTCACTACAGCAGTCTGTACTTCTGTCAGTATTTTTTCAGTAGATGCAAAACTCATTTCAGCGTTTGTGTACAAATGTGACTTGTATGCAATCGGTACAGTTTCGCCTTTGTTGAATGTTAGGTAAGTGTACCCTGATTGACCCGCGACTACACGGATCACCAAATTCGTGGTGTTTAAACACGTGTGTGAGTGTTTTGACGTTCTCATGTCAGCTTGTAAGGAACAAAGAATTTGTGTGTTCCTGTGTCCAATGTTGAACTGAAAAATCAGGTCTAATTAAGTCGTAGAAAGGTTTCACTTTTTCTGTGTAATCCAAAATCTGTTCTGCCAAAATTCAGGAATCCTCCTTGATTGTAAGTTTTTCCAGAGTTTTCGGAGGTTGGAGCAGCGCACATTTCCCCAAAAATTGGCTGCTAGGCTTTTCCCTTCACTTGAGAGCTCATATGTTAAAAATAGGATGTTGAGAGGGGCAATTTTTAATTTTTTTAAAGTTAAATTTGTAGCCCTCAGAGGCGAACCCCAGAATTATCTTGTTCACCCTGTTCAAATGATCCAATAATTCATCGTCCATCTGATAAATGGACAATGCCTCCTCATCAAAATTTTGAAGCAACTCTGATAACTCTTGCCGAGAACAACCCGGGTCTATTCTTGTACCCTTGGGACAGTCTATAAAATTGATATTGAGAGCCTAGGGCCGAAAATGCTGTCAAATATCTGCTCTCAGGCGCTATATTTTGGCAAAAGAATCCATTTGAGATATCTAGTGTTGTTTTGTATTTCTTCCGCACAGTGTTCATCGGTGCAGCACTATGTGCATTCTATACTGCAAATGTCTTTGTGCAAGTGTTCGAAAGCCTATAGTCTAAAACTGGACTGTATGAATTGTCGGGTTTCATTACAGGAAACAAAGGATTATTCATGGAAGAGGTGCAATTTTCAATAACAGCTTGATATTCAAGTTGATCTACGAACTCCCTGACTTGTTTTTTCGCGTCATGTTTTATCGGGTACTCTGTGGAGTCGGAGTCGTTTTTACTGGGATTTCATGGTGAGGTGACTCAGCATCCCACCCTACATGATTGCGGAATAATGCAGGAGCCAGTGCTACCGCCCACTCCTGTGTGTATGTGTGTTTAAGTGATTCTGGAACGAGGTCAGAGAAGGCTGGTAATATTACTGTTTCTCCTTTTGGGCAGTCCATAACTAACTTAGGTGGCCAATAGTTTTCAGCCAAAAGGATATCGTATTCAAAAGTCAGGTTCTCCCAAAAGAGATCCTTCACTTTCCTGGGTATGTCCCCCTCCATTTGGAGATTTATTTCTTGTAACTGATGTGGGACGCTTACCCTTGTATTCGGTGTTTCCACCGTGATATGTTCATTCAACGCTGCTGTCACCAGAAATTCCATCAGGTTCTGGCGAGCTGTTACTTCTGCTGCGTTGCCCAGCATCGTCGGAGCCCATTCCTCGGTCAATAGTTAAGTCCACAGTAGCCTGGGCATTTCTTATTTTAAAACCAGCTACTTTCTTCTTTTTTAATTGAGGTTTTCTTTTGGGTTCATCTTCTTTTTAGGTCTCGCCTAGGCAGCGTGCATGCGCTGCTCTAGGAGATGACCTTTAGAAATTGGTCTGCTCCTTTTCCCCCACACTCGTGCTTGTGCTGGCATCCACCTTGCGGGAGCGAGCAGCGGCGCGCATTTAATTGAAAACATATGGTTCTCGCGCCGCCGCTCCTCGCTCCCGCAAGGCGGAGGCCAGCACAAGCACGAGTGCTTCAAAACAGCTGCTGCTTGTCTCCACAGCTGGAGCCCGCTTTTGTAAAGCACTGCTGTTCGTGTTACCTTTGCTCCCGCCCCCTCCTGTTGTCAGTGTTCACCGCTTCCCTCGTCCCTCCCCCTCTCACGTTTCTGGACATGTAGTGTTTCTTTTGTTTATTAAATAATTTTTTAAATAGGAAATACAATAGGAGACATGCCAACATCCACGCTGATCTCCTATCTCCTCAGTGTGAGGACAGCAGCTGCTGGAGGTCTCACGAGCTAATACTGTCAGCACGCTGTCACAGCCTTACTTCCTCTGGCAGGCTCACTCAGCTCCTGTTTACAAGCTAAACTGAACTCTTCCCCCTCCCCACCTTCCCCTTATGAAACACTTGCGCAGCCACTGCCGATATTCCCTGTGCTCATTTAGTCTACTGACGCGTTCCATATTTCCAGTGTCTCCTTCCCCACATCCTCACCCCCATAGCAGCCTGTTTTAAGGAGACAGGCAGGCCCGGTCTGCCCACGGGGTGTGTCCGACCTGCCCTCGCTTCAGCCTTGGAACTGCTCTGTGGACTGCACCTGGGTCAGAGGCAGCTTTATCTAAACCCCCCTAAAACTGGTTTGTTTTTGCAACCCCCTCCCTTCTCACGCAGCAGCTGGGTAGCTCTGGCACAGGGAGGAGGGTGCTGCTCACCCCGTGGGGTGGTGGGGAGGGGGAGGCGCCCCTAGGAGATCTCCAGGATGCGATGGATGCTACGGTTCAGCAGCCCTGCCTCCTGAATGCTACTGGTAAGGTGCCTCCCGCTTGCTACTGGTAAGGCACCCCCCAGTGCACACTTGTCTCCTTCCAAGAAGAGTGGGGCGTATGGGGGCATGGATACAGCAGCTGTTGCAGGCAAACTTGTTTCACAGGATGTTGCAATCGCCAAATGGAGCACATGACCTTTTAGTGATTTTTGTTGTGCACATTCGGCTCTGTTAATTACTCCATGTGCAATTTCTGCGATTCAGTGACAGGACACTTTTCGCTCTTTTTGCACGTTAGATTCTCTGCTGGTCTATCTCTTCTTGCTCTGCATTTCCATTTTTGTGTCTGCGTGGAAGTTTTTTTTAACTTTTATCTACATACCATTCTCTCCTTTGTTGTATAGAAGCCGTTTTTGCTCTCTGCCAGTCAGTTTCGCGATGGTTGCTTGTCCCTTTTCACTCTGCATGCCACCTCTTTATTTAAGACTTATTTGGCGCCACATGTCACCTTTTGGTCGCTGTTCGTCAACATACCGTTCTGTTTAAGCTAATAGGACCAATCACAGTAACTTTGAAAGGTAGTCTAGCTTTGCTTGTTTAGCTTTCACCAGCCTGACTCTGCTCTATACTTATCTGGTGGGCTTTTGCACCCCAGTCTGTCTTTATGTTGCCCTTATCTATAGAGGCCTCAATTGCCCTGGGCTCGTCTCTGTTGCCCTTATCTCTGAGGTTCAAATTCCCTTGGGTGCGTCTGTGTTCATTTTTCTCTAGGAGTCTGCCCTTTTCTAAACAGGTCTCTGTTCACTAGGATGTGTCAGGGTTCAGTCCTCTTCTCTAGGTGTCTCTGGGTTCTGCCCTTTTCTCTGGGGGGCCTCTGTTCCCAAAGGTCAGTCTGGGTGGTGTCCTCTTCTGGGGGCCTCTGTTCCCTAGGGTGCATCTGGGTTCTGCAGTCTTCTCTTGGGGCCTCTGTTCCCCGGGTTTTGCCTGTAGGCTGTTGTCTTCTGATCGTTTTTCTGATAGTCGGATAGCAACTATTTTAAAACAAAACAAACACGCTGCAAATGTCAAGTGAGTCTAGTCAGACACCATTGCAGGATTGCAATCTAACAGATCTGAGCTCCAGGACATTTATGTGATGTCATTCTTCTATTGAATCCAATGACCCCTTGCTGTCTGCTCCAGGCGGTGGAACCCGCACCCCTCAACAATGCATTCAATGTCATGATGAAGTGGGCTAATTGCAGTTGAAAGTGTAGACCCTTTGTGATTTGTGACCAAGCCAAGTCACTGCACCTTTGATTTTGGCTGAGTCTGAAAATGGACTGTCAAACTCCAGCCATTGGGAACCCAACTCCTTTGTGGAGGCCACACCTGCCACCTGCAGAAGGGTACCAATATGTGCAGAACTGTATCATGCTAAGCAAATGACGAACAGCGTAAGGAGTCAATCCATCATAGTATCTGGTTGAAATAACCTACTCAACACCCAGGAGTTGCACATTAGCACCCCTGAGTGCGTATATTCATGTACTAATCATCACCGGTGAGCACTGCCCTGCGTGTCGCCACACTGTCGGACCAGTCCATATTAACACACCAGGAACATGGCCCGAATGTCCCTGCAACAGTCATTTCAACATGAGACCCTGGTATCTCTTGAGGGTCCAAACGCCGTCAACAATATAGGATAACCAACTACAGTACACCTATGTGTTATTGTTTACCATGAAACGTTGTTTGGTATATACACAACATTTTGTATTACGGTCACTACTTTTTGGTTAGTCTTGGTTGTGATTTTTCGTATTTCACTGACGTTGTTGCTTCTATGTTGTGACAATGATTGTTGGATACTGTAAAGACTGTCTTTGTAAAATAAGGAGTGTGTTGGTCGTGTGTTTCATTGAGTTGTGAGGCATTAATTGCATTCCGTGATTTTGCTGAACATAAAATTGTGCGTGAATGATACCAATGAAAACCACTGCTCATGAATAATTGCCATTTCCCAGGTTCCCATGGGTTTAAGGGCTGCTCTTGTTTCGTAAATACGGAGTGAAATTACAGCTTGTATTTAGCATGGCCTCTACTGTGTAAATCTGTTGCCCCCTTGTTAACTTTTTGCAGCAAGAAAATCAACAAGCATTGGCATAGCCAATAGGTCTCGCTTTTGGGACCTTATAAGTATTTAGTTATGCAGCACAATATCCTTGGTGCAACAACATCAACTGTTGCATGGCTAAACACTTATAAGGTCCCAAAGGCGAGACCTATTGGCTATGCCAATGCTTGTTTGATAATGTAGTCTGAAGTGCGGTGTGTCTCTTGGTTTTGCTCGCTCTTCTGATCTGTGTTCTGACCGTCCTTCCCTCTCTGAGTTTTTGGATGAACCGTGAAAGGAACAAGATGAATGTGTATCAGTATCCTGTCAGTTTTTAAAAAAATATTATCACTGTTTCTAAGGTTATATTTCCTGTCGGAGGGTTTCTGTTGAGGAGACCCACCCCGTGATTGTGATGCATTCTGCTTGTTTTTTGATTGTTTATTATACCATTACTTCTTGGAAGAATCGGGTTTGAGTTATCCTTTTCAGGATTACCCATTAATTGTGGTTTCACAGGTCTAGCTCCCAAATTATCTCTACCCAGTTAAGCATAGGTCTCTTCGAAAATTTTAGGTAAATCTCGCTCCTGTTGTGCAAGAGTGCATTCCCTCAGGCATTGGCGTATAGCCACCGCTGCTGCCTCCCCATTTATGTTTGCTAACATAATTGTTGATACCGTGGCAAAATTACCAATCAATTTCATCCCTAAGTCCAGTGCCGGTTCTGCCCTGTACTCGTTCTGAATGTGTTTCAATACTTCTGGCATGACTGCTATTGAGGGGGTTCCTTGCGTTCTGGTATAAACTGCAGCTAAAACTGTACCCCAAGTGGTACAATCCTCTATTGGTGGAGCGAATTGTCAATATTCATTGTTTTTCTTGCAGGCCAGTGTGTGGAAAAACGGCCTCGAGCTGTGCTATTTTCTGTGCTATCCATAATGTCATTTGTGCACGTTTAGTGGGCATTCTTCCCATAATGACGTTCAGCATTTGAGGGGTGATTTTAGTTGCAGTCCCTTGTAGTTGACCTGTTTGAGTAACCCTTGTAGGTTGAAGTGAGTGTTCGCATTACTATGTGAAGTGAATGTTCGCATTACTATGTGAAGTGGACGTAAGTCTGCTGCTGTTAATGTATCTATCTCTGGATGTGGTGTATGCAGCTAGGAGTGGCCAAGTCGCTCCGTCTCTCCTGAGCAGACCGAGTCTCACTTTTTCTTTGGTATGTGGGAGGGCGTCTTCAAACCAGTTTATATGCCCCTGGTACGTTAACGGGACTTCTTTGTCCTCGTATGAATTGTATTAATCTGGTATTTCATCCGGAGTGTAAGAATGAAATGTATGTGTGTGTGCAACTGCAGGTGGGAATTTAATCCAAGAATAGAACACCTCTGTCCTGAATGCCTCGTGTGCCTCAATCACGAAGATAACAGTCCCACCTAATTCTGGGACTCCATAACTCCATAATCTAATAAATTCATAATTAGTGCATGTCTACAATTTTCTGAAATAAGAGCACCTTCCTGCTATACTTCCCCTGTATTTGCAGCGCCATCCTGGACAGACATTGCGAAAGGAATTGCAAGGAAATAGAGACAAGGTTTTACATAAGGTGGGGAACTATAATCCATAAACCTTGAATAAACCTACACCCAATACATAAGATATGCTTACTCAGCTGTGGCGGATTTTTCCCTTCACACTCTAGACGTCTCTGGGTAAATGTGATTAGGGGTGTCTGAGAAAGCAAGACTGAACTAGTCAGATTTGACATTTAAATAAGAACCAAACCAACGTTGGCAGTGCCATGTCGTGTAGTTCCTATAAATTTATATAGGATCTGCGCGTTTAGACAACTTAAGTCCCCCAACCTTACCAAGGAGTGAATAGTTTCTGGCAACTATCGAACATGACAACCCTGACCGTTCATGGATCGTGGAAACAGTACAGTACTTTTCGCTCAATCACTAGTGCTCACTTTGTCTCCGAGAGATGCACAGAATAAACGGTAGGGACGTTTTCAATAAGTATTTATTGAACCAGCGTCATTCTAGTATAAAATACGTGTGCTGCAACAACCATTAGACAGAAACAGATATATACGATTACAAGCACCAACAGAGTAAATAAAAGGCAGAATTCTACCATGGTGCTAAAACAGTGAATATATGAAGGCATATAGATACATGGCAGTAATCCTGGGTACTCCTAAGATGTTAACCCTAGCTAAGTGTACCTAGCATGTATGTTGGTGGAAAGCCAAAAATCCCCCTAGGATAGAGCCAACCCCATTACCTGATGTGAGAGAACGAAGGACCCTGTCTTGGTCTCGAATAGTACACCTTGCTAGGGATGTCAGACCACTGCTTGCTGGAGTGTCTGCGTGCAGGAACTTTAGCGTCTTGTGTTGGCATGGAAGCTTCTCCTCTGGTTTGCCCAGCGAAGAAGTGGTACTTATATACCCGAAAGGTACCTTCGGGGGTTCTACCTAGATGAGTCATTGTACTGTGGGCCTGTCGTCCAAGGATGACTATAGTGGTGACTTTTGTACAGAGTTATTATACAGAAGATGGCCATCCTGATGTGATACTAAGAATCCTCATGTATAATAAATTAGGCTAGTTTTTGAAGAAAACCACACAATATTTATTCAACATCTAACTAGGTAAAAGGTCAGCACGAGCAGTTATGTAGAGCAAGGTAGGACAAATGTAGGTAAAAGGTCATGTAGCTACTTAGGCCTATATTGGGGTACATTGTGGCTCATAACACTAGCTCTACTATTGGATTATTTTGAGGATATCCGGGTTGATTGCCTGACCAGATAATGCCACAGACGCCAACTCAAGTATCACATCCATGGTGGAATATCTATGACCGCAAAATCTCCCTAGAATCAAAGACATCACAGAGTGGAAAGTTAGCACAAATCTTTTCAAGCACCACTCGGAGGACGCCATATAGCACTCTACCAATACCTAGAAATACTTGAAAAAATAATAAGTAAAGAAGAAGACACCGCTACCAGGAGCTAAGAAGTGGGCAATCCCTAACCCAACTCAAACTAAAATTCTCAGAAGAAATTAAATGCGTGAATTAGTATGCTAAGTTAGACTCTCTTCTTAACTTGGGGCTACCGTATCTAGACTCAATAGCAAGAACCATTTGTATATATTTAAAAAGCACTAAACACCATTTAATCTCTTCAAAACGCAAACACTCAATATTTCTTCTAAATATTAAAGCAAATTGAATAAAAAAAATTCAAAAGGCAAATTAAGATCACTAATTTAAGTTTATTGTAAATATAAAATAGACGATGGAAAATAAGCATTTTTTTAAACAAACACTTTTCTGTCACCAATTAAAATACACTAACACCAAAAAACATAACATTAAGAAATGTTGACATTTTCCACCCAATAACCTAATAAAAATAACATGATTTTGTAGAAGTCTTGGTCAGTAAAATGACAATGCAAAAAATTTAAAATAAAAATAATCATTAGAAATGAGCCTAAATGAAAATACAAAAATAGACGAGAAAAAAATAGAACATCTAGCATGACCCCAGTAATCCAAGGAATCTATCCAACTCGAAAAATATGAAAATCTGAAATCTCAAGGAGAAAAAAGTAAAAGAAAGTCTGCTATCTAAAAACAGAAACCTGCAAACACAAAAACATATAAACCCGCCTAAAAAACACCTTAGAACGCTAGTATAAAACACATCACAATAAGTGATTTCAAAACAGTGTTAAACACACAGAACATATTATGAAATACAAAATAGCATAACATTTTGTAATAATGCCTATCGCAATACTTTTAACTGACACATACTCCACACACAAATGCCCAAAAAGAACACTCAATTAAATAGATTAACCCTGGGGCCTCCAACCCTTTCTGTAATAAGAGCTACTTATGTTGTAAGTGAAAACTGTCCTGAGCTACTTATATTAGTGTTGTAATAGTGACTACATTGTTATATTCCATTTAGGTATCATAATATAGGCCCCGTAATCTCATTACCCTTCACCTATATTCTCTCCCTACATTACACTTGTCACAGTTTACGGGGACTGACCTTTTACCTAGATATTATACTGCATTCAGAACGCAGGTTTTCCCTAGTTCGAAATCTCATACATTATGCATGAGGATTCTTGGAAGCACAGCAGGACTACCATCTCCTGTATAAAATCTATGTACAAAGTTCATGCCCAACGTCCTCCTTAGGCCGACACAGTAATACAGCAAGGTAGGACCCCTGGGGAGACCTATGGGTATATATGCATCAGATCTTGCTAAGATAAGACAGAGGAGACCGAAACTTCCAGGACGACACAGTGCCCCGAGACGCTGAGGTTCCTGCATGCAGACTTTCCAGCTCGCAGTGGTCGAAGATCACTCGCGGGGTGTCCAACTCGAGACCAGGACGGGGGTCCCATAGTATCTCACTTCAGGTAATGGGGTTGACTAAATCCTAGATGGATTCTTTGCTTAACACCTACACAGGCTAGGTACACTTGGGTACATCTAGTTAGGGAGGCATCGTAGGAGTACGCATCTTTTATCATGTGTTTTATATATTCGTATGTATTCATGACTGTCGTAAGATGATAGAGCTATACCATCCATTTACCTTTATCGTACTGCTAATCATTTATATCTTGTACTGCTTAACGGTTGTTGCAGCTCATCTATTCTACACCAGAATAACCACTGTTCAATAAATTCTTATTGAAAACGCCCAGCCTGTTTATTCTGTGTATTTCTCTGAGACAGACTAAGTACCACGAGTGACTGAGCGAAAGGTAGTATATTGTTTCCACGGTCCTGAGGGATCAGGGTTGGCATGTTCGATGGTTGCCAAGAACTATTCTCTCCTTGGTAAGAGGAGATTCTAGTGGCACTGTGAGCTAGTTGGTACAAAGAGAGCTAACCTACCTGGTGGGGGTGATAAGAGTTTGTCTGACACCAATCCTACAGTGTATGTTCTCAAAACGCGCAGATCCTGAATACTTTTTATAGGAACTACACGACATGGCGCCGCCAACGTTGGTTGGGTACTTATTTAACAGTAGAATCTGAGGAATTCAGTCATGCTATTCTCAGAAATCCCTTTTTACAAAACACCAGAGACATCTGGAGTGGGTAGGCTAAACTCCGCCACAGCTGAGTAGGCGAAAATTCTACTTATTAGCTGTTGGTTAATCAAGCTTAAAGGACACAGTGTTCCTAAAATTGTGCAAAACACCTTATCTTAGTTCCCTTGGAAAATACTTCTTCCTTTAAACAATGACTGAAAAAGCGGATGACGCGGGAGGAGTTGTGCAAAACTTGCACCTCACAGATGACGAGGAAGATGCAAATGCAATTCAGATTGCAGAAAATATTAGAAATGCAGTCACCCTGAAACTGCTTGCGCATGGATTAACACCTTGGGGTGGCATAGTAGTTTTCATTATTGAGGCACACGAATCATAAAGAACAGAGGTATTTTATTCGTGGGTTACATTCCCAGCAGCAAATGCAAGAACAAAAACATTTCACTTCTACATAGGTGATGCACCAGCGGAATATTGTCCGTATGAGGACATTGAGGTTCCGCTCACGTACCAGGAACATTCATACTGGTTTAAAGGCGCCCTACCCCATACAAGAAGAAGAGTGAGACTCATCCCGCTCAGAAGAGAAGGGGCAACATGGACTATATTAGCAGCCTACACACCACATCCTGACATCGAAACAATGCCAGGACCAGACTTGGTCATACTTCTCAAAGAATTAATAAAACTTTACAGAAACATGACGCAATACGTCATGAGGACACTTACGGTCCAGCCAGCGATGGTAACAACAAATACAGCTCACGTTCAAAACCCCGCAACTAAAATTACACCAAAAACATTACACGCGGTAATGGGTAAAATGCCCGCAAAACGTGAACAAATGCCATTCTGGATAGCTCAGAAGATAACACAGCCCAGATCCACGTTAAGTACAGAGACCACACCCAGGGGTAGTGACATCATACAGTGTTGGAAAGTTATGGCTCGATTGGCTAAAGACCTCAACACTCACGCAGGTGAAACAACACTTATCCTTACTTTCAGAGGATGTGGACCTACAGGATTTTTTATTAGGTCCTAGGAAGCCGCGTCACAAACGTTTCTATTACGCTGTCTTCAATGAGATTTGGAAAAAATCCCAACAAGAGGCAGCGGAAAGATTACGAGAAATAGATCGTATAAACCTAGAGAAAGCTCTAGCAGTGGTCGACAATGGGTTAACGACACTAACGTCCAGAATATATTCACTGGGCAACATTGTATCATCTGCTATCGATGTACTAGAACAAGATTTGTCCATATTACAACACGGGCAATGACGATTGCGTTCTATTATGTTGTTAAGCTGGACGCTGCAATCTTTGCTCGCAGGCAATGTGCCTTGGCGTTTCATAAACAGCACATCTCTGTTTTCCTCATACAATCTGACGGAAAAACAGATATGGCACAAAGGGGAGCGAAGTATACAATGCTGCGCATTGAAGAACTGGACAGATTGTCCTTTACAGTGGCAGAGTCACCGTCCACAGAATGGTTAATCCATGGCCACATAACTCTTCCGGTCACTACTTTTCAATTTCAATATTGCCATGAACAAATGCAGGCAGGCAGATATGAAGAAATGGGTAGGGAATTCATCAAGGAATCTTGGGAATTACCGTACAGATTTTGATGCCGGAGTGGGGAAAAAAGTGTTTCTAAGCGGTACAAACTGCGAGAATACTTTAAGTGGATCACTTATATGCCAGGATATAATGCTTCATGGGGCCTGTAACGGTTCAGTAGCAAACTTATTTTGTCACTTAAAGGGTGTCCCAGCTGCCGTGATCACTCCAGTGTTCGGGCTACTTTCAAATGGAAGTTACTTGATGCTGAACGATCAAGGTTGCCGTGGGATGCTTCCGGGCATCACATATCTGGTAACTGTGAGTTCCAGGGTTACTTGCTGTATGCAAGTATTGTTTGCACCAAAACATACAGTCAGGGAGGCGCCGTTATGGCCTTCACTAAATGTTTCATTAATACGGTTTGATACTTTGAGCAGAATGAAAGTCATGCTTATACAGAAACCCGTGCCCTTAACCTCCGCTCGAGAGACTTTTGATCTTCAAGTAGCAAGGTCTTCGGCAGAGATACAGGCACTTATACGTACAAATTGCCCTTTCCATTTCGCAGAAATGGTAAATCGTATCTTTAACATGTCTGATACGACAGGCATTGTCCACCTATTTAAGACCATAGGTTCTGGACTATTAAGCACCTTTCAGACGGTCCTCGGAGTTATACCAAACTTTATACACTCCGAATTTGGAAGCATATTTGGAGGGCTGCCGCTGATCCTGTTTCTAATAGCAGGTATCCTGATTGTCGTTTTTCTGCTACGCAATGGACGTTCCAGTCACCAAGGAGATGGAACCAGTACTCCTGGAGAGAAAATACTGTGATCGCATGGTACAACTTATAGGCGCACCTTGCCTAAAAAAACTAAGTGCTTCTTGGTTCTTGTCATTTAGACCAGTCTGGATGGACTGCATCTTACCTGTCCTCCGATGCCTGTTTTGCGGAGAAGAATGCGTGTTGGATCTCTGTCCGACACTCCCATCATGTGGGCAGCCAGACGTTGATGCTTTCCTGGACCCGATAACGGCCCATGTTCTGCAGTGTCCCCAGCGTATTCTCATGTTGATGGCTGCATTCTTAGAGCCACCACAGGTAGTATCTGCTCCTGTTGGTATGGACACCGGCTCCGCCTCTGAAACCCAGGCCTTGGTTGGCGCACAGGCTGCCCCAGCACAGGCTGTGGACAGTACGGAAGATCTGTGCTCAATTGACATATAATATGCGAGGTGTTACAGGGACCGCCAACTGCGGAGGCAAGCAACGAGAATGTTGCGTCTACCAGCCAGGGCACACAAACCTTTGACTCATTTGGCCCGTCGTGTGCTGGGGCAAAATTAGACTTTTGGAAAACAAACGGAAATATTGGAACTCTGTATCAAAATTGACATTCTTTTTGAGCATGCATGACTATCAAAATGCTTGTAGTTCGAATTATACCTACGGACATATTGGAGCTATAGCGTGTCAATTTTCATTTTTTACCTCTTTTTAGATTTTTTTTTTTTTAAGAACCTTTTTAAAAAAAAAGTTTTAAAACATTGTATCTGAAAGAAACACGTAGTGATAGATTCCTTACCTTAGAATATCCCCAGGCGTCAGTCTGGATCCGGAAAGTTTTCGTCAGCAGTACCCCTGCGCGACGGAAGGTGGCGTCGTGCGGCTCCGCGTCCGTCGTAGGCGTCGTGATCGCCGGGATGACGTCGCGGCAGCTACTTAGACGCCGCCCTCTCGCGCTGACGTCAGTTCTTTCTTTTTCCGCGCCAGCAAGCGCAGATCCGGAGAGAGTGGTACCCCCAGTCTTTTTTGACTGAGTTTTTGGTGGATTTTTTGTCTCCCCTTTTTGAGTCGATAGGACTCCTGGTGCAGTTAGGGATGCCCGGGTTTAAGTCTTGCGAGGACTGTCATCGGATGATGTCGGTGACTGACCCGCACCGCGTGTGTCTCTTCTGCCTGGGGCGCGACCACGACTCCAAGTCGTGCCCCGACTGCCGGTCCATGGCACCGAAGTCTTTGCGGGAGCAGTCCCGAAAGCTGCTTGAAGCCCGGCAGTCGGCTCCGCGCCGTGAAAGGTCCCGGTCCAGAGGGAGGTCGAGTAGCCACCACCATCGGAAGTCGTCCAAATCGAAGTCTTCGCACTCTGGGTCAGGTAAGGCGAAGCGCCAAAAGAAGTCGAAGAAACGTCATCGTTCCCCGACTTCCCCTCGCCAGTCGCGCGACTTGGCTGAGGGTGCGGGTGGTGCCACCCCCGCGGCTCCGGCGGAGCCTAAACAGTCGCCGGTGACCTACCCGCCCTTCCCGGGTTCATCGGCGACTCAGGCCCAGGTGCAGGAATTCCTGTCCGCTATGGCTCGCCTATTTGGGCCGTCGGGCCCCTCCGGTGCGCCTTCGGGCCCCGCGGGCCCGACTGGGTGTCCTCTCCCTTTGACGCCGGCGGCCCCGGCGTCGCCGTCGGCTCCGGCCTCAGCACCGCAGGACTCCCGTTGATCCCGTCGTGGATCCCGGTCGACGCCGGTTGACCTCGTGACACCTCCACTGACGTCGACCCTACGTTTCGCGTAGCCCGGCACGCTGGACGTCGTCGTCCCCGGTTTCAGCCCCGAAGTGGAGACAGTGCCGTAACGGTGTCGACAGACGCCGATTCCGACGCCGTTTGGAAGTCTGTTTCCCTATCTCCATCCTCCTCCTTTTAGGCTTGTACAACAGCATGAGGATGAAGGGGAGGACTGGGAGGGGTCTGAGGACCCTCTCGCTGCTCAATGCGAGTATGACCCAGACTGGGCAGAGGACTTGGGGGATGCCAGTGGTCTGGACACCTCTCCAGACCTTGGCATGCGGTCTCCTCCTACCGTGGCAACGAAGGAGGGTGCTTCTTTTTCTGTGGTGTTGCGTAGGGCAGCCGGGGCTCTCCACCTCGAGCTACCTACTGTGGCTGTCAGGACTAACCTCCTGACGCAAGTGCTTCAGCCAGCAGTTACCTCTGCGGAACCACTGCTGCCCTTTAATGTCGCACTTTCGGACGTTCTTTTGGGCTCTTGGTCCAGGCCCAACACAGGGGCTCCTGTGGACAGGAACGTCGCCCGACGCCATCGCCCGGCCCCGGGCGACCCCATCTTCCTCTCCCAACACCCCACCCCTGAGAGCTTGGTTGTCCAAGCCTCCGCTTCCCCAAGCGCATTCCCTACCGCACCCCCGGACAGGGAATCCAAGAGGCTGGAACAATTTGGGAAGAAGGTTTTTTCTTCCGCCAGTCTAGGGCTGCGGTCGGTGAACACTGCATGCCTCTTGGGCCATTATTCTCACTCTCTGTGGGATACGGTGGCGCAGGTGCTGCCTCAGTGTCCGGAGGAGGCTCTGACACTACTCTCCCAGGCTATTGCTGAGGGGAGAGATGCAGCCAAGTTCACGATCCGTTGTGGCCTTGACACCGCCGACTCGCTGGGCAGGGTGATTTCCACGACAGTGGCGCTCCGCCGCCACGCCTGGCTGAGAACAACTGGCTTCTCGGGGGATGTCCAAAACACTTTGATGGACATGCCCTTTGATGGCATTCGCCTCTTTGGCAACAAGGCAGACAGTGCTTTGGAGAGATTTAAGGACTCACGGGCTATGGCCAAGTCCTTGGGCCTTTCTGCTACACGGCCTCCTCAGCCTTCTGCCTTTCGCTCCTTTCGTGCTCGCGGAAGGGGCAACCCACCACGTTCGCAACAGAGCCACAGGCCGGCGCAAAAGTCCATGCGCGGCCGCGGACGTGGGAACCGCCGCAGCGGTTCAGGGGGCCAGCGGGCGGGTCAGTCCACCACCACCCCAGCCACCACTGCCTCCAAACCTTCCTAGTCCGACCTTTCAGGCCCACCAAACGCCAGTGGGTGGAAGCTTCGCCATCACCTCACCATCATGTCGGACAGGTGGGTTTTACAGATAGTCCGAAGGGGCTAGTCCCTCCCCTTCGAGACTGCCCCTCCAGCCATGCCACCTCAATACCACAGCATGTCGGGGGATCACTTGGCACTTCTCCAGCAGTAAGTTGTGGCCCTCTTGGCCAAGGGGGCCATAGGGCGCGTTCCAACGCCAGAAGTAGGTTGTGGTTGTTATTCCCACTACTTTCTGATTCCAAAGAAGGACAAGGGCCTGCGTCCTATCTTGGATCTTCGGAATGTCAATCTCTTCCTCCGAAAGGAGAAGTTCAAGATGCTCACACTTGCTCAGGTCTTGTCTGCCCTAGACCCACAGGACTGGATGGTAGCGTTGGACTTGCAGGACGCTTACTTTCATATCCCCGTCCTGCCGGCCCACAGGCGTTACCTGCGGTTCACGGTAGGCCAAGAGCATTTTCAGTTCACTGTGCTTCCTTTCGGCCTTACCAGCGCCTCTCGGGTATTCACGAAAGTGATGGCGGTGGTCGCAGCTCATCTGCGCAGATCAGGGGTTTCAGTCTTCCCCTATCTCGACGACTGGTTGTTGAAGGCGGGCTCGCCCCAGGCAGTCGTCTCTCACCTCCAGACTACAGCCGACCTCCTGCATTTGCTGGGGTTCTCCATCAACGTGCCGAAGTCGCACCTGATTCCCTCTCAGAAGCTCCTTCATCGGAGCAGTTCTGGACACAGCGCAGTTTCGGGTCTATCCTCCCGAACAGCGAGTCCGGGATGTTCGGGCTATGATTCCAATCTTTCAGCCCTTGTCCTGGGTTTCGGTCAGGATGACCTTGAGGCTGCTGGGCCTCATGGCCTCCTGCATCCTGCTGATCAATCATGCCAGATGGCATATGCGGGCTCTGCAGTGGGACCTGAAGTTACAGTGGGCGCAGCATCAGGGGAATCTGTCCAATTACGTCCAGATCTCGGAGGGCACTGCAAGACAGTTGCAGTGGTGGCTCCCGAACCAGCATTGGGTCAGCGGCAGATCCCTCTCCCTTCCACAACTGGAGCACACAGTGGTGACGGACGCGTCCCTCCTGGGATGGGGCGGCCACATGGGAGAGGCGGAGATCAGAGGCCTCTGGTCTCCGGCGGAGTCCAAGCTCCATATCAACATTCTGGAGCTCCGGGCGATCCTACTTGCACTCAAAGCATTCCTTCCCTCTGTCAAGGGGAGAGTAGTGCAGGTGTTCACAGACAATACCACCGCCATGTGGTACTGCAACAAACGGGGCGGGGTGGGGTCATGGACCATATGTCAGGAGGCTCTGCGCCTCTGGACATGGCCGGAACATCAGGGCATTTCCCTGGTGGTTCAACACCTGGCAGGTTCACTGAACGCCAGGGCGGACGAACTCAGCCGCAGGTGCATGATGGATCACGAATGGCGTCTTCACTCGGACGTGGCGCAAGGTCTCTTTCAACAGTGGGGAGAGCCTTGGTTAGATCTATTAGGCACCGAAGAGAACGCGCAATGTCATCAGTTCTGCGCGTTGGAATTTCCAAGGCGGCACTCGCTCTGCGACGCTTTTCGTCGCGAGTGGAGTTGCGGTCTATTGTACGCCTTTCCGCCTATACCACTTCTACCCAGAGTGCTGAAGAAGATCAGACGCGACCGGGCCCAAGTCATTCTTGTGGCTCCGGACTGGGCTCGAAGAGTTTGGTATCCCAAGCTACTCAGTATGAGCGTGGATCCCCCGATCCGACTGCCTCTTCGGGAGGATCTTCTGTCGCAGCAGCAGGGGACGGTCCTCCACCCGAACCTGTCCAGCCTCCACCTCCTTGCGTGGAGATTGAGCGGCGACAGTTGATTCCATTTCACTTGCCTCCCGAAGTCTGTGATGTCATTCTGGCAGCCAGGCGTCCCTCCACTAAATCGGTATACGCCTGCAGGTGGAACAAATTTGTGGCATGGTGCACAGCAAAGGCTGTGGATCCCCTTTCTGCCCCTCTTTGAGGTCCTACTGTTCCTTCTCTCTTTAGCCCAGCAGGGCTCTGCTCTGGGCACTATCAAGGGCTACCTTTCTGCAATTTCAGCCTTTCTCAGGCTACCTGATCAGCCCTCTCTTTTCAAGTCCCCTGTTGTAAATAGATTTCTCAAAGGCATTACTCACATTTTCCCTCCTATTCCGTTTGTGATGCCACAGTGGGACTTGAATCTGGTTCTTACTTATTTGATGTGCGCTCCCTTTGAGCCGCTTCACAACTGTCCTCTTCGTTTATTAACCTTGAAGACTGCTTTCCTGGTTGCCATCACCTCCGCTAGGCGCGTGAGTGAGCTCCAGGCTCTTTCATGTAAACCTCCTTTTCTCTCTGTTCATCCGGACAAGGTTGTGCTACGCACACGTCCATCCTTTTTGCCAAAGGTTGTTACTGCCTTCCATATCGGGCAAACTATCACCTTGCCCACTTTCTTTCCGCCTCCACACCTTTCCAGAGAGGAAGAGCGGCTCCACCGTCTGGACCGAAAACGTGCGATCTCATTTTACCTCAACCGCACACAACAGTTCCGGGTGGATGACCAGCTCTTTGTTGGCTACGTAGGCGCCAAGAAAGGCCGGGCTGTACACAAGAGGACTATCTCCCGCTGGGTTGTCTTGTGTATAAAAGCCTGCTATTCTCTAGCTAAAAAGGAGCCTCCGGTGGGGCTGCGCGCCCATTCTACCAGGGCAACAGCAGCTACTACTGCATTGGGACGTGGTGTCCCCCTGCAAGACATCTGTCAGGCAGCCACGTGGGCCTCGCTGCACACTTTTACTAAGCATTATTACCTTGACAGCCAAGTCCGGAGAGACTGCTTCTTTGGCCGTTCTGTTCTCCGTGACTTTCTGGTGTGATCTTGGTTCGCAGACCCACCACCGGGGTTGGTATTGCTGGGGTATCTATTCTAAGGTAAGGAATCTATCACTACGTGTTTCTTTCAGATGAACAAGTTACTTACCTTCGGTAACGATATATCTGCAAGAAACATTAGTAGTGATAGATTCCTTACCGCCCTACCCATCCTCCCAGTTCTGCGAACTGATTTCTAGGGTTAAGGTCATCCCTTTCAGGGCCCTAGTTTCAATGCACCAGTGGTCAGTATCTTGCATGGCTCTGCGTTCCTGGCGCGGAAAGTCGTGTACAGAACCGACGTCAGCGGTGTCTTAAGTAGCTGCCGCGACGTCATCCCGGCGATCACGACGCCTACGACGGACGCGGAGCCGCACGACGCCACCTTCCAACTTGCAGGGGTACTGCTGACAAACTTTCCGGATCCAGACTGACGCCTGGGGATATTCTAAGGGAAGGAATCTATCACTACTAATGTTTCTTACAGATATATCGTTACCGAAGGTAAGTAACTTGTTCTTTTAAGGATAAAAAGAAACTGTTTTTTTTACTATTTACATACCAGTATCTAGTCAGCCTAGTAGTACGTTTAGAATTTAACTATGTCGTCCATTCTGAAGAGGAGTGGGTGTTATATTCCATATTGGTATCATAATATAGGCCCCGGTAATCTCATTACCCTTCACCTATATTCTCTCCCTACATTACACTTGTCACGGTTTACAGGGACTGACCTTTTACCTAGATAATACACTGCATTCAGAACGCAGGTTTTCCCTAATTCGAAATCTCATGCATGAGGATTCTTGGAAGCACAGCAGGACTACCATCTCCTGGATAAAATCTGTGTACAAAGTTCATGCCCAACGTCACCCTTAGGCCGACACAGTAATACAGCAAGGTAGGACCCCTGGGGAGACCTATGGGTATATATGCATCAGATCTTGCTAAGATAAGACAGAGGAGACCGAGACTTCCCGGCCGACACACTGACCAGAGACGCTGAGGTTCCTGCATGCAGACACTCCAGCTAGCAGTGGTCTAACATCCCTCGCGGGACCAGGTCGGGGTTCCATAGTCTCTCACTTCAGGTAATGGGGGTTGACTAAATCCTAGATGGATTCTTGGCTTAACACCTACACATAGGCTAGGTACACTTGGGTACATCTAGTTAGGGAGGCATCGTAGGAGTACGCATCTTTTATCATGTTTTTTATATATTCGTATGTATTCATGACTGTCGTAAGATGGTAGAGCTATACCATCCATTTACCTTTATCGTACTGCTAATCATTTACATCTTGTACTGCTTAACGGTTGTTGCAGCTCATCTATTCTACACCAGAATAACCACTGTTCAATAAATTCTTATTGAAAACGCCCAGCCTGTTTATTCTGTGTATTTCTCTGAGACAGACTAAGTAAACACGAGTGACTGAGCGAAAGGTAGTATATTGTTTCCACGGTCCTGAGGGATCAGGGTTGGCATGATCGATGGTTGCCAAGAACTATTCTCTCCTTGGTAAGAGGAGATTCTAGTGGCACTGTAAGCTAGTTGGTACAAAGAGAGCCAACCTACCCGGTGGGGGTGATCAGAGTTTGTCTGACACCAATCCTACAGTGTATGTGGTCTAAAAGCGCAGATCCTGTATACTTTTTATAGGAACTACACAACAACATCAGACAAGATTAGATTAGCGCATACCTAATGCAAGCTTACCAGCCTTGATCATCTCAGTGCACTGGTCAAGGTTGCCAGCCATAGTTTTTATTAAAAAAAATAAAAACCTTTGTCAATTTGGATTGCCTTTACATAGGTAATGCATAACGGCCATAGCTGCAATGCCACTGGCTTCAAGGTGATATTAAAAATAACTCACTCCAAATCCACAGGATTTATCTTTCAAAAATCTGCTATGAATATATTTTGGAAATTCTCCAAACATCATCTTATCAGTTCTGAAAATGCACACATTTTTGTGTTGAGTACACACATTTCAATTTGGTATACATATATCAGTCAGTCAGTCAAAGAAAGCTTTATTTCGCCCGTAGGCCATAAAAGCATAAAAAAACAGTACAAAACATTTTAGCATAATACAATACAGTATGTCATCATAAAGGCTATATACATTGTTTGTGTTTTTATGGTTTCAACATTTCAAATGAGCAAGCTTTGACTGCATTCTCGAATTTTCTCCCCCGTGCCTGCTCGGGGTTCTGTAGCAGGATATAATACAATGCAAAGTAAAATATATAAGGGGGAGCAGTAGCACATATTGTAGCAAATGACTATTACATTTAGGGTTTAAAACACCTATTAGGTACTAAAAACTTTATCTTCATCTAATAAATGTAAAAAAGGAGTGTTAAAAGGTCTGGATAAAAACAGCTAAAATTGTAAGATTAAAAACACCTAGAGGAGGAGTTAGTTTCAGTGAGGCTAAACATACAATACAATATGTACGTACCACGTTGTTCTAATCGGTGCATAATGAAGCGTAGAGAAGTATTACTGCTAAACTAAGAATTTTCTGCGACGATTTTCTTAATAATAGCTCTACGAGTGCTCCACATGGAGTATAAGAACCGCGAGGTGGAGAACACAATAGGTGTGTTGGTTTCATACTTAAGGAGCCTGAACACCTCTGTGCAATGTCTACTCCCCATGTTCCTGCACAGTTGTAGTAACCACCGCGACCTTGACTTTCCATAGGCGGGACAAAAGAAAAGAACGTGCATTTCGGTTTCCTCAGCTCGGTCACACCCTGGACACTCTAATGTATGGGAGCCCTGCCACTTGTTAGTAAATGATCGAAGCGGGAGCACCCCATGTCTAAATTGAAGGAAGAGTTTCTTTGCTAAAAGCTTTTGTATGAAATCTAGGGCCAGTTCGAGCCTGTATTACTGCTGGAACCTGAAACCTGGAAGTTAGACTGCCCGGCTTGGTTCCCCGCCATAGTTGTGCCAGTTTAAGTTCTCTGTAGGACTCGAGCAGTGCCTTCCTAGAGGTCGTAGGACAGATCTCTTCTGGGGATGTCCACATGTTTACCCTCCCTAGGGCCTGACAGGTATTTCTGATATAGGCTAACCAGGGGAGTTTTCCTGTGCCATGGAGCCTCATAACGTCCTTCAACTCTTTATATTCAGCTAGTTCGGGTGTGCTCCAAAGGCGTCGCCAATATAGGAGGGGTCTAGAAGAGACTACATCTGCTATGGGGCTAATCCCTAGGTCCATCCTAAGTGGTGTTAATGGGGAGCTAATAGGAAGACCCAACAATTGCCTAAGAAATTGATTCTCTGTCATTGATAGGGGGGCAACTGGACAGTGGCCCCATAGTTCTGCCCCATACAGTGCCACGCCCCTAGCCTGTGTCTTATAAATTTCTGCTACCGGACCTATTATTTTGTATGTACAGCTCTTGTAGACTTTTGTAATGCCTCCCGTGGATTGTTAGTTTTAGGCTAGCTTTCTTTATTTGTGTCCCCCATTCCATTTTTTCAGTTAATGTGATTCCTAAATAGTCAAAAATGGACACCCTCTCTAGGGCCCTTCCATCTAATCGGGGATTTGGGCAGTTCGTAGTGTTGGCGTTAAAAACCATATACTTGGTTTTTTGAAGATTAATCTCCAATCACCGATTATTTGCAGTAAGTGCTGAATGCATCAAGCACCCTCTGCATGCCCATGGGAGATTTGGAAAGTAAAAGCGTGTCATCTGCAAACATAAGAGCTGGAATTTTGGGGTTTGCTAGCCTGGGTGCGTCAATGTCTTTCCCCTCCAACAGAGATTCGATAAGACCATTTATAACAAGCATTGGCATAGCCAATAGGTATCGCCTTTGGGACCTTATAAGTATTTAGTTATGCAGCAGGTCCCAAAGGCGAGACCTATTGGCTATGCCAATGCTTGTTATTCTGTTGTGCTGGCCCCATAGTGCTTTGTAAGTATGCAGTGCACTACCTGAAAGTACACCTTGCGCCCCATTGGATGTATACAGTTGACCTATGGTACAACACAATGTACCTCACCGGCACTATGCGTGTGGCCAACAGCCCATTGGCACTTCAGAAACCACCTCACTGGTGCTGCATCAATGTAAATGATGGATAGCACACGGTGCACTGCGATGGTACCACACACCGAACCTCAATGACACTATACAGTGAACTTCATTGGCACTACTCACTGCACCACGTTGGCACTTTATAGCGCATCACTTCCACAACACAATGCACTTCATTGGTACAATATAATGCACCACACCGGCCCCATGCAGTGTACCTCCAGGACACTAACCAGCGCGGCTCACTTGCATTAAACAGTGTACATCATTGGCGCTATATAATTTACCTCCCAGACGCTACGCAATGCGCATCATTAGGGCTGCATAGTTCACCTCATCGGCGCTACACTATGCAACTCATTGACAACTAAAGAACGCTCCTGGCTGACACTAACCAGAGCATCCGACGAAGTCCCTAACTGGCCCTCCACTGTACCTCACAGCAGTATAACGTTCAGCAGCAGGTCAATAGTGCTACAATGTGACCCCACACCCATCGAGCCGATGAAGTCATGCGCAGGGTTCACCTACTTTTGCACTTGCCCTGGTACTGCACTTCCAGCTCAGGCTGCCACTTGCAGCGGGCCTTGAGCAGGGCGCACTCATCCTTGTAGGTCTTTCTGTCCAGCCCGCACACCGGCCCCTTCCAGGTCACGTTGGAGCAGTCTGGGGTGCAGACGCACGGTTTGGTTTGTACGGTTTGAGTACAAGAGGCAAGCACAGGAAGCTTAAGAGATCGCACAAGGGGCGCAGACGCACGGTTTGGGTTTGGTTTGTACGGTTTGGGTACAAGAGGCAAGCACAGGGAGCTTAAGAGATCGCACAAAGGGTGGCAACTCTGTCGAATTGGCGCCGAACAGCTGTAAACTCTGCAGAAAGCATATTTGAACGAGTGGTACGCGTGCGCTATAAGTAAAAAAAATAAAAAGCAAGCATATGGCCCCTGCGCGCCTGTAGACGCTGAGGGCATGTTTGGCGTTTCCCTTGCGGGAGCGAGCAGTTAGCAGCAAGGCGCGATAATTGCTAACAGTTGGTGCCGCTGCTCGCTCCCGCAAGGGAAACGCCAAACGTGCACGCGTTGCAATAGAAAGCAATGCAAAACGGGCACGCTTTTAGCCAAAATGCTGATCAATTCCAAAAGGTCCCCTCCTATGCACCGCATGCGCGCTGCGTAGGCGAGACCTAAAAAGGGAGAAGAGTGTCGGGGCCAGAACGCATCCCTGTCGCACCCCTTTCTCCACAGGGAAGGGGGCAGAAAGTTCACCATTTTTGCCATATCTAATTCGTGCGTAGTTGTCTTGGTGAAGGCGTTTCAGCTGGTAGCAGAGATATTCTGGAACTCCCAGGTCAAGAAGTATACTCCACAGTTGATCCCGCTGAACTAGGTATAAATTCAGCTAAGCAAAAGGTTCTAATTTAGTAGGCTGCGCAGCACACTGAAGAGCTACTTTAAGGTAGCTCATCAGCTACCTGTTGGGAAAAGCCTAGACTAGCTTAGCTACATCTAAACAACACCCCCTCCAACTACTAAACCCTTAAAAATTATGTTTTACCTGACGTGGAGACCAGCAAATGTGAAACGCGTCGGCAAATTCCACGAACAGCGCAAAATGTGAAAGAAACACTACTAAATCAAAGAAACTGGGGACAAAAATTGCAGACAAATGAAGGACTTCCATCCCAAGTTAATGGCAAAAAGTGTATTTTCTTTATGAATGTTTATTAAATAATAAACATGCTAAAAATGTTTTAAAAATTGTCTTGGATAAAATGTACAACATTTTTGGTTATGTATACACATCAGGGCTCGAAAAATCATAAAAATGTTACTAGACCTGCACGTCTAGTAACATTAATAATCTACTCGACCTATCTGCAATGTACTTGACCCGTTACCTGGTCTCAAATGGTGTGATCCTAGGCAAATATTTTGCCTTATGGAGCCACCTTTTTCTTTACTATGACATAAGAGAGTACCTTCAAATATGCAAGGTCACTATTTCTGCTGTACAAAAAAACTCTTTTTATTTACTAGACTAAATGTTTGCTCCATATATAACAAGAATCAAGCCCATATATAGGGTACACATGATTGCTGGCTTGCCTCTTAGTTCACTAATAGCATTGTCATCTGGGCAGGAGCAGTAGCAATTCCCAGTTCATGTTTAAAAACTCACTTTTCATAAATATATTTCCAAAGCATGATGTGATAGTGCATGGTCATAAACACATAGCATATTTTCCATTGAAATGGCTACAAAACGTCCCCACTAACATGTAGTTTTACTGATAATAGAGCATAACCAATTTTTGGAAATTGTGTTTCAGCAAAAATATTTAAAATTTGCACATCACCATGTAAAGTGTTCTAATTTGTTTTGATCCTATAAAAGTATTTTTTTCACCACAGAATTTCAAAAATTGGTCTTCATGACTAGTGAAATATTTGAAATGTTTGGACAGTTCACTTAGCTATTTCGGTGTTGTTTTAGAAAAAAGCCGGACATCTCACAGCCTTTCATTTAACATGATTTGCACAGTTCAATTGATCTCATAGTTCACTTAAAAAAATTCTCTAACTTAAGTCACAGAAAGAAAAATAAATGTAATAAGGTAAGCTGACTTTTGACCTCTGTTTCTGAAAGCCAGCAAATGTGACAAGGTAACAAGATTTAATGGAATTTTTATTGTTCTTTCTCTTTGTGAGCAATAAAGATGCCTTTAAATCTTGTTATCTTGTCACTTTTGCTCTGCTTTGAGAGACAGAGGTCAAAAGTCAGTTTGTCTTCCCTGAAGTTAGAGGATTTTCAACTGCCAGAAAGGGCGAGTAGTCCCTAAAAATAGCGCGTCTTGAATAAATCTTGCTCGACAATGCGAGTGGTTAGGTGGATTTTTCGAGTCCTGCACATAAAAAAATAGTGCTAAAAAGAAACTCATTTTTGAAGTGCTTTTAAAAATTTTGGGGCTTATTATGATGGAGGTAGGAAAGCCTCCGACCTTTGGACGGAGACTTTCTGACCCTCATTGTCAGTTTCAGTTCCGACCGGCTGATTATGAATCAGCCGGTCGTAATTTGAACCGGCCGGTCATTTCGGCTGGCTTCCGAAGGGCTCAAGGAGCTCGTCAGCCAGTCGGAGGCTGGCCCGTAATCCCGAAGGGCGGTCTTTCCGACCGGCTGATTATGATGCACGGTTTCCGGCAGGGTTGCCATGCTGACCTTTCCGACATGGAAACCCTGTCGGAAAGCGTGTTCAGGGGCCCCTAGCAGGGCCCCCTTGTGTGCTCAGCCTCCGGTTGGGGGCCAAGGGGGCACCTATGATGCCCCCCTGTTAATCCCTGCACCCCATTGCAGGCACCTTGAGGTGCCTGCCACGGGGTGCAGGGATTAACACCACCTCCCATTTCCCTATGGGAGCATGTACTGTGGCCAGTTTACGGCCGTAACACATGATCCCATAGGGAAATGTAGGAATGCGACCAAACGGTGTTCGGTCTCATCCAAATCAGGCAGTCGGGGGCCGCTGAGCGGAGGTCGGTCGGTCCCGTTTACGAGACGGTGCTTCCGCCCGACAGAGTAATCGGCCCCTTTAGTTTTAAATAATGTAAATAAATGAAACACTACATGTGTGAAAAGTCTAATAGACTGCTGTCACTCCAAACTTCCCCAAATTGGGGCAAATGGACATTGGGTTGAGCGAGCTTTGGAGATCAAATTGTCTATTCCAGTTCCCTAGTTGAGCTCATTGAGGAAAGTGCTGTACTTTTAAATTACAAATTTGAATGCTCCCACACAATTATAAAAGACATTACACTAAAAATAGAACATTATAGTAAACAGTTTAAATTATCCCAAAAATAAACCACAACATAAATAAAATACTAAGGAAATGAAAGAATATTTGCTATAACTTTACATTTGATGAATATTATGAATACAAAACGTTTTTAATTTAAAATAAATGAATTAAAAATAACTATTTTATATTGGGGTAAATGTAGTAATTTCATAAACAATTAAAGCAAATTCAAGAAAATAAAAAATGGATGCAATTCTAGTAAATGTATAAAATACGCGTTTTCCCCCACTAGTCTGCCCCCATAAACTCAACGTCCCACTCCTAAAATGATTATACCAAAAAATAAAAGCATTTTTACAAGAAACAATATATTCATGCAAAAAATACACCTTGGGTGCTCCGTTTTGTATGTATATTTCTTCTAATGCCAACCTCAAAATGACTCCAAATGTACAGGTGATTACTAAAAAAAGGAGTTGCGCCATCCATTTTTGAAGCAATGATTACAGTGATAATTGACGTAATCACAGAGACCAACTTTTTAATTGATGTGGATAGTGCAATATTGGCATAAGTATTTATTATTGGGGCAATAGCACCCCATGAGCACAGAAAACATTTTACCAGCAGGTCTGATAAGTGCAGTTTGACGAGCCTATGTAATAGGAGACTATACAGAGCCATAGGCAGTCATAACAACCCTTGACACTTAAATGTAATTTTCCATCTACTGAGTGTTTCTTCTGCAGTTAACACAGTGCTCCAGAAGCCACCCATGCGCAATCCTATTTGTATTTTATAAATTTGTAGAACACCAAAATAATATAAACACTTCTCAGGGAACCTAAGTAGTCACCCTATTTAGTGGAAAAACACTTTATTAAAAATAGGGCTCGCTGTAAATAAATTTAAAAAAAAAGAACATTTTAACAAAATCTGTTAATTTAGTACCCTCCCTGTTTTTGACAAAAGCAAATTGTGAATCCCATTTCGAATTCAGCAAGAAAACCTAGTTTTAATATCAAAGCTGGGTAAAAAATGGTAAGCAGTACAATGGTAGAGGGGAAGTTGTGTAGACAAATGATTAAGAAAACAAATCAAGTTCGGGGGAAAAAGGTGCACAGTGTAGGTGAACATTAATTATGTTTAAAAATGGATGAATCAAACGGAGAGTTACAGGTATTCCCCCAAAAAGCAAAAAACCTGGTCAAAGAAAGCGTTAAAAAAAAAAAAAAAAAAGACTGATAGTTATGAGGTGTCAGGAAGGACTGCAATTTAAAAAACAATGCCAATGAACAGAATGCTGGAAGCAAACGGTGTCATGGAAAATGTGGTGTCTGCAAATTTTGAACAGCGAGCAACAGAGAAACCTTTTTCCAACATAATGGCATCTATGCTTACATTTAAAATGTAAAATCTAATTGGTTAATTGATTTCCACTTGGTGGTAACAGACGTTTACCATTTAAATTTCAAATGTGTTTGTGAAAAGGTTTTTCAGGATTGACATTCTGACTTCAGTGAGAAAAGACATGTACAATACTCCTGTTATTTAATTTTGGGATGCAGTATTCCGGATGTTTACATTGACCAGTGTTCGAGTCCTGCAAAGACAATGTGATTACCAAGTGTGGTTTCCTATATGGACAGAAAATGCAGAATAATTGACTGACTCTTTTTGACCAAAGTTATTTGAACATTGGGGTATTATTTTAGTTTTATTTATTGCTGTACGTCCACTTTGAGTCAATCTTCGATTTTCATGAGTTTTTACATTTTAAAAAGGAATTGCCTATTCTGTGTCTTGTGATCAAGACTGAGTCGAAACGCGTTATGGACTATCCCCTGAAATAAAATGGTTTGCAAGATCTCTGGCTGGTGTGGCTCATTTCATGCTTGGATGCAAGAACATGTTCTCTTTTTGATATATTTTAGGGTGACGCCTGTTTACGAGCCTCAACCTGCTTGGGCGTTCTTTTGCCTCGTATGCTGGTGAAGAGATATATATGGACCTAGTTTCCATATTCAGATCTTCACGAAATTTTCAAAGCTAGTTTACCACTCACTTTAGCTGCTGTTTGGGAGGTTTTGGGGTGATGTCATGCGGGTACCGAGGAAAAAAAAAGAGGGGGGGGTCCCAAAACAAATTTTCCCCATGCAATTTCCCATAAGGATTTTAGACCCGACTACAGCTCAAACCGCTGGACGGAATTATACCAAATTTTGCAGAAAGATTGATATTGTTCCCAAAATATCTTTTCATAATTTGGTGTACATCTGTTTAGTAGTTTTGGAGTTGTTAAAAAAAAGATTTATGTATATCTAGACGCTGCGGGTCCGCGGATCAGGCAGATCTCATGATGAGATCTGATTGGCTGCCACCACTCCAGGAAGTGGTGGCAGCCATCTTGTCAGAGAAAAAGAAACATAAGGGGGCAGGGTAGGAATACCCTGAACTCCTAGGCATGGTGGTGTGGTCACACAGGAACCCCACCTGGGGCTAAACGTTTTTTAATTTATTTAATTTTGCTGCGGATAATCGGCGGATCTTAGCAAAATTGAATAACAAGTGTTTCCTTACACGTTTTTTTTTTTAATGCCCTCTGGGTGGACCAGGAGAAAATGCATATATTGGGGGCAGGGGGCGCGTGCGAGGCTCCCCTTCCAGGCAGATATTGGCCCCCGTGACACCCGCCCCCCCCCTCCCCCAGTCCGGCAGGTATTAAAAACGGAGAGAAGCGCCTTGCTGCCCTCCTCCCGGGCTGATTTCAGCCGAGGGGACCCAACTCCTGGGGACCGGCCTTACTAATAATTGGGAGGGGGCACACGGACCCCCTCCTGGGCAGATTTCTGCCCTCGGGACCCCACCCTCTGGGCCAGGCTGTGATAGTAACAGGTAAGGGGGCGACACGGCCCATATCCCATGGCCAATTTCGGTCCTGGTGACACCATCTCCAGGCACCTGGCTGCAGTTTCAAAGGGGAGTACCCCAGGGATCGCTTCTGCTATGTCCCGGGTTGCCTGCCCCCAGAACCTAGCGGTTTCCCTGCCCGCACTGATGAGTTGTCATCAGTAATGTCACTGACCATGGCATGAAGGATGTAGTAGGTGAAGTCATAAGCAGTGCATTGCGGGGGCGTAATTTATTGTTGGCTCAGGTAACTATAACTGCTGAATTTCTGTGGTTTTGTGTGTCAAATCTGAACCTTACTTCAGTGAATGTGTGTGTGTATATGTTTATGTGCGTGTGTATAATATCTATCTAGACAGCTTGGGGGTATAGTTATGAATGTGTGTGAATAGAAATAAATATGTAACTAGAAACAGATATGCATAAAAACAAAATTAGATACAAATATGTTAGGGAAAGGTCGAAATTTATGAAAAGATGTTTTTGTCGAAATAATACAGTACATAGAGGAAATGTTATTGTGAAAGATATTTTGGGGAAAACAATGATATAACATGGAACTCATTCCTCTCCTAATCATTTGCCCTCTGAGTCAACTGCCTATTTCTCCACTACATGCCACCTGCCTAATCTCTCCCTCCACGTCACCTGCCAATTACCAACGCATGCGGTGCTTCTCACAGAAACACCATTAGCTAAAATCAACAATTTTCTGTACGTTTGTCCCTTGATTATATCTTATCACAAGGTACGATAAGGTGGCACGCATGCCCTTCGCTTTCCATGCACAGCTGTGCTGCATGTCTGTTCAGGGGGGGCAGCGGTGTGACTGGGCACATACACTGTTGCCTTTATGAACTGTTGTATCTTCACTGAAAATATATTTACGTTTTACAAATGAATCTGGAGGTCAGCTATTGTACGCATTTGTGTTCCAGCACTCCTTGAATTCAGCTGCACAGAACCTATGGGGCTTTAGGCTTGTGTGAAGATAAATGCAAAGCACAGAATCTCAAACCACCAGACCACATTCCACTTGTCTTGTTTTCCTGTCATCCGGGATTCCCAGTCTTCACGAGGCACTGCTTCCCACCACCACCGGCCTCAAAAACCTCAGGCGAGCCCAGCATGCAAATGCCTTTCAATCCGAAATGGGCTCGCATGGATTTATGGATACATTTTACAGATAACTCTCGTTTTAATTGTTCTGGTTACTGTCGGTGATGCAAAGTACCACTTTAAAGAGACCTAAACTGCACACTGTAGAAACCAAAACTTTCTAAAAAGAAAAAAACTTTTAATTTGTCTGGGCTTATGGGGAGTGGAGGATTTTAATTAATGCACATGATCAGAAAGTCTGAAGAATTGTGACTGTAAGGTTGCGTTTGACCCTTACCTGCGTCACTACGGAGGACTCCTGTACTCAGTCTTTCCTAACAGCTATCCTCCTGCCCTCTACCGAGTCATCTGTCAGACCTCACCAAGTTGACAAGGTCTTGCACAAAGTTTCTGAAAAGGAGATCTGTGTCACAAGGAAGGACAAAGAGGTGAGCAGAAAGGATACCAGTGGGTAATATCTTGTTGTGTTAAGTGCATTCGTGTAGATCATTCCCACCATTTTGACGGTTCAGAAGCGCTTTTGGAATGCGGATGTCATTTACGGATCTAGGTATAAAAATATCTGCGTTAAAGCATCGTAGCTGACAATTTGTTGCGATAGCTCACACCATTTTCTCGCATTCAGCAGTCTCCTTTGGTTCAAGAAATCATTCAACCAACTGACACATTAAGCAATGTCAGGGGGACTTCAAATGTATTTAATGAAAGAAAACCCAGACTGGGTGACATGCACCCGAAGGGGTCAAAAGGGCACCTACCTGTTCTTTTTCAGAGGACAGACTCCTGTTTCTGAGCACTGAAAGTAGGGGTGGGCCAGAGTCTGGGTGCCAAGCAGCCCCAGGAGTTTTTGTGTGCACTAGTCCTTCTTTTCACTTGAACTGCTGGTCTTTGGGGTCTTTCCGCATCTCGACTTGAGAAGAAACTGAAATGTGCGTGGCACAAATCTTGCAATTAGCGCCACAGCCCCGTATAAGCTGAACTGCTTGGAGCTCGCGGACCTAAGTTGCACATTCCAAGCTGCTAAGCACAGGGTGCTCTGAAAGGCTTTGTTTAGGGAGAAATTCCAGGCAAGACTCACAAGACAGAAATAACTTGGCCTAGGGGGGGGGGGGGTCTGGATATTCCTACCCCCCCCCTTTTTAAAAAAAATTTTTAACTTTATTTTTGAGTCCCAAGATGGCTGCCAACCCTTACTGGTTAAAGAGTTGGCAGCCAATCAGATCTAAGATCCGTGCTTAGGCTCCACTTAGGCTCTGTTCGCCGTAAGGAGGTTTGGAGAGCTGGAGGTATTTCTATATATATCTCTCTACCTCTTCCAAAACTACTGAATGTATTTACACCAAATTATAACAAGCATTTGCAATGCAATAGGTCTCGCATTTACGAGAGTTTAAGCTATTAGCATTGTAAATGACAATGCCTTTTATTTCTGTTTTAAAAACGAAAACAAAAATAAAAGGCATTGTTATTTGCAATGTCAATAGCTCAAACTCGCGTAAATGCGAGACCTATTGCATTGCAAATGCTTGTTTAATGATACAGACTAAAGCCAGTCCAAAGCGGTGGGTGGGAGTCAGACCCCACAAAGTCCATACAACAGATCGCCCGACAGCACAAGCTCTGTTTAGGCTCGACCTAAAAAAAAGTGCGTCTGAACAATGGCAAAAAAAATGGGAGGTACATGAAATTCCTTAACCACTAAAAATTGGCAGGTACTACGCTATTAAAAAGGTTGACAGTCTTGCAGAGAAATGGTTGTACTTTCTGATTACTGGTGTGGCAGACTTGCCGATAGTGCCCCACTAAAGGTACAACAGCCATGATGAAAAGTACTTTTCCATCATAAGTTTTGCAGCCCTGCAATGAAGCCGTGGGAGTGTCAATTACAAGCATAGCATGTCATTATTCATTTCAACAATAGCAACACTACTATGAAATGGTGGTACTCTCTCTTACAAAAATGGCTCCAATGAGCAGGGCTGGTACTGTCCATTGTCAGTACAGCAGTCCTAATGTTAAGTGCTGGTAATATTATTAATACTGCAGCACTGCTATGAACCTTTGCTATGGTAAAATTAAATATCAGTAGCATGGTTGAAATTTTCCCGTATTAATGTGGTTGTGATCTATTAGCGACAACCAGTATCCACTTCAGAGATCTAGGAGTTCCTGAAGGACGCTTACCTTCCAGCAGTACTGGCCTGGACTGTTTGGACTGCCACTGTGAGAAAAAAAACTCTGCCTGGAAAGGATTCGCGCCTGGAATCGGTGCCCTATTACATAATTAAGTGATGATGGGGAGAAAACATGTTGGTATAGCCGTCTACAGAAGGGCAATGCTATCTCGGAAAGAACAACGGTTCTTAGACTGATAGGGTATTATATTATTTGCACTGGGATGGAGAGTGGCATGGGGCAGCGTCAAGCTCTCGAGCCACACCTGAGCCAACACTTGGACACATAATGCGACTGTATCACAGTGCAGTTTGTAGGAATACCGATTCGAGGTGAAGGGGAGGGGTTAGGTTGATTTTATTAATAAAGCAAATACAAGGAGATGATGGACGGAGCACTGAAACTTTTCAGACACTCACCCCTAGTCACTTTTAGATCTGGGTTAAATCCATCATCTCCTCTTTGTTCCTTGTGTTGCTTTGATTTTATTAATATACATGTGTTTTTTTGATGGCGATCTCTCTTTATGCATTCTGTATGAGGTGAGGCTAACTTTAAAACCATAGCGCACCTTCACAATTAATTCTGAGCCTATATAATATGAATTACAAGAACTAGTGCTTCAGATAAAATTTAAAGTTGGAAGTATTTAATTCTTCTTTTTAAATCAGCGCATAAATGCAATTTAAAAGAGTAAAAATGTCCTTATATTAAAACTACTGAAAAGACTGACATTGGTTTATGTCAATGAGTACTCAGTGTGCAGTGGTTGGTACTTTAGTAAAGGGGAATTTATAAAAAGGACTGTCTAAAAAGTTTGTGCTCTGCTCTTCTTAACTGAGCCATCTAATTCTTAAAGATTTATTATACAGTTGGTTATCTAAAGTCTTAGACACGGGTGATGGGCTCAACTGGTTACTAATTTAATAGCTGCTTCCTTTAGGAAAAGTTTCAGGACTGCACCATGTACTGGAATGCATCCTGTGGAACAGAGTGACAACCCGTCCGTAATTTACACAGACTGTGCGTCATTTGAGCCAGAGTCCATTGTCCGTTATTGTACTAATAATATACAGCATTTGTCTGTTCCGTGTTGCAATTTTAACTTGCTTCAGAACAGATATCCGAACTGGTTTCCAGTGCAGTGTAAAAGGTTATTGAGCACTGAAGGGAATTGAAAACTTTGATAGACATTTGAAGAGCTATAACCCGTTTCCTGTACTACTTTTGCCAGCATTTATTAATATGGTTTTACAATTAATTTTCTTTCTTTGCTATTTTCCTCTCGTATGTAAGTGTGGCACTAAGATGTGTACATACATAGGTTTTCATTTAACTTAAGCATGTTGGTGTTTCGATAACTTTTGCTTTAAGTAGGTAGGTGTACTGGTTGATGAATCGATGGATGACTAGAGGGGTAGATGGATGGATTGATAAAGGTATGGACCGTGTGTGCATTAATGGGTGTAGATGGGAGGATGGCCGAGTAGATGGTTGCAGTGGTTGAGAGGATCTGGATAGATGGATGAATGGTGGTGTAGATGGGTAGATAGAATAATGGATGGATATGGGTCCATGCGTAGATGAATAGTTGGACAGAGGTACCAAAACCAGTATTTTTTCTGCAGGAACCTTCAGCTGTTGACGCAAGATGTTGTCTATCGCATCCTTGATCTGACCACAGGGGTATTTTAGTTTCACCACATTTTATTGGCTGTATCTCTTTGCTTCCTTTGGAATGAATGAGGGACTATTATACATCTCAAAAGTATAACTATCATTACAATTTAAAATTATCTACCCATGCACTGTATATACAAAGTAGACCTTTAATTGTTTTGCAGTGTAGCAGTATTTTATTGCTTTTGTTAGCACTCAAATGTGAACGTCAAACTGTTTGCTTTTCCAGTGCTTGTACAAGACCATGAATCTATCATCCGAGACTGAATCTAGGCTGATGAATGCAGAGGTCAAGCAAATAACATGGAGAAGCCACTGGCTAAAAATCTACGCTACTTTTATCAGAAACAATCACAGTTAAATGTATACACACTCCCACATATTCACTCAGTTGATCTAATCACTTACACAACATTTTACTCCCTCCCTGCCTCTTGTAGCAGTAGCACTACAGCCAACAAGCTGGAACCCCATGTTCATCAACAGAGCACTGCTTCAGATACTATCTTTAGTGGTAAGGGGGCAGAACCAGGTGACAATTCTTCCTATGCCGGCTGTCAAATTTTGTTTAATGTGCACGTTTGCTAGTATATCTATCTTTAAATAAGACCAGTTACATGTGAATGTTTGCTCAGTACGGCTATGTAATTTACAAACCAAAGAACATAAATCCATTTTGACTTGTTCTTCTCCCAGCTGTCTAATTACTTAATTTTATAAAATCACTTACCTTAATATTACTGCTTGACCGACTCTGATGTGTCCGTAAAATTGACCTTTTTTGTAGTCACTGTCCAGTATTTGCCTCCATTCCAGGTGATCACCCTACTGTAGAAAGGTGGCCTACCTTAATAAAAATGCGTGCAATTCGACAGAGAAGTCCAAGTAATTACCCAATAAAATTACACCCTCCTGTGCGACGTACCTCTCACTGACGCTCTGCACTAGCAGCCAGATGATGAGCGGCAAATTCTCCCTCTCGTTATAGGTGGGCAGGAGCACCGAGTACTTATCACGCTGTAAACGTACATGTTCCCTGCTGTCACCTGCCATGGCAGCTAAAATCAGTGTTCCCTACACTGACTACAGCGTCAGAGACACAAAACTTAAAACATAAGCAGAGAAGAAAGACAAGACATATGATAAGTTCTAAAAACAAAAGGACGACCGACCTGAAGGACTCTTCCTGTTTTATAGTCAAAATCCGCTGCCGGCAGCACATGCTCTCATTGGCCCACATTATGTCTTCTTCCATTGGCTGAGCTCAGGCAGACTTCTGCTTGAGAGGTAGGCTCTCATTGGATGAAATTGTGACAGTGTAATGCTTACACTCCGGGCTCGAGCCTCGAATACTTCAGTGAAATTAGCGCATAAAAAAAGCTGTTAACTGGGCTCTAAATGCTCCGAGGTATATTCAAACGTCGGTCTCCTCGTTAGAGAACGTGGGCTCCCATAGCCAAGTGGAGACAAGGGGGTGAGGAGAAGAAGTGGGTTACTGCGCAAGAAAAGTGAATCCCGAGTAAATAAGTGTATTAAGGGCATCTAAGGGATGACTATAGGGCGAATGCGAAGCAGTCGAGGTCAGCATACGAAGAGAAATTGGAGTCTATCAGTCTGTGTGCCGGGTTCTGCCGGTGCTCAGCACCAGCAGTTCTAACTAGGAAAGTGAAAGCGCGCCATGCGCGCGTTTTGCGAGCCGTACACGTGCACATCACCTGTCCGGGCGCGTGCACATCTCCTGTCCCCCTTCCGAACAACAATCGACGACAATAGATCTCGCCAAGCGAGCAGCGCATGCGCTGCGTCGCTAGGCGAGACCTAAAAAGGATTCTTTCTGGACCAAGAGTTTGCTTTCTTCCAAATTTGGTGTAATTCAGTCCAGCTGTTCGGGCTGTAGTCGTGTCTAAAGTCCCTGTGGGGAATTGCATGTTGAAAACGCGTTTTGGGACCCCCCCCCCCCTTTATCTCTGCCCCCGCTTGATGAATCAACCTGAAACTTATAAAGACATCAGCTGAAGTGATTGGCGTGCTAGTTTTGAAAATTTCGTGAAGATTCATCAAACTGCACCAAAGTTATTAGCAAGACAAAAAACGCTTAGTCTATAGAAACTAGGTCCTAACTATAACCACCTACTTGCGACCGCCAGTAGGTAATATATATAGACAGCTGTAGATATGTATTATGTAATTCTTTTAATTTGTGGTGTATTTATTGTAACATATGTTTAAGTATGTACATATGTATTTATGTGTATATATAGATCTAAATAACCCAAAGCTCCTGCAAAGAAAGCCTCCATCCCAAGGAGGCGGAACGGCTGCAGAGGGAGCAAACTCGGGCACAAGTACTACAAAAACAAGTCATCCAAATCAGACGCTTTTCACACAAGGCAGATTGTGAGTGCAGTATCCCAAGTTTATTCGTAGCACAGCTACATGATGCGCTTCGGCCTCACGGCCTTGATCACCACGGCGTCTCCTTATTTGGATGACTTGGCTTTTATAGATAAAGATATATGTATATCACTAAAAAAAGCAAAAGTTAAAATGTCAGTTAAAACTTTACATTTTGAACAAAAAAAACTGTTATAGTTAAGTCAAGTAAACTATAACATTGTGCCCTCTCCATGCAGTGTTGTCATCAGTGATGTTGTTTCAAATGTCATCAGTGATGTTATCAATAATGTCATAGAACATGTAATGAGTTTTGTAATATGTGAGGCCAGAAGCGGTGCATGAAGAGGGAGTAGTTATAGTTAGGTCAGAATTTCCATGGGAACAGTGGTTTTTTTCACTATTGACTTTGTTCCTGTATGCAGAATCTTCATGAAACATTGAAAAGAAAAAACAAAGTTCATCCTCTTCAGCTCCTTACTGCAAGGTTAGGGTGATCCATTAAGCGAGGATATAGAAAAAGGGGGCATCCTGAAGTGTTAATTTCCTAAGGTAATTCCCATAGGAAAAATCTGTTGGCGCCACAGGAAAAACCGCTAAATAGAATTGCACCAAATCTGGCAAAAATTTAGAACTTTACTCGGAATGTGCTTTTTATTTTGTGTAAATCTGTCGACACGTTTTTAAGGAATTTGTATTTAAAGAGATGCCTGGGATAGGCTTGAAAGAGTTAAAAATAAAATAAAAAAATAGGTTGATCCCACTGGAGTCGTGCAGTACCGCAAAGTAAAAAAAAAAAAAATGTCCTCTGATTAGCCGATGGAGCTCTATTCCCGCATCAGCCATTTCAGTACCGCATGACTGGTCCTGTGGTACTGAGTGATCTCATTGGCAGGCAGCAACCATTAAGGACTTGGGGTTCTAGGATTGTGTCTCCCTTTCATAATCCAGGACTCTTTCTCTGTGTTCTAGAATTTTTTTCTTTTTTTTAAAAAGGTAGAAGGGGACACGGTAGGGATACCCTGACCCCTTTCATGTGTTTTGATTTGGGGGCTGTGGAGTTCCAGGAGGACCCACCCAGGCCCAAAAGTAATAAATATGTTTTGTGCCGCTGGCGCTGCATGACCCAGCATTGCCCTCCTGTGAGGTACCGCCGCTCAAGCTTCGGCCCTGTGTTAGTGCAAGCTTCTTCGATGGAAGCTTGTATGACACTGGTGGATGAAGCTTTGGTGGTGGTGGTGGTACAGAGAAAAAACTAAAAATGTGGGTCTTGCGGTCAATTCTGCGTAGCGCATAGCTACAGGCGTGCATAGCGGGTGGGGGTTGGGCACAGCCAGATGCTGGGGTTAATCTCTAGTTGTGCCCAGCCGAAGGTCATAAGCAGCCAGGAGGTTGAGCATAGGTTCTGACCCGTGGCCAACCCCCACTGCTCACGGCCGAAAGCTGTGCTCAGCAGGGGAGTTGTTTGAATATGATCTAAAAACCCTGAAATTTACTGGAAGAAAGGTTAACATATTGTTATAGTTGGGTATGTTATTAAGATCTTAGCTTACGTTTAAAAAAAACAAAAAACTCCCTGGAAAGAAACTAAAAAAGGAAATGTTAAAGTGATTTTTTTAGTTAGGATGCTGAAATAACAAACATTTTCAAAAACAAAAAAACCCACTGAAATTCACACGTTAGTTTACTGAACTAACTATACTTTGAGCCCCCACCATGCAGTGCTTATGACTTTACATTCTACATCACTCATGATATGTTAAATTACATCGACTTCTAAAATGACATTACGAATTACATCATCCAAAGAATGTGACGGTTTGCTACACACTTTGCAAACTGGAAGGTTCTCAGCATGCTGCACTTAAACATAATTTTCTATCACCTCTATAGTACTAATGGGAATAGCCTTTCACAATATTCAGGGCATGAAGCATACTTGGGAAATCCCCCACATTTAGTAGCTATTATGCTGTTTTTAGTGGTATTCAGGTGCATATGAAATGTAATATTGCTCTGTAGACATTAATATGATCAGCTCCTTATTAAATCTTAAATACCTTGCAAATAGGTGTTTGGTTCTGTTTCAGTTCATTTTTATGTGCATGTCAGAGAAATGCCGCCTCAGAGCTGAGCCTGCAAGCGTGTTCTTTGCGTCTTACGTGACTTGCTCCTGCTGAATGCTGCTGTTGTGGAGTGCCTGCTTGGAGACAGTGTATGCGGCGAGGGAGATCGCCGAAGCAGCTGTGGAGCGCGTGTCCTGCCTGCCTCCTGCCAAAGTTCTCGCTTCCTCCTGATCTGTTCCTCGGTATCCTTTCCCTAGTGGACCTGGGTCCTGCTGCACTCCCGCTTGTGGAGACTCAGCGGAGAGTCTAGCAGGCGGATGATGTGGTAGGCATTGGCAGGGAGGATGTTGTGAGTATGGGGACTTTTTGTGGTTGCTGAAAAGGGTTAGGTTCAGTGTGAAGGTGGGGCACCCAGTGAGGCTGGCAGCTAGATGTTTATTGATTTGTCTTAATGATAAATCTTTGTTAAATATGATATATCTGTAATCTTTGTTAAAAAAATAATCTGACCTAGAATTTTAAGTCAATGACTTCACATTTATGCACTAACCAGTGAATAAAGCATGCAGAACCAAGTCCTCTGGACAACGGTCCATAGTTTTAAAAGTACCCTACACTTATTCCTGAACGGAGCAGAATGGTGTACACCATTAGTACAATGCTTACAATCATACTGGGACTTAAACAACAATGTATATTATGTCTGTGGAATTTTCACTGAAAATTTAGAAATATCTGCAATTTATATATCTCCAATTTACATAGAAAGTGTTGATACCGCTAAATGACAAATCTTTACCATCAGTATGTGCACAGATATCTACACGTGATGTATTGTAAGGAGAAACTTTAGTTTTTCATACATTTTGGCAGCAGGCTTTTGATTTAAGACACAAGCTATTTGAAACGTATGTGTGCAACTCGCGCTCAGTCTTTACCTTGCTTAAATGAAGTACTACTTGCACTCGAAACTTCACTGGTAGGAAAAGTTCGCACCATACCACTTTTACTATACTGAATCAAACTTGTGTCTAATAGTACACCGTTTCTATTTCTACATGTACACATATACAATTAGTTAATGCTCTACTTTTGTGGGCACTACTTTTTTTTTTTTTTTTTTTAATAATCTAGTGGTTTATAGAGTGATTTTAGCAGCAGGTTGATTTGTCACCAGTAATGTCATCAGTGATTCAATTTAAGATGTAATGAATTAAGTTATATTTGAGGTTATAAATAGTGCATGACCGCTGCACAAATTATAGTTAGGTCAGTAAACTAACTTCCCAATGTCAGTGTTTCTTTTTTATGAACTTTAATTTTTGTGTTATTTCTGTACCCAACTAGAACTCCAGTTTAAGCTTTGGTCTTTTTCGTGAATTTGTGTGTGTGAAAAACAAAATACACACACACACTCACTCACACACTCACTGGAAAAACCAAAAAGTTACAGGGACGTTATAGTTAGGCTTAGATTTCACTCGTACAAAACCAGTGAAATTTGGCAGTTATAGTTAACTGAACTAACTATAACTTACACACCTGCAATGCACTGCTTATGTCCTCACATATTACATCACTGATGACATCTCAAATGACCTCATTTATGACACCATCAAGTGAGTGTAAGCATTTTGTAAGAGTTTGATTGTTAAACATATATTCTAAAGTACTACAATATGTAAAGTAGTATACTAGGTGTACTACTGAGTGATGCTACTTTTAATATAGATCATGTGAGTGGCTGTGTGACTGTATGTATCCTTGTGCATATGGGTGTATGCATGGTTGTATGGGTGTATAAGTGGGTGTGTGAGTAGCTGTGTGGGTGAGATACTGTATGAGTGGCTGTGTCAGTATGAGTGCATGAGTGGCGTTGTTAGTGGCTCTATGGGTGGGTAAGTGGGTGTATAGTGACTGTATGGGTGAGTGGGTGTCTGAATGGGTTAGTGAGTGGCTGTTAAGTGGGTGTTTTCTTAAGTGAGTTGGTGTTAGTGGCTGTATTGGAGTGTCTGTGTGAACGACTGGGTACGTATGGGGATGTGTGAGTGTTTGTATGGATGTGATAATGGGTATGTAAGTGGTTGTGTGAGGTCTTTTATGAGTGAGTGGCTGTGTTGAGAGGCTGATTGGGTAGTGAGTGGGTGTGCAAGTGACTTTGTAGGTAAATGGGTGGGTAGCTGTATGGGGGTGAGTAGGTGTATGGGCAAGTGTTTAGTTATGTATCTGGCTGTATGGGTGAGTACTCGGTTGTATGAGTGGCTGTATGGGTGAGCCAGTGAGTGTATGAGTGGCTTTATGGAGGAGTGAGTGTATTAGTACTGGTATAGGTCTGTGAATGGGTATGACAATGGTTGTGCGGGTGTGTGAGTGGGCGCACAAGAGGTTGTATAGGGGTATGAGTGGGTGTGTGAGTGGTTCTTCGGCGATGTCATCAGTGATGTCACTGACCTTGTCATGAGTGATGTAATATGTGAGATCATAAGCAGTGCATTGTGGGGGCATAAGTTATAGTTAGCTCAGGTAACTATAACTGCCGAATTTCACTGGTTTTGTACGAGTGAAATCTGAGACGAACTATAACGTCCCTGTAACCTTTAGTTTTTTCAGTGAATTTCTACGTTTTCAAAAAAAATTCTATTTCCCCAACTATAACGTCCCTGTAGCCTCTGTTTTTTTAAGTGAATTTCTGATTTTTTTAACTAGTAATTGCGTTTGCAGAGTGGTGGACAAAGGGGGCGGGACTCCGACCAGCTCCCAGGAATCCTGCTGTGTTGGACTTACTGAAGGTAGCAGTAGGGCTTCTGTTCCCCCAAGAACCCTCAGCATCCAAGAGGACTTCATCCCCCAACCAGCAGTGTGCCAGGAGGCACATTTGCAGAGTGGTGGAGAAAGGGGTTGTGGCCTCCAAAGACCTCTCAGCAGTTCTGCTGTGTGGGTCTTACAAGAGGTAACAGGAAGGTTTGTTGTCCCTTAAGGAACATCTAAAGCCAAGGGGACTTCATCCCCAACCAGCCGTGCGCTGAGAGGCGCGTTTGCAGAGTGGTGAAGAAAGGGGCGAGGCCTCCGGCATCGTGCCGGTAGCTTTTTCTTTAAAAAAAAAATGATAAAAGAAGGGGTGGGGGGGAGGGGTCGCACAGCCTCCCTTCCCTGGGCCGATTTTGGCCCTGGGGACTGCATCCACGGGAGCCAGGTATTTTTAGAATGGGGAGGGGTGCCGTGTGCCCCCCCCCCCTTTCCGGACCAATTACGGCCCTGGGGAACCCATCCCCCGGCCGATTACAGACCCGGGGACTCCATCCCCCCGGGGCCTGGCTATCGCCAGTAGGTAAAATATCGGGGCTCGAACAATCATAAATACTAGACCTGCAGGTCTAGTAACTTGAAACATCTACTTGACCTAACTGTAATGCACTTGACATCTGTCTCTGAAAGCCGAGCAAATGTGACAAGTTAACAAGATTTAAAGGCATTTTTATTGCTCATTCACTTTTTGATCAATAAAGATGCCTTTAAATCTTGCTATCTTGTCACATTTGCTCTACTTTCAGAGGCAGAGGTCAAAAGTCAGTTTGTTTTCCTACTCGCCAGAAAGGGCGAGTAGGATATAAAAATAGCTCGTCCTAATTAAAACTGGCTTGCAAATGCGAGCGGGCGAGTGAATTTTTCGTGCCCTGAATATACATATATATTTCTTTCTATGTATATAGTTACTATGGAGTTGTAAGTGAAGTCACTTTTCACATAATATTTTTTAGTTTTATTTGAAATATTTAGTGGTGGGGTAGTTCTGGATCTTATGAAAGGAACCTTAAATTCATTTTCTGTGAAGTTTTTAGAAATGTATAACTTTCCATTGTTACTTATTTACTCCTACATTTACGTAGTAAATGCTTGGAAATACTATGGATAAATGTTTGTATTTTTGTCAACAACTTCTCTTCGAACATGAATAAGATACTTAGGGCCCTATTATGATGTCAGTCGGAAAGCCTCTGAACGCATTCCGGTCATTGTGGCTGGCTTCCCACGGCCTCAAGGAGCCCGTCGCCAGTCCGAACAGCAACGTAATCCCTTCAGGACAGCGTTTCCGCTGTCGTGATTACGATGTCTGTTTCACACAGCCTTTCCATGGCGGCCTTTCCGACATGGAAAGGCTGTCGGAAAGCGACTTTGGGGGGCCCCTAGCAGGGCCCCCTTGCCTCCGCGGTCTCCGGATGTGGGCCTGGGGGGCCTGTAAATCCCTGAACCGTGTGGCAGACACCTTGAGAGTGCAGGGATTTACACAAACTCTCATTTCTCTATGGGTGCTTGTGCTGCGGCCTGTGTCCGAATGCAGCAGAAGCTCCCATAGGGAAATGGGAGTGTGCCACCGCACCATGTGCGGTCGCATCGTAATAATGAAGTCGGGACCGTCCACCGGAGGTCGGTCGGTCCTGATTCCGCCATGATGTCGGTCAGAGGCAACTCCGACTGACATCATAATTAGGCCCTTTAAGGCTGACCATGATGTCGCGCAACACTATTAATGTCAGTACATGGAGAGGCGTTTCATTAGTTTGTGACAGGAACAGCTGACTCGGGTTGTTGCAAAAGCATACCATTGTAGTTGTCTTTCTGATAGCATTTCCCCACTTCCTTTGACGCACGTGTCTGCCTCACTTGTGCTTTGCCTATTTTTGTTTAGCAGACAGGTCGAAGGCCTGCAGTGTGAGGGGTCGCTCTTTTGCTAAGTCCTCAACATTCCGGTTGTGGAATGCAAGAGGTAACGGATTTCAAAATGTGTGAGGGTTTGTGCCAACGTCTCAGATCTGTAATGCTGAACGAGATACTCTGTCAAACTTAGACTGTGTTCACATCTGCTCCTTCCTTCAAGATCCCATGTTCAATATGATACTTCACTAACTCACAAGAGACCGGGAGAGGGGGTATTTAATGATCCACTCTCTAAAACCTTAATTGATATGTCCTTTTTGGATTCTGGTTTGGGCGAGCGTGCACATTGTTGAGCACCTACTGCAAGTGCACTGGTCGGTGATTGCACCATCCCTGAATGAGAAGATTCCTCCACCTCTAAGAGGGTAGTAGACAGTGCTTATTCTGCATATGTATGATAGTGTACATACTCTCCATAGCCTCTTGCCAAAACCATCCTTCTTGTGTTGTAGAAAGGGCAGGGTGCGCATGCAAAAATATAATTGACAGGCTGCCAATTCTCAGGCTCTTCACTTCTTTCCTGTTGTCTGGAGCCAAAATAATCTGTTGATGGTAAATTTAATTGTATTTTTATTGTTACAAGCCAAGACATATTGTCTAATGACAGGCTAGATGAAAATAGACCGCTGTATTGTTTAGTGATGATTTACATTGGATAATGGCTGACTGGAGCCTTCTGTTGGTCTGTGTGGAGCCACACATGCATTAATGTGTGTGCTGGAGAACATTGCTGCTCTTTTGGATGATCGTTCCGTACACTGGTGAGTTAATGAACAGCTACTGAGGTGTCGGATGCTTAGCCACCTCCGGCTTGAAGGCATAATGTGAGTAACTCATTCTAAGTGCTGTCATATGTGGAGTGTTGGTGTGGTGTGAAGTAGATGGATAACTTAAAAGCAATGCTTAATAGAAGTGGCAAGCGCTTAGGATTGAAGTTTTTGTCCCACAAATATTGGCAATATTTTTTAAAGATTCGTGGCTCCCAGTAATTGACTACATGGTCCTGGCATGCAAAACATTGGTACTAGACTGCATCCCACACCTGTTGTTAGGTCTCGGAGAATTATAAACGAAGTTCATAGCAATCGCTTAGTGTGAAGCAGTACTTTGTTAGCCTACAAAGATTTGTAATACCTGCAGAGTTCACCTCATCCATACCAGAAGATTTGAAAGCTTGTGCCACCGACTTCTATTTCTCCTGTAGTGTCATGCCAGTTTACTCCTCATTTTGTTTTGTAAAAAGTCCATTTATTGGTCCCAACTCAAGCTGCAACTAACAACTGGTTATGTTGGTGTCACTTCCTGCAATAAGACACCAAGGATCATAATGTAGCGTCCTGTGACATCTAGGGTTCTGTGGCGTCTAGGATCCTGTGATATGAGTTGTTCCTGTTAATGGGGATCAGGGGTTGTACCGGGCTTCTAGTTGATTGAGCTGTATCCCTTCGCAGATCTAGTCTGCTCTCAAACAATTTCCTTTAAGAAAAGACACACCAACACCAAGTAACATGCTACTGATTGTTTTATCAAGCCTCCCAGACTTAAATAAGCTAGGGAAATGACTTAAGGAATTTAACCAAATAACGCTCAGTTGAGCTACCACAAAATGTAACACAATGCTACCCTAAGGTTTTCAAGACATTGAAATAATTTACAAGATCACACCTTTTGCAAATGATTATTAGGAATATAGATCCTTTTTTGGCTAGTTGAGCAGGTAAAAATGTAATTTCTGATATCAATACTGATTTACAGTGGTAAATGTTTTTTACTTCTGAAACGCCTGCAGAAGCATGTGCTGCAGATTATGGGTAAAGTGAAAAATATTTTAGTTGGGTAAACTAGTACTACGTAAGCCCGGGACATGGTGAAGTAATTGATTTCTGCATATTTGAGAATGTGCTTTTAATGTATTCTTTGTTAAATTCACTGGACAGCAACAGACTGGATTAGCGTCACAGCCTTGTTTCACCACCAAGTATTTAAATCTAGTCTGCTTCCTTTTAGCGTTAGATTTTGGCCAGTTGAAGAGATTTGCTGCTACGATGTCTAGTAGGAACAGAGTGTTTTATAGTAAAATTTAATCTAAATATATTTCAGTTTCCCAATAACAGAGGACCTTAAAGAAATGTGGTTTATCGTATGACTTTAGTTGATGATGCATGAACATTTGTACATCCTGTGTTTTGGTCTTTTCTGTTTATCTGTCTCTGTGCTCTAACTCATTTTGTTTGATTTCATTCGTAGATTTTGGCTCATTCTTCGATTTGGAAAATGATCTCCCGGACGAGCTTATACGCAATGGTCCAGAGTTGGGTCTTTTGAACAGCAGTGGGAACCCTGGCCAGGATGCGGTCACTAAACATGAACAACTTACGAAGCTTTTGCAGGGCACTAGCTCAAATCTGAATACTGGCCTCAGAAATGTGAACTCCAATAGCCCTGTCCAGCAGAGCATGGCTGGACCCATCCAAGGGCAGCAGAACAGTACTAACATTGGCAGCTTGGGTGCAATGAGCAAGATCCCCTTAAACCAGGCACTTTCAACTGCGACATCAGGCCTTTCAAAGCAGGCTTCAAGTAGTGCTGTGAGTACCACACAGGCACCACTAGTGCAAAAACAGGTTGGCATGGTGTCGAGCAGCCCTGCAACATCCCAGACTGGCACTGGGCTCTGTATGAACCCTAGCTTTAATGCTGCCCACCAAGGTCTTCTCAACAGTAACTCGGGGCATGCTTTAATGAATCAATCACAGCCTGGGCAAGTTATAAATGGATCTCTGGGGGCAGTTGGGCGAGGTAGAGGAGCGGCGCTGCAGTATTCTGGCTCTGCTATGCAGGGTAATGCCACTAGTGTACTGGCAGAAACTCTAACCCAGGGATCTACACAGATGACGAGCCATACAGGCTTGAATGCAGCCCAGACGGGAGTAATGAACAAGGTAAGAATTCGTTTTTGTTCTTATTTGATTCACATAGTTATGTATTTTGGCTTTTCCTTTCGCTTTTCTTCATTGCTAGAGCATGGTTTGTGTTGGTTCATTAGTTAATTCTGATCCATGCTATTTCTTAACTCTTCCTCTATGGAGGGATGTGTGGCTTATATGGTATCTCTTGGCTGATGCCTGTTTTCTTTAGTCTGGTGGACTAGTGTCTTCTGACAATTTATGAAGCCACTATTTATCAAAGAAAAACATTTAAGACATACTTCTCCTTTATATAGACTTTCATTTCAGTTTAACTTTTTTGTCTAAACAAATTTGGTTTGAGCAGGTTAGTCTTGTTCATTTTGTAATTTGAGACCAATAGTGTTGTTGCTACCCGATTCTGAGTTCACAAGTTCATGGATGAGAATATCATAAAGACTATAAGGAACCCTAATTCGTTTGAAAAGTGAGAGGAATAGAGGCTCTTTATTCCTCTCCCGATTTTAAGTTAGTGCGATATACAATTTTTCTTTGTCACAAATCTGCCTCGCATATGTTAGTTTCTATCCCGGTGAAGGAATAGGTGTTCACAAGCAGCATCTATCCACTACAAATATGCTCTAAACCTTGGATTGTTGTTAGAATTTTTAATATATATATATTTTTTTAGAAACTTTGTTCCCATTAGGGCCACTACTGATCTGAGAACATTGGAGAAAATGCATGTGCTGCTCAGTCAGTGGTCAGAGTGATTATTTTATTTGGTTTGCAGTGGTCTCTAATTGTGCAGTCACTACACATATGTATAATTTTTTTGGGGAAAACAGATTTTATTTGTCAAATAGCACATAAGGAGCAGAGCTCTGAACCCCAGAACCCCAGAAGCTTCTGCATAATAAGTTTACATCATCATGACTTTGACTTTTGCAAAAAACATAATCAAGAAAAAATGGAAAGCAATACAGATGAAAGGAAACAGGTCGACAAAGAAAACAAAACATAACCAACCCCCCCCAGTCGCACTAACATCTTTGTTCAATCCGCATATCACTCGGAAATGCAGACACATAATAGGCATCGTCACTCTATTTCACCTGAATCCACATCTTATACCAACAGAAACAAAATTATACTGAGTCAAGGGGCCCTGTTATAGTGGTGGGTTCCAACTGCAGGCCACGATAGCCCGCCCATTGCTTCCAAATTTTAAAATGTTTCTGCGGGCACCCCCTTGCTACAAAAATGGGGACCTCCAAGCCCGTGCAAAAGTCCAGGTTATTCTTCCATGCGGTCACTGAGGGCGCTGCCGGTGCCTTCCATGACTTGGCGATATCTCTTTTGGCCAGAGTGAACCCCAGTAACATAAGATGGCGTTTGTAGATGTTGCCCCACACCCCTTTCATAATATGTAGAAGTACCAGTTTCGGCGAGCGGGGCAAGTCCCAGCCCAACACCTCCGAGAGGCAGGTCATAACATATGTATAAATTTGGGCTTAAGGTTCAGGGTCTTGATTACCACTGTGCAACATGGATTGAAGTAATTAAATCATGAGGAAAGATGCTAAAAGTGTACGCATTTAAGTAGTTTGTGTGTTTTCATTTTGCCGCTTAATGCAGTCAGAGAACTTTGTAATGAGCTCAGGTAGGGTAGAGATGCTAGACTCAGCTATGTCATTGGGACATCATTAAAGTCATTACTGATCACAACACATTGTGCTGACTCGAGTTGATCGATTGGAAACGAAAAAAATGTTTGTGATAGTACTCCAGTCCTCTGAGTCTGTAATAAATACATAATTGTATTTACTCCAGTTAATTGAAGTTTTTATTGAAATTTTCCTCTGAAAGTGGGCTCTTGGAGTTCGAGGTGGACGAGCATTTGGACCACTTAAGCTTGTGGATGACACAGAACGCTTTACCACGAAAGTATTTTGCCACAGAGCCAATGAACCCATTTTGTTTGCTTGCTTTAAGGGACCACACATTTCCATACAAGGAAATAGCCTAGCCATCCAGTTTTCTGCCACCTGAAGTTTCCATATAGTTTTAGTCGACAACTTTGGCGGAGAGAACATTGCGATATGCCAGGAGGTAGACTATTTTCATTCTAGTGAGGAATGATTAAAGGGTTTTAGGCTTTCTTGTACAACATAATGTTTTTGTTTAATGCGTGACAACACTGGATTTTGTTGTATATAATGGATTCCTCTTGACCTGTGTGTACAGAGTTGTCTTGGTCATCAACCACCCCCCGATAGCTGGGAGCATGATGCACAGTAAGAACGTGAGCTTTCGCTGAATGAAATTAGGATGGTGAAGCTGGTGCAGCCCAGTTTCTGGATGCCGGGAAAAGACATTAAGACTGGACTCAAGTAAACATTTGTCTATCCAACAAGTTAATGTAGTGAGGACATTTAAAAAAGCGAAAAGAAAAAACATGAAATCAGTATGAATATTGATTTTAAATGAAATATGTCTTTACTATTTTCCATGACCTAATTTTATTGAAAAAGTATTATTTAGGGTTGTTTTGTATTTGGGCGCCCCATTTCTATTCCAATGTTTGGGCTATGTTGCTTGGTGTTGCTTATAATTGTGAACTTTACTAAACGATGGTTGATCTCTAAAAGTGTATTTTTTTTGTAAACAGATTTTATTTTCATTTAGTGAAAACATAATCATCTCACAGTAGGCATGGTAATATCCAGCAGTAGCCCTACAGAGTACGGTAATCTGCTAGTTGGCGAAATACAATAATGAGAAGTAACATCTCTCGTAATAACAATGTGCAGTTCAATTACCATCCCAACCTCAGCACCATATGCATACGTAACGGCTGCTCAACAGCCACAACAGGGAGCTCCCTCCCTCGTACCCAGCTCTTAACATGGTCATGCCCTGCCACATACTGCCCCCAATTGGGGGGGGGTCAACTCTCCGTTCTATCTCAGGTAGTGTATTGGGCTAAGTCAGGTGTATATCGTGGTTCTGTGTAAAGTCCCAGCCTCCTTAACATGTTGTAATCTACATTGAATGAGGATGAGAGCTCCATTCATGGCTACAAACAGTTGGGGGGGTTCCCGACAATCCCCCAGGCGACGGTGGAACAGAATTCTGCCGGGCATCCACCAGTGATTCCCAAGCTCGGGTCCTATCCAGTGATCCAAGGCCCCGCTGAGCCTCACTCAGCAATACCCCACACTCCTATCTCGCCCATCTCTTCAGTTCCCGCTTCCAAACCTCCACTCTGGAGGCCCCTCAGAGTCTTCCAGTTAGGCGTGATCTCCCTTTTTGCTAAAATGAAGGCTAAATCCTGCAACCAAGCTGCTTGTCCACCTATTCTTAGCGGTGTGTGGGTACCAATGTAGAAAGAAATGGCCAGGCATGCACTGGACCACTCGCTCAGTTACTATTGCTAAAATTCTAGTAACTTCCTCCCAATAATGTCCTAGCTCCAGTCATGCCCAAAACATGTGGTGAAACTCGGCCCCTACTTATCCACACCTCGGGCATTTCGCACCCTCCACAGCAAAGTGTCTGGCAATCCTTCCTGGTGTAAGATATGCCATATGAAGCACATAGAAATTAATATGTTTAAACCGTGCATTTCTTGAAACCTTAGGCATGCGTTGTAGAATTACTTCCCAGTCATCCTTCGGAATGGGTATCTCTAGATTCCCCCTCCCACAGTCCTCTAAGGGCCTCCAGGGGTAGGATCACATTACCCCGAATCGTTCTATAAAGACAAGTGACTGCCTTAAAGGTCCCCGAGGCAGGCTGCAGCGCCTGCCAGTGAGCAATCATTCATACTACGATACATTCCAGAATAGTAGTTAAACTCTTGGTTAATGGCTTCCTGTCTATATAGCTTAGAACCATCGGCAGCGGCAAGCTCCACAGTGACCGAGCCCCGCTTTGCTGGATTCGCCAGCCAATCCAACAGTGATTCCGTGCGGTTCCTCTCTGCATGTGCCCGTACTATACATTGCAACAGATCCACCTGCTCTGCAACCTTTTCCCTAGCCACCCGTGTTTTGGGCTGTAGTTCAGGGCCTTTCAACTCTTTCTCCGGGGACTAGACCTCTGATAAAAGTCTTTTGAACGCCCACTGATTCAGAAATACTGGTTTCCCTTATCACCACTTTAAAAGCATCCCACTCTGCTAGAGGGGATGACCTAGAACCTGCGTTTTCATCAAAATAATGACATCTAGAGGTCCGGACCGTGTCTCAGAATAACGGGTCTTTCAAGGATTCCGGTTTCAATCTCCACACCGAAATACAAGATTTGGCCCTCATCCAATCCAGTCCCAGTAAGAGATGATTATGGTCAGAGATAGTATGGGATAGTCATTCTGTAGTACGAACCATTTAGTGCAGTCCGGTGAGCACAAAAGCGTGTTCAGGTGCACATGCAAGTCGTGCAGGCCAGAAAAAAAGGAATAGTCGCGCTCCCCGCATGCTTTCAGGAGTCTACCACCCCCATTACCTCTGCCAGGCAGTGAATGCACGGGCCACCCTGTAGGCCAGGTCAGTGACTCCCGCAACGGTGGGTGGGAACGATCTAAAGCGGAATCCACCACACAGTTATAGTCTGCTCCCAAGATTATTGAGCCCATCAAATGAGGGGCCAACACCAACAAAAGGTCTTCAAAGAACACTGCTTGTTCCACATTTGGGCCATATATACTACCTATAGCAACATCGCGCCCATCTAGACTGCCAATAACCACAACATAGCAGCCAGCAGGATCCACCATCTGTTCTATACATTGAAATGGGACCCCCGGCCGCACCCATATCATGGCCCTCCTTGCATAGGCAGAGTAAGTGGTAAAATGGGCCTGCCCTTTCCATCTGCGCCGTAACGCTGCTCCCTCTTTGACAAGAAGATGGGTCTCCTGAAGAAGTGCTATCTGTACGCCCCGACTATTAAGATAGGAGAATACTTTGTGTCTTTTCGTCGGGGTATGCATCTCTCTAATGTTCCAAGATAATATCTTATAAGCTATGGGGGTAGGCATTTCATGTGTGAGGCTGACATCATGGGGTGCCACCTACCCCCCATGTCCCAAGCACATAGCCACCTGTCCCAGCAGCAAAACAGGAGACATTGACACAGGGCACGCACCATGTTTTCCCCCTCGATAGTCAAACAACAAACGCCCCAACTCCCACACCCCAGCACAAGTAGGTAAGTACACCCATTCCAAACAACCAACCAACTTGCATGCATTCGTGGGTGGACCCACCAGAACTGTAAGGAAAGGCGGAGGGAAGGCCAAAAAGGAACGCCTCACCCAACCACCCCCATTCAGCCAGTAGTAGATAGTAGAGGAAAAGAATAGAGTTCGACTTCCTCCCCGAGACTCCCCTAGCCCCCCCATTGAAGTATCACAGGGACCTCAGGAAGCCTTCCACAGCAGCTACCATAAGTCTCACAGTGCACCAGTAACTTCAGAATATATCATCTGCTGTTCCAGGGGTAACAGTCGGTAGATTGTCTTCAGAGTTCTAATCTGAGCTGGCATCATGTTAGATCGGATTCCTGGGCAGCGTCCCCAACTAGTGAAGATGATGGACTCGTCCCCCTCCCATTCAGCGCAGTCACAACTTCAACTGCCTGTTGTTGCTCCGGCTGGGCCTTCTCTCCCGACGGAGCCGTCCCACATGAAGGCCCACCTCTTCTTCTTGAGCTTCTCCTTCAACGTAGTTGATTCAGTGACTCACTGTTGGCATCGGCCTATGTATGTGTCGCAAGCCAGTCTCTTACTTCCTGCGGGGAGCGGAAGAATTGTACAACCTCCGGGTTTACCACTCTCAATCGGGCCAGGAATAACATGGCATAGCTCAGTCCCATTTGGCGCAGGCGGCGCTTGTGCCTCCAGGAACGTGGACCGTTGCTTCTGCACCTCCTTGGTGGAATCAGGAAAAATCATCACATTGTTGTTATCCACCCTAATATCACCTCATTCCCTGGCCTGTGCAAGAATGTGGTCCCAGTCTCTATAGTAGAGAAGTCTGGCAACTACCTGCTTAGGTGACACATCCGACAATGGCAGCCGGGCAGGGACCCTGTGCGCCCTCTCCAGGGCGTAAAATGAGGAAAGGCCCTCTGGCGCTACTTCCTTGTGCAGCCACTGCTCCAGATAGATCAACATTTCTTTTTCCCTGAGTTCTCTCGGGGAGTCCTATGATATGGATATTGTTCCTCCTTGATCTGTTTTCACTGCCTCGACTCTGATTTCCAGGGTGCACACCTTGTTTTCCTTCTGTCATCCACTCGCGTATCGACGCCATATCCGTAGGGAAGTCACACACATCTCTTTCCATTGTGGCGACCCTGTCAGCCAATTGATTGTGGTCACCTTTTAGTAAGCCAAAGTCTTACCTCAATCTGTCAAATTTTGATGCAGTAACGGCCTGCAAGATATCAAACAGAGTGGGCTCACTCTGTAGACCCTCCGGTGGCAGCGGTCCCGCAGCTTCCGCCACATCAATAGTCATTGCAGTTCCAGCCTGATCGCCAGCACTGAGGTCACGCTTCCTAGAGACCTTACCCATGACTGAGGGGGAGCAGGCGATGGGGTGCAATCCACAGAGGTAGCTATGTTCGCTAAATGCAGCCGTTGCAACCAGCTTCGAAACTCTGTACTGGTGGATCTGCCATCGGTCACCTCTGTAAGTATGCAGGATTCCTCTGGTCAACAGCTAGATTCCAGGCGCATTCATTAGCAGCACAGAGTAGTGTGGCAGCCAACAAATGGTAGTGATGATTTGCAGGAGGGAGAAGTCCGCCATTCCCAGGTGCAGCCGGATGCCACAGCGGGCCCTATCATCAACAGTCCCGGGCCCCCAGGTGCCAGCCCACGGAGTCAGACCCCAATCTCCAGCACCTTATGCAGGAGCTTAGTTATAAGTTCACAAGATCTCAGGTATGGCTGACAAAAAAGCACTGCAAGCGAATGGCAAGGTAATAGAGGATTTGCCTCACATCCCTCAACTCTAGGTAGGAAATTCCAATGTGATCACAGAACTGGGGGGCCCGCCGAAATGCGGACTGATGAGCTTAGGGCGAGTGCTCCCCCCAGTGCTCTGTCAGCACGGCAGTTAGAGCTGGGCCGTAACCCCTCCCGCTCCATGACTGGTCAGGGCAGGCAGGCTACTGCTCTCTGGACCCGGATGGCCAGCAGCGGCGGTTCCTGGAGCCGTCGCACGCGAGCTTTGTGCAACGTGGGTAGGAGCCCCCGAGCAGGGCAGACCACTCGGAAAGGGCCTCACTGTTGGAGCAGGATGCGGCTCTCCATTCCCCCGTCCGTCTAACTGCTGCACTACCATCACCGCTCCCGGGGGTCTCCGAGGATCGCAGACCTATCCGGGCAGATCGCCACAGCTCCGGCCCCGCCGGTCGATAGCCGGGTCTAACAAGCTATCCACCTGGCGCACCAGTCACCTCTTCAAAGCGGGGCCCACATCTCAGGCGTCCGGCAACACCGCTTCTCCGTCACCGCTAGGCTGCCGCCATCTTGATCCACCCAGGGGGAAATTGCATTGGCGGTCCGCTCAGTCAGCTTTTTCTGGCACCCCTCGTTACCTCAGAGAGGAGGGGCTGGGGGGGGGGGCACAGGGGTGGTCACCTGTGGCTGGATGATTGTGGACAAAGTTTAGCTGAGCAGAGCAGAGCTCGTAGCAGTGCTGCTCACTCAATCGGCGCCAGGCCCCTCCCTCTAAAAGTGTATTTATTTACAGAATGCTCTAAAGCGCTATAATGTCAATTTGCAGTCACTTTGGTACACTGGACTGTAATAAGCTGTGACAAATATCGAGAATTTTACATTGCATGGAAAATTGAAAGTAGACCCCTTTTAACTGCTTCATTTGTGATCCACAAATGAGGTTAACCTAGAAGATGAACCATAAGGCTTTTTTTTTTTTCTTTTCTTGAATGTTGATTGAAGGAGCTCTTAGACCGGAAGACCATTCAAAATGTCAGGCTATTGGAGATAGTCCTACCTACCTACTGCTAAGATTTCAGTTTTCTTCCTTATCAGTCTATTTGGATCTCACACACACACACTTTTTCTGTGTATATTTATGTATATGTCTGATAGATCCCTTCAGCTTGAGTAACTGGATGCATGTACATGAAACTAAGCTCTCCACTCCCCCCGTCCGTCTAACTGCTCCGCTACCATCACCGTTCCTGGGGGTCTCTGAGGATCGCAGCTCCGGCTCCGCCGGTCGATAGCTGGGTCTAACAAGCCGCGCACCAGTCACCTGTACAGGGTGGGAAAGGTAGGTTTTTAAAGTACGGCAATAAATTGCCAATTTCACTGAACCTTGGAACCGTACCAGATAAGTGATGTGTTAATTAGATTTGGAATGTCTGCAGCTAGCGGCATTCAAGATGGTATGCAAGGTTCCCTCTGTAGATTAGAAGCTTGCTTTTTTGGGAGTGGTTGTCTAGTTTAGGGCTCTCTTGCTTCCATAAATTAGAAAAGACCAGCTGGGAGGTTGAGGGTTGGGTGGGAGGCTCAAGATTATCATGTTTGATCATGATCGAAAAGTAATTTTTTTCCTCCTATTTTTGTTACATAAAGTATCCTTGTGATTGAGTTAAATTGCTGTGGTTTTAGTAATTCTAGTTGGATTGGTTTTCTCTGAAAATATTAAAATGCATTGCCTTTTGTTAAAACATTCTACATGAGGTGTGGTCTGGCCACGAATGTTGATGGCCGCTTGAAGTTGGAGCCCTGTGCAGGGATAGACCCCAGACGGCGGCTGTGGCGCTCAGCAACGCTGGGGCTCCCCCAACTTGCCCCCCACCTCACCTGCTGAGCACGGCAACCACCACTGGTACCACGACGGCTGTGGAAGGCACCAGGGGGCCAGCGGACCCTTCCTCCTGGCCCTCGCGCTGAATGAGGTGGGCCGGGCCTGCTACACGACGAGGAGCTGCGGCCCACAGCATGGTGGGAAGCTTGGCTAGGCCGATCTACGGCAGGGAGCCTCGACGGCAACATGCGCTCTCTCACAGGGTGGTGGGGTCCGAAATCCTGTACCCCCACCCCTCCTACCATGCACCTCGCCCATGAGGGGTGGCTCCGGCACTCAACCTACAGACCGCGACCCCCCTGCACCGATGATGCTGGCACCACTTGGCGCTCCCTGTGCAGGCAGCCTACGATGACTTGCGGCCTTCCTTTGGGTGGCATCCCACATCTGAGGCTGTCCTCTGCGCCTTGCTCATGCCTGGAGCGGCCCGCCCGCCCCCACCTGAGACGCAGCCCGTGACCCGCTTGCCTGCCAGGCGGGCTGCTCCTCACCAGCTGGACCTCTCCTTCTAGGAGCTCCACAGTGGCCCTGAGGACCCCTGCGATCCAGACAATGGCGAGTGGCCCCTGGACGTGGGGAGATGAGGGGGCACCCACTACTTTATGACCCTGTGATCCCCACCTCTTCAACGGGGGCCGGTGCTCCTGCCTCACTGTGGCTGGGACTTGGTGGTGTGGTGCGGACCCGCAGCCCCACCGCTACTGCTCCATGGCAGACCTACCAGGGCGGGCCTCTATAGATACGGCGGCCTGTTCCCTGAGGGCTATGTGAGGACCCCGTGTGTCCTTCCCCCCCCCCCAATTCGTGAGCCCCACCGGGGACGGCCAAGGGCGCTGGGCCTACTACAGTCTGCACGCCCCAGCTCCCCCTGCTTGATGCCGAGCGCTGTCCCAGGCTGTGGGACCGCCTGAGGGCTGCTTGACATGCGGAGGCGAGCTGTCGCCAAGGCCGCGAGTTGCCAGGCCCGGGTCTTTTGTCCCTCTCTCCATGGCTACTGCATCGCTGGCACCAGGGTACCCGCCGACTCACAGCACAGACCGCGCACGAATGCCACCTAACCACCGGGGGACCATGTGCGACGACGCTCTATTGCCTGTGGCCCCCTCTGGGGCCTCCTATATCGCCACCCCCTGACCTACCACGGAGCAGCTGCCCAATGCTTCACATGGACCGGGGATGTCCCCTGGCAAGGCAACAGGCAAACTTGCATGGCAGCTGCTCTTTGATGCCCTCAACCAGCCTCGAACCATGCCCACCCCACCGGGTGCTGCCCCCCCCCCCCTGCACTGGATCCTCCCTGACTCGCCAGTGCCCCGGAAACCACCATGGAGCGCATCCTTCAGAAGTTCACCGCCGTGGGCCGCAGCCTGGAGGGCATGACCGCGAACATCTCCGCGCTGATGGCTGTGTCCAAACCCATCCCCTCGGACATCGCAGGCTTCCAGACTAGGGTGGATGGCCTGACCCAACAAGTCACCGTGCTGGAGGATCGCATCAACACCTTGCTGGAGCGGGAGCAGGAACTTTTGATCTTACGCAGCAAGGTAATTGACCCGGAGGACCGGAGTCGGCGGGACAACGTACGCTTTTTCAGCTTTCCAGAGTCCGTGGAGGGGCCAGATGTCAAAGCCTTCCTTATGGATGTGATCTTGGTGCTCACCGGCCTGATCTTCGACCCTTCCTTGGAGATGCATCGAGCTCACCACATAGGACTGCCAAGTCGGGGCGCGTCCACACGCCCGCTGCCCCTTATAGCCTGTTTTCTTTGCCACGAACAGGCCCGACAGCTGATCTCCACAGACCGCGACATGGCCCGTACGTCTATGTGGGGCACGAGGTACGGATGGCTGCGGACTTCTCAGGGAGATGAACGAGCATTGCAAAGCCTTCCTATCCCTCCACCCTCTGCTCCGCCAACTGGACATCAAATATGACCACTTCGAGCCTACTCGCTTTAGAATTACCAAGGACAGTGACGCGAAAGTTCTTTTAACCGGAGGACCTGCGCCACTTCCTGGATGAACTCTCCGAACAGAACATGGACACTGCCTCCTCAGCTACCGCCGAGTGTTGTGCCCTGCCACCGCCCTCCCACCCCCTCAACTCCAGGGGCTCCTGTCATAGGGGCAGGGACCATGACAGAGCGGCCCGTTCCCAGGGCGACAGGAGCCAGGCTCTCCAGGGAGTGGCTGCCTGCCCGAACGAGCAGGACAGGGACAAGTCCCGTTTGCCCTTGAAACCCGCCTCTGCCCCTGAGGTCGAGCCCTGAGGACTCTGAAGCGGCACCGATCCCTATACCAGGGGAGAACTGCGTCTGGAGTGTTGACAGCTGAAGAAGGCGGATGACTGAGTACCGACATGCCTTTTTTGTAGACTGCCTTTTTCTTATAGAATGTTTCTTGTTTCTCTGTTACTTTCCCACCACTGTTTGCTTAATTGTTGCACGCTCCGTGCCCGGTCTCCTGGCACGACCAATGCGTGCGCCGCTACGTGACCCTTTTGCTGGGGTGGCATACTGCCACCCTCCGCTATTCCTCACCCCTACGCACCCCTGCTTCCCTCGCGCATCACGCATCTGGCTACTCTGGGGCTCCATACGTGTACATACACTGATTCTTCACTACGCACCCTACCTATGGCTTTGCCTCAGGCGCCGCGCTCCTCGGTGGAGGTGGCTGGCCCTCATCCCATGCTACGCCCGGTGACCCTCAGATCCTCGATCGCCTCCTGTCCCCGGCACACTTTCACCTGCACTATTGTGTGCCCTCCAAACTGCCTTACCCCCGGAAGGAGATTTCTGCGCACTGCATCCGCAAGCCTAGACCTGCAGCACAAAGTTTAGAGCCCCTTGCGCTGTGCTCCTCCCACACAACCCACCCACCAACTCCCTCCTTCCACCTCTCGCACTCCCTCTTCTGACCCACCCTCTGTTATGTCCTAACGCCCCAGGATCTCCCACTCTGCCCCTGCTAGTAGGCGCTCCCTCTACGTGCCCGGCTCCCCCGCCTGCCTGTTTCTCTCCCCCACCTGAGCCCCTGGCCCCTCCCACCCCCACTCTACCCCTCCCCCCTCCCATACCCTTGCACCCTCCACCCTCCTCCTAACTCCTGTCTGGCCCCTCCCTCACTTCCCATCCACCTCCCCTCACCCCCTGCCCTGGCCCTCTGACTGCACACGACCCCCCCTTGCTGCCTGCGTTGCCCCCTGCCCCCGGTGCTCCCTCCTCCCACCTCCCTGGCATTCGTCGCCCACCTTTGCCCCCCCATACACTCGCTGCCTCCCCGTGGGACCTCAGACTCCACATGACTGCGCCCGCACCGCACACCCTCCAGCCTGTGCACTTTCTCTCTTGGAACGTCAACAGCCTCACGCACTTCATCACACGAAAGAAGGTGCTCTCATACCTACAGGCCAAAAGCGCATATGTGGCTCTCCTACTGGAGACTCGCTTGGGTGACTTAGAAGCCTACAAACTGTGCAGCGACTGGGTGGGCAGCGTGATGCACAGCAGTGCTTTGGTGTCATCCACCACCAACAGTCCACAGTGTACGTGCGGGGTAGCGATACTCCTCTGCAAATAGTTGACGGTCACGGTCGTGAAGACATGGTCCGACCCGGACAGCAGGTATGTGTTTGCCAAGCTGAGGGTGGGGTATAGGTCCCTGTGTGTGGGCTTGGTGTACGTGCCGACGGGGGCCAAACACTTTCTTACTCCACCTGAACTGCCTCCTTGTGGAGATTAGCACGTCTTAGTACATCATCGGAGGGGACTAGAACCTCTCCCGTGATGCGGTTCTAGACAGTATGGGCCCCCTGGACATGGGAAATGATGCAGACGGGGCTCTGCTGGGGGATCTCACCTCCGACCATGGCCTCGTCTATCACTGAGTCTCTGCCATCCAACGGATAAGGAGTATACCTTCCTGTCCTCGGTCCATGCACGCATCCAGGCTCGACTCATCTCTCACTCAGCCATGGCTCATCGGAGTGCTCGTCTGCGAATCGTGCATCCTGGAGGCTGCCTTGTCCGACCACTCTACGGTCCTACTGTCTTTGGATGTGGGCCTGGCCTCCCTGGGCACCAAACCATGGCGCCTGATTCTACAAAGATACCACTCCCTCCAGGGCAAGTCTCTGCATACCTGGCAGACAACAAGCACTCCCACAGGGTGCTCTCGGCGGCCGCGAAGGCAACCATACGTGGCTAACTAATGAGGAACGCCGCCGTGGCCAATAAACAGGCTTCTCTCCGCCGAGTTGGCGGAACAGATTACCACCCTCACCTGCCTCTACTCCTCCCGCCCCACTGTACCCAATCGGCATCTTCGTACATTGGCCCACACCCTCTGAGCCGCCAGTGACCTCCCAGAGGAGGCGGTGACTCTCTCCCTGGACTCCAAGAAAATGTTCAACCGCATTGAATGGAGCTACCTCTTCGCCACCATGAAACGGTTCGAATTGGGGGACCAATTCATCTCCAAGGTGCGGCTGCTGTATGATTGCCTAACAGCCCAGGTCAATTGCGGAGGGTTCCTCTCTAACCCCTTCAAGGTCTGGAGGAGCACCCTCCAAGGTTGTCCACTCTCCCCACTCCTATTCCTTCTGGCAAAGGAACCCTTGGCCTCCACCATCCGCCACTTGCTGCTTGTAGCCGGCATCTCCACCGTGGGAGGTCTCTCCAAAGTGTATCTATATGCCGATGACATCCTGCTCACCCTGCGGGATCTTTGCAGCTCCCTGCCAGCATTACTGTAAGTCATTGACGACTTTGCGGTCCTGTCGGTTACAAGGTGAACTGGGACAAGAGCGAGGCCCTCCTACTGTCGACCTGCACCACGAAAGTGGCAATCCACGGATACCCCTTCCTCTGGAAAGCCTCACGGCTCAAGTACTTGGGGATCCTGGTCAACGGGGGTCTAGCAGAGATGGTCACAGACAACCCGACTCCCCTCATCATGCAGATGAAGTGAGACTTTGACAAATGGTCCCTTTTTTGGATTCTATATGTGGGGCAGGGTACAGGCGGTGCGGATGGTCACGCTACCGCGCTTCACCTACGCGCTTGGCTTTCTCCCCGTCATGGTGCCCCTGGCCAAACTCCGCCTCATCGACTCCCCGATTCGGGCCTTCGTGTGGGGATTCACCCGACCCTGGCTAGCTGCGTCCTAACTTATGGTGCGTCGCTCCTTCGGCGGCCTGGGCTTGCCATCCGTGGAGCACTACGCTGTGGCCCTGCCCCTTTCCAACTTGCCTATTTACTCCCAGGTACCCCAGACCCCGTGCAATGGGTTCACACAGAATGATCGCTCCTTGCGTGCGGAGGCTGTCTCGGCCTCTTCTATGGAGATCACGCCCTCCAACCATCCCCACCACACCTTGTGCTGCAAGCCAAGTCCAAAGCATGGCACCCCGCTCACTGCCTCTTCAGAGTAGACCACCGACTGCATACCAAGGCGCCGCTGTGGGGCAGTGACAGCATCCGCATCGACTGCCAGGTCCTTCGCTGGTCGCGCTGGGTGGAAGCGGGCATACACACCTTGGACCAGGTGCGTCTGGACTGTGACCTGAAACCTTTCAACCACTTGAAGGACGAGTTCGGCCTCCAGCCGCAACAGGCCTGGCAGTATCTGCAACTGCAACACACTGCCTGCGACGCTGCCTTGCCCCCTGCCCATGGTCTTTACAACCCTCGCCGGTTGTCGAATACTTGTCCACGTGGGAACGACATCGGGGCGTGATGTCGGGGCTTTACGGCACATTCACGAGCCACTTCTTCTCCCAACCCCTCTCTCGTAGCCTCCGCACCAAGTGGCAGGACCGCCTTCAGAATACCATTGAGGAAGAGAATTGGCCTGACGTCCTGGAGGCCCTGGACAGAGGCGCCTGGGAAGCCAGGTTGAAATTCTGCCACTTTAAGAAGCTCCACGAGTGGTACTGGACACCGCAAAGGCTGCAAAGGGTCGGCTTTCTGCTCCAGTCGAACTGCTGGAGGTGTCTGGCTATCCAATGTGACCTCACCCACGTCCTATGCGACTGCCCCTCAATCCGGGCCCCTTTTGGCCCATGTCGGGGACAACCTTGGGGCATCCAGTCCTCTCCAGCTTCCCGTCGCTCCCTTCGTCATTCTCCTACATGACCTCAGAGGTTCCCCTGACCTGTCCAGGCCGCAACGGCGCCTCCTGCACACGGTGCTGTTCACCGACAAGCTCTGCATTCTTCGCAAGTGGCGTTCGCCTGTACCCCCCTGCTCAGGAAGCCTGGATGGTCGCAGTGGTACAGACGGTGTTCCATGAACTCGTTATCTACGGTATGCAGGACGAGGTGTTCACTCAGACATGGGCCTCCATCCTACAAGATTCCCCCTGTGGCAGATCGCGTCAACACTACACTACACTACACTACACACTACACACTACACACTACACACTACACACTACACACTACACACTACACACTACACACTACACACACACTACACACACACTACACACACACTACACACACACACACACACACACACACACACACACACACACACACACACACACACACACACACACACACACACACACACACACACACACACACTTCCCCCGTCCCTGCCACAGCCACCCCCGCTGTGCCCCTCACGCGATGTCAGGCCCCCCTCCCTGGTTGTACTCCGACCCCACCCTCCCTTCTCCCTATTCTCCCCTTCTTCACTCTTCCACCACCCTGTTCTGACTTACCACTCCCTCTCTTCCCCCACTCCGCATCTCCTCCTCCATTCCTGTCCCTCTGCTGACCCTTCCAACCCCCTAGGGTGCCCCCGCCACCCCTCCCAGCCCACTGTCCTCCCCCTTTCAAACCCCTCCCCGCTGGGCACGCTCAAGTACAGACCCCCCCCAGCATGGGTTCCTTCCACCGCACATCCACGATCCATCGTGCCCTCCCCCAACGAGGGCGCTGTATGCCCCCAACAGACCTGCTGCCTAGGATTCCTCCCTGAGATCCCTACACACCACCACTGCAACCCATTAACCCCCCCCCCACCCACCCCGCCCCTGCTGCGGCACTCATCATGGTTCATGACCCCTGGCCCGGCCCACAGCATGGGCGACGGCCTTTCCCCTTCTCAACCTGCCCCCCGATCCCATGCGGCGGCCCCCTGGACATCCACTCGCGCCTCCCCTCCGGACATCCACTAGCCCCCCAACCTCCAGAGGTACCTCGGCCCATGGGCCCCACCGCTAACTGCACTGGGAGGATTGCTTGCGGCCCACCATGCTGCGATCGCCGCCCGGGGCCCTTACACACACCCCCCCCCCCCCCCCCCCCATTTATCACTGTACCACTGTGTGGCTTACTACTGCTTTTATTGCATTGCTACCTTGTTGTAAACTTTTACCTCAATAAAAAATTACGACAAAGAACATTCTGCATGCATATCCTTATGTGATCTTATTTGTGTTGATAAGTGGGTTTCGAATTGTGATTACTTTTTATCCACGAAGCACAGTACATAACTATTTAGCATTGATGGAGTAGGAGGGAAATAAGGAAAGCAAGATTAGTGTGAACCGTGCCTAAATCATTATTGTAGTACTTCCTCCCATTCTTCCATTGTTGCCAAATTTATTGTCCTTCTTACTGTTAACAGCTTAAATTATAGTACCTCTTGATTATTTATGACTAAAGAAAAAACTATTTCAAGGCTGCGAACACTTACACTGTTGTAGCCACTTATAGTTCATGGTGAAACAGGCTTATTTTCAAGAATATATGACTATTTGCAACTAAATGAGTTCCCTTAGGCCAGTAATAATTAGCCTTTTATTATGCATTCATCATTTCGCTATTCAAAGTTACTGATAGAAATCAAATTTGGCCATATCCTGAGAGACCTAGTGAACTTTGGTAGCATATTAATCAAAGAAGTTCTCTTGGGAACATGTAGGCTATGTACCCATTAGTGCCATAGCACATGAACCTTTACATTATTCTTATGCTTGCCTCAAATGATCTACGTTAAGCACTTCTCCAGTTGCTGGATAGCAGTTGATGTTTTTTAAATATATTTTTTGTTGATTACTTTCCAAAAATACTATACAAAAATTATCGATTCAAAAAAATAAAATAACCCTCTCTAGAAAAATAAATAGTTCATACACCGAAGAATATACAAAGGAATGGGTAAAGTGACTGTTCCAACTGTTAGTTAATATTAAGTTCAACAAGATAGTTGTCATTTATCAATTCATTGCAGCAAGGTATAAAAGTTGACCTGATTTTATTGTCCTTCTCCAAACTGCCCATAGGCTATGATACACTCTAATCTAGTGCTTGCATCTCGTAGAATCGCCCTCCGCCAATCCCAAATTGAGGGTGGATGCCTATTTTTCAAGCTTTTTCTATTGAATTTCAGGCATTCAGTGTCCTATCCTTTTCGTTCCGAAATATAATCGTGCAATACATTTTCCCTGACATCTGACTTGGAACAGACAGTATAATATTCCAGTATACCTCCAAGTTTGGTCATAGAACAAACGTGCACTCTATCAGGTGAGAGCTCGATTGTCAGCTTTTCATGTAGAAGATCTGACAAGCTTCATATTGGGAAGATGTTTCAATACTACAGTGTGATTAAGCGTACCGAAATTAAAATTTTCAGCACATTTTGCAGTGCTCCTTCAATAAAGGCTCAAATTTGGGGGACAAGCCCAGTCAGTTCTTTCTCTGCCCATCTAATAAAATTGTCAAGATTTGTGGGTATATAATAGGAACTTAGTATCTGAGACTTGCATAGCCTCTCTTGCTTTTGACTCCTAGAGAATTTCCCCCAAAAATTTCGAATTGCTTTTCTTCACCTCTGCTGATAATTGGTACTTTGTGGCCACATTGGAGCTTCCAGTGGGTTTTGTTGTCTTCATTCTCATTTTTTAGGTCTCGCCTAGCGATGCAGCGCATGCGCTGCTCGCCTTGGCGAGATCTATTATCGTCGGTTTTGCTAGCGAAGGGGGACAGGAGATGTGCACGTGCCCGGAGGACAGGCGATGTGCACGTGTACGGCTCGCTGCGCATGGCACCACACACTCGCGGGATGCCAGCTTTGGCAAGGGAGGAGCAGCAGCATCTCTGTTGCTCGTCTCGGTGCTGCTTGTTTTGTTAGTGTCTGAAAGCCGGGTAGACTGGGCACCAGAGGGTACAATGCCAAATAGTCAAACAGTTAGGTGTGGCGTGCCATCTGGCTTGCCCCTTTGCCGTGGTTGCTGCTTAACTCCAGACGGCACGCGGTCTCCGGCGTTACCCCGTCTCTTCCACATTCGTTTACCGAGACGTCCGGACCCGTCACCCATCTCTTTAAAGTAGGGATCGATTCAATCATTCCATTCCACCCATTACCAGCAAAGAAGTAAATATCTTCTTCCCTCTTTCCAGGCCGGTGCACACTGCCGAGGCTGTCGCTGGCCCGGCGCTGTTCCTCCCTGGGGTGGGGGTTCTTTCCATCTGGTCAGACGCCTCCGGGGGTGGCACAGAGCTCCTGCTGAGGCCTCCCCCGGACGGCTGGCACGGCTCGGCCTACATTACACTCAAAGTGTTTTGGCAGATCAAGGCCTGCTCTGCACTTCAAAGAGAGACCCTAGGGGGCAAAGACAGGGACAACAGGTGAACTCTGGGGGCACAGACAGAGACAACAGGGGAACTCTGGGGGCACAGACAGGGACAACAGGGGAACTCTGTGCAAAAGGAGCGCTTCTCACACTGCAGCAGCAACAACACCTACTCTCTGGCCCTGGGCAGCCCGACCGCGCTGCTGCTGCGCACAGAGCTACAATTACAGCGTTGCACAACCCGTCTTTAATGAAGCCATTCCTCCCTGTGAGTGAGGTATGGCACAGGGCACCCCGCCAGGAAGGGCCCATGCCAACAGCCACTTTGGCTTCCTAGTCAGCTGGAACCAGGAGAAGCGGGCACGGAGAACAGATCACACCCCCTTTGATTCATCTTCACAAAAGACAAGTCGAGCGCTGTGCCCTCGCAGAAGCCTCCTAATGGAAACGCCATGTTGGCTGAGTGACGAGGGCGGCGAAACTTCCAGACTATCCCAGTGTCCAGAAATAGCACAGTGAACCGTGTTCGAAACTCTGGTTCCAACGCGAACTGTTCCCTTCCCAACCTCCAGAAGTAATCTGGCAATGTCGCCATAGGCCGACACATCTGAAAGGGCGGCGAGGCTGGGGAAGATACATACTTCTATCAGGCACTCATTTAAAGGGCCGAGAGAGTAATTTTTATGCTCGGTACACCTCTGATCCTGAAGAATCGGTAATACTAGCCCCGCGCGCAGTGGAGGCAGTGTTACTGTATCCATCGGACTCAGCTGCATAAGAGCATACCCCCGGCCGTATCCACCGAGAGCACACGAGACAAATCGGGAACCACCCGGCGCAATACATAGAATGCGTGGAACCATCGAAAGGATGCATGGGACAACCGAGAGTGCATGGAGCAACTAGACATAGAAAGCGTGGAACAACGGCGAGGATGCTGGCGCAGTTTGTTAGGGACAGGACTGTCACTGGATCACAAACTTAAGTTAAAATTCCTTTCAGAAAATAGCATCACCTATTTAACCATGAGGTCAGCACTTTGCTGTCCTGTAGAACATTGGTGCATGATTAGGGTGACCAGATTTTGAGAAGCAAAAACCGGGACAGGATAGACCACCTAGGGCATGCCTTTAAAAAGTAAGCCACAAATCTGTGCTCATCATAGTGTGCTGCCGACTGGCAATCTGCTGCTTCTGTCATTGCATCCAGATATATAATACATAGGGTGACCAGATTCTCAAAACAACAAGCATTTGCAATGCAATAGGTCTCGCATTTACGCGAGTTTGAGCTATTGACATTGCAAATAACAAAGCCTTTTATTTTTGTTTGTTTTTAAAACAGGAATAAAAGGCATTGTCATTTACAATGCCAATAGCTTAAACTCGCGTAAATGCGAGACCTATTGCATTGCAAATGCTTGTTTTTTTACTCCAATTTTTTTATTGGAATTTCAAAACAAAATAAGATTTGTTCACCATATAAATATCGTCATACAAAAAAAATACACGATATATTTGAAGATAAATCGAGTAGGAAAAGGGGAGAAAAGAACATTCAAGTAGATCAATGGTATGTATATGAGAATAATCATTTCAACATAACTTTTGAAAATACAGAATAACACTTAAGTGGACAGAACTGCCAGGATATCAATACTCCTAAATATATCTGCGGTAGCTATGTTATAACTGTCGTAGATCCAGACGGGGACTCCGAATGCAGTCACATTGTTGCAAGTTATCATTCAGATTATAAATAATGTTCTCAAATGTTGCCACTTCATACATATCTGCAAGCCAGGATTGAATGGTCGGGATTAAATCTGTCTTCCAAAAACGTAATATATTGACTTTAGCAAGATTAAGGGCTGTGGAAAGCCATTTATGTGTATGTATGGACATTGGGAGGGGTATGTCTGAAATATCATGCAAAAGTGAGTCGTGCCATTAAGGAGAGGCCAATATGAGAGCAGTCTTTCAAATAAATCTGTCTTCATTCTCAAGTGGATTGCTTATCTTTTCTTTTTCACTATGGAGTCTTTTGAGATTCATGCTAGAACCCTTGTTGGCAGTGTAATCTAAACTCAAGGTAAAACGAATAAAATTCTGCAGCAAATGGTAAGACAGCAAGTATACACCAGCAGCTTAATGCAAGCAAATGTTAATAGAATGGAAATATATACAAGCCGGTACACAAGAAACAGCAACATCAAAAAATTAAAGTTATTGAAAACAAATTTTAACAGCCAGTTTATGCGGGCCACTAGAATCGTTAGGCGCAGGGTAGGACCAAATTGTCCTGCAGGGTTGATTAAATTATGTGGCAAGAAAAGGCAAATTATGTTGCATGATGCAGCACATTTTGAATTCGTATTACATCAATATTTTCTCACTTGTTAACATTGGGCAAAGGTTTCACCTTATTAGTATCAGTTGAACACCCAAACACAGCAATAAGCAGCAGAAAGGGGACCAGTCATCCTTTACAAAAGGCCTTCCACTGCGCAGCAACACGTGTTGCCATGTTTTAGAAACACTTGATTCATTCGATATATAAACAGCATTTATTTTGTTAAAATAGGTAGATTATGCAGCAAATGATGGATTATGCCACAAATGTGGCAAATCCATACTTCTGCAGGAAAACACTGCGTCCCTCAAAATCGCACAAGTTCAGTGGCCCTGGTTATACTGAAAAACCTCTTTAAAAATAAAGACCACTAAAAACTACTGCACTAACAGATTTATTGGTGTTGATCTAAGTACTTTTATACAGGAGTAAATATACATATGTAGTTCTGCAAATTCCTACATGTCAAATAACTCACCAAGCACTTTGGGTGAAAAAAATACTTTGTTACAGCTGAGATTTCCATCTACCAGGAGAAAACACAAGCTTTGTACCAACCTAATTACCTACCTACATTCATTAACAAAACAAATTGTGATTTAACTTAGTCCATTAGAAATTAACTACCCAACCCCGTTCCACTACCACTGGGACAGGATGAAAGGAACCATTGGATCTTAATTAGTACATGCCAACATCCAACACAGACCACTCAGCCAATTTATCTTCAATGATAGCTAATCCACTAGACACAAGAGACTACAAAAATATATAACTCCATGGCCATATCAGCCACAGTAGAATATTGGAATAACTCTGACTGTCAATAATAGTTACAATAAAGTGACAACAAATGAGGAGTATCTTTGAGCCAGTGAATATTGTCTAACTCCAGCCAAATCTTTGGCAACCAACAGAAAAATTGTGAATCCTCCTTACATAAATTTGCACTCTGCATAAAAATTACACGTATGATTAACATGGTCTGCTAACCATTCACACTAAGCTTGAACTGCAAACTGTATGAATGAGTGTTCGCGTTACTCTAACTATTTTGGTGACCCAATTAAAACGAAGTACTTTACTATAGCTTTAAGCAACGCAAACATGTTTATCAGACTGATTGGCAATGTTATGTGCCTGTATAACTGATCTATTCACACAGCTAGTGGCAAGAAGAAAAGTTAATGCTATGATAACTAGCGAACAACAGCATGACCTTTGTAGCTTCCTTATGAAGGTATCCCTAATGGTGCAAGTTATACAGCATAATTAAGGCTTCCTGTTTTCCGTTTTTACGGATTTTACGGATAAATACAGACACAAAACAATGTGTTTTCTGTCTGCAATCAATTTTTTAAGGTGGATCAATACAGAAAATGGTGCTTCTTTAAGTGAACTTCCGGGCTGTCTTTCATGAATTATAGCCCAACAGCTGGACAGCATAGGAAATTAAAAACCGGATGAAATTTTTTTTTAAATGGCATATGGCAACATACTATTGTGGTATAATGCTAATATTTACCAGTGGATGTATTTTTATGTAATATTTGGCAGCTTAAATAGCTAAAACACGACAGACAGACAAAGTATAAGTGTGCGTCGATCAGTTAAATAAATATGGAAATGTACAGTTTTACAACTTCATTTTTACGTGAAACACTAAATAAATATGGATAAATACAGATAAAATGGCCAAAAAATAAATATGGATGAATACAGACGGAAATGTTAAAAAAATAAATACCATAAAACTGGGAGCCCTAAACATAATGCAGCACACATTTTCAACCTTCATTTAAAAAAAAAAAAAAAAAAAATAAATAAAAGATTTTATTGAATTTTCAAATTGTCACATCATACATTTCACACATACAGTGCAATATATGTGAGGCGTTATCCGTACACTTCTGGTTTTCAACAACTTGGTACTAGTCCACTCCCCTCTCCCTCCCCCTACCCCCTTGAGTTGCAACCGCTATTAGGTATGGGTTTGGATGTCACATGGTCGCGCATTAGGGTTCTTCCTTTGACCGTGCTGGTGTTATGCAGTCATGTAATTTGGGGTTAAGGGCAGTTGGCTGACCAGCCTTCTATCTGTCAAGCCTGGTCCTCTTTAATCCCAGGCAGGTGATGGGGGCTTTGAGGGGTCTGCTCCCTCTGTTTCCTGTCCAGTTGCTGCTAGTTCATCTACTTGCCGCTCCCATGCCCTTGCCTTGTCTAGTGTGCCAGTGCCTTGTCTTGCTTCCCGCAGTAGGATTCTCCCTTCTGTGCCCGGCCAGTCTTCCAGTTTTTTTTGCATGTTCCCTCCCTCGGCCCTCTAGGTGACTTCCAGTTCCTAGTGATTTTCTCGTTTTGGCCAGGACATAGGCAAGAACTTGGAATTTCCCTGTTATTTTCGTTTTGGCTGTGTGTGGGAACTTTCCTAACCAGCAGTTGCCTGGGGTGTGTGGTATCTCTCGTTCGGTGACAACTTCTACGATGTGTAATACCTCCTCCCAGAATGTGCGCAAAGTGGGGCAATCCCACATCTCATGCTGTATGTGAGCTTCCCTTTCCCCACACCTGGGGCAAGCTGCCGTCTCTATTTGGAAGTATCTCCTAATTTGTGTTGGGGTAAGATACGCTCTGTGAAGGACATACTAGTTTATTAGCTTGAACCTCGCGTTCCTAGTGACTTTCGGGGTTGTTTCAACTATAGACTCCCAGTCGTTCTCGGGGATTGGCTTTCCTAGGTCGTCCTCCCGCTGCACCCGTAGTCCCTCCAGAGGCTTCTGAGGGTCTTGGCATATTGCTCTATATAGACAGGAGACCGTTTTGATCTTTCCTGCGGATAAGGCGACATAACGGCAGCAGTCGAGCGCTCTGGGTTCCCTAGTACCCACGCCCCAGTGCTTCCTCATTCCCAGGGTGAGTGCTCTGTTCATCAAGAATTGGCCCCTTGGCAGGTCGTATTCCATCCGAAAACCTTCAAAAGGGAGCATCTCGGAATCCCGAAAGAGGTCGCCTACCACTCTCACCCCTGCCTTCTCCCAAGCGTCAAGTCCCACCCATTGTCCCCCTCGCGGGAGATGTCGGAGCAGGGTTATGGGCAAGTCGGGGGAATAAGGGACTCTGCAACTAACCTGCCTCAGATACCTAGTCCAGCATCTTGCCACCACCTTGGTTTCTGTGGTGTCCCCTGTAGGCCTCCTCTGCGCGCACACAGTAATATCTTTGCTAAGACAGGTGTAGTCAGCGCAAATGGGTGCTGTGGCCTGTCCGGATTTCTCCTTGCTGCCAGCCACTGGATCAACCAGTTAAGTTGTGCTGCCAAATAGTATGCTTCATAATCCGGAACTGCTAATCTGCCCTTCACCGTTGAGCACTGTATCGTGGCCAGTGCCACTCTTCTCCGACCTGCTCCCCATATAAACAATATTGTCAGCTAGTCTAGATCTCTAAATATCGCTCGGGTATCCATACCGGGAGGGGTCCCAAAGAAGTACAACAAGCGTGGCAATGCCACCTACTGCAGGAGAGCCACTCTACCGGCCACCGACAGTGGTAGGGACTTCCAAAACTCTATGGAGGAGCGGAGTGAGCATATCGCTCTGCCCACATTTCCCTCGAGGAGCTCTGTGGGGCCATGGTATATTTTCACTCCCAAGTACCCCAGGCAGTTGGGTTCCCACTGGAGGCTACCCAAATCGGCCGGTGGAGGTCTGTTAGGCGTCATGGGAAACATTCTCGATTTCTGCCAGTTGACTTATAGGCCAGAGAGTCTACCAAAGTTTTCCAGCATGGACTGTGCCCCCTTCAAGTCCTCCGTCGTGTCTCGGAGGTGCAGTAGGAGGTCATCTGCGTACAGGGCTATGTGGTGATGCGTCCCTCTCACCACCAGTCTTGCCCCCCTCTCGCCCCGGCATGCCAACGGTTCCATGGCTAGGGCAAACAGCAGGGGGGATAGGGGGCATCCCTGTCGGGTGCCCCGCTCTACTGCTTGGCTGGGAGAGACAGCCTTCCCAGTACGTACTCTAGATGTCGGGTTTGTGTAGAGTAATTTCACCCATGCTAAGAATCCGCTTCCTAGTCCCAGCATGGTCAGCACCTCATACAGGATGTGCCATTCCAGGCTGTCGAAGGCCTTCTCAATGTCTACTGCAAACGCCACCGCCGCAGGTTTATCATAATCATCTATGTCCATGATGGTCAGGAGCCACCGTATGTTTGTGGCTGTATTCCACCCTGGGATGAACCCAGTCTGGTCCGGGTGAACTAGCTTCAACATGTGTGGCAAAAGCCGGTTTGCTAGTATCTTACTTAATATTTTGTAGTCCATGTTCAGCATGGAAAGTTGCCTGTAGGTCTTGCAATGATGTGCTGGCTTTCCTGGCTTCAGCACCGGGACAATGAGTGCTTCCCTGGTGCTTTCCGGCAGCTTCCCCGTATCTCGTTCTATAGTGTACAGCGTGACCAGCCTCGGGGCCAGTTTCTCAACATACGTCGCATAGAACTCTGCCGGCAAGCTGTCGGTGCCTGGCCTCTTTTTATACGCCATATGCTTGACAACCCCATACCTCCTGTAGGGTAATGTCCATCCCAATCGTCTGTCTCTTCTGGTTCTAGGCATCGTAGTCATAGCCCTCTAGGTATTTTCGGATTATAGTCCTATCGCAGTGTGCCGAGCCCCGATAAAGCCTCGCATAGTACTGAGCAAAGATGCATTTGATCTTCTCTTGTGTGCACTGCCTATTGCCCTCATCATCGTCCATCTCTACTATTGGAGAGCCCTTGCCTATGGGGTTCGCCAACCACACCAGGAGGGATCCAGATCTATCCCTCTCATTGTGTGTATGCTCCAAGTATTGTTTATAGTCGAAGCACCTGAGCCTCTGTCTGCCACACCACTTCCTCTTTAGTCTCCTGCACTGTCTGTTGTTCTGGGTATCCCGGCTGTCTGTGCTCTAGTCCCCTGAGGGTCTCCTCTGCCTCCTCAACTTCCCTGAGAAGCGTATGCCTGACGCCGGTAGTTTCCGCTATGCTCTGGCCCTGCAGGACCACCTTGAAGGCGTCCCACTCCGCCAGTGGCGAAGAGGCTGTCCCATCATTATCCCGGAAATACTGAATCTTCTCCCGAATCCACTCCTGGAACACTTGGTCCTCCGGGGCGTCTGGCCGGAGTTTCCAAGTAGGGATTGAGGGCCTAGGGTGGGACAAATTTAGCTTCAGTAGGGCCGGGTTATGGTTCGAGATTGTGCAGGATAAATATTCGGTGGTGTGCACTAGGTGATGAACGTCCGCAGTGCATAAAAAGGTATCCAGTCATGCATGGACCTCGTGCATAGCCGAAAAGAAAGAGTAATCATGGTCCTGAGAGTGCAGTGTTCTCCAGGAATCCAGCAGCCCCCATTGGCATCACCAGCTATGAAATGCCTGCGCTGCGCACATTGTCGGAGAGTCTCGTAGCGGGAGGTGGGATCTGTCCAAATACATATAGTCTACACCGATAAAGTCTCCCCCCATTTTCGTAGCACTAGTCCGATACGGGGCCAGACAGTGGGTCAGGTGGGCAAAGCAGGCTGTCTGTTCAGTATTAGGGGCATACACACATTATGTTCAATTCACGTCCTCTTAGCTGTCCCCGTACCATCCTGTATCAGCCATCCGGGTCTACTAGGGAGTCTATCAGCTGGAATGGGACCCCTGCCTGAATCCACACTAGAGTTCCTTGCGCATAGGCAGAGTACGTGGTGTAGAAAGCTTGCCCCCTCCAGCGTCTCTGGAATGCTATTCCCTCTTTCCGTGTGAGGTGCGTTTCCTGCAATAATGCTATCTGTGCTCCCCGTCTCTTCAGATAAGAAAATACCTCATTTCTTATCGACATGGTGTGCGTTCCTGTAATGTTCCAAGTCATGCATTTGTGTCTGTGTGCCTGCCATCTGGTGCTGTAGCTAAGGGGTGTGCGCCGTCCCCCCTCCCCATATCTCCACCTCCCAGCTGCCACGACCTCCCTTTGGTCTGTGATTCATACAGTGAGCAGTGCAACTCAGAACCCCCACAACATTCGCGATAGAAAACAATATCCCCCACTCCTCAGTACAAGTAGGTGGTCGCCTCCCATTCAAACCAGTGAATTAATTCCGCAAGCAACTACTCACAGATCGTTCGGGGGGGGGCGGGGGGGGTTTGCCGGTACTCGGTAAGCCCTCTCTAGGGCATAAAACGCAGACGAGCGTTCTGGCGCCACTTCAGCACGCAGCCAGTTCTCGAGATAGTCCACCATGTTTTTTTTTTTGTTTTTTAAACTTGTTTTTATTTATTGAGGGTTCAAACCTTCCGGCTCCAGAAAGTCAGTACAGAAACAACAATCTCTCAATTCAGATCAATCGTATAAAATAACAATAAATGTACTACAAACATTTTTGACATGTAGCCAAGATTGGAACGGAAAAAATATACATGAAGGAATAATACCTTTTAAACTAGGAGCGCATACTAATCGTAAGCATTTGCATCTCCACTCTGTACAATGCATATAGCCAGTTTAGATTTCTCAATAAACAAATCGCAAAAAACAAAATATCTTAAACAATCCCCCCTCCTCCCCCCTCCTCCCCCCCACCCCCTGGTCACACATATAAAGAATCTCCGGTCATGCCATAGGTCACTTCACCCCATCGCTCTATACAACTGAGTGATTACTCTACGTTTATTACGGGAGCATCCGTACATTGCTCCTCTGAGTCATCCTCTGTGTGGACTACCTGTGTGCCCTCCGATCGCTGCGTATCAGAGGCAATCTCCAAGGGGACCTCCAACATCAAAGCATACCAGGTCCTAGCATCCTCTTCCAACTTATCATCCCTCCTGACCCTCTTCATTCAGATCCATTCCGCTGTTGCCCATTCCCTCAAATCTTTGGCCCAACTTTCAACCTTGGGGGGGTTGGGAGCCCATCCAGTGGATCGCTATCCATCTCTTGGCCAGCACTAGCCCCAGTTGGAGAAATCTACGTGTAAGCTTCTTACCCTTCGGACAGGGGAGTAAACCCAACAGTATCTCTTTAATAGACTGGGGTAGCGTCCATCCCGTAACTCGGCGCAATCTCTCTAGTATGGAGTCCCGAAAAGAATTCAGTCTCGGGCACTCCCATACCATATGCAAAAATGAGGCAGCATCACAACCACATCTGGGACAACAGGAGGAACGATCCGGATATATTTTATGCAGCACTCGCGGCGTTAAATAAGTTTGTATAATATTAAATTGGATGAGTTTAAATCTGGTATTGGAACTGATTTGTTTTACCCCTTCATGTACCCTCTTCCATTCAGAATCTGTAAGGGGCACCTCCAACACTTCGTCCCATCTAGACTGAATCGGAAGCGGGTGCACAGCAAGATCCGCCCGTAATGCTCTATAAATATGAGAGATCAGTCTATGGCCTCCAGCAAGACTCACAAGGGCCTGAAGGGTGGCAGCTATTGGAGGCTCCTCGGGGAACGTCGGCCATATCTCCCGTGCCACCGCAGTCACTTTTGCGTACTGAAGATATTAACCTCTGCCCAGATCAAACGTAGTCACTGCTTCCTCCCTGGTCAGAAAATGCTGATTTAAATGCAGATCTCCCATCATTCTACAGCCGCCCTCCACCCATCTAGAGACGGACATAACTTGACCGATCTGCCTAAATAGGACAACCGCCCATAATGGGGCCTCAGGGGCATAAGGTGCCCTTCGTATTGCAACCTTAACTGCAGACTCCCATGTAGAGGCCACATGTCTAATAATATACGGGAGATGATCAGGCACACGTGAGCCCAACATCAGTAGGTCCGGGAGTGAATTATCCCTGTGAGTACCCCTCAACAATTGTTTCTCCCAATTATCTTGGTCGTCGAGCCATTGTACAGCATGCTGGAGCTGCGCTGCTATATAATAAAATTCCAATTTTGGAACTAAGAGACCTCCACGTTCCCAAGTTCTCTGCAATGTTTGCAACCCCACTCATTTTCGTTTGTTTCCCCACAGCATTTCTATCAGCAGGCGGTCTAATCGGAGAAAGCACTCCCGTGGAATCCGATAATGGGAGTTCTGCATTACATATAAACATCGGGGGAGGACCACCATTTTTATCAGATTTGTAGTGTTCATTCCAATCAGCACATTATACTGCAGTCTGGTTTGCAAAGTGGGATATAAAAAATGCTTCCCAAAAAACAAAATTTGCGATACTGATGGGCACAAAAATACTGTGGCTGAGATGTAGCAAATTATCATTGCTCAGCAGAAACAAGCCTGGAGAAGGTATGTCTAGTGCCAAAGAGAGTGCAAAATTTGGCTCCACCCTGCAGTCTCTGGCACCACCGTGATAATACTGCCCAGCGTGAAATACATGGTGCCGGGTGGAGAAGTCACTATATCCTCCTCCATCTTAGTCACATCTTAATTTAAGGTGGCAGCAGAAGCGAAGGGGATAAAGTAATGGCTTCCCAGTGGTGACTGGGAGGAAAAAATGTATGGGTGCGGGACCAGAAAACAAGTGAAGGGGAGGTGCTGGAAAACAAGTGATGGGGTACACAAGGGCCCGTGTCATGAGGATAGGAGCCAGGGAAATAAATTCCAAGGGGGAGGGTTGGCAGTGGAACGGCTGCCATTGAGGGGTAATGGGTGAGATTGGTCCCAAACAATGGTGGGGAGGGTGGAACAGGAGGGAAGATAACACAGGGAAGTGCCAGTGGTGTGACAAAGGAGGCTGGGACATTCACATACTTGCTAAGTTCCTGTCTCCAGCTATTTTTTCCTCCTGGCCATACTGGCAACCTATTTTGAGCTTCCTAGAGGTGTTCTCAGTCTCCTCAGGATGCACATATTAGTGTTGCTTCCATGCAGCACAAGAGATGGGATGAAAACACCTTTCTCCTTCCCACCCTCCTTAAATTTTCTCAGAGGGTACACATGATTAATAAAAGGAAGTTAAAACCAAGGTTTTTTTTAAATGATTTTATAGGGGCTTTTGTAAGAATTGTTCTGCAAAAGTCCGAATTTTGCAGTTTTTTGGGGTGAGGGGGCAAATCGCCAAGTTTTAAAATCCTGGATTGTCCACACAGATCAGGAGTGCTAGGGATGAGATGTGATCTGAAAGAGCAAAATGTACCATAAGGGCTCCAAATACACCTCTTGCCTCTTTTTCCCAGCAACAGATTACTGAAGGAAAGGCTTTCAGAAGATCAAAATTTGTGCTTATTGCTGGTATGTGTATCACACAAAACTTAGATGCCAAAGTTTAAACAGTACATGTTCTGGAGGCTGAAATTTACTTGGATGCTTCAGACATGGGGAGAGATGAGTATGGATGTTGTTTGGCTAGTGAATCTGTAGAACAATGGAATTCTTGAAAGGGGGCACCTGAATCAGGCTGCTGTGCAAAACTCAGCTGCAAGAATGTTGAACTTCAATACTGAAATGCTCTTTAGAAGCCTTGTTTTGAACCCTCACATGTTTAAGAGGAAGAATTAGAAACAAGCATTGGCAAAGCCAATAGGTCTCGTCAATGGCCGAGATCCGAGCTTTTGGCGCTGTTAATGTGAATGTTTTTTACCTGTATATTTAAGACAGACCTAAACAGCAGTCTGTAGGACTATTCTTTTACTTAGGATTCTTCACTTAAAGGTCTTTTAACTCGATAGTCATCTCTAACTGCCGTCATTTTAGACCATGCTGTTCTCACAGCGCTGCAACCTGAACTTTTGCCTTTAGTTTTTCAGTAGCCCCACATTCACACAGTCACAAAAAGAAAGAGACAAATCTTCCGCCTAAGCGTGAGAATCAAAGGCTTGCAATAAAAATGTTGCATTAGAAAAATGCATTTAGTTTGAAAAGAACAGCAGGGGGATTTCCGACCAGGTAGGTGTACTTAGATGCTAGAACATGCATGCAAACAGTTTAGAACATAGGGAAATAAGTCAGCCCACTTAAACCACTGACGCTCTTTGCATTGGCATAGCCAATAGGCCTCGCCTTCGGGGCCTTATAAGTATTTAGCGATGCTGCACATTATCCTGGGTTCTACAATATCTACTGTTCTTTAACGTGTAAGCTTTGACACTAATAGGAACATTATAGCACTGCATTGAGAAGTACTTATATAAAGTGTTAATTTTGTATAACTGGCAGTCTGAACTCCTATCTGGAAGTGCTTTCAAACGCAATAATGAACTAGACTGAACTATAAAAGACACATAAGGGGCACATATATTATTAGTGATTATGTACTGTTAGACTTGTGGCTCTTATGCAGAGATGCAGCATGCAATACATATTTGCTCCTCCTCCTAAAAAGCATAGCAAAACAAAAACTTTATATTACTTTTAGCAAAGACGTTCCAAAGTAGGTAAGCGATGTTCTATTTTTAAGTAATAAATTAGAGAGTTGTTAATTTGGGCACGGAGCACAATTCACCATTAACATAAAACACAACAGTCACTTCCTCAAGAAGAGACTGTAGGCACACAAATCATACACTCCCTACGTGTGGTCACAGACCATCTGCTTGCAGGCTTGATCCACATAAAGTCTAAGTGGTAGTACAAAAAACAGCCTGTGAATGGGAACAAAGCACAGACTAAATACTTGTGGCCGCAGCCTGCGTGTGTGCACCCCAAAACCCTTGCACAACCGTGTTCAGTGCCAAACCCCTAACTAATCGGTGAGTAAATGCTTACCATAATCAAATAACCAGTGAGCAGGCACAAACCAGAACACGGCCTTGTGCTGGCACAAACTATGAAAAGTCGCATTGCAGGCAGAAACATCAAAATACCCTGTGAGTGGGTCCAAACCACAACACAGACTTCAGTGTGGTAGAACACAAGCTGTGTGCTTCAGCACTAAGGAACGCACATTTTCATTTACCAAGTCAATGTGCCCATGTGTCACGTTGTACAAAGCCATTTACAAACTATGCAAAGTAGGCATAAAGGACAGAAACCATGCAGCACCCATAGGGTTCCAACAAAGTCGCAGCTAGTAAAGAAGCACAAACTGGCTTTACATGGAAATCGAGCTGTCAAGCAACCTAAGGACAAACAATGGACAAGCTGAATATCACGTGATCCTTCCATGCACAAGAAGTGTAATGTCTCCAAAATTACACATTTTACCAGGCTTACCACTGGGTGGTTCTCTCCGCATAGAAATGTGTACTGTGGGTGTTCCTTCAGTACAAATCTCACATAAGAGACTATTAATTTCCAGGTGGCAACACTAAAGCGCTGGAATAGCACATCGTTTTTAGGGCAAGTGCAGCCGATGACGTCACAGCATTCTTAGCACATACAGCCCTGTACGATTTGTTGCCACCAGTGCAGCACTGTGCATCTTTATGCAGTGCTTTGCTGCCTTTTTTTTCCCCCAACCTTGGCTCAAATGTAATTGGTATTTAGAGACAAAAACTCTGAATGCCTCTCTCACTGAACTCAGTCTTCCTTCCTTCTATTGAAAGTGACCACACATTACACAGATGGAAATGGAGGGACAGATTACATGAATGACAGAGGCATTCCCAATCACAGGAGAAGCTTCTGCCATTAACTCCAGATATTCCTGTGACCCAGACTCCTTGGTAACAGGAACACCTTAATGAATTAAGGTATTTGCATTTTAAAATACACACACGACCACTGGAATTATGCAATTCTGCATCCCCGTTTTTCTTCCAGTGTAATTATGGTATTATCCCTCGCCACATATTACTCCATCTGCTGCATAAATTGCATAGTTCAACAAAAATAAATTGTACCTCAAACGGATCAAAATGTATGAAATAAAGATACCACGTGTGTAGACTTTGGTGTGTCAGAACACAGGTTGTGTGCTTCAGCACTAAGGAACGCACAGCTTCACTCACCAAGTCAATGTGTCCTCACAGGTTTAGAAAAAAAAAAATAAGAGCAGCAGACGTCTTGATTTAAAAAATAATCAAATCAGCGCTTAGTGTTAATTTAAACAGTGCTCCTAATGTGTGGCGGGACCAGTCACCTATTTAAAAAAATAATAAAGTAGTCCCAATACAATAACAATGGCCGCTGGTTAGGTTTAAATGTAGTTAGGCGATGCGCTTGGAGGAGGGTTAAACACCAGAAAAGGCAGTATGTATGCATGCCCTTCACAAATGTGGAGGAAGAAAAATTGAGCAACGGTGGTGCCAGCAGATGGGAAGCCACGGGCAGGCTGTTACTTCACAATGTAGATACAGCATGTCTCTGCTCGAGACAGCGCATGCGCACCGGCTAGAGCCGAGACCTAAACATCTAGGACCATTTTTCTGCTGGAATAAGTTACTGGGAAGTTATTTAGTTGACTTCCAAATGGTTGCAACAAATTATATTTTAGCATACATGTTATATGACTTGGCGTGACCCTTTTTCTGCTGCATTATAAAACATGAACAATCCTGTTCAAATGGTGCTGTCTCTCGACTCCTAAATGTATTGCTTTGAAAAATTAATCGAAATTAGAAGTAAACACAAATGAAACACAGTAAAATTGATGCCTTTTTCAATCTGTTAAATTGGATAACTTGAAAAATAATTGCTTATTACAGTGCCTCAAAATACAACTTGTGCTGCTTGTTCGGCTGCATTTTTTTTTAGACAATGTCTACACTTGTGAAATCGGCTCTAGGCGCAGGAATCTGAAACCCACCAAGGCAGTCTGATGTCCTCTAAGGCCAGGTCTTGCTAGACGTTAAGCAATCCCATATTCCTAGCATTTGTGGTTTCATAGCAAGAGGTAGCCCAGATCAGCACATAGTTTTTTTCACCAGTCATGCCAGATGCTATACTTCTAACCTTTGCGTTATGAAAAACTATGACAAATGGAGTAGGTGTGACTAATATATTGTGAACTATTTACATAGATAATGTGTTTCCAACTGTCTCCTCGCCATCCAACACTTTATAGCTTTGTGATCATTCGTGTTAAATGCCTCCCAAAAGAAAATCCTTTATTTTCCTGCCTCAACAGTACTCTTTTCTTTAAGTGACCCCCCCCCCCCGCCATCCTAAAATAGACCAGAACTCTTCGGGGTTGTTTTCAACCCATCAATGAAAGTTGACGCCCACATTAATGAACTGCTATTGACCCGGCTTGACAACTGCACTAATTGGGGAAAGGGGGCAATTCTCCTCTGCTACCCTCAACAAGTCATTTACTGCAACTCCGAGTACATGAATGAGTACAATCAAAGGACCAAGACCAAATTAGAAATGCCACTGTTGTAGACGTATATCTTCACTAGGTATAACTAACCGGTGCACCCAAGCAATACCTTACTATTGCATCAAAGAACTGAACCTAAAACTCTTTATGAGAAAGAAGTCACAAACTGACATTTATTTGGAGTCCAACATTTTGAATGGTTAGTCTCAAGGGAGTTTTGAAGTGAATTGCATTAAAAATTTAAATTAAGGTGTAGGTATATATTAATTTGAGTTAACTATTGTTGCATTTTAAGGGTGTCCTAATCTAAGAAAATCTCGACCATCCCCCTCCTATCCTGCCACTCCCACCATTTGGGATACTTTATTTTAATCAAAATCTACTTAATTTTGTTTTCTCAAAACTTTATAATAAAACGAAATATAGAAACAATGCACCGAAACGGGTTGTTTCCAAAAACTGGAAAGGATGCTCTGTGTACAATAAAATGAAAATTTGTGCTGTCAATCATATCTAACTTCAGTGACATAGGAAAGCTTATCAGATAACAAAGAAGATATACCTGACAGAATGAGGTAAGAAAAGCAGAGAGGGAAAAAAAGAAGCAACAAGATTGACCTTGTGCAAAATTACATTATATAACACTTCTGATGTATACTATTAACTGCAGGTGTCTCGGTATGTATAAGCAGGTCAAGATGGCGGCAGCACTCCTCTAGCGCTCCGCACTGCAGCCCGCTAAAGCCCGACTATAATATGCCACACAGCCACGATAACCGGCGAGAAAAGCCGATATAGCAGCGGCGATCGTGGGGGACACGGGCCGGTCCCGAGGAAACCACCAACGAGGCGACAATGGGGACGCCGGAGGCTCTGACGGGGTCGCGGCCGGAATCCCAAAATGGCGGCACCCTGTGAGGCCCGGGAGCTCCCGCTTCTAACCTGGGACCGATGGCGAGACACATCGGGCTTCTGCCGCGTGGACCTGGTGGCATGCCCCACGCGAGCTCCGGAATCCGCCTAGACAGGTGAGAGCGCCGTGGCAGCTGCTTGGGAGCCCCTCGGGTGACTGGAGCCCCCGCCCGAGAGGAGTCCCCGATCGACGGAGACGCCACGCCGGCGCCCGGGGTCACAGCGGCGCCCCCGCAGCCCATCGGTCCCACCCAGCACGGATTGCGCTACAGGCGACATCGCCCGGAGGGCCCGCACAGAGACCCCCCTCCTAAGTGCAGGGACAATCCCCTCCCCCGCTACGGCGCTAGGCCTCGAGGCGCGCGGAGGGAGCAACCGAGCAGACTGTGGGACACGGAGGGGCAACTAGACACGGTGCCACTGACCTTTCGGCTCCACGGAGCCTGGACCGGTGGCCTGCGGGACGGAGCGAGGCATCTTGTGTGGAGCCACGGGGCTGTCGCCCTGCGCCCCTCCCCCGCGGCGGCGCCAGGCCTCGAGGCGCGCGAGTGAGGGGAGACGCATGACCGGAGTGTGAGCCTAATGGTGGGGACGGCGAAGTATAACTTGATGAGGAACCCCTAGTCAACGACAACAACAGCACTTTACTGGCATACACGCTGGCAGCCTAAGCAGAGGGATCCAGGAGCGCGACAGTGCCACCGTCCCCGGACTGGGGCAGACCACAGGCTGCGGACCGGGAGGGTGCAGACGTGATTGGCCGGGAAGCAGGTGTGCGCGGCTGACCACCACCACCACACACGGATCCCTAAGAGGCCCGGAACCGAGCTTCTGTGCTCTGGGAGGCCTGGAGCCCCGCCGGCGGTGGTTGGGCCGTGGGACACGGGGGGCATTCCATCAACGGGCCCCAATTGACCGGGGCACGCGTCGAACCGGAGGAGCGGCGGGACACCCTGCGCCCTCCCCTAGCCCGGCGGAGACCCTCCGCTAATACAACCAGGACACGCTACGGGGGGCCGGTAAGCGAGGTTGGGAAGAGCTCCGGTAACTAAGGCGGACCAAAATAGAAACAAGGGCGAGAAAGACCACAGGACATCATAGCAGCCACACCTGACCACAGGTATTGCGACCCACTCACGGGAGAAGCGTCGTGGAAGACGAACGGGGTCCGTCGGCGGAAGACACGACCATCATGGGGCGCCAACGCGCAACGGGCACGGCGCAGACCTCGGCACCCCCAAGGGCGACATCCCCAGCATCCCACACTACACAACCAGGAGGAGAGCCCACAGGTGCAGACTCCATGTCCAATAAACTGGACAAAGTCCTAGCGGCGATTGAACACTCGAGAGTGACCATGGAACACAAATTCGGAGAGCTAGCAACGGATCTGAATCTACTCCGGGATGACCATAGGAAACTGGCGGACAAGGTGAAACAAGGGGAAACAGCGCTACACACTCTGGAACCGCAAGTGCAACAACACCAAGACACCTTGAAAGACCTACAATCGCGGGTGAGAATCCTAGAGAACAGAGCAGATGACTTAGAGGGACGGTCCCGGAGAAGTAACATCCGCATTATCAATCTGCCTGAAGGAGCGGAGGGGACCGACCCTCTCAGCTACATCACAACGTGGATCGCAACGTTCACCCCAGCAGGAGAACTGACCCCATTTTATTCTGTAGAACGGGCACACCGAGTCCCGGCCCGCAGACCACCACCGGGGTCGCCACCCCGTCCATTTCTTCTGAAATTGCTCCATTACCAGGACAGAGACACTATTCTTCGAGCCGCGAGGCGGCAGGGCATAATCCGAGTGGAGGATAAGCAAGTGATGCTGTTCCCGGACTACTCGCGGGCAGTCCAGCAACAAAGAGCCACCTTCACAGCGGTCAAGCGCGTCCTGCGCCAAAAGAACATCCAATATGCACTTCTGTTCCCGGCTCGGCTCAAAATCATCCACGACGGAACCACGCACTTCTTCTCGGACCCCTCGGAGGCCAGCGACTGGGCTGACCAGCACTTGACGAACTTGATCCACACCAAAAGGCGCAAGTCAGTCGCTCATCAGGTCGCCAACGCCGGCAACAGAAAAAGGTCACACTCACTCAACTAACCTCGCGCTCGGATTCCTCCAGTAAGAACTCTCCGGACCTCACCCAAATCATTGCAGAACGCCGGAAAGCGCTTCAAGCAGTTGCAGAGTTGGGACACCTAGGGGACAGCACGGATGGTGAGAGGGATCCGCGCCTGTTCACGTCCGAAGAGGAGGGCAGCGGCGGAGGCACCCCAGGGGATGGCTCGGGGACTCCGCCGATGGTGACCCCCCAAACAGCAGACACATTGATTTGACACCCCCTGGTGGCCACGCCAGACCCCGAGGGTGGGGACGCTCGGGACATCCGGGCCTCCCACTCTAAGAAAGGATACTTGGCAAGCCGGAGACGCCCTGGTGGCCTCTCCGGTATTTGGCGAGTCCGCCGACCGGATTTCGCACTGGATTCCACTGAGTGGCGGTGGCAACAATAAGATATAGACAATGAGCGGGCGGCTGCAGCGACGGCGATGGACGGAGGCCGACGACCACTTCCCCCCATATAACGAACTAGAGTTAGCACATGTTGTGCAGTTTGGACGTATCGCTCCCAATGATAGGTCCTTTTAGTTGGGATGGTTTCCCGCTGACTTCTTTCAGTTCTCCCCAGTTATATATCCCTTCCACATTCCCTGGACCACGAACACACGACATACACACAGATGGTTCGGTTAACAGAGATCGACATCCAGACACGAGGGGGACACGTGAGATGCTGGGACATTACGCCACGAGACACGTCACCCAAATATCAGGCATAAAGGATGGCTAGAATCCCCAATACAGACCTAAAAGTAGTCACATTAAATGTCAGGGGTATGCATACAGCTAGCAAGCGATATGCAATATATGCATACATGAAAAGACAGCAAGCACAGGTGGCGCTCCTCGAGGAGACACACCTTACGGGGACAGAGGTGGACCGCCTCCGTAAAAAATGGCGAGGAATTATCTGTGCCACAACGTACTCTGCATTCGCTAGGGGAACCTTAATCTGGATCAGACCTGGCATCCCCTTCAACGAACAGTCCAGGGTGGTAGATAAAGCGGGCCGGTACTCCCTAATAACAGGGCACCTCGAGGGCAAGGTGATACTGATATGAAGCATTTACGCCCCCAATGTAGAACAGGAACAGTATTGGACCCGCCTCACAGGGGTACTAGCACAATACACTGCGATACCGTGGTTATTGGGAGGGGATTACAATTGTACCCTAGACACCGGGTTAGACAGATCCCATCCCCCACCGGCACATTCACCCGCGCAAAAACAGACAGAACAATTTAAAAACTGGGTTACCCATTGGTCACTTATAGACGCCTGGCGCGAAAAGAATCCGAACACCAAGATATATTCCTTTTACTCCGCCCCGCACAATCTCAGAGTGAGGCTCGACAGATTCCTCTGTACAGCAACACTGGTCCCCCTGATACAACACACTGACTACCTAGGCAGAGTATTGTCCGACCACGATGCACATACTGTGACCCTTAGATGGAGACCACCCCATCCCCCAGTCCCTACTTGGAAATTGCCTCGAGAGTGCCTCACGGACCCGGTTTTTTGCCAGACACACGGCGAACACATTCAGGAATACTTCTTACTAAATGCGGGCACAGCATCGTCTAGAGCAGTAGAATGGGATGCATTTAAGGTCGAGGCAAGGGGGCACTGCATTCAACACATAATAGGGGTACGGCAAGTGCTGGAGCGATCATTACACACTGCGGAGACACGACTGGCGGGCCTGACGAAAAATTAGATCAGGAAGAGGCTACCCCAGAACAGGTGGCGATAGCGAAAACAACACACGCGGAAACCATGAATGATCTCCGCAAATACAATTTTAGAAAGTATGCAGCCAGAACACATCGAGAAGGGAATAGGGCCGGTACACTCCTCGCTCTGGCTCGCGAAACAAGACACGGAAATGCCACCCATCACAATTTTGCGTGATAAGTCTGGCATCCTTAAACAATCGCAAGTAGAGATATTACACATTTTTCGCGACTATTACATGGAAATTTATCAAGCCCCACCACGGTCGTCGTCTCTAGCAGTGTCCCGTTTCTTTCGATCCACACCCCTGCCTGGCATTCCATCGGTGGACGCGAAAGCGATGGACTCCAAAATTAAATCCCCAGATGTCATTCAGGCCATCAGGGCATTGGCGCGTCGTAAAGCGCCGGGAGCGGACGGCTTCCCCCTGGAATACTATACCGCCTTTTTAAGACAGCTAGCCCCGCGCCTCGTAATTATATACGACGAAGCGCTACAAACAGGAGAGCTGCCTAGTTCTCTTAGGGAGTCTACCTTGGTTACCTTCCTAAAACCGAATAGAGATCCCACTCTCCCGTCCTCATACAGGCCCATAACTTTGCTCAACGCGGACTGCAAGATCTTAGGGAAAATACTAGCAGACAGATACATACAGGTTCTCCCGCAGTTGATCCACCCGAACCAAAATGGCTTTCTTCCCAACCGCACGGTATCACAGAATATACGCAGACTCTTTCATATTCAGGACAGAGCACGGGACCGCTTTCCACAGGCCGCATGCCTAATCTTAGATCTTGAAAAGGCCTTTGACACGCTCCTATGGCCATATTTGTTCGCAACCCTTCGAAAAGCGCATGTCGGTCCGACCCTATTGGCATATACGCAACTCCTCTATAAGGGCCTTACCACTAGAGTAAGAGTGGGAAAGTATATCTCAGATCCACTCCGGGTGGAGCGAGGTACGAGGCAGGGGTGCCCCTGTCCCCCCTCCTTTTCGCCGTGGCGGTAGAACCTCTAGCCATCCGTCTACGGCAGGGGGCGAAACCTGGGGTATCCCGATCGCGGACACGGTTCATTGCGTGTCATTATATGCCGACGACCTCCTGATCTATGTGCGGGATATCACGAGGGATCTCACGCCGATCTGGGAGATATTACAGACCTTTGCAGAGGTCTCCGGACTTAACGTCAACTGGGGAAAATCGACGATCTTCCCCCTTAGCCCCCGCCTGGCTCCTCGGAGATCATGCTGGGACCCCAGACACTTGGTTGGAATGCAGAGGCACTCCCGATACTTGGGTGTGCGGCTGTACCATTCACCCGAGGATCTATATGAGGGAACCACCGCAAAACTTTAGCGGGGCTGCGCGCGGCAGTCGCCTTCTGGAAGACCCTGCCCTTGGCCCCTATCGGGCGTGTAGCCTTAGCAAAGATGATCATGGTGCCCAGATTGCTTTACTTCTTCACCAATCTCCCGGTGATACCGCCACGCTCCTTTTTCAGGAGCTAGACACACTACTCACGACGTTGATATGGGGTGGCGGCAGGCACAGAGTAGCCTTACGCACCCTCTACTTACCTACCACACAAGGGGCTTGGGGGCCCCCTCCTTCGAAGCGTATTTCCTAGCGGCACAGCTCCAATGGCTGTCACATTGGACAGCAGAACGACACATAGAGGAGACATTTACTGACGTGGGTCGGATGCCTCTCCCAGCTATCCGGAGATTACTGATGCCGGGCACCAAGCCTCAAAGTACACATTCCCTACAGGTGTCGATAGCTCCGCAAATGTATGATGCGTATACACCGCATGTCACGGGACATACCCCTCTACTCCCCACTGCTCCCACTAGTGGGATTCCCACAGAAAAAGAACTACTACACATCCGGTGCCCTCCGGATATGGACGGAACACAGAGCGACAGAGATTGAAACACTGTTTGAAGATGGGCAACTGAAAACATACGTCCAAATGAGGGATAGTTACGATCTCCCCCAGGACAATTCCTAATGCACAGGCGATTGGTAGATAGCGCCCGCCAATGCTGGGATCTCACTGAAGGGGAACCACCGACACATCCTGTACTACATACAATCCTACGATGGGCGGGGGCAGACACTTAGTCACTTGGCACTACAAGGCAATTAGGGAATTGAATACGGCCCCTTTGCAGGCCCTACGCCAAAAATGGGAGGATGAAATGGGACGAGTGCTTCACGACCAGGAATGGGAAAAGGCTCTAGAATACCCAAAGAAAGTCTCAAGGAACGCCCGATTCAAAAACATCCAATTCAATGTATTACATCGCGCGTACCTAACACCGCACCAACTACATCGCTTTTATCCCGACACACAATTTGCATGCCCCAGATGTCAAACACCCGAGGCCAACTTCAAACACATGTTCTGGGATTATCCCACACTCCAACCATACTGGGATAGGATACATCGGGTATTGAGGGCGACCGTACACCTCACGCACATAACCACATGGGAAGCATGCGCCCTGGGAATCTTCCGCAGGCGGAAGGCAGACAAAGTGCAGGGCAGGTTTGCATCCCTAGCGATACTCTTGGCAAAGAGGGAATAGCCATGCACTGGAGGGCACCGGCGGGACCCCTGAAACAGCTTGGGTAGGGGCGGTTAAAAAATGGGGGCAGCGGAGGAAACGCTACTGCGGGAAGAGGAAGTGAAAGGGACTCGCAAACACCACATCTCCATGGACTGGGCACAACTCCTGTTTCGGTTCACGCAAGAGATAACACAAGTAGAACCACCTGGGGCTACGTCATCCCAATCCCAGACCCCAACCCAGTCCCCGAGGGTACGAGCAAGTGCGAACCCCTAAAAGCCATATTAGCAGATGGATCACCCACATAGTTGGGCCCCGCCAAACTGACAGCCCGACCTGTGACACGAGACATAAATTACCATTGGCATCCTTGATTCCCCAATTCCGAGGCTACGGACATCTAGTAGGAAAACTGACACCGACCACAAGACAGATACTCACTACAAGGGTTATTTTTATTCGTGGACATTCCAGACCCCTCCCCTCCTTTCCCTATCACCCCCCACCGTTACTGTTTATCTTGTGAAAGCGTAAAGTTAGCTTTTATATATTAGGAACAAAAACATGGTCGCCAACCAAGGAGGTAAACAGGGAGGGAAGGGAGGACTACACAACAATTCGCGTCCTTATGGGAACCCACATATACAGACGCCTGACACTAATCAACCGTCCCAAGCTCACATTAGACCTCTGAAGATGTAATTCAAGTACAATTAAATGTTTGATCCGCACTGTCTGAAGTTACATGTTTTTATGTATAATCAACGTAATACAATGATGTACCATGGAAAATACAAACACCAATAAAAAAAATTTAAGCTAAAAAAAATTAACTGCAGGTGTCTCACCCTTGTGAATATCCCCAACTGTCAGACTGGACCTGGAAGTTTAAACAGCAGCTTCTCCCATGAGCTGGTAGGTGATGCTTTCGAACTCCATGACAGCCTCTCAATGACATGGAAGTCATGGTGCAGGGCCCCCTACAGGGATCACTTCTTCGTGCTAAAGTCATTTACTTTCTTTCTGCTCCTTTCAGCGTGAATCCAGTGCTCCACTCCTATCTTAGTCGGTCATACAGTCTCCCAATTTCTGGGATTCGATTGTGTGCCAAGGAAAATGTCTCCATCTAAGATCTAATGCTCACTGGTGCACCCAAAGGTGATTAGAGAGTAGGAAGCAAAAAACATGTCTCAAAACACCAAATATGGACCTACTATAAACAGCGATCCCTCTCCAAGTTACATAGCCACTCCTGCTCCAAGTTGCTTTGCTGCTCCCATGCAAAGTCCAGATCTCATTGTAAGTCAATGGTAAGTCAAAATCCAAGCTGCGCCATAAGAGCAAAACAGCTAAGCCGGTTTTGTCCCCCTCCAGAATTTTATGCAGGGGAAAAGCCATGCAGCATACACTCCAAGGGACCGACTTTTTCAGTGAGATCTAACTCTGAGCCCATTCCGAAGCTTGTCTCATTGTGCCAGAGTTTCCTGGGACATCCGAAGACCTTGCAGCATCTAGGACCTTCAAAGAGGTCATGCTTCAGATTTTCAGTGGGAGCAATACTAGCTCCCACTGAAGCACCTTCAGGACCTAGATAGCTTCTGGGCCCACACAGTTGCACTTCCCCTGGGCCAATGACCTCATTGGACATTTTCCCGGCTTCTTGCCTGCGTTGACCTGAACTCTGGCGGCACCGGTTTCGGGTCTGGTCCCAGTGCTGGTTTCCAACCTAGACTTTACATTGCCCTGTATTAGGCCCATGTTGCTGATTAACCAAAGTGCAACCTCCAGTAACAGATGATTCCCAGCTTCCTACTTTCAGAATGCTATAAATATAGGTACTGCTCCTGAGACTGAATACGAATCTCCACCAGGACAACCAACAGAGAAAAATGGCAAGTTTGTGGTGGTTGTCCGCAGAGCGCCCGTACTTGATTTACAATTCCTAACTTTTTAGACAAAGATTAACTTATGGACTGAAGTCTTGCAGCCTGGGCCTGCCATGTTTAAGCCCTTGCTGCTATTTAATGAGGCCCTTGTAGAGACTACGGCGGCATGGATGAAATGGTTCTCTGCTCTAGTTAGGTGCCTAAAGTTAAATTGGCAGTATGCTTGCTGAATGCTCTTTCCCTTGGCCCAGTACACACCTTGCCTTTCAGACATGGCTAGTGAGATCTTGTATGCCGGCCCTGACAAATTCAGGAATTCCCTTGTCCAAGCATCTCAGGACATACCAGATACTGAAAAATATCGAGTGCCAGCCTTGACACAGCAGACTGTGGGCCGTGTCATGGACACCAGTGCCTTAATCGGGTGGCATTCTTGGATGTGTCCCACAGGTTCCTCCGTTGACATGCAGCATAACTATTGGACATGCCCTTGGAGGCCTCCAGACTCTGGAGGAAAAGGCTGACTGATCCAGAATGCTTTAAAGACTGATGCGCTGCAAACCACTGTTGAGGCTTGCTTTAATTGACCTGTCAATTCTACCAACAATATTGGAAATTTAGAGGGTAATCCTGCAGCTTAGTGTATCACCAGCGACAAATCTCACAGCCTGTGCAGCAGCCAGTCTAGACTTTTCCTGGCTATAGAAAATAATATATTAGTTGTGGTTGCTCACCCCACCAAGGTTAGCCTTCTTCAACCTTCTCCTCACCCAGCTCAACTGTGCCATTCGGAGCTGGTAGGGGGCAGGATTCGAGTTTTCCTACACAGCTGGAAAGTTATACCATCAAATCGATGTGTTTCAAATTGTTCAGAGGAGTAGTACCCTGCCCTTCTCGTCTCCTTTTTCTCTTGCATCCACCCCTATGGTCAAACAATTTCAGCGAATCATGCAGCCATCCTTCTGTTGGAGGTCCAGTAGCTTTTTGGCCAACAGTCCATAGAGAAAGTCCCAGAGATGGAGAAAGTTGAGGGGCATTACTCCTGCTATTTCTTGGAGCCCAAAAGAGATGGAGCACTCAAGCAGATTTTAGATCATCATCCACTCAATGCCTTCCTACAGAAGGGAGAATTGAAGATATTTTAAAGTATCTAAAAGTACTTTAATTGTGGTGAGGGTGACTTCTTCATTGTATTTGATTGCTTTGTGCAAGTCATTTGACAATCATAGGCCAAGGTAATTTGATGCATTTGGTTGCTTTTGTGGGCCAGCTGTTTCATCATTTCAAGAAAGCAGTGTCATTTTAGAGGAAGATTTTGTTTTGCCTTTATTTATCGAGTAGCTAGAGGCATCAGTGTATTTTCCAATAAGGTAAAGTAGTGTCAGGATTGAATTTTAAGTGACTAAGGTGAAGACCAATGTGCCATCTGCATGTGCTACTGTTTTGAGGTTTCCGAAGGATGCTGAAGATTCCTCACCTGTGACTATCCCAAGGTGTCAAACTGGATCTGAAAAATTGTAGGATTGCTCCTCGGCACTGTTAAGAAGTGCTGGCTCCATATCAACATCAGGCACAACTTCTCTGTGACTTCACTGGTGCCTGTAAAGCACCCAGACCGGGGCACAAACTGCAGGTATCTTTTTCTGCACCTTCCAATGCAGAACTGAAGCTACTTTCTGTCAGAGGTTTCTATCTCAGAAATTTTCAAAATGTTCTCAGTACAAAGTTGTGGTTGTCACCCTAAAAAACAAAAGAAAATTGGTCTTCAAGCGCTGCCATACTTGCAACAAACAAATGTCTCTGACAGATCCTCATGACGGCAGCCTATTGTGCTTAGGATTCAATCACAACACCAAATCCTTCCTCAATTGTCTTAGTATGTTCCCTGAAGCAATAAAGGAAAGTGAGGCAAAGTTGTATACTGTACAGGCTAGATGCAAACTGTTAGGCTGTACAAAGTATTCTTTCAAAACCCAATCTAGTTGTTCTTCTTTAAGATCGTCAAATGAAGAGCGAGAGCACCACAAAAAGAAGAAAATCAAAATCAGGAGGTAAATCAACTTCGACCTCAGAAATTCTCCTCAGAGCCTGAGTTGGTGGTGATCCAATCACTGTTGGCTCCTTCATCGGCTCCACTGGTGACCATAGTAGCTACTCGGTTTCTGGCTTTGCCTTTGCGCCCATTTCTTCTGGCCTAGGCATTCCCACAGTTCCTGGAGCTGGGTACGGATCCGTCCATTTTCCTCCACACGATGTGGAATATTTTCGTGCGAGCATCTGCCTCTGGTGCACCTATAGGCTCCAGTGATTCCCACTGCGGGTGCTCCCCTAGTGACGTGTTTATTTAGTTCAGGCTTCTGCCATTCCAGCAGCAATACACAGGCCAGCACTGCTCCCAACACATACTGGGGCACCTGTTCTAATGTCAGCATCAGCACTGATACAGACGTCCCGGACTGTTCTAATTGCTCCAGTTAAGACTCCGTACTCTAGAAGAGAAGCCCAGAGACCTCTGGAGAAGCAACTACAACCACATACAGACATCCATCAGTCCTATTCCAGTCAAATTGAAGATCAATTTTGCATGATCTGTGACTCAGTAGAGGATCAGGATACCGATGACACTATCCTTTTCACTGCGGTCACTGTGGGAGTCTTGCACTACTTTACAGGAGGTTAGTAGTCTGTACACTTCCCCAGAGCTAGCGATCATTCTACCACCAATCTCTACTCTTTCTAATATTTTCCTATCGCATTAAAGCAGCTGAAGGTTTGGAACTAATCCTGCCTTCAGTTGAGTCAACAAGTAACATCCTCACAGAGGTTTTACAATCATCCCCTTCTTCTGCAGAACCTCAAATTCCTTCTCTTGAAGCTTTAATTATTTCAATAAAAGATATATGGTCGAATCCTACTTCCACACCTGCAGTAATTAGATCCATAACGTGCAGATAGACTTGCCCCGGGATACCCATCTTTTCTATCTCCGCATCCTTCCCAAAAAGTTTGGTGCCGGTTTGAATTCTTCTTGTGGGAAGCAAAATCAGGGTTCCTTCCCAACACATCTGCCATATATGGGATTGAAAAGTATAGAATCCTTTTGGTAAAAAGTCTTTCTCTGTGGCTAGCCTAGCTTTCCGGTCACTAAATGCAGCATGTCTCCTGGCCCAGTACACCTATGCTCTTTGGAACGTCGTTGCCTTAGTAACTTCACATTTGCCACACCACTTATGAGAGCATTACATGGAAGTGGGTAGAGATGACTAGGAGCCTTTAAGGCATATTAGCAAAGCAGGACCTCGCCAACGCCAAAACCAACCTCTTCGATGTCATGACCAACATAGCCATCTGGATGAGAGACAACTGCCTCAAACTCAACTCAGTCAAGGCGGAAGTGATAGTTTTTGGAAAGAACACCTCCGTTTGGGACCACAGCTGGTGGCCAGCAGAACTCGGACCAGCAGCCCACACCAACGGGACCATGCACGCAAGCTAGGCATCTTCCTAGTCAGTGAACTGACCATGAAACGACAAGTCAATGCGGTCTCATCTTCCTGCTTCCACACACACTGCATGTTCTGAAGAATCTTCAGATGGATCTCCATCACCAGAAAGACCATTATACAAGGCCTCCTCACTAGCTTCCTCAACTACCGCAATGTTCTCTACTTGAGTATCTCCACCTAGCTCCTCAAACGACTCCAAGACATACAGAATGCAGCAGCTAGACTCATTCTGGACCTCCCCAAATGGACCCACATCACTGCCCTCCTCAAAAACCTCCACTGACTCCCCATCCAGAAGAGATGCGAGTTCAAGATCCACACGCACACCTATAGAGCCCTACACGATCATGGACCATCCTTCGTCATCCAACGACTGAGCTTTTACCAACCCACAAGACGCCTGCGCTGCTCCTCCCTGGCCCTCGCACACCTCCGCATCCGTCGTAGCAGCACCGGGGGCTGCTCCTTCACCGCCAAGACCTGGAACGACCTGCCACTCCACCTCCTTGCAGCACCCTCCCTGGCGAACTTCAGAAAGAAACTCAATACCTGGCTCTTCGACAGTCACTGCACCTTCAGTGCCTAGATACCCCTAGGGGTGATGGTGCTTAAACCCTGATTGATTGATTGCTACCTCTAAATCAAGGAGAGTAAAAAAGTGCGGTTGAAAATTGTGAATTAAGAAATTAACCCCATAAATTGGTAGATGTTCTTTTTATTGTACTAAATAATGCTTCAGATGGCTTATATTTATTTAAAGAGCCTTTTCTATTGACATTTCATATTTTATGTTTTGAGTGAATCTATGCCCTACATTCATGGCAATAGATACACAAGTCTAAATCCTCCAAGTGTACCTACCAGTATACTGATTTAAATATATCTAGTGTACCTCTTCTCTGTTGAAAAAAATACTAAGAAATGTATGTTACTATCCCCATTACTCTTTAACTTTGTGATTTCCAGCAACATATTGGAACGATCAAAAAATCTTCAATTTACTATGGATGACCGGTACATTCAGCTCAGATTGGGGCAGTGAATTAAGCTATCCTCTTCGATTAAGGTCTTCCACTTGCACATTAACATTAATAGAACCACAGCTTGATAACTTCTCAGTTGTCAATGAAGTAGATCCCGTTTCAATTATTTAAAGAAAGAAACTTATTGAGAATCAGAATATGCTGAATTCATTTCCACATTCTGCTTCGGTTTCTTCTGATCCTGTGATTGTTCCGTTCCTGAAGCGGTTTCAGTTAAAATAAAGTAATGCAAGCACTCCCTTACTTTGAGGAGAGATGGCCAAACAAGAATCTCCAAAAGCAGTGGTGGAAAAATAATCAAAGACAGCCAAGCTTTGATGTGCTTGATTTGGAAATTGAGTGATCAAAACTTATTTTAAACCTTTCTGGAATGTCAGATGCCCCAAAACACTCAGTCTGAAAAGAAGCCAAAGCAAAGAGAGATAAAAAATAAAACCTCAAATTGAATTGTAAAATGAAGTCCATGCCTTAAGTAGTGCAAACAAATGAATTTAGAGGGGTTCTGTTCCTTGACTTTAGACTAGTGGGCAACATACTTGGCATGCTATAGGGCAGCTGACAAGCTGTGGCTTCTTACTAAGATTTCTTCTTGCTTACAGGTAGAGGAGGGCTGTTTGATCAGCAGCTGGTCAGGCGATGGTTGTTTAGCGCTAAGAGGGGGGTCTGTGAAAATAGATCTAACGAGACCTATGCAGGTACCATCAGGAAATCTAGGCCAACTCTCAGACTTCTGTAAGTGGATATAATATATTGTATTGCAGCATTTTTATAGTGCTTACTATCCCTATGTGAGGCACTGAAGTGCTTACCTACATGTGTAGCAAGCTACTCCATGTAGGATGTGTGGTTGAAAGGGTGTCAGGTAAGCCCTTAGCTTACCTGCATAGCGAAAGCAGTTTGCTGGTAGGGTTGTTTCCAATCTGTGAGTTGTAAGCTGAACATTGGACTTGAAGATGCGATGGTCTTTCTGGGCTCTGTAGCTGGATGTGTGGTGGTGCAGTTATCCTGGAAATAGACATGTTTTCAACTGTCTTTGGATGTGTATATACTCCTGGGTGTTTTTAATGATGCAGACTGGTAGTGAGTTCCAGTGCTTTGCAGCTTGTACTGAGAAAGCAGTGCCTCCAACGGATTTCTTATGGTAAACGTGGTATAAGTGTTGGAAGCCTGAAACGCAGTGTTCTGTTTTGTTTGTATTTCTTGGATTTAAGTATTAGTTATGGCATCCGTTTTCCTTGGGAGGCTCTGTGAACAATGCAGAGTGCAACTGAACATTGTTCTTCTCACAATAGGTCGCCACTGGATAGATTGCAGGACTGAGATCATGCGTTCTCTTGGGTGAAGGTGGAGAAGAGGCTATGTGGCAGCATTTTGGATTTTATTTTGCGTATGATGAATGCTGGTGCTTCAAGATATAGGCTCTTGGCATTGTCAAGTAGAGATTACTAGTGTGAGGATGGCTTGCAGTATGTTAGTATGCAAAATATGGTAAGATGCAACTTCATGTTTTCATTGTGTATAACAAAACCAAAGGGGATGATGGACGGAGTGTTGAACATTGCAAGCACTCACCCCCAGTCAACTGATCTGGGTTTAATCCATCATCATTCTTTAGCTCACTCCGCCACCCCAGTTCAGACATGGCCATATGCAAATCAGTCTGACCCTGTGCCTCATGGGAACAGTCCAGCCCGAACTGCCAAGCCATGTCTTCCCTGGACCGGAAACAAGCATCCTGGGACCGGTTTCTGGCTTACAGCCGTCATCAGCTAGGCTATCTTGAATCCAGTGGCAAAGTGAGCAAGGGACCCACGTCTGGGCATACCCTGCCAACTTAGGGCGAACATAGCAAAACCAATATAAAAGCGTATATATGCAGGCATATAAGTACTGTGTATAGTGTACTCCAACCTAGCGCTTCCTAACCTAGTCTTGCCTAGGGTGGGTGATCTGCCAAATCCCTGCCAGGTGGGCTAACTCCCCATTACATGCGGGTAAGTGTCATCAGGCTGTCTATCTTGGTGTAGAGCTGGACATCCTGCGTGCTGGTAAACAGGAATCAGCTGAGCTGTAATTCCAGCATGCTGTGACCTAGCAGTGTCAGCTGAGTGCTTCTCTCCCTTAAACAATGAAGTGGTTCTGTATATATAATAAACAGCACCCATGTGCCCATGTAACATCCCTTGCTAGGCCGCAATTGCTTATTCTAGTGTGATAGCTTTGTCGCCTACCGGACAATAACAATAATGACATTTGTGCAGTGAACTTTATCCCTTGTACTAAATGTTCAAGGTGTCGTGCTAGTGTGCCTGCGAAGTAGAAATGTAAGCAATGCCAGTTCAGAGAATGTTATCCTACATTGTCATGCACGCAGATGTATGTCAAAAGTCATCATTTGTAAAAGAGAAGGCAACTTGAGAAACATCTCTCCAGGTCACACGTCCACACAATCCCTCGACCCATCTAAAAGGACAGCAGCATCGTGACTGGCTGGGGTCTGATCTATCTGTGCCTGTGCAGGTCAGCACCCTTAGTTTTCTTGGTTATATGCCCTGCATCAAGTAAGACATAGCCCGTCAGCACTGACACTGATTGTGTAACTTGTACCCAGAAGGGGTGTATCACCACGCACAACCAGACCTTGTGAGGGAAATCTGCTCCCTCTGTCTCGCACCTGCGGGAATTGCTAGTCTCACCCGGGAACATCCTACCAATCTTCTGTGGGGTGAGAGATGCATGTTGGAGGTATTGGAACTGAACGAGGTGAAACCGTGGATTGCGCATCACCTGCCTAACCAACTGAAGGCACAGTTCCCACAGTTTGTCCGAGCTATCAGTTCCAAGTGCGAGTTTCTGCCAATCACGCAGCTCTGCATTCTGCCCATCGGGTCGTCGCTACAGCGTAAAAATACAAGTGGGTGATGGCCATGGTAGAATCCCCCCGGTCATGGCTATTACTATTGGCACCCCATAGGGGTTGCTCTTGGTCAGAAGTCAGACCCCCATGTCCTTCGCATCACACCCCTAAGGGCCAAGTATAGAAAGAACTGGTCTGGCCCCAGCCCATGGTCTAATGCTAAGGTATCAAAGGACTAGAATCCCTCCTTGGACACCACATCCATCCAGGACAACTCTCTGCAACTTCGCCAGTCCCTAACACGATATACTGCCTTTAGACCTGCGCATTCTGGTATTGCCCAGATCAGTAGACTGGGTGCGTTCCTCTTACCTGCGCAGACATATAGAGCCGTCTGCAATAGTACACTCTCCGTGTCCCGAGGGGCGACAGTGTCTAAGAGCCTGTTCAAAAGGGGTGGTCCTAATCGTTCATCCAGTATCGTATGGCTTGTACCTCTCTGATAAAACTGTGCATTTGTTGAACAGCATAAACAGCAGGATTGTGCTAGACTGATTCTGTGCACACCCTCAGGATATGTTGGCCTGTATCTCTGCTAGCCCACAGTGCACCATCTAGACCCCTCACTGTACAGGGTGACAAATGTGTGAACAACCTGAGAACATGACAACCCTGATCTCCCAAGGAAATCGTTGTAACAGATCTAGAACCCTTACGTTTGACTCTCATGCATACCCAAAGACGTACCCAAGAAGTGCTCAGCAAGGAGTTTCAATATTTTTTTGAAGCATTTTGATTCGTGTATAAAATACGTGTGCTGCGATAATCAGTAGAATGAAACAGAAGAGCGTAATTTTTTGAGAACATTTAAAAGAATAAAACAATTCCACCATTGTGCTATAAAAGTGTATATATGCAGGCATATAAGTACTGTGTATAGTGTACTCCAACCTAGCGCTTCCTAACCTAGTCTTGCCTAGGGTGGGTGATCTGCCAAATCCCTGCCAGGTGGGCTAACTCCCCATTACATGCGGGTAAGTGTCATCAGGCTGTCTATCTTGGTGTAGAGCTGGACATCCTGCGTGCTGGTAAACAGGAATCAGCTGAGCTGTAATTCCAGCATGCTGTGACCTAGCAGTGTCAGCTGAGTGCTTCTCTCCCTTAAACAATGAAGTGGTTCTGTATATATAATAAACAGCACCCATGTGCCCATGTAACATCCCTTGCTAGGCCGCAATTGCTTATTCTAGTGTGATAGCTTTGTCGCCTACCGGACAATAACAATAATGACATTTGTGCAGTGAACTTTATCCCTTGTACTAAATGTTCAAGGTGTCGTGCTAGTGTGCCTGCGAAGTAGAAATGTAAGCAATGCCAGTTCAGAGAATGTTATCCTACATTGTCATGCACGCAGATGTATGTCAAAAGTCATCATTTGTAAAAGAGAAGGCAACTGGAGAAACATGAGCATGAAAATGGTGGTGTTCCTTACCAGGCCTATCCTGACCACCTGACACAGGATTCCTGCACATTTGAGTGACGGTGTATCATCTAACCATCGCATCGGCCACTGCACCTGAGCTGCAGATTAATATAGCTCGTTGTCAGGGGCTCTGAGACCCCCCTCCTCCAAAGGGGCAAATAACTTAACAGGAGCCGCCCGTCGCCGACCGCTTCCTCATATCAAGCTTGTCCAAAAACTCAGTAGGTCCTTAAAGAAAGCCTTCCGTATAATCAGCGGAAGGGCTGCAAAGAAATGGAACAACCTGGGCAGTACCAACATTTTGGTGATTGCGATCCTGCCCATCGGTGACAGAGGCAGCCCGGTCCAAAAGAAAAGCAAGTGGCTGACAGAGGCCACCGCCTTCCCCAGGTTCCCCTCTATAAGGGCCTGTGCCTTGTAGTATACTTGCATTCGCAAGTATTTGATGAAGTCGAACCACCAAGCCAGCTCTGTGCGCGGGAGCACAACTGTTTGATCAACTGGTATGGGCGTTGGAGGAAACCAGCAGGATTTATTCCAGTGAATATGAAGTCACGACATTGACCCAAAGGTGTTTAACACAGTCATAACCCCCAGCAGCACAGTATAATATGCACTCAAAAAAAAAAAAAAAATAGTGCGCCATCCGTATATAGGGATATGATATGGGGGGGGGGGGGGTCTCCCAATTCCACATAACCCACTTTGGTGCCCTGTCCTGCAGCATGCACACCAAGGGTTCCATCGCGAGGGCAAACAATAATGGCGATAGTATGCAGCCCTGCCTTGTGCCTCTAGCCATCGGAAATGGGTCCGATATCACTTCCCCATTATGCACCCAGGCAACCGGATTAGTATACAGCAACGTCACCCATCTGAGGGAGGGTGGTCCAAACCCCATGTTTGTTAAAACAGCCATAAGATAAGACCTTCCCAAGGTGTCAAACGCCTTTTCTGTATCAAGGGAGATGGCCCAACCTGCTGTCGGTGCACCTCGCCCAGTCCGTATTGTAAAATAATCGCCGCAGAATAATGAAGGTATTGCACCCAGGGATGAAACAGTTTTGGTCTGAGTGCACCAAAGAGGGGACCACTGCAGTCAGATGGTTGACCAGGATTTTTCCAAGAACCTTGTAGTCCAGGTTTAAGAGGGACAGAGGGCAATAGGATTTCTGATTTGAAGGGTCCCGTTAGGGTTTGGAAAGGGCAACAATCACTGCTTTCCATATAGAAGCGATGAGGTGCCATTAGCCACAGCCATCTCCTACATCTTCAGCAACCGTGGAGCCAACTGGGCGCTGTAATAAGCATAGAATTTATCCGGGAACACATCAATGCCCGATACCTCTCAGTGGGCTATCTGTGCTATCGCCCCTTTTGCTTTTTTTAATGTAACCGGGCTGTCCAACTCCTGCCGATGCAGGGGACTAATAGTGGGGGTGTTTGTGTGCTAAATATGTTGAGGGCTCATCTGATCCCACTTCTGTGGATTCCCTATACAGACATGTTTAATATTTCGTGAACACTCCATTATTCTCCGCTTTAGTATTCACTACCCACCCCATCCACAGTCGGAGTGCAGCAATCTGGCATCGGGGTGGGGGGGAGGGGTGTCTCTGAACGCAACAACCATGCCAATAATTAGCCGGCTTTGTCCCCATGTTCATGTTGTTGCTGTAGGTAGACCTTATAAATCAAAGTTGGATAACCTTTCCACTAGTTTCCTGTGTTCCTTACTTGGGGCCAACAGGGCCGCATGCCTACTGTGGTTCATCAGACATTTCCCTCTCTAGCCCCTCAAAGTGGTCCTCTTCATCAGTCGCTTCCGCATTCAAACCCCTCTGCACACCATACACTGTCTTTATACACAACTCCCTTTGAATGCATCTCAGTCAACCAGGGTGTCCGAGGCCATCCCTTAATTGTCCTGAAAGTAGTGACCTATGGCTTCACCAATCTGGGAACTGAACCCTGCATCATCTAAAGCCGTGGTGGTTGAGTGCCAAGTCGGAATCTTCTGTCAAACCTGCCCCACGCCATGTGCGGGGGGGGGGGTGGTGGTGTGGTGGAACTGTTAACTGCCAAATCCAGGACCCCATTGTGGTCCCCGGACCAAAGTGTGTGATCCACTGGGTCCGCCAACAGAAGCGGGTGCCAAAGTCGTAAAGAAGGCTGCCTGTCCTGTGGGTGGGGCATATACCGCCACCAGTGTTAATGGTAACCCATCCAGTGCCCCTCCAACCACTGCAAAGCAACCCTCCAGATCTTTTTTATTGTGGGACACTCTAAAGGCCCCCCCTGGGCCACCCACACTCCCTCGCATATCTCTAGTATGCCGTGCCATACACCCAACCCCTTTATCGGCTACTCAGTCTAGTGAGCTCCAGTGCTGGGAGGTGTCTCCTGGAGAAACGCAAAATGGACCTTGATCCTCCGTAAGTAAGCATAAATCCTGTGTTGCTTAACATGGGAGTCCATGACCCTCAGGTTCCACATTAGGAACCTATATTCCTGCAATACCATGGGCAAATAAACGTAACATCTTTGGGATGGCCCCAATTGTAGAAGCCAAAGGGGAAGCGCCAACACATGCAACTACACACGCATACCCGAACACAAACAATACTTCAAACTCTCTTCCCTAGGTCGCCGAGCAACAGTGCAGCATTCAGCCACTAACCGTACAAAGGATGTAAAACAGTGTAAAAGTCCTGTGGACCATGTGGGGTAGTACGTGGTAACCATGGAGTGCAGCAAAAATAATCATAGTGTCCTTTAACGCATCAACCAGTGCAGAACCCACCCCGCTCCCACGGCATATCAGGGTCACTACTGTAGAATCTGGCGCAGTAATTGCAGCAATAGCAGATTGCTCCCCCACACTAAGAAAAGGATATGATGATAACAAAGTCTTCAGAGGAGATCAGCCATCATTGGGGTGACCTCAAGTCCCTCTCTTAGTGTTTCCGAGATCTCGTCCGGCAGGGAGCCACCCAATGATTGGGTCTCTGAGGCATCCAAGGTGCTAGTGCCAGAGCCGGGGGAATCCCACTTGCACCCGTGCAGCCACCACCTGAGCTCTCTCCTTTGCCTCCTGTTCCCGGGAAGGGCAAGAGCGGGACTTGTAAGCTAATCAGTGCTGATTCCATGGCAGAGTCCAACCCTCCTCAATATACGGCTGGTCTGATGGAGGACGCTCCCCTTTGGACTCCCACCATTCCCAGGCCTCGTGTGGAGATTGGAAAAGGAGCACCCTATCACAAACCGATGCGTATTTGAGCCACACCTATGGGAGTCTGAGCTACACTGTATAACAGAACACCCTTCGTTTTTGATCATCAGCCGTGTAGTCCGGGAATAGCGTAACCACCTGGTTTTCCACTTGCTATGTGCCTTTGGTGCGAGCAATCTATAGGATATTATCCCTGTCTCGATAATTGAACAGGCGTGCCACCCCCACGCGTGGGGGTGCACTGGGCAAGGGCAATCGGGCTGGTAAACGATGTACCTGTTCCACTGAAAAGGTGGAGGCTAGTGTTGGAGTATCTTAGACAGAATGGAGATGCTATTATGATACTGCAGGAGACGCATCTTTGGAGAAAAGAAACCCTGACACTTTCAAGAAAGGGGGGTTAGTGAATTGTCACCACAGAGCGGACCTGTTGTTCGAAAGGAATGATGATTCTGGTGAGGGGGCGTTTGGGAGTGGAGATGCTGGGCAGTAAAGCAGATGGTAAAGGGTATGGGTGATAGCAAGGGTCAGGATGCAGTTAAAAATGTTGGTGTGTGTAGGTTTTAATGGCCCGAATATAGATTAGCCAGACCCGTTGAGGGTGTTGTTTTTTTTATTTCGCTGAATTATGACTTCCCTATAGTTATAGGTGGGGTTTTAATGTTCTGTTGGGTAATGGATTAGATAGATCCATGGCTCGTGTCCAACAGAATCCACCCAAATCAAATCCCTTCGTGTCTTATATTTTTTGGAAGCATTCCGGTTATTAGATACATGAAGATTGACAGTAGGAAATCTAAGAGGATATACATACTATTCTAAAAAGTATGAGCATTCTTCTAACTTAGATTATTTCTTGATAGACAGAAGAGAGATTGATAATGTAAAATGTCTGCAACACTGACCAATACATATATCCGACCACTCAGTTGTGGTCCTGTAACTTAGTCGTAGACAGAGGGCGGAGAGGAGATGGACAATGGCTAGGCTATTACTACATACGGAAGAGGGAATCCAGGACTTAAAGAATAGCTGTAGACCTGTATTGTTGAACAAAAGCACTGTGAAGGTAGGTGGTGTCTTAGTGAATAATCTCTTTCATGTAAAAGTAAGCCATTTATTCAGGAGGCTTAAGTTTTGCACTCTTACTCTCTAATTGAGTAGCTAGTGAGGGTTATTTTCTGTGTTGGTGATCTCTTCTCGTCAGTTCAAAGCATAGGTGGCATCCAGTGTTCTGAGTGCCCTGAATTGTTGTTTTCTTTTGATGACTCAATTAAAGGGCATTACTGGAGTCTCATCTCAAGTTGCAATTATTTGGTTTGGTATTTAGGTGCTAGATTACACTAAAAATAAGATGTCCCAATGCTGAAGCCATAGGGCAGTAATCAAGTGGGAGCTCCCGGTTAACTGTGAAATTAGAGCAATTTACACAACCTTATTACATCTGTGGAGCTTAAGTGTAAGGCCAGTAAATACCATGCTTTAGTTATAATAACTAAAAAGCTTAGCCACCCATCCCTGCTCCATCTAACTGCAGGTACCTCACTGCCTTCCCACCTCCACGTTTTGGTTTGTAGACATCAGTACATCGTAAAATTGCCCAGGTTAGATGCCAACACACTATCTACAATTTGTTACTCTGATCCATGTCTGATGGTGCGGAAGAGGAGTAAATGAAGAAAGTGATGTCCGTGTCGCAGTTGTGATGCCTGTATGTTGCTCTGCTCCCTCGATTCACGGAGGAGCAAAGTTGCAATGGTGCCGTGGCACTACCTACTGATGTGTGGGAGTCACTGTTGACAGTATTCTAGGGATCCAGAATGGTGCCTAGGATATTCAATAGGTGAGGAAACTAGTTAGATTATCTTCCAGAAAGAATATGAGTTACTTGTTCTTTAAATCATAGGTGTATGATAGGTGTATGCTTATTTATTATTAGTTGCCCCATTGCGTCAGATTTTCTTGAGAGATGTTAAATGTCGCTCAGACTTGTAAAAGAGATGGAAAAAGTGACATTTAAAAAAAAAAAAAAAAAATCTAATGGTTTTATTATATTCATTGCGAACATCACACAGAAATTTGCATTGTTTTTATTCTTACTTTAATCTTCATCTAGAATGTAGTTAATAACAAATAGCAAAAAAATGTAAAACCCAGTCAAGCAACTCTGTCCGTATCTCAATCCTGATGATAAACATTCATTTGATATATTTTCTTATAAGGTGAATACAAAGGAAAGGGGTGATGAGCATTGATAGTGGAGTAGGGCTTGTTTTTGTAGCCCATTGTCTCCGATACACTGTCACATGAATTCAAATTGCTGCCTACTTATGGACATGGGAGCGTGTAATTTTGACAGCCATTTACCCCTTGTACATGTTTGTCATGTGTCATGAGGGGTACTCTAATGGGCCAGGAGAGAGTGTCAATATCAGTTGGTTTCAAAATTCTTTTTCATGCTAACATTGATGTTTACCTGTTTAAAATTAAGGTGGGGGATTGTTCAATAATTCATTGATGGGATATTGAGTAGAACTGTCCACATGTAAATTTAAGTCTCTGACCACCAGTGTCTGTCTGGAACCGTCTTCCTTATGAAGTATAATTCGTAAAAAGCAATCTTGAAATAAAGCATCATATCTGAGGGCGACAGATCATTATAATTCTGCTGCATTAAACAATGGGTGGTAGCCTGATTTATCCTGAATATTTAAGTACAGTGCATTTCAGCTAGCTTCCTTAAACTGCTGAGCTTCTCGTTTTCTTTCACGATACAAGGGTAGTTTCACGTGTCCAACTAAGACAGTGAATTTAAAAAAATGGGGCACCAGGAAATCAACATAGATGGGTCAGAATTTTGTTGTAACGGTATCATTTATATTACAAACCAGATAAAGTTCTTATTTTTCTGAGCATGTAAAATCGACTTCCCTTATCAAAATCTGGTATTTTTTTAAATTTTTGGTAAGCAACTTTTTTTTATCTCTAGATACCAGATGCCCTTGTTTTTTAGGTTTCTCCTACAGACTGCTTTATTATTGAAGAATTGTAACCACGATTATATTAAAATATAAAAAATATAGTAGGTGCTACTTAAGCCCTTTGCTCTTGATTAGAGGCCATTCTGGTCTCATTTATTTGCTTCTTATTGAACGGCTTTCCTCCCTGTTTTTGCCTATGAAGCAGTTCTTTTTTTACTGTGTTTTGATTAGATGACTTTCATCGTTCCACATCTTGTATTCGGGGAACTTCTTTCTTCTTTTGCTTTCAGAACTGAAGGGGAGTGCATGCTTCCCTGCTCCCTCTCTTGTGTGATGCCCAGCCCCCACATGCTTTGCTAGCTCTTCCCCCTTTCCAGCTTGTCTGTTTCTTCCATATCCCTCTGTGCCCAATTCTATTTGCTTTTGCTGTTTGGTTCATTGTTCTCTTCCTTTCGCTGCCTCAAGCTCCTTGGTTGCTTCTTTGCTGTACTCCTTATCTCCCTGCTGTTCCTTCGTATTCACTTCTCCACCATCTCGCCTTTTTCCATTACCCCCTCCTTCTTTGCTTTCCCGACCTTCCTGTCCCAATGTTTGCATGCTTTAATAAAGGAGGGTCCTGCTGCTTCATTTTTCTGCAGGACCATGCCTTTTTCATAATGCACTTAAGTCTACATTTTTTTCTTCTTCTTTTTTACTGGTCCATGATCGGTGTCGGCCCTCTTGGAATGGTAAATTTAAAATACAACCAGGATGGCAGCTGCGTCATGTCTTTAGCACAAGAAAACATAGTGACATGCCTTTGTATACATCATTTTGCTGGGCTGTTGTAGAGTCCCAAAACATAGTTTTTTCCATACAGTGATAACTGAATGGATCTCAAAAAGAAATAATAGTGCAGCATTTTAGTTATATGACCATAACCTACTACCAGTGACAACCACCGTAGATTCTTCAGTAACCAACTTAGCAGTGTGGGTTATGCAGTCTTATACTTAAAAATGTGTAAATTAAGCTCTACGTTCGAGTGCAGTCTAGGCTTACATTGTCTCTTGTTACTTCGGCTCCCATGCATAAGCCCCATGGGGAATCCAAACTCATTTAAAAAAAAAGTGCTCTCTTCATGGAGCCCATGATGGTTAACCCTCCCCGTACCTGTTAGTCTGCAGGTTATCTTTCAGGGGTCTTGAGCATCAGTTCATCACCCCCCCCACCCTCCCCATATATTGCCACCCATTTGACTTCTTTCATGCGCCGCTCTTCTGCAAAGACCCATTCCAGTGTATACCCCCCCCCCAGATGCACAAACAGTCTCTCCAGGGTCGAGACAGTGCATTGCTTTTCTGCTTTTTGCTAAATAATAAATCCAGGACAGTAAATCTATGTAGTACCTTTCCTTTTGTAGGTTTAGGAATTATGCAGAGCAGGCAATGCTTTGTGACCGCAAACCCAGTGGTTGGCTGTCCCCCTTTTTAGGTCTCGCCTACGCAGCGCGCATGCGTTCCATAGGAGACCTTTAGCCGTCGTGCAGCTCTTTTTCAAAAGCACATACTCGTGTTTGTGGCGGCATACGCCTTGCGGGAGTGCGCAGCGTCGCGCCACAAGCACGAGTATGTGCTTTGAAAAAGAGCAGACTGCTCTCCCAAGCGCGCGCGCCTCTTTCCTTGCCCACACGTCCCGTCGCGCAGCTCGCCCAACTCTGTTTCCTCATCTTCAACACCGCTCCTAATCGGCAACAATGGCGGCTGCACTTTTCTTCTTGTTGCTTTCTTATTCTTCCATTCTTATTTATCTTCGGATTTTCTTTCCTCGTTCTCCCATTTCCGTGTTCCTTACTCTTTCTTATCTTGCTTTCTTGGAGGGTTGTTTCCTTTCTTTCCACCTGGTCCTTCATACCCCTTCTGCTTACTACTTCTTATATTCTCCCCCAACTCCCTCTTTTCAGTTATTTTTGCATTTTACTTTATTTGGTTCTCCAGTTCCTCGTTTCTTCTAGACTCTTGCTTTCACCTTTGTCTCTTCGTCGCCTTTTCTCTCCCAAAACATTTTCATTAATTTTCCTTTATCGTTCTCTACTTTTTCTAATGACTTCCACATTCACCTTTCATTTTGCTTCCCTTCATTTCCCTATCTACCGCTCTGTTTTCTTTTTTTCTTTCTCTCTTTTGCCTAAAATCCTTTTCACCCTCCTATCTGCCCTTTCTCCTTTTCATCCACCCTCATCTTTCACTCCTTACCTTCGACTCTCCGCCTGGATGTCAACAGATGTCTGACTGTACAATAGCCGGCACCTTCTGCTCCCGCCGCCTAGAGCGCCTGTACGTTCGCCCCCCCCTCCCTCTCCCGTTGCGCTGAATATGTATTGCGCGTCTGTTTCTCGTCCCCGCTGTACATACCTGCGTGTCGTCTGTGTGCTGTCCTCTGCACTCCTCAGACCCCAAAGCGTCTTATTTATATCATCCAGCTTTTTTCTCCGCTGTTCCTTCTCGTGTCATCGTTCTGTCACACATTTTTTTTCTTTTTCATACCACCCCATGCCTTTTATCCTCTCTTTTCTCTTCTCTCCCTTTTCTCTCCCCCCTCCCCTGTGCTGTGGCTTCTGTCCTCTACCTGTTCTGTCTCCTTTCTGTATTCTTTCCGCCGTGACTGTCCCCTCCCCCTTTCTCTCAACTCTCGCCTACTTTCTTCTTCCCCGTTTAACTTCTCTCTCTATTTTCTCTACTTTCCCTCGCCAGACGCTTCATTGAGTCACCTTCATTCTTTGTTACGTCTTTTCGGACTCTCTTTCTGTCTTACACCTTCTCCTTCTTATCTTCCCTTCTGTCTTGACCTTTCACCTTACCGCGCGTCCTCCTTTCTTAGTTGCACCTGCTTCTCCAGGTCGTTGGCGCCCATAATTTCCAACTCCTCTAACCTACGCGCCCCCATTAGCTCTTGTCCTCTCACCTGTCTCGTCTTCTCCACGCTCCCTTTTCATAGCGCATCGTTTTACTCTGCAGTCGCCATTTGCTGGCATGCTCAGCCCCGTCACTCTCCCCTCTGGTTTTGCTCTTGTCCATTTTCTCCTCTTTCCTCCCTCTCCCCAGCCCCTTCCGCAACCTCACATTACTCTTGCTATAAATTACGCTCGTGCCCTATCCCTTCCACTGCATTCTGCTCCTGAAGCTCTGTTTTGAGTACTATTAATTGTATAATTGTAACACCCATTATTTACAGCGCTTAGAAACAACTGCAGTATAGTCCGAGACACTATATAAAATCAAGTTCTTTCTGCCTGTCCTTCCCTCAATCCACCTCTTTCCTCACCCCATCTCCTGCTTTTCAGTACGTCTCTCTGCCCCGCCCTCCCTCTTCTTCTCTTCATCTCTTGCCCTCTCTTCCCTCTCCTCCCTTCCTCTCCCCTTCTTTCCGTACTATCATCTGGCGAAACCCAGTCTGACTCATTACAAATGGTTTACAAACGGTGAACAACATTCTGCTGTGAATGTGAATATGTTCAACTACATGAAACCAAAATGTGCATCCTTTTGGATGTACTTCTTGAAAATGTGTTGCCAGCAGATAGCTCGAAGTTACCATTTTTAATCACTCTGTGATGTTACTGGATGTATTGTTTGAGTGTGGTCTCACTATTTCCAATGTATACCAATTAATGCAGCTTCACCCCAGTGCGCAATAAGGTTTCACCAGCATATAAAACAAGCATTGGCATAGCCAATAGGTCTCGCCTATGGGACCTTATAAGTATTTAATTCTGCAGCACAATATCCTTGGTGCAACATCAACTGTTGCATGACTAAACACTTATGTCCCAAAAGCGAGACCTATTGGCTATGCCAATGCTTGTTAGTTTAATGACCACCTCCCTCCAGTTGTCTGATATAAATCTGCATGTTCAGGACATATACTTGACCATGGCTTTCTTGCCACCACACTTCGGCCATGATCTATCCTTGAATATCCTGTTCAGTATCATAGGGATGAGATAAATGTGATGCAGGAAATTGAAATATGGAAATTTAAATCTGGTATTGCTTGCTTTCGCTTGGATCTGGGTGCATGCCAATTCCCATTCCCTTTTTCGATAGGGGCTCCTGCAAGTCATCCTCCCATCACTTCTGCGCGCTTAAGGGGAGTTTTTATGCATCATTCTTGATGACATTGTATAGGTGCAATACCAATTCACGACCCTATCCTACCTTTGTCTGGACTTAAAGTGTTCCGGATGATGCTGGAGCACAGGAGAAACCAGTCCATATCTCTTTGGTGGCGTTAGCTTATCAAATTATAATTGCTGTCCCAGGCCTTGCCCAAATGTCTTGCCGCTTTTCTCAAAGAAGATAAATGTTCCTGCCGGGTATGGGACCCAAATGACTGGCACCTCCCCATCAAGCCTTAGAAATGATTTGGTTTATCTTGCAAAATAATTGTAGCCACCAAATCTGTAACGATCTGGCAATTGGGGCAACTTCACAACTCTAACTACTGTTTCCCATGCAAGTGACTCCAGTTGCTCAATATGAGGGTTTTTCCCCTGTGTAAGGCCCCCCACCCCCAGTAATGCACACTGATAATGCTGTATTTTCAAGGGTTCTCCCAGGTGTCTTCCTTATTGCAGCAGAGTGCTGATTTTTGGAGATGCGTCGCTATATAGCATAGCTCCATATCAGACCGTTCCAGACCTCTCTGTCGCTTTTCAAGGAATCCAATTGAACCCTGCTTCTTTTGCCTGCACGCTCAGAAGTAGACTATTCAGTTCTTTAAAGGTTGACCAAGAGAATGGGCACATGGGGGTTTTGTCCGGTATAAAAGCCCAATGGCAGGAACACCGTATTCATGATTGCAACTCTACCCATGATAGAGACTGGTAGGATATTCTGAAATTAAATTCAAGTCCTTAGGCCCTGATGTACCCTCCCTATATTATAGGAATACCGTTTATCAGGCATGGAGAAAACTTCATGTTCAAGCTTAGTGACATATGTCTACATACATGTCTTTGCTTTTATTTTTGCCCACCATTGACAGAAGACATTTCCCTGCATTGTCAGCCAAACAGGTCCTATTGGCTTTGCCAATGGTTGTTTTCAGTTACTTAGTGAGTCACAACTGAGTAACGCTAGGTCGCAGATCTTCAATTTTTCTGACAGATTGATGTTTCCACCACATTACATGTGCTTGACACTTCCCACAAAACATTCCAGCATTTCTGCTGTGAGAAGGCCATTGACATAGCTCGTGATATTGATACAGAGGGAATGTTGAGAAAGTGGTTCACAAAAAAGACAACTTTTGCGCATACCACAGGAAACAAGCTTTTGCAATTTAAGGTTGCCTTCTCTTTACCTACCTTAAGAGCAGTGTGCTAGGTTTTCTTGTGCTGCAAAAATGAATATTCACTTGTTAAAGTTAGAGAAGTATTGGTGCATGCAGGGGGTTGCTTCAACATCCTCTTCTTCTCTGGGAGACTTTAGCATTGAGTTTTGAATTGAGGGGTTTTCTCTCCAAATGATATTTTGTGAGCTGTACAGCCAAGGATAAAGCCTTGTTCACACTGCAAACCAAATCGCTTCTTGCTGCTTCTTTCAGTGCTGGTCCATATCTGGGTAGCTCTTTATCCGTGCTTCATTTAGCATTCTAATGGATGAGTAATTGGTATTGCAGCAAGTGTCCCCTTATTCATTGTTTTTATGCTGTTGCAGATATTCGCGGCCAGGCTGCCCCTACTTGATTTACTAACCTGGCCGACTAATTCTACATTTTCCATATTTTTTGTATAATTGTGTTCTCATTTCTTTCGCAGATCGGGTTGGCTGGTAATACTAGTCCATTTGGATCACCTTTTACCCAAGCCAGTGGGCAGCAGATCAGAGCTCCTGTTGTGAATCCCCAGTTACCAAACAAAGCGGTCATGACCAACAATTTGCCACCCTTTCCTGCCGACATTAAAACTACTTCAGTTACAAATGTGCCAAATTTGGTAAGTTACTGGATGCACTTCAGAAACATTTTCAGTCCTGCCTTTCTTTAGTATTACCTACTTGTTGAAAAGTTTTTATTCTGGTGCTTCATGAAGCTCTCAACGTCCTCTTGTGAAAACCTTAACACTCTGAGATATAGAGTGTGGAAAAGTGATCAGAATGTGGGGAGAAACTCCCCCCTCACCCCCAGTATTCTTAGATCACTGGCTAAGAAGATACTCTTTAAGTGAAAAGTCATGAAAAGTTGTTTTGCAGATTTTCACTAGTGGGGTATCTGCGTCACTGAGATTTGGTAGTAGTATTGCTGCTTTGTATTATTCCTCAATCTGATTCATTGGTACTTTTGAGCTGACTCATAGGTTTGGATTTTATTGTGGAGATGAAGAAATTTCATGACCAACGGTTGGTTGGACCGGGATATTGAAGTTTAAAATGTGTAAGTGTTCACTTTAGTGGTTGCCCTTCGATACTTGTACAAACTCTGATCACTTTGGTCAGAGCAAGTAATTTCATATTTTCTATCAGCTCTGATGCCGGTCTCTTGTCGAGCCCATTTAGCACATTTTAAAGTTGCGGATTATCAGGAGTTTGGTCAAGGGTTCGAGGTGTAGGAAAAGGTAGTTAATTGTATCCACAAATTTTAGGTTGCACTGTGATAGTCGCAAATGTAAATAATTTTGGTGAGAAACTGATTTAAGTGAGCCTTTTACAATTGTAAGTTTCAAAAAACTACCAGATATTCCTGGGTTTTTTGGGTGCTGTTAAGTACATCAGGATATATCAACATTACCATGTAACATTCATTGTCTGTTTTGTAGATTATTTTGAATCATATGGGGATAAAGCCTTTGAAAGGTACAGGAAATCAGTCATGCTTTAGTTATGTATGATATTTGATGTTTATTAGATATTAGACCACATACATCAACCTTGTATTTCGGGATCGAGCTCGATTGGCCTCAATGTGAAGATTGATTTGAATTGCCTCAGGCTGATACTTGCCCTGAATTACATTACATTAGTATTCACCAGGTAGCAAAAACACTAGCCCACACGTACCTTAAAATAAATTGTATGTCTATCAATTTAACTTCAGATACTACCATACATACCAGCCAATTTGGATAGGAATATTCGATTTAACTTCAGATACTACCATACATTCCAGCCAATTTGGATAGGAATATAACCTTGATTAAGCATTTGACAAGTTTGTGTAAAAAATATTTTAAACATTGTAAATAAATTGCACAGATCTGTAAAATTCTGAATTTCTGCAATCTTGGTGTCAAATGAAGAATAACCAGACTATTGTGTTTCTTAAGGCTGTATAACTGAGTTTACCACACTGCATCTATGCGCCACAAGGCTCTTTATTTAATTTCTTTTAATTATTGGTGTTGGCTGCATTTAGTAGCCAGTATTGATCATCCTCCTAATATATTTTTGTACTCTAAAACTATAAAAAGGAAGGAGTAGTCCGACATTTTGTATTAGCTCTTCTAGTTGTCTTTGCAGCCTCTATATTGGTGATGCCTAAATACCACTCTTGCTCCTAGCTTACAGCATTGTTGTACAACACTGATATTAGAGTGACAGTTGTCTGGGCAGGCTGCACCCCTTCATAAAATTCTCAGTAAAACAAGAATGTTCATAGAAAGGATCGAAAATAGTTAGTATATATGTTATGGTAATTAAGCTGTTGTATTCCTCTTAGGGTATCCATAAACGGGCTTTCCAGTATCATGTCCTTATATAGGCACAATTCGCCCTGCCCTTATATAGGCATAAAATCCCAGCCCTTATTTAGGCATTAAACCATGCACTCCAAATACAGGCATGGTCTCTGACATCCGTCCACCCTAACGTCACAACGAGTTCATGAAGAACAGACCCTTAGGCTGCGGGAGTTTCCCTAGTCCAGGACTATTGATTTCTTCAAGGACTCATATATTATGCATGAACCATTATTCCTTAGGGAGTTCATTCATGACGTCTTTCGCTGTCCAACTCACGTCAATGCTAACATTCTTAGGTGCTCTCAGGTATAAATATACCTTCCCTAGCCCCTGTAAACCAGAGGAGACCTCGACTTCAGAGGAGCCCGTTTCCCGGCCTGACGCACTGAGAAGACGCTGCCTTCCCTGCACACAGAGAGCCCAGCTTCCAGCTTCCAGTGATCTGACTTCCCTTGCGGGGTGTTGGAGTTCGAGTCTGGCAAAGAGATTCCTACCTCCCTCATTCTTCAGGTATGGAGCTGACTAGAACCTAGAGGGACTCTTGGCATACTAGGCATACTAGACTTAACATACTCTTAGTATACCGTAGTAAGGAATACTTCACCTACTTCTTCCCTCTTCCTACACCTAGGTCAGGTTAGGTACATTGCGGTAGAATTAGCTTAGCAACGCATCGTATGAGTACTCGCATTTTTAGTCTGTTATTTATGTAACAGCATATGTACTAAAAGATAATGCTATCGCAGTATTATTTATTTCTACTGCTCACCCTGTACATTATTTATCTCGCATACTGTCTTGTGATCGTAACAGCACATTTTACTTACACCAGAAACAAGACTGTTCAATAAATCCTTTATTGAAACGCCCGTCTATTTCTTTCTGTGTAACTTGGAGAAAACTAAGCATGCACGACTGAGCTGAGTGAAATAGTTATCTATTGTTTCCACGACTCTGGGACACGTTCTGATTCTAAAGGGAAACACAGTGGTCATGTTTTGCGGCTGCCAGAAACTACTCCCTTCTTGTTGTCAAGGAGTTTCTAGTGGCCTCTGAGCTAGCTGGCACAAGTAATTAAGTTTAATATACTCGATAGGGACATACTGACTGTAGTCCTATGTCAAACCTATAGGATATATTATTCCAATGCGCAGAGCCTATTAGGGAAATAGGAGCTACACTACAAAGCCACATGAGAACTCAATAAACACCAGGGAAATCCATCTACAGGTCGATAGGTGAGGGTTACGTTTTCTGATATTTGCAGCTGGAAGTACAGGTGTTCCATGAATGAGGTGTCGTTCTCTGTGGATGTTGTGCATTTGATGGATTCCTTGTAGATGATAGTGACTCCTCCTCCTGGTTTGTGAACAACGGCTTGTCTTATTCTGCTTTGTATCTTCTCATTTGTCACAGGCTTTTCCCTACAAAATGACGCATGACTATCTTTAAGTAGTTGCATTCAATCACTGTTTCTTGGGTTGACGGGTGTCTTCTAGATCTGCTCCTCTCTAGATAACCATGTCATCCTGAAGCAGAGGGGGATTTAACCTCTTTTCATACATCCCTGCCCTCTGATTCTTGCACATACTGTCTTACCAGAAATGAAACCTTGCAGCTGCCAACTTGGAGTGGAGTGTAGGGGAAAAATGAATGGCGGAGAGGGGATGCCCTCCGGGCCTGGCAACAGGCTCCAAACCAGATTTCCGACTTGCCTGACATTGGGTGCATGCTTTAGTGTCTAACATCGCTTGCCCAGAGGTAAATAAGCAGCCTAGCACAGGAGCATAAAAGTGTAACTGCACTGCCAAGCTGCATCAAAATGCCAATTCTGACCTTTCTAGAATTTTAGCGCCACTTACAGCCCATTAGTCTTCCATCCTTGTGTTGTGGGATTTTAATGTGGAGTTAGATACCCCCACAGACACATAAAGTGGAGTCCAAAGTTACAATGCCTCAATGAACTGGCCTTTACCGTCCGCTTGTCTGGTCTAATACACATAAAAGCTCACATCTTGGATGTTATTTGTAGTAAAAACATTCAACCTTTTCCCACTGGTCTCTTTCTCTCTTGTGCAATCAAGATAAAAAAAGAAAGTATATGCCTTTAATATCCATATCCTGAAGAGTGCATGCTCTTTGCCTCGGAGTGAAGTTGTGGGAAATGCAAATGACTACTTCTCACTAAACTCAAAGCCAGCTGTATTTTATTTGCAGGTGTTTAACCCTATTAAAGGCCATGAAATAAACTTAAGACTGGAATTTAAATGATGAAAAAAGATGTGCATTTGATTAAAGTGAAATATGAAGTCTGTCTAAAAGCATATGAAAATAATCTTGCTGGCAAACAAGGTGTTCTAGGAATTGGAAATTAACAAATGCGCCAACCAGACTTGCACACTTTTCAAATTGTTAGCTTCCTGTAGTCTCCAGCCAAACCACAAAGCACTGGGGTCTCTTTGCTTCTGGCTGTCTATGGACAATAACACCACCTGCATGGTTGGCAGACTCCTACCCCCTCTCAGCAGGCAATCTGGCTTCTAAACACTGTTAAAAATGTATCCAGCAGGGCAAGTCTTCAGGTGATGTCCTCTCACTTCTGGAAAGTTGACTGACATGCAAACAACTGCTGTTGTTGCTGAGCGGTCCTTTGAGTACTCTGCAGAGCACTCCCTTCCTTGAGCATAGAGAACTTGAAATGGAAACAAGCTGGCTAGTGGCTCCCACGTTTATACAGTCAAAGCAAGCAGGAGATGTGAATCCACTATCTGCATTTTTAGAACCTGTTTGCGAAGGTACTTCTTTTAAATGTTCTTTCGAGGCTGCTCTCAAAACACAGCCTTTTCATAGAGTGATGCCCCTCACAGTAGGGTAGGCTCCAGTCCGGAGTCCCAGAACAGAGGTACAAACATGTTTGAGTTTTCTGCACATGGCTATCATCACTGCAATGAACATTGATTAGGAGAAAAACAAAAGACTGGATTCACCTAAAGGGTCCCTTTCACCTTGACTTCAACAACGGAGACTGCAGTTCCACCCCTCATCCCCACCAGCTACCAAGTGTCAGTGGTAAAGGAGAACTAATCAGAAACTCCACTCAGAAAAAGGGCTAATCTGTTTTCTAAAGTAGTCTTTTCTTCCCTCTTAAGTGTCTAGGACTCCTTCATCCAGCTTCAGGAGTGTCATCAGTACACTTCCGCTGTTAGGTAAAACAACCTCGTCTCCATCTTGTGCAAAGGAGCAGGACAGGAGGATCTATTACATTGGCTCACACTATGTATTATGCTGGCCACACACATAGGCATGCATACACTCGGGATGGTAGTGTAAAGGTCTGCGTTAGTGCGTAGCAGCGGAACTTTACACAAGTGGACCTGTAGCCGACCACTCCAGTGAAACAGATGAACAGATCTGGTCACAACTGTTGATTCGCAAAATTCATTGCCCTGCCACAACTATTCGACATGCTAAATCCATGACGTGTACAGCAGTTCTCTGTCAGCAAAATGAGGGCACACTTGGTGTACCTTTCCACATCACAAGGCTGGTGCAGTCCCTCACTCATGTCAAGGGGCAGGTCTAAGCCTCTTCACACATTAGGCTAGTGGGAAGCTAGGACCAAAACCAGTATACCAGGTACTCAGTCAGCCACTCAGGACAAGGGAACACAACTGTATACTATGCATGGGACATTCCTGTCTCAACACCACAGCACTTAGACAGCCTTTGTTGGTATTTGATGCAGTAGAATAGTGTTTTATACAAGTGGCCACCGTGGCAAGAGCAACTGACGATGGTTTCACTCTGTGCATAGCCACATTGAAACAGTCAAATACGCCATAAAGGTCTAAACTAAAAAGGGTTACTTTCACTTTGGTTTGCCACAGTGTTTATCCCAGTCTCCCATTATATTTAATACAAGCCTATCAATCCCCCCCCCACCCTCCACACACTTAACCACCTTCAACCGGCAGGGCCATAAGCTCCTCTTTGTCCGGGATGATGGGGAAGGAGATCACCGGTGCCTGATCTTTTCTGGGCACAAGGCAATGTCCTCAATCAGGTGGCCTGGGTTCACTTTCAGGCTGCGTCATTAGGATGTACCTTGGAGGAATTCCCCCAAGTCCCTCCCAGGTCCATACAAGGATTGTGGTGGTGGGAGAAGCCAAGAGCAGCTATTACTACCCTCAACTCTTCCCTCGTCATGCTTAGGCGCTTTCTGTTGGTGGGAGGCATTTGGAAGATGGGAGAGCAGGTTAAGTGTAGCCTAGCTCCTTCCGTTCTTCCTACCACCTCTCCAACCCCCACCTACAGAAGAAACCAACTAGATGGGGATTGGAAGGAGAGGGACTAGGATTTATTGTTGTTCCACCCCTTCCAATCCCCACTTCCTGATTCTGTTTCAGACTGCTCCTTCATCTTCCAGTTCTTCTCTAGGTTGTAAGAGAAGAATTGCCAGAGGATAGAGCCATGCGTTTGTGCCTCTGCATGGATCCTGGCACTGTTAGGAGTTTCTTTAGCCCCTGACATCCCAAAAAAGGAGCCTGGATGCTATTTTTATTTTGTATTTTTTTTGTTTTTCTTCTACTGAGAAAATCCAAACAGATCTTTGCTGGGGTACAGGCACACATATACCAGTGATCTATGTGCCAGCGAGGAACCTGAATGCTCTTTATATTTTTTTCCCTTCCTGGCTTTGTGGGGTTCAGAAACATCCGCCCCTCCCCAGCAAGGAGCTGGACTTTTAATTTTTTTTAATCTTGAGAAATAATGCAAGTGCCTCTTTGCTGGTGTGCAGACACGCACAACTGCACCCAGTGAGGAGTCTGGATACTGTTTGAACTTTTATGGGGCCAAGAATAAGTCCAGCTGGTGCACAGCTAGTTACTGAGATACAGGAGTACACACCTGGGCCTGGCGTTACCCAGAATCTAATGAAACTTAAAATCCCAGGCATTTCTGAATATTAGACACCTCGAAGTCCCTTTGTGGTGTGGCCTGCAAGAATGCCACCACTATTAACCAGAAATCGATGTACAGGTCGCATACATTGTTTTAAATATATATATATATATATATATATATATATATATATATATATATATATATATATATATATATATAATATTCCTCACATTTCTATGACTGAAAATCCTGAATGTGTGAGGAACATCACAATTTCCACCACCCAATGTTTCCCACCACACTTTTTCCAATAACTAAAAGACAGAACAAATATATGACTGTATGAAGTCAGTGTAGTGTCAATATGGTTTTCACATGGCCACAATTTTGCCAATTAGTGTTTCGTGCGATTGGCCATCTTCACATGTGGGTCACCATTATAATCTGGAAAGTGTGGAACACTGCATTATAGGACTTTTGCTATTTGCGTTGAGTTCTGACATTTTTTTGCCTAAAAAAAGAAGAATTATTTTTTTACCCATAATTTGACATTTGCAGAGGATTCTCTGAAATTAGACTTGTTGGTATTCATGTAAACCACATTGCAGAGGATTCTCTGAAATTAGACTTGTTGGTATTCATGTAAACCACATCACTGCATTCCCCTGTATCTCTGGTTTTCATAAATGCCTGGAGTTGATCGTTTCCCCTGGGTGCCGTCTGACACTTCGCCCTAATACTGCAGTTATCTCCACGGAATCTCCTCCATCAAATATATTCTATATGGGGATCCCTTCTTAGACCCATGGGCAATCTATCACTTGGAAGACCTAGGGGAACACAGATTTGAGTCAAGTCTTGGTGTTATATTCCATATAGGTACCCTAAATAGGCGCAGGTAACATTGCAACCTTTCACCTATATTCTTCCCTACATTACATACATAACGGTTCTTAGGGACTGACCTTTTACCTAGATACGACACTGCATTCAGAACGCAGGTTTTCCCTAGTTCGAATCTCATACATTATGCATGAGGCTTCTTGGAAGCACAGCAGGACTAACAGCAGGACTAACATCTCCTGTATAATATCTCTGTATAAAGTTCAGGCCTGACGTCATCCTTTAGGCCGACACAGTAACACAGCAAGGTAGGACCCCTGGGGAGACCTATGGGTATATATACATCACATCTTGCTTAGAAGGACAGAGGAGACCGAGACTTCCCGGCTGACACACTGACCAGAGACGCTGAAGTTCCTGCATGCAGACGCTCCAGCTCGCAGTGGTCTAACATCCCTTGCGGGGTGTCCAACTCGAGACCAGGACGGGGTCCCATATTCTCTCATTCTCAGGTAATGGGGTTGACTAGATCCTAGAGGGATTCTTGGCATAACACCTACACAGATGCTAGGTACATTTAGGTACATCTAGTTAGGGAGGCATCGTAGGAGTACGCACTTTTTATCATGTATTTTATATACTTGTATGTATTTATGATTATTGCAAGATGGTAAAACTTTGCCATCCCTTTACTTTCGTAGTACTTCTAATCATATATCTCTGCTACTGTCTAATGGTTGTTGCAGCTCATCTATTCTACACTAGAATAACAACTGTTCAATAAATTCTTATTGAAAACGCCCAGCCTGTTTATTCTGTGTATCTCTCTGAGACAAACTAAGTGAGCACGAGTGACTGAGCGAAAGGTAGTGTATTGTTTCCACGATTCTGAGGGATCAGGGTTGTCATGTTCTGAGGTTGCCAAGAACTATTCTCTCCCCGATAGGAGGCGATTCTAGTAGCACTGTGAGCTAGCTGATACAGACAGGCTAACGTATCTGGTGCGGGTGCACAGAATCAGTCTGCCACCAGTACCACAGTTTGTTATCCAAACGCGCAGATCCTGTATAGGTTATATAGGAACTACACGACATTGGGTGTGAGATGTTCATTTATGAAGGATGACTGAATGAAGCTACCATGTTTTTTCGGCAAAAGTTTGGACATCTGACATATGTCTTGAACAGCGCGTTGTCCCGCCAGCCAATCCTGGTGAGGGCAGTCAGACATACAGTGAAAAAAACATTTTAATGTTAAAAATATGTGGGTGTCCTATTTCCATACCTCAAATGTGAATGCTGTGACCAAAAGGCAGGTAACCTAAACTGGTCTTCTGCTTGTAGGTTCTCTCCAAATTTTCCAAATACACTGTACTCATTTTATTGCCTGTGGGCATCCTGAACCAATGGGATACCCATGTTTATCTGTAACAGCCACACTGAGGAAATCTAGAGGACAATGGTTGGGTTTCAAAGATTGATTGTGACATGTTCCTGCGCGAGGGAGACTTGAGGGATTTAGAGTAGTGGTTCTTAACCTCTGGTCCAGTGACCCCTGAGTGCCTGTGATGCCTACTCATGGGGTCCGCAACTGCTTAAAAATTAAATGACATTAGCAGATTTATAAAGTCTTTGAGTAAGTACTTGAGGCCCTACAAACATTTACACCTGTAAGGCTTTTTTAATCCGAATTGCATATGATGCAAGTTGCACTCTAATTGGAAGCGTGACGCCTACTACTCATAAATACAAAATTGGAAACCGTAAGAAAAAGGTTTTGACAAAGCGTAATTAACAAACTTAAACAGTTCGTATTAAACCCTAGGAGTAAGCCAATCCCATGATAAGTTTATACTAGGTGATCAGCACTCTGTATCTTTTCTCAGATTAATAAAGTGTGTATGATAAAAGAAGCAAAATGTAAATTGAGAACGTTATATAAATGTGAATGAATTTGAGATTGGAGTTACAATTAAGTTGGTATCCTCAGATTGGTTTGTGGGAGCAGTGCAAGAGTTCTTCAATGTAGTATGGATGACTGGTGGCATCAACTACATTTAGAAAAGCTCCAACCTTCCATAAAAAATATTTTGATTTAAAAAAAAAAAATAAAAAAAATAAAAAAAAGGGGGGGGGAATTAAAATATTTCATAATGTGGATTTGTTTGATTTATGCTTGTTGCTGTATTTTGTGCTTTCTGCCACAATTTCATATCTGTGCTAATGTTACATAATTGATTGTTATTAATCGATTGTACAGACTATTTTCCCCAGGAAACCCACATATATTTGATATTGCTGGTGTTCAGTCATTCAGGGCAACATTTCCTTGGTTAGCACTCTGGGATTTATATTGGTCTATTTGAGAAATGTAACAAAATATTGAGCGTAAAATGATCACATTTTTCATTGTACCTTCATGCCTGCATTAAGATATTGAAGCAGAATTTTGCACTATTACGAAGCCCTGAATGAGTAAAAAAAAAAAGCTATATAGTTTCAATGGATGTACAAAGAGACCAAAGAGGTATATGTGCTTGAACAATGTAAAGCCAGGTTTTTTTAAAGTTTTTTTTTTTTAAGAAAAGCTCCAACACAGAGGTACACAAACACCCTAGCTTTGAAATTGTCGACACCAGCGACACACTTGTACATTTAAAATTCTCCATGGATTTCAAACCTATGCTACACCTTGAACATCAGCTTGCTGACATCCATGATTGGATGGCACTCAGATGCTGCAAATGTGGAACTTAAACATCTGAACAGAAAAAGGAGATCCTCTGCTCTATCATCTCTCCCAAGAAAATTCTGTCTGATCATCCAGCCTAGAGAGAAATATAGCAACACAAAAAGATATTGGACAGAATGCTGAACATTGTCAAACAGTCCCAGTCACAGATCTGGGTTAAATCCATCGTTTTTTTGCTCACCATCCCACCCCAGTTTGGACCCAGCTATATGCAACTCAGTCCTGACCCTGCTCCCCATGGGAACAGTCCAGCCCTAACTGCCAGGCTAGGTCTTGCCTGGACCGGAAAACAAGCATCTTGGGGACCGGTTTCAGGGATCACCCTTCATCAGCCAGACTAATTTGAATCCAGTGGCATTGTGAGCACGGGCTCTTGTCTTGGCATATCCATCCCACTTAGGGCGACTATAGCAACACAAAAAGATGGACGGAATGCTGAACATTGTCACTCACTCACCCACAACTACAGATGGTTAAATCCATTGTGGTCCACACTGGAATGGCGTGGTGAGCAAAAAAATGATGGATTTAGGCCCAGACTCTGTCCTGGGGGTGAGTGTTTTACATTGTTAAGCATTCCGTCCCATCATTTGTTTTTTGTATAGAGAAAAATATAGGCATCATCTTCACTGTAAATGCTACTTTGGAGTTACATTTTAATGCACTGGTCATTTGTGGTCTTCTAATATTAAAAAAAAAAATGAGCCCTTTCTACCTTCATTCTAGAAAGCATCTAGCTATACCAATTGGAGAGGCTATCAATTCCCAAAGAGACTAGTGTTGATCAATTACCATTTGCTGCCCTATCTTAGAGCCCAAACCACTGGCCTAGGAGCAGTCATTAGTGTCAGAAAACGGGATTGTGTCCTCTGGCAGCAGATCACTAGGGTGAATGAATGTCTGTAATGGATTCCATTCATAAAATAACCTACCTTGCATTCAGATGTTTCAACTGTCAGGTCCCTTGATCCCTCAAGTTTACAAGCATATCAGCCTTGCCTTAATCTTGGAGCACCGATAAAATGCTGTTATTAGCTTCCAAATTTTGCCTTACCTCATGTGGCCGGCAGGCCTTTTCTCTGCAGGCCCCCTTTAGTCTTGAACACTCTTCCATTAAACATCAGACTGTCCCCATCACTGGGCCCGATGTTTAAACCCTCTAATACAGATTTCAGTTGGATAGAAATTGTTTGCTTCTGTTGAGTCTTTATTGCACTTGAAGACCTGGCTTGGCAGTTCGGGCTAGACTGTTCCCATGAGGCACAAGGTCAGACTGATTTACATATGGCTGGGTCTGAACTGGGGTGGCGAAGTGAGCTAAAGAAAGATGATGGATTAAACCCAGATCTGTGACCGGGGGGGGGGGGGGGGAGTGTCTGAAACGTTTCAGCGCTCCGCCCATCATCTCCTTGTGTTTGTTTATTGCACTTTTTGCCTTGTTGGAAATCTGATGCTCAACACTGCTGGGCTGAGTTAGTTACAGAGACAATCAATGACACAATTTTCTTTTAGGAACATTTATGACCATGGCAGTATCACAGATTTATTGTAAAAAGCATATGTAAAAGTCAGAAGGTCTTTAAGGAAGGATTGCCATTACACTGTGTTAAAACCTGTGAACAGTTTTTTTGCCACAGGGAATTCCCCAAGGGTTTTGGTGTTGGGCCCTCTTTCTACCCCTGCACATTGCAAAGCCTTGTTATGCCATTTTAGGAAGGGTTGCATTTTTTTCTGCCAGCTAAACTTGTATATTTATTGAATTTTATTACTGGATACAGATCGTTGCCTTCTAAGAAGGCCTATGTGAAATGCAGCAGGCCCAAGTTAGTTATGATAAAAAGTCATTGATAAGTGGTCTGTGCCCAATTGATCCATTGGAAAAGTTATGTCAATGGCCATAGGTGTAAGCTCTTGATTATGAAAATTTCAGAGAAACAGAATAGGCCTTATTTTATTTATTGCAAAAATCATATGGTAAAGCCAATATTAATTTAAGAGTGTATTGTAATAGTAGAAAGGTTTTACAGAGGCTCACAGATTAATGTAGTAGACAATAGTTTTGATATTGGTTTGTCCCTCTGGCAAACCCTGCGGTGGAAGATTTTAATTTTGAGAATCCTTATTAACCCTTTTAAGAGTGGTAGAATATTGTTTTGCCAACTGTAATTTTGTATCGATTGATAATGAACAATTTCCTAGTAAACATGAAGGAAAATTTCAATTCTATTAAGGACTCTGAGGCGAGGATTATGCTCTTTTCTTTATTTTCCACTCCAGCAGACTTCAACATTAAAAAATGAACTTTCCCAAAATGCACAGGGAAAAAGGTCAAACAGTCAGCCAATTAACAGTGCCGAATGTCCATAATACCAGGAAACCCTCCAGACTTCCTTTTACTTGACTGCGACAACTTTCACCGGTTTCTGAATTCAGTTTTGGAACCATCATAACCTAAAACCCTCCAGAGAAAATGCAGAAGAAGGAATCACAACATAGCATATGCAACCTCTGATAAGAAAGGAAAAAACAAATACTTATACCTTACGTAAAACATGGAGCCATACCAGCACAAAGCAAGTAAGGAACCTCAGTTGAAGGGTTGGGTCACAAGGAGCCTCGGGTACCTTGTGTGGGAATAATACACGCCTCCAAGTCCTTAATAGAATTAACACGATCCTTCATGTTTACTAGGAATTTTTTCATTATATGGCAGGACCGGAGGCGAGGATTATGGTCGTTCAAAGCTTAACCACCACCAAAGATGCTATATCCATGATTGGTTTGAAATAAAACCTCTTGAACATAGTCTGAAGACCAATCTGCAGCATTGATAATGTCCTCCAAACGAACCCCCAGAGAAAAGGCTTTGGATGCCATCTCACCCCTGACAGAATAAACGCCAAACTAGGAGACATCAATGCTTGCCTCTTGCATAACCCATCAGATCCAGCGAGTTATGGTGGAAGGAGTAACTGCTTTGAAAGGCTTCCTGAGAGATATTAACAGCTGGCTTTCCCTGTAGGACGAAGCTCATCCATGCTTTTATAAGCCTGTTTTCATATGCATAGAAATATGAAATGTAACTCCCTGCGACATAAAGGCCCTACCCGAGATATCCAGGGCTCTCACATCTGACACACTCTTGCAGGACAGAAGGCATAAGAGCATAGCCAACTTCGCTGACAACATCTTGCGCGACAAGTATCTATTTGATTGCCAAGAAGGATTAAGACCTTGTTAACATCCCATACAGACTTGTACCGGGACTATGGGCGAAGCAAAGCTGCATACAGATTCCCCTCATTAACTTACACACCAACAGATGCTCTCCCACCGGAGATCCCTGAACTGGGAGGTGACCTGCAGATATGGCCGTACAGTAAGAATTGATCGCCCTATACGCCAAACCTTGGGACGAAAGGGATGCTAAGAAATTCATTGATGGAAACCACTTCACACCCCTTGGTATCTTGATCTCTACGAAGACACCAACTAATCCATCTGGACCAAGCAGACCAGTTTTGTTTGTTCAGTCTCCCATGCTACAGTTGGCAGTCTCTCTGCCTCCTGTGAATAGCACGAGACTCTCCAGCGTTATCTGAAATCCACCAGGCCATGAGAGCCATACGTCCCTGCAGGACTAATGGATGGTGATTGCCCATTATATCCCAAAGGAGATCCAGAACATGGGATAGAAGGATTGGAGAATCCCAGGAAAGTTCCAGAAGAACCGGAAACCACACTTGAGACCTCCAGAACAGAGTGTTCAAGACTATTTTCGTCCTGTCTCCTGACCTGGGTTGTTAACCTCATGATCATGGCAAATGGGCGAAATGCATGACACCTCTCCAAGGACCAGTCTTGAAAGATGGCGTCCGCCACCGCCAGGGGATCTGGTTTCCAACTGAAGTACCTGGGCAGTTGGTGGTCCAACCGGGACGCAAAAAGATCCACTGAAAAAGGACCCCACAGAGCGTTCAACCTCCGAAATATCATTGGATGCAACTGCGAAAGACTCATGTCTGACCATGCCCTGGAATACCAGTCTGCTACCACATTAGAGGCACCTGGCAGTTGGTCCGCTGTCAGACACATTGTGAGAGAGGCAGAAGGCCCAGAAATCCTTGGCAACATCCGCCAAGGCGTTGGATTTGGTGCTGCCTATATGGTTTGTGTATCTCACTGCCGTTAAATTGTCCATCTTGAGGAGGCTGCTGCATTCCACCTTTTTCTTGGTCCAACACTGGATAGCAAAGTATACAGCCAGAAGTTCAAAGCAGTTGATGTGGAGTCGCTGCTCTTCTGCAGACCATTTCCTCCTGTAAAGGAGTCCCCGCAGCGAGCTTCCCAGCCAGATTTGCTTTCATCAGACGCGATAACTGTATTGGGGTCAGAACCGAATAGAGCCAGACTGTTCCATGCCTCCATGTGATCCAGGCACTATCTCATCTGTGAGCAGGATCCTCTCCGAGTATTGGAGCCCCCTGTGAAGATGAGGCTTTGAGTCTTTGGACGGCTTTGTCATGAAGAGGGCCCAGGAAGATCGCCTGAATTGAGGAGGACAGCATGCCTACGATTCGGGCCACTTGCCTGATGGAGGTCGAATGCCTGAACAATGTCCAACTAGATTGAGACGAAACCCTGAGCTCAGAGATTCCACCGCAGGTTGAGGACCTTGGTGAAACACCAAGGGGCCGAAGAGAGGCCAAATGAGTGTTACAAACTCTTATTCCTGCTCTCGCCACCTGAATTGCAGGAACCGGCGTTGGGGAGGAAATATGGGCACGTTGGGTACGGGTCCGTAAAATCTAGCCTTACCATCCAATCATCCGTTGAAGGAAATCTCGTAAGAGATCAATACCTTCCATCTTGAAATGGTTGTTGACAAACCAGCCGTTGGACTCCCTGAGGTTGATTACTGACCGTTGCCCACCGTCCTGCTTGTCCACCAAAAAGAGATTGCTTAAAAAGCCCCGAGGGTGGAAGGAGGAGGGGGCAATAGCTCCTTTCCGAAGGAGATCTCCTACCTCCCTGTCTATCAGGGGGGGCCTGATCATCTGCAAAAACTAGTGCTTGTGGGTGACCCTTCTGGACTGAGGACCTGTAGAACTCTATCTAAAAACCTCTGATAGTCTGGAGAACCCACATGTCTGGGGCAAGCTGCTCCCAATTTTGAACAAACCAAGCTAACTGGCCTCATGCGGGAATAAGGGTAAACTCTCACCTGTTTGGAATTGGAACTGCTCTCTGGGGGCTCCTCTGGAGCCACGGTCATAGGAACCTCTCTTGCAGGGGAAGAATTCCCCTTGCTTGATCTGATCCTGGAACTTCTTGAAGGCTCTTGGAGGGCCTTTAGTGTAGAAGCGGCTGACTTAGCACCCTCTGACACAGCCAGCCCCAACAACAATTCGGAGCTGGAAGATTTTCTTGATTGAAGCCTGGGCTTTATCTAAAGAGGTAAAAGTGGCCACAAATTTGCCCAGCTCTTTTATAAATGGCTCACCAAAAAAGCCAGCCTTGTGCTACCGCGCCAGCCTCCGTAGCCACCAAATCCCCAGTTTGGGGTCCATTTTCAGGAGAAGGGAACGGTGCTGCTCTGTCGAAAGAGCCCGATTAGTATTCCCCAGGAAAGATTATAGCACGATGCGCCCACCCTGAGACTGACTCAGGGAAAAGGGAGGTGCCTGCGATTTTGGCCTGTTGTGCTAGCTCCAGGATCTTAGTGAGAGGGCCGCAAATAACCAATAACTTAAAATGGCAGTATTTCCAGGAACGGTCAATACCCTTCTTAGGGTCCCTTAAATATTTTTGCAGAAAGGTGGCCATGTGAGAATCAACCTCCGGGGTTATTGCTGCTTTACCCGGGAGGGAGGGGCAGGGACATTCTGCTCTAAGCTTTTCCCTGACCTCTTTCTATAAGGGCTTCCTCATGCGGCCTGACACATATATTTTGCAATCTTGTCCGAAGGGGCCCACTCTGCAGAACGAGGATTTATATGGTCACTCTGGGTCCAGTAAATCAGAGGGTTCCCCAGAGGCGTGATCTGGGGAGTCTGAATGCACCGGTGGGCACCAGGGCTGGAATGGGGGCTGGCTCAGGAAGGGAAATGTTAACCACAGGGGCCGGATGGGCGGTAAAAGCCTCTTGAGGCACTGAGATCCATTCCTGACTCCATTTTTCGCTTAGGCGCATGTGACTGCGCAGAGGGGGCACCCAGCAGCAAGCGGGCATCATCTAGCATGGTCTGAGGGGCCGTGCAAGTGTGCGCCATCCATCAGACGGCTTATGAAGGGGCACATGGCCGCCACCAGTGCTTGATGGATCGAGGCATCCACTGCCTCGCAAAACTCATCGTCCAAGGGTAGGACTTGGAGGACTCCTCCTCTGTGTACTCTTCCATGGCCCTTTTACCAACATCCAAGGACTGAGGTACAAATGATAATGGGGGACCAGTGTAACCATAACCGACACTATGAAAGCAGGAGCTCTGCTTGGCACCAATAGGTACTGGTGCCGTGTCGGGCAATATTTGGTGGGCCTGAAGGCACAATTTGGCAACTGGAATAGTCTCAGGATTTGGGGCTCGTAAAGCGGTGCCAGTTCACCCTAAATCTGAAGTGGGTGTCTGGTACGCCTGAGCCCAACCCCGTAATGCAGCCAGGATGAGGCACGCTGAGCGCAGTTCAAGATTAATTCACAAAGCAAATAAGTACCCGCAAACATGGACGTCAGACTACGGCATCGAATTTTTTTTACAAACCTGCTGAGCGGGCATCACCGCTTCCAGGCGGCTTGGGGAAGCACAATGGCTCTGCGGGGACGCAAGCTTGTCTAATTGCACTGAACTGAGGACAGCGCGTACCCTGCGGAGCATCGAAACGACCTGCAGCTCTTTTCCACTCTCTGGCGTGGAACTGGCCTCACCACACTCGCGCAGTCCCGAGGCTTGAGGGAAACATCACGATTGGAGTGCTGAGCGGCGATCCAGAGACAAACAGAATAAGTGACTTGAACCGCCGGCAGTAAACACCTTAACACCGCGGAATAGCAATAAATCCCCTCAAAACGGACAAACTGAAAAACGTGCACTTAACTGTTGGAGAGGAGTAAAAGAAAGAGGAAGAGTGAAGGGTTTCCTGTTATGGACATTAGGCACTGTTGATTGGCTGACTGTTTGACCTTTTCTAGGCACTGTTGATTGGCTGACTGTTTGACCTTTTCCCCTGTGTATTTTGGGAAAGTTAGTAATTTAATGTTGAAGTCTGCTGGAGTGGAAAATAAAGAAAAGGGCATAATCCTCGCCTCCGATCCTGCCATAAAAATTTGACTATGTCTGAGGTTTGCCGTGTGGGAAAACGTATGCAGAATTAAGTAGCCCTGAGTTAGTTATGCTGACAAGTTAGTGATAAAGGTAATAGGACTCCTGTTCTTTGGGAACATCTGTCAGATACTGTAGGTTTCATATGTTTATTATGAAAAGCTACGACAAAGGTAGTAAGTTATGACAAAGATAGTATTTCCAATTGATTGTGAAAGCGTGCAACACCGATAGGCCTGTAATGATAGATTGCCATTACATAAAGTTAAAGGTGAAGATAGATATTTTGTTACATGGTATCTCAGATTACAATAGCAGGCAAGGGCTTTGGCGTTGGTTGCCCCACTCTGACAAAACACTTGGAAAGGAAGATTTGCAGTGTGACAATCCTTGTTAATTTATTTTGAAAGAGGTTGTATGATGTTTTTCCAACTATAATTTTGTATACAGTTGTAATTAATTCCATGACTGTCAGCCAGCATATATGCAGTACTGGATATCTTAATTAAAGTGACAAGCCAATACTGAAGGCAAGAAGCTTGATTGGTTCATTAGGAAAAGGTTTATGTGGGATGCCATAGGTTTGATCTATTTATTATGAGACGTTATGATAAAGGTATTAGTCCGGCCCTACTTACTGTGATTGGCATTTATTAAAGCCAATATGTATTTAAGTGTAGATTGTAATTGCACTGTTCAAGACTGTAGATTAGTATTTTGTTTACCCGGATTGTCAGATTAACTTTGTAAGCAAGTGTTTTGGTTAACCCCTGAGTAAATCCTTGGGGTAGGAGATTTGAAAAATGTTAATACTTGTTAGAACTTAAGAGGGGTTGTATACTGTTTTGTGAACTGTATTTTACATGCATTTATAATTTTGTTGACAGTTAACCTGATGCCTTGTGAATAAGCTTATGCTTGATAGAACATGCCTGAGGTGACGATAGTGACACATTAACGAAAAAGGCCATGTGCTTGATTGGTTCTTACGTGAAAGTTATGTCAGATGCTATAGTACTGCTGTATTAATTAGGAAAAGTTATAGCCCAACTTATTGTGAAGAGCATATGTTAAAGGAAATAATCCCTTATGGTTGGCTTGTCATACTGTAGACGGTATTTTATTACCTAAAACCTTAGATTACCACAGTAGGCTAGGCTTTGGGTGTTGGATTGCCCAGTGACCAACCTTGAATGTAGATTTGCGCTTTTAGAATCCTTTTTATGTTTTAGGAGAGGTTGTATCTTTAGCAAAGTTATGTCAAATGCCATAAGTCTGAACTTTGTATTACAAAATGTTATGCTAAACGCAGAAGAACTGACTTATTTATTGCAACAAACCTATTTAAAAGTCAATAGGGTTTTAAGACTGGGCTAATATTGCACTGTGATAAAACCCGTAGACGGAGAGTTAAAAGGATTATTATGTATACTAAAATAGGCAAGGGTTCTGTTGCTGGCGCCTCTGATAAAATCCTAGGTTTAGATGATGTGCGCTGTGAGAATCCTGGTTAGACCCTTTTAGCATGGGTTGTATATTGATTTACCATCTCTAATTTTGTACTGATTTATACTTTAAAAAAAAAAAAAAAAACGTTTTATTGCAGAAACAACAAAGTAATTACATTCATCACTTGACCAATGTACAGTCACACTTCATGGTTACATCGTTAGTAGTTATGACATCACCTATATGACCACTGTATATTGTGCCTATCCCGTCACTCCCTTATTATTCAATCGCCTAGTGCATTTACTCCCGCCTCATCTGGGCTTTTGGGGCAGTACATGGGTGGCCTCTGTACTCATTCCACTTGTTCCACACCTTCCCCCATTTCTGGGGGCAGCCTCTGTTGGTATAGACAGTTTTTTCAGCCACCATACACCAGTCCATGTCCCTCTTCCAATCATTCATTGACGGAGTCATATCTGAGCCCCATGCCCGTGCTATATTTCTTTTGGCAATCATTAGTGCTAAAATCACTCCAGTTTGTTCTTCTCTCCCCAGGTCTGTCGCCTACCATACATTGAGTAGACACCATTTTGCCGACACGAGTAGCTCAATCCTATTTACCTCATTCAAGCACTGGATTATTGCCACCCAATAAGCTTGGATTTTCGGGCAGGACCATGTTATATGAAAGAAAGTGCCTTCCAGTCTGCAGCCCCTACGACAGAGAGCTTCTGTTCGCTTCCCCATTTTTACCAACGTAGTACATGAGATGAAGGCGCTATGGAGGATTTTGAGTTTCACCAGGCGGAAGTGGGCTCTAATAGCAACCTCCCAGGGAGAAGCAAGCGCTTCCGGCATGTCCGGGTTGTCTTTCTCCCATTTCTCCCGTAAGTGGATTAACATATCTGGGACATGATTTACTAGTTCCTTATATGTTAGTGAAATCGCCTTCTGTGTGATATGTTCCTCAAGTAATCTGTTTTCGAGTGGGGAGGAGTCTGGGAGGGACTCTCCCTTCGGTAGAACTGCCTGTAGGGCGTGTCGGAGTTGTAGGTAGCGAAACACCTCGGTGGGGGCTAGCTTGTAGGATTTCTGCAGATCTGCAAAAGGTATTACGCCCCCTGCCGCCCATACGTCTCCCACCGCCGAGAGGTCTAACAGGTCCCACTTATCGAACCCCTGTCTCTCTCCCAGGTTGTCAAGGAGGTCAAACTCCCACAAGGGTGTTGCCTGCGTGATTCTATTCTTCCACCCCATCTCACCTAGTGTTGAATGCCAAATTTGAATCGTAAGAGCTGTCGGACCTGTCAGAGGGTGTTTCTTCGGCAGGGGTATAGAGGGCGCTAAATATCCTCTCGGCTGTAGGGCCAGACGGTTTATCCAATATGCTGGTTCCGTCATAGGTTGGTGAGCCCACTGATTGACTACAGTCAGTTGTACTGCTCAATAGTATAGCTGGACATCGGGGAGGGTGATTCCCCCCCGCCCCCATCATACCATCCTCTGGTTAGTTTATTCAAAGCTATTCTCGGAGCACCACCATCCCACAGCAACTTTCTGATCTCACCCTGTATGGTTTTAAAGTAGGCTTCCTGCACTGGGAAGGGAGTATTTTGGAGCACATAGAGAAAGCGTGGCAGCGCCATCATTTTGAAAAGGGTTGCCCTGCCCAACAGGGAGAGAGGAAGCAATCTCCAATGCTGCACATCCTCTTTCAGTCAGCTCAACAGGGGATGTAGGTTTTTAGAAATAAAGGGGTCTTGGTTAGTTGTGACGAAGACTCCCAGATACCGGAAACAGTCCGTCGCAACCTGTGCCTCGCATTCTTTTGGCATTTGCGGTGCCGGCCCGTGTAGAATGAGGACCACTGATTTTGTCCAGTTAATCGTGTAACCAGAGTACCTTCAGAAGGTGGTGAAAACATTTAGGATTTTAGCAATGGAAGATCGGGGCGACGTTACATGTAGCAGGATGTCGTCTGCATATAGTGATATTTTGTCTTCCCAGTGAACTGTCCATTGAAGGCCACGTATCATTGGGTTCCCCCAGATCCAGGCGGCTAGTGACTCGAGAGCCAAAGCAAATAGTAGTGGCGAAAGGGGGCAACCCTGTCTGGTCCCACGGTGAAGCTGGAAAATTCGCGACACCGTCCCGTTCGCCTTCACTGGCGCCAATGGTGCTGTATACAAAAGTCAGACCCATGACCGTAACTGAGGTCCCACCCACATGTGCTCTAGAACCGCGAACAAAAATGGCCATTCAATCATATCAAAGGCCATACGGGCGTCGAGAGATAGCACCACCGCATCTTCTTGTATTCTCGTCGTCCGACCCAACACTCCCGGAAGACGTCGCAAGTTGAGGGCTGGGTTTCGGCCCGGCATGAATCCCGATTGATCTAGATGTATCACTTTAGTAATGATCGGGATCTGGCGACTGGCTAGACATTTTTCCAGGATTTTTGCCTCTGCATTTAGTAAGGAGATGGGCTGGTATGACCCTCATTGGTCACTTTGTTTCCCTTCTTTGTGGATTACCACAATTGAGACTAATCTTTGATCTAGGGGTAGTATACCCCTCACTTGACTTTCTTCATACATTTTTAGCAAGTGGGGTACTGTGTGCTGAGCCGTGGATTTATATAGTTCGATTGGTATCCCATTTGGGCCCAGTGCTTTACCTGATTTAACTTTCCGGAGGGCCTTCAACGCTGATTTATACTTTTTTACTATGTACTATGTTCACCTTAAATGTAGGAAATCTTATACTCAATAAATTTGGCCTGAGTTGGATAGAGTAATAAAGGGTCTACACCCGATTGGGTCATTAGGAAAAGTTATGTCTTATGCCAATTATCTGATCTGTTTATTATGAAAAACTTGAAAGAAGACAATATTGCCTATTTATTGTGAAAATCATGAGTTGTGGATGTGATACTACATTGTGTTAATGTCTGTTTACTGGCATGTTCTATGGAATTTCAGAGATTACGGTACTAAGCAGGGCATTTGGCGCAGGTTACTTCCACTGACCAGCCCTACGGGAATTATAATTGCATTGTGATAATCCTTGCCAGACCCTTTTTGCAGCCGTTCTGCTGTGAAAAGGGTCTAGCAAAGAATATGAAGAAATAAGTTAATCCATTTCCACTATTGGCTCTATTGTATTGAGTAACCTCATTTTGCCTGATCACTAGCACATCAGCCTGAAAGTAAGTGCGCTTCAGTATCTGGGCTGGTGCCCAGCTTTACGTTTTATATTTTTTACTTTTCTTGGGCCCTTTTCATATTTTCTTTCTTTATTTTTTATAATAGCGCAACTCCGCACCCCACACAGTCCTATTGGGCTGCCTGTTAGCCACTCATTTAATCTCCAGTGTGCTGCTTCCTGCGCAGTCACTATTCCGAAACTGTATGGCCACCTTGGAATGGTATTGTCCATGGAATATCATTGTTGTACCATTCCATGATGCCCACCATGTTTAGAAGCATTATGTTGGCCACCGTGGCTCGCAGCAGTGAAATACCTTCAGTTTAAAATTTGAAAACGGTTACCCAGAGCGATGTTTAATGAGTAACTATCTTGGAATGGTATTTTGCATTGTGTATCATTGTGTTTGTGGCATGTGTAGCTATAGATACACATGCTGTGCATACTCCTGCCGTCCAGTGGTGGACTCAGATGTGTAGATCTTATTTTTGTTCAATGAAGTCTTTCGAGTCAGGCCTCGAGAAATCTACTTGCCCACTTGCTATGGGGAGTTAGATTTTACCAGACCCAGCTATAGTTGGGGCCTACTCGTTTATTCTGGCAACTTGACAGAAGAGGTTTTCTGTTCCCTCAGAAAGTGAAGGAGCAATAATGATGACTTTAAATCTTGTTAAACTTCTCACATTTGTAATGTATACGGACCGAGGTCAGAAGTCAGTTTACATCTTGTTACAATTACTTTTCTTTCTCTGACTGCAGAGTTCCAGGATTTTGTAAAGTGTACTGTCTGACATGCTATACAAAGAGCGTGAAATGAAAGGCTGTTAGTTTTTTTCCTAACAGACACACAACATTTAAATAGCTAATAAGTAAACTTGTACAAACATTTCAAAATATATTTCAGTAGTTATGAAAGCCCTGTTTTTCGAATTCTGTATGAAAACAATATTTTAATGGGATGAAAACAAATCAGAACACTTTACTTGGTGATGGTCAAAAGATAAATGTTTGCTGAAACCCAATTTTCACAGATTGTTTATACACTATATAGTTTTATCAGTGAAACTGCATGTTAATGGAAAATGTTTTGGCCATTTCCATGGGCAGTTTACTTTCTGTAAGTGACTGTGCGCTGCCACATCATGCTTTAGTAATATATTTATTAAAAGTGAGTTTTTAAACATGAACTGAGAAACACTCATGCCCCTGCCCTGATGGCAATGCTATGAGTGAACTAAGAGGCAAGTCAGAGAACATGTGTACGCTATGTGTGGGTAGATTAACATTATACATGGAGCAAACTTTTAGTCTAATCAAACAAAAGTTTTTTTGTCTTCAGAAATGCTGAACTCTCATATTTGAGGTTGCTCTCAAATGTGATAATTTAGAAAAAGTCGGCTCTATAAAATAAAATATTTTCCATGGATCACACAATTTGCGACCAGTTTACTGGTCAAGTACATTACAGTTGGGTCAAGTAGATTATTCCAGTTACTAGACCTGCAAGTCTTGTAACATTTTTATGAATTTTTGAGACCTGTAGCCATAAGGTATAGTGACTCCTCGCTTAGAGTTAGCATAGCGTATGAACATTGACTCCATATTTGTATTGTTTTCTTCCGCCATCTGGTTCAGATGTGCTTCGTCGGGTCTCTGAGACGATGCCGTGTGGCGACCTTCGGGGTCTCTTGCTTTCAGTTTCTGATAAGCTTAGAACAATCTGTGCACTCCTTTTTTCTCAACGTTCTGGTTGACTGTTCTGCCTCGAAGCTGAAATTCTCAAGCAGGGTCTCTGCCCTGGTTGGGCCCTTTTTTGCGTGTCTTGTTTTAGAGAATGGACTCAGCGTGATGTAAACACCTTTCAGATACTGTCCACAGTGTATTTTTCAAGTACTTGTGGACAGACCAGCACTCAATCTGCAATTTGGGCCTCTCTCCAGACCATAACGAGGCCTTCTGCTCCGCCTGCCTTGCGGTTGCAGAAGCCCATCCGTAATCTTTGACAGTCTGCTTGCACGGCGTGCCATGGAACAGCAGAGAGACAATGAGAACCCCGGTAGCATTGGAGAGGATCTCCACTGGTGAAACGTTGAGGATGTTGACACTGGGCAAGTCACAGCTTTCAGCCCGGAACCAGAGTCCCTGTCGGAATCGGAGGATCCAGATCTTTAACCGACACCGGCCCAGCGACAGAGCATGCACTCATAGAGTACCACACCCTGTTGGAAGTGGCCCTTTCTGAAGGGTCATCGCAAACCTTTTGCCTTCCTCCTCCTCTTTTCTGACCTCCTTTTTACTGGCTTTAGTACTCTGCACACGTTACCACTGCTAAACGGTGCTAAAGTGCTTGTGCCCTCTCCCTAAAACATGGTAACATTGGCTCATACCCAATTGACATATTTTATTTTCTTATAAGTCCCTAGTGCAGTGCACTACATGTGCCTGGGGTCTGTAAATTAAATGCTACCGGTAGGCCTGCAGCACTGCTTGTGCCACACACCTAAGTAGCTCCTTAACCATGTCCCAGGCCTGACACTGCAGGGCCTGTGTTTGCAGTTTACTGCCACTTTGATTTGGCTTTTAAAACTACTTGTCAAGCCTTAAACTTTTATTACACAAAAGTCACCTCTAAGGTAGGCCCTTGGTAACCCAAAGGGCAGGAGGGCGCTATGTAAGTAAAAGGTACGACTTGTACTTTTATGTTTTACATGTCCTGGTAGTGACAAACAGTCTATTTAGTTTTTCACTACTCTGAGGCCTACTTCTCTCGTAGAATAGTATTGTGAATTCCTTAAAATATTTCAAAGCTGTAATTCCTGATCAGAGAGGAGTAGCTTTTTGTGTGTCATATGTTGGGAATGGTCTTGATAAATCTAAGTTGGATTTAACATTACTGTTTTAGCAATGCCACTTTTAGAAAATGGACATTTCTCCTCGCTTAGCTTTTTCGTGCCTTTCAGCCTGTCTCCAATACACGTCTGGGTTGGGTGACAGTTACACTTTGTGCATTCCCTCTCGACTGCCACAAACACAGGAAGGTAAGGCTCATCAGCATTCTGAGTACTTATCTGCATTCTGATGGATCTTCCTGGGCAAGGAAGAATGGGAGGGACTGACACTTTCACTTCAATAGGTAGTGTCCTGTCCACACACAAAGCACTGATTTATTCTACAGATTGGATTGTTGTCGTTTTGGTCATATTTTAGTCAGGTAAATATTCTCCATTTTTCTAAAGTGTTGTGGAGTCTTTGTAGTGTATTTACTATGTTGTATGAGTTATTACACAAATTCTTTACGTATCGCCTTCCAAGTTAAGCCTGCTTGCCTGAGCCAAGCTACCAGAGATTGAGCCCAGGATAATATAGGATTGTTTTGTGACTTACCCTGACTAGGGTTGTGGTCCCTACTTGGACAGGGAGAGCCCCCCTCCCCACCACCACTACATTATATGATGTCCCATACAGGCAAGACCAACGGGATGCTCTATGGGATGATTATGAGGAAGTTCCTGCAGGGCCCAACAACACAGATTTGTACCCTGCAAAGCCTTCTACCCCTGATGACACCACATTGTATCATGAGATTGTCCAGAGAGCAGCTAATTTTCACAAGGTGGATTTACATTGCATACTAGAGGAAGAGGATTTCCTAGTGGAAACCCTCACTCATACACAGTTGGCCACCCAATTGCTGCCAGTGCTTAAGGGCATGCTTAAGCCAAATCAGGAAGTGTTTATAGGCCCGGTAAAGGCCAGAATTGTCACACCAATAGTCGACAAGAAGTATAAACCATCACCCTCTGACCCACCATATATTACAGTGCAAATCCCACCGACTCATTGTGGTACATGCCGCATATGAGGGCCAATGCCCAGGCATGCTTTGTCCCCTGTAAAGAAAGTAAAAAATTGGACGCATCAGGGAAAACGGTTGCAGCACAGTCAGCGACACATTGGCATATTTCCAATTTGGTAGGTTTGTTGACGCGATATGATCATGCCCAGTGGGATGATATGAGGGAGCTTGTACAGCACCTAGCGGAACTGTGCAAACAAAGGATTCAGGAGACTGTTGAAAGGGCAGACAATCTCAGATACATCTATCAGATGTGCCCTTGATGCGGCGGACACTCCCCCTAGTGGAATAAACTCTAGCATTCTCTTCCAGGGGATACTCATCAATAGTCATAAGCACTGAATTATCCCCGCCCACCTGCGGGATCCCGGAGCATATAGAAATATACATATATATATGTGTATGTTGGGGATCACAAGTGCATAGCACTTCCGCGACATACATATATACATGTATATAAATACATAAATATGCAGCCTAACATAATTCCAATAAGGCAAAATGCCAAAATTACAAAGGTTTTCCCTGTACAGACAATCTCCTATATACACTCTGTAATAGAGAACATACACTGTAATAGTGTCATACAAGAAAACCTTTATTTTCAGTAAAGGAAAAAACATGTAATAGCAGGCAGTTGGCCCATAGGCTGCATAGCTGAATAAATATCACCGTACAGTAAAACACTGGCACCTTGCCTTTAAGGCTTCCAAGAACTTGGACACTTTGCCTTTAAGGCCTCCAGGAGACCCTCTGCTCCCATCATGCACCACAGGTGACAGAGGTCAGTTCTTTTTCCGGCTCCTTCTATGAGGATCCTGGAGCTTGAGCTCAACAGTTTTTCTGACTTTCCTGTCAGGAATTGTTTTCTTCTTTGGTTTTTTGCGTTTTTCCTGTGCTGGCAGTGGTTTATTACCATTCTCTGACAAAATTTTCACTCTTTTTCTGTCAGAATGCCGGCTCTTTTCCGCAAATGTCCATCCTGTGGAAAGAAGATGGCCATCTCAGATCCACACTCCGTGTGTATCGCCTGTCTTCCTTCCAGTCACAAGCCTGACACTTGTTATCATTGTCAGAGGTTTTCTGCGAGGACTCTTCGCGACAGGGAGAGGATTCGCCTTCAAGCTGTGCTCGAGAGAGGAAAAGCCCGGCTGGAAAGTGGCCTTGCGTGTCAAGAGCCCTCCTCTCTTCAGGAACACAGACGTCAGCATCATTCTGCCTCAATATCGAGGAAACTGCAGATTCCGGACTGTTCGCCGTCGACGTCGTTGCCGCCGTCGAAGAAGCGACCAACACAATCCGACGTCGAGACTGCGTGAGTCTCCGTCGTCGAGAAAGGCATTGACGTCGAAGCATACTGCCTCGGGCTCGAGGTATGTTCATGGCGAAGGTCGATCGACGTCAAAACACCCATCGACGTCGAGACATCCATCGACGTCAAGGCACTCTCCGTTGCCTCCCCGTAGGTCGACGTCGAGAAGTTTGCCGACGGCAAAGGTGCCTCGAGACCAGTCGACGTCGAAGACTGCGAGGCCATTGACGTCGAGGAGGCAAGAGCGTTCGACGTCGAAGTCACTGAGTAGACGGTCGACGTCGAAGACATCTTTGAGGGAGGTGAGGTCGCCCTCGAAGACAGCGAAGTCCTTAACTCCTCCTATCCATCATCCCACGTCAAGGGAGAAGTCGACGTCGAGGGAAAAACACAGTTCGACGTCGAGGCGCTCGACGTCGAGAGCTAAAGAGCCTGCTGTTGCCTCGGATGAGGTTAGAGCTGCATCTCTATCGTCCTCAAAATCTGGATCTTCTCCAGGACTGCATATTGTCCAGATCTCCCCGGAGGGCTCACCGGTGGTTGGTGAAGATGCACGGAGCAGGAAGTCTAAGGCCCTCAGTAGCCCGGGGTCGGACTTTTCCCGTACCTATTCTCCTTCACGTTTGTCCAGGGATTCTCCATCCCCTAAAACACCTCGAAGATCAAGGTCACCGACTGTGGTTTCTTCCAGAAGGAGGAGTCCAAGCAGATCATGATCTCCACATGCCCGCCATGCTCGATCAAGGGACAGATCTCGCTCTTATCATTCTTCTCCGAAGAGAAGACGGCATAGGTCTCCCACCTGGTCTTCTCCCACCAGGTCCTCTATCAGAGACTATTCTCCAACATTGACGGCTACACCTCCATCAAGAGTTTCTCCAATTGATGACCTCAGCACCTTTAATGAGGTTCTCTGTAGAGGAGCAAATAAGCTGAACATCTGTCTGTCCCGGCTGTTTCCTCCTCAGTGATTTTCGAGACTTCATCATCGCTCCTCGGCTCGGCCTTTGCTTCCTCTTGTCCCAGGCCTTCTCGAACCTGCTATGCAGACCTTTTTGACACCGGCAACAGTGGGAGCTGTTCCTTCCCGAATAGCTAAAAAGTACAAGGCTCCGGACCAAGATCCTTTGTTCCTTCGATCGGATCCTCCTCCGGATTCCATCATTGTGGCGGCGGCTAGAAAGACTCACTCATCTAGGTCTTCCTCCTCAGCACCTCCGGATAAGGATAGTAAACTGATGGACTCTTTAGGTAGAAGGATGTGCAACACTTCAGCTTCTATCATGAAGGTCGCCAGTGCCTCCGCTCTGCTGGGGAGGTATGAAAGATCCTTGTGGGATTCACTGGGACGTTTTGCGGACAAACTCCCAAAAGAGGACCAGCAAGACTTTCGAGAAATACTGCAAGAGGGAGGTCTAGTGGCTAATCAGGTGATTAGTGCTTCCGCTGACTCATCCGATCTGGCTGCCCATGGATACTCCCATGGTATCTGTTCGAGGCGTTCTGCTTGGTTACGCTTGACTGGCCTCAAACCAGACGTCCAGCGGAAGATAACCAACCTGCCTTTCAATGGGTCTTCTCTCTTCGGGCCGCATGCGGAAGAGGAAATGGCGAAGATGAAAGCAGAGCTGGACACGGTGAAAGCTGTGGGTGTCGAGAAACGGAAGGAATTTCGTAGGCGCTTCCGCCCTTACGATAAACGCCCGTACCAACAGAGGGTTCAAACCCCTCAGTGGTCGGCTCCGGGTCAACAGCAGCAGCAGAGGTCTCACTTCCACCAACGGAGACCAGGAAGAGGGACCAATAGACAACAGGCCTCTACCTCAAAGCAGCCATCAAAGCAATGAGGGAGTGCTTCCTCTAAACACGTGTGCCACTCCGGTAGGAGGAAGTATCGCATATCATCGGGAGGAGTGGAGAAACATAACCAACGACAAATGGGTGTTGAATATTGTTCAAAATGGATACTTGCTACGGTTCAAGATCCCACCTCCATCGGTTCCTCCGGACGGAGGAGTCCGCTTGTGTCATCACATTTTACACGAGGAAGTAAACGGTCTTCTACAGAAAAAAACCATAGAATACGTCCCTGTTCATCAGAGGCGCCAGGGGATATACTCTTGGTATTTCCTGGTCGAAAAAAGAGGTCCGAGTGTAGAATACAGACCAATTCTGGACTTGCGCATCTTGAACAAATACATCCGCAAAGAGACATTTCGGATGCTTGCCCTGCACCAGATCTTCCCCCATCTACATCAAGTAGACTGGATGTCCTCCATAGATCTGCAGGACGCTTATTTCCACATTCCAGTGTCCAGGAAACATCGGAAATTTCTCCGTTTTCAAGTTGCTCTACGTCATTTTCAGTTTTGAGTCCTACCTTTCGGACTGAAGTCAGCCCCACGGACATTTTCAAAGTGCATGGCAGTGGTGGCGGCTTTTCTCCGCAGACGCAAAATATTCGTTTACCCATATCTGGACGACTGGCTCCTGAAGAGTTCAACTCCATCCCTGCTTCAGTCTCATCTTTCCTACAGTCTCCAGTTACTGAACAAGTTGGGTCTACGAGTCAATTTCAAAAAATGGATTCTCAATCCGACCCAGAACATTCACTACCTAGGGTCGTCGCTGGACACCGCGGAGGCAAGCGTGTGTCCTTCGGCGGAGAGGTTTTCATCAATCAGAATCAAATGCCGAGAACTCCTGCAGACTCACCACCCAACAGTCCGACAAGTGTCCTCTCTCCTGGGCTCCATGGCTTCCTGCATCTTCATAGTTCCCAATGCCAGATTGCACATGCGTCCCCTGCAGCAAGCTCTGGAAGACCAGTGGGTGCAAGCGTCAGGCAGCTGGGAGGATCGGATCACTCTGTCCCAGTCTGCCAGGGACTCCATCATGTGGTGGACAAAGCGGTCACATCTAATGAAAGGTGTTCCCTTCCATCAAGAGACTCCGACTCAAACTATAGTGACAGACGCCTCCCTGCAAGGTTGGGTGGCTCATATGAATCACCTTCAAGTGCAAGGGCTGTGGTCTGGACACAGAGAGGGGATACCATATCAATTTTCTGGAGTTGAGGGCCGTCCAACTAGCCCTCAAATCCTTCTTTCCGTCTCTTCAGTCCAACTCCCTCTTGATTCAGACAGACAACACCACGACGATGTTTTATCTGAACAAGCAGGGAGGCACCAGGTCCAGAATTCTGTCCCAGGAGGCACAAGCCATTTGGAAGTGGCTTCTGGCACGGCATCTCCCCATCACGGCTGTCCATGTGCCGGGCGTCCTAAATGTACAGGCGGACTTCCTAAGCAGAGAGTTCGTAGAAGCGCACGACTGGGTGCTAAACACCGAAGTGGCTCAGGATATCTTTCAAAGATGGGGTGTGCCGGACATAGACTTGTTCGCAGATGCAACAAACGCCAAATGCCCCGTCTACGCGTCCAGGTATCACCAACCAGGTTCAAGCGGGAATGCTCTGTTGATAAGATGGTCTCAGAGCTTACTTTACGCTTTTCCTCCACTGCCTCTCATTCCAGCAGTGATCACGAAGTTCTACAAGACCAACTCCAGGATGATTCTGATCGCTCCGGAGTGGCCACGCCAGTGGTGGTACCCGGATCTTCTACAACTTTCCGAAGTTCCGCAACAGAGATTGCCTTGCCGTCCGGACCTACTATCCAAGAGCCAGGGGAGAGTGTTTCACCCCAACCTTCCTTCCCTCAGGCTGACAGCATGGCTCCTGAAGTCTTGCAGTATGGACACTTAGACTTGCCAGCGGACTGTATGAACATCCTTAAGGAAGCGAAAAGACCTTCTACCAGGGCTTCCTACGCTTTCAAGTGGAAACGTTTTTACCTATGGTGTTTGAATAATGGTCATGACCCAGTTAGAGGGCAGGAACAGGTCATTTTGCCGTATCTCTTACACCTGGCTAAGTCGGGCCTGCAGTTTACATCTATCAAGGTACACTTAGCAGCAATAACGGCATATAGAAAATCACCTTCACAGGGTTCTTTTTCAAAATGCCAGTGGTGAAAGATTTTCTTGAAGGGTTAAAAAGGTATACCCACCAGTACGAGCCCCTTCTCTTCCTTGGGAGCTCAACGTGGTCCTTACCAAACTGATGGGCGCACCTTTTGAACCAATACACAAGTCCTCCCTGCAGCACTTGTCCTGGAAAGTGGCTTTTTGGTTGCTATCACGTCGGCTCGTAGAGTCAGCGAGATACAAGCATTATGTTGTAAGGAACCCTACACTGTTTTTCACTCAAATAGGGTAGTTCTCAGAACTCATCCAAGTTTTCTGCCGAAAGTGGTTTCAGATTTCCACATTAATCAGGTTATCACTTTGCCTACCTTCTTCTCTAATCCTTCTACACCTCCTGAAAGGGCCTTACACTCGTTAGACCTTAAGAGGGTGTTGAAGTTTTATCTGGATAAGACCAAGGTAATAAGAAAGACGGACCGCTTGTATGTCAACTACGGTCCCATTAATACAGGATTAGCAGCCTCTAAAAGGTCTATTTCAAGATGGATAGTCTCCTGCATATCTCTAGCCTATCAATTAGCTAATAAGTCTCTTAAAGCCTAAAGCGCATTCAACCAGAGGAAAGGCCTCTACTACGGCCCTCCTCAGGAACGTCCCTATGGCAGAAATCTGCAAAGCAGCTACATTGCGGTCTGTTCATATTTTCTCTCGCCATTACTGCTTAGATTCAGATGCTCAGGAGGATGCCCAAGTGGGGCAAGCCTCACTGAGGAATCTATTTGCTTAATGTCATGTTAAGATGATCTGTTTTTCAATACGATTTGCTCGTCCGCGAGGTAGTGGGTATGGGCTTGCTACTCTATTCAGTGCTTATGACTATTGATGAGTATCCCCTGGAAGAGAAGGATTAGTTACTTACCTGTAATCCTAGTTCTCTTCCAGGGGTATACTCATCAAAGTCATAAGCAACCCTCCCTCCTCCCCGGACGAGCATTTTTAGTATATTTCGGTAGTGATTGCATTTTATAATCGGATTGCTACAAGTTAGTACACCGTGCAAAAAGAACTGACCTAACTGTCACCTGTGGTGCATGATGGGAGCAGAGGGTCTCCTGGAGGCCTTAAAGGCAAAGTGTCCAAGTTCTTGGAAGCCTTAAAGGCAAGGTGCCAGTGTTTTACTGTACGGTGATATTTATTCAGCTATGCAGCCTATGGGCCAACTGCCTGCTATTACATGTTTTTTCCTTTACTGAAAATAAAGGTTTTCTTGTATGACACTATTACAGTGTATGTTCTCTATTACAGAGTGTATATAGGAGATTGTCTGTACAGGGAAAACCTTTGTAATTTTGGCATTTTGCCTTATTGGAATTATGTTAGGCTGCATATTTATGAATTTATATACATGTATATATGTATGTCGCGGAAGTGCTATGCACTTGTGATCCCCAACATACACATATATATATGTATATTTCTAATGCTCCGGGATCCCGCAGGTGGGCGGGGTTAATTCAGTGCCAATGACTTTGATGAGTATACCCCTGGAAGAGAGCTAGGATTACAGGTAAGTAACTAATCCTTCTTATCAGAAGACACACTTTGCTTCGTATCTCTGGCTTTAACCCAGAACTTCAACATCATGTGATCAACATACCGTTCGATGGAGAAACTCTATTCAGAACTCAAGTTGATCAGGTGCTGGAAAAAATAAAAAAGACACAGATATGGCCAAAGCAATGGGAGCCCTACAGTTGCCATCCCCTCGGGCTACTTTTCGCCGCACACAGTTTTTTTGGTGCTTCCAAAATCACCTCCCCGAAGGTGCCCACCTCCTATCGAAGGCCGAAACAGCAAACACAAGCTACTGGGATACTCTAGAGGTTCCTTCAGGGGAAATAATGCATGCTAAAGGTAGGGCAGAGGTGGGGTGGCTAAGTCAGCCGCCGCAAGTGATTTCCTTTCTCTCTGCCCGAGCACACACCACCTGTCGGATGGAGACTGCAGGGGTTACTGCCACAATGGCTCAATATCACTTAAGACCAGTGGGTCCTGGGTATTGTGGAGCTCTGTTACTGTCTGGAGCTCACTGCCACACCCCTAAACATCCCACTACGCCTACGTCTCCTTCGTCTTTAACACCAACACCTCCTTCAAGAGGAAGTAAATGCCTTCCAAGGCCCGAAAAATCATAAAAATGTTACTAGACCTGCATGTCTAGTAACTTTTAAATTCTACTTGACCTAACTAGTAATTTACTTGACCTCTGTCTCTGAAAGCCGATCAAATGTGACGAGATAAGATTTAAAGGCATCTGTATTGCTCTTTCACTTTGTGAGCAATAAAGATGCCTTTAAATCTTGTTGTCTTGTCACATTTGCTCCACTTTCAGAGACAGACGTCAAAAGACAGTTTGTCTCCCTACTTGCCAGAAAGGGGGAGTAGGCCCTAAAAATAGCTCGTCCTATTTAAATCTGGCTCGCCATAGCGAGCGGGCGAGTGGATTTTTTGAACCCTGCCTTCTTACACAAGGGAGCCATAGAGCTAGTGCAACCCCACCAGCGCAACACAAGGGTGTACTCCCTGTATTTTCTAATTCCCCAAAACGACATGTCTCAGGTCCATTCTAGACCTAGATTTCCACATGGTCACTCTACAGTTTGTCATACCACTTCTGATGCAAGGCGACTTCATGACCGCCCTAGACTTGAAGGACGCCTTTTTACACATCCCAATCCACACAGCACATCGATGTTACCTCAGATTTGTGATAAGAGACTAACATTACCAATTCAAGGTTCTGCCCTTTGGGGTCACCACTGCATCCAGGGTTTTCACTAAATGTTTGGCTGGGGTTGCAGCTCTTCTACGGAGGAGTGGCATCCACTTCTTTCCTTACCTCAACGACTGGCTGATAAAAAGCTCAAATGAGTATCACTGCCTTGTCCACATGCATCACACTTTGGATCTACTCCACAATCTGGGCTTCACCATAAATGTGGAAAAATCCCATATGCAGCCATTGCAGATTCAACCCTTTTTAGGGGGGAAACAGCCTTTACAACGAGGTTTTTACCTCGTTAAGACTTTACCACGCATTTTTTAGTGCAGATATTTTTACCGCGAATATGCATTTAAAACGAATGCCAATACAACGCATTTAAGGTAAGTTGGGGGGGTCTCCCCCACAAATGCATTGTTTTTAAATATAAAAACAATGCGTGGTATTGGCATGCGTTTTTAAATACATTTTCGCGGTAAAAACATGCGCGCTAAAAAAATGCGTGTAAAAGGCATGCAAGGTAATAAATAGCATGCGATGTACCGTCGTACAACCTTTTTAGGGTCCATCTTAAACTCGATTACAGGAAAAGCTGATCTCAGTCTCGCTTAAGTCCTGGCTTTTCAGTCCCTGCTGCCTGTTTTTCAGCCAAATCGTCAGCTGTTTCGATAGTCATGAGCCTACTTGGTATGATGGCTTCTTGTTTCGCCATAGCATCGCATGCCGCCTACACATGCGTCTGCGACAACAGTGCTTAGCAGAACAGTGGTCATAAGCGGAGGGTCAGTGGAGAGATCTAGTGTTGGTAAAGGCCAGCACCCATCACTCTTGGCAGTGGCGGAGCAGCAAAAATTTGCTGAGGGACAGGCCCTTTCGCAGGTGACCATTACCACATACTAATCCCTCACGGGCTGGGGGGCACACCTACAGAACATCAGTTCAGGGCCTGCGGTCTCCCCTACAAAAACATTTTACATAAACTCCCTGGAGTTGTTGCCAGTTAAGTTGACACTCAAGGCATTCTTCAGCCACATTCATCAGAAAACAGTCCTTATCAAGTTAGATAACATGAATGATCTGTATTACCTTCAGAAATGGGGCACACACACTCACCCCAACTGTCGAGATTAGCACAGAATATTTGGCAGTGGGCAATACACCATGAGGTTCACCTCCTAGAGGATAATTTGCCTGGGGTGGACAACAGCTTTGCAGAAACAAGTCCACGAGTGGGAATCGCTTCCAGAAGTCCTGTTACATTTTCAGGGGGAGGGGGGTTGGGAATGATGTCCCGACATAGATCTGTTTGCAGTCGCTGAAAACGCCAGATCCCAAGCTTCTCCTCCAGGATCCTACAGTTCAGGGGAAATGCACCGTGGGTGAACTGTGAGGGATATTTGCCTATGCTTTTCCGCCTCCTCCAGTCCTTCCATGCATGGTGCTGAAACTACGGCAGACCTCTCTCGCATTAATTCTGGGCTCAAACATGGGTCAGACAACCTTTGTTCACAACCCTCCTCAAGCTCTCGGCGATTCCCCATGAGAAGCTCCCCAACAGGCCAAACCTTCTCACCAGCACCAGGGGACCCTAAGACATCACAATCCCAAACAACTCAACCTAGCGATCAGGCTCCTGAAATCCTAGAGTTGGGATACCTAAATTTACCCCGAGAGAAGCTCCTCTTCTCAACACTAGACCGGTTATGCAAAAAAGGGGAAGAGATTTGTTCACTACTGTCTACTCAAACACATTGATCTTCTAAAGCCAACAGTGCAGGACATTGTCTGCTACCTGTTGTACTAGCAACGCTCATGACTTTCATACACATCTATTTGTCAACACTTGGCAGCAGTGGCAGCATACTTGCAGAACAGGAAACACTCATCACTGTTTAGAGAACTGTAATTAAAGCTTTCATGGAAGGGCTTAAAAGTGTTAACCCTCCCAGCCTACCCCAAGTCCCATCATGGAATCTAAATATATTCCTCACAAGACTGATGGGGCCCCCCTGTGAGCCCCTTCATTCTTGCTCTCTACAATTTGTCCTAGAAAGGGTTATTGTACAATTTCTGTCCTAGAAAGGGGCCTTCGCAGTTGCCATTGCCTCACTTGAATACATAAACGAGATTCAGGCGCTAACTTTAGAGGAACCATTTTTGAAGGTTCACACCGACAAGATAGTCCTCAGGACTAATCCAAAATTCCTGCTCAAGGTGATGTCTTTCTTTCACCTTAACCAGATCGTAGAACTGTCAGTTTTCTTCCTGTATCCAACCTGAGTAGCAAAGTGGGAACTTCATACACTAGACGTAAATAGATCCCTCATGTGCTACATTGACACGGCAAAACCATTTCATAAGACTCAACAGCTATTTGTGGACTTCTTGAAACCATACAAAGGAACTGGTATTTCAAAGCAGGAAATTCGCAATGAATAGTCAAGTGTATTCAGGCCTGCTATGCCAAAGCTAAAAGACAGCTAGCTCCCTAACCCTCCAAAGCCACATTCTACACACAAAAAGGCAGCCTCAATGGCTTTCTTAGGCAACATTCCAATAACTGACATTAATAAAGCTATCTGGTCCACACCGCAAACTTTTACTAAATGCTATAATATGGAATTCCCAGCGAGACAGCAGGCCGAAGTGCGTTAAGCTGTTTTGTATATGCTTTTCCAATGTTCTACAACATGCTCTGGCGAGCCACTGCCTTAGAGGAAAAACTGCTTTTCAGTCTATGCACCGAGTGCATATCTACAGCTACACATGTCACAAGCGGAAAATGTTACTTACCTTGTAGATATCGGTTTGTGGCATGTAGGTCTGTAGATTCACTTGTGCACCCTCCTCCCCGAAAGTCTTTAGTTGTTGCAAATAACTTCCTTCATCTATCATTTCTTCTTAAAGCATGGACATCTTTATTATACTTTAGCCACCTGTATCCGCCTGGCGGGAAAGCAATCAAACTATGGAGTCTATGTTCATGCATAATGCTAACTAAAGGACAAGTCACTATACCTCGTTTCCCGAAAGATTTCTTCGAACAAAAACACGTTGTGCAAGTCCGGGCCCAACACTAGATGTCAGGAGTATGCACAGCATGTGAATCTGCAGCACTATATGCCATGAACAGATGTCTACAGGGTAAGTAACATTTTCCTTTCACCTCTCGAAACAACCCACAAATTGCTTTTCCATGTTGCAACTATGTTGCAATTACATACTCTCTTCAATACGGGTGCAGTACAGCCACCTACTACTACGTTTCGTTATATTTTGGTATTGCAAACCTATGCGCGCCCTGTTTTGGTGGTGATGTGTATTCTTTTTTCTGCCTTTTTTATTTTAGCTTCCATATGCTTGTGAGTTTTTGTGTCCGTTTTATTGCAGGTGGGTAAATTCAAGGATGAATCAGTGGGTTGATGAATGGATGTATGTGGGCAAGGATGAGTGAATGAGTTTGTGTGATGAGTTACTAAGTGCTTAAGCCCATCAGTGACTGAAGAGGTGCTATTATTCGTAAGTCAGACCTATTGGCATTACCAGTACTTGTGAACTATAAGAAGATATTTACACAGGCTTCAACTTGTGCATCATTAAAAGATGTATGTATGGTTTGAGATGTGTTGGAATTGTTGTGGTTCTTACATATAAATTTGTTTTTGTTAATTCTGTAGAAAAATATCTCCAGAATTTGCTAACTCTTAAAGTAGTTGTGAGATAACATGTACTTCTATATTTCTAGGTTGGTCATAAGTGAACACTAAGCTTTTCAGCTGGATGTTACAATGATTTCATGAGAATATAAGTAGTTACTTTCCTGCAAATAAATTTTGTCAATCATCTAGTTTTGTTATAGTCTGGTTTCTCATTGAAGAAAGACACAGCAAATGTTAAATGATTTGCTGAAATGACTCAACATTTGAAGTACTGAAGACTTCATAATATGAAGGCTTATACTGTCGCTCAACTGTGTTGAAGAAGAAATCATAATTTGTGTATATTTTAAGTGCATTGTCTTGTAATATATAAAGTCTAAAGATTAAAAGCAGCCATGACTTATCATTTTAAACATGTATTTCCTTGATGTCTGCAAGGCTACCAGCGTCGGCTTGATATATACCTTAATTAAATCAACTAGGGAAAGCAGTCTTATGGAGCATGTGAAACAAGAAGGTAGATCCAGTGTCTTCCTCCTCAGACTCCCCAATTGCAGCCAACATTCACTTTGCAATGCTTTTATCTACTGTGGCCAGTATCTGCCCATGGCTCTGGTTCCATGTGCTTGAGGCTACTACACACAAAAAGTGAAAAATCCTCTAAAGGAATTGCATGAAAACAGACAAGCATGTATTTGCCTTTGACGATCCTTGCTGGCTGAGTGGCTGGGGACAGGGGGAAAGTGGTGATTAGACTAGCGAGACTATTTCCAAATTGAGTTGAACCCTTCTTATGAGACTTAAAATGGTTCTGGTGAGCTTGATGTGAATGCTGTCGGATCGTAGACTTTGCCTTCATAATACCCAGTAAAGGGAGCTGTACTAGAATAATCCTAAAAAATTGACTGCTACGCCTTCCTTGTAGAACTTAAATATTCTAGAGACACAAATAATCAAAATAGGGTAATTTCCCAATCTTTTAATATTTCCATTTAATCCTCAATGTTTCTACTTTATACAGCCATGCGGGTAGTGACATAGAGGTTTTGTAAGGCCCTTCCTGTTAGGTCGGTTGTTTCGATGGTGAAGTTTGTTGGCTAACAGCTACCATGGAAATGGAATGTGTTTGACTTTTGAACCCTCAAGTCTGGCAGTGTTTTCTGAGAATCTCTGTGCTGATAATACAAATAAAATAGGAACTCATTTGGTTCCCAAACATATGGTAGAGACAATTGCATTAAACCACTACCACACCTAAAAAGAGCCTTTGTGTCTTTGAATCAGTTGTAAGCAGAGACAGAACACCCAATGCTTAGTGTTTGCAAAAATAAAAATTTGTTGCATCCCTGACTGACAAGTTTCTTGATATAAGGGAAAAAATATATAGCTGCTTCTACTTTGGTAAATTTATATAACCTTCTAAGGGATGTAAAAGTGCTAAATCTGAGAATATAAATGCAATTACAGTATAATTCTAGGGAGACAAAAGAGCTGTCCCATTAGGAAGATCATGTGTAACGCCTGTATATTTGATTGGGTGCTTCCAGCTTAAATGCTATGTTGCTGCCTTGCAAATGGCTTTTTATAGATCCCTAGTTCACCCAAAGAGTCAAGTGGCCACCAGAAGAGTTATGGGGACTTCTGATAACACTTGTATGAGTGAACGTTAAGGAAGAAATAGTCAATTTCTTTACAATTATCATGGTAATACAACTAGTAAAAATCAATGGGTGATTTATGTCATAAATATAATCTATATAAAATATAATACAAATATAAATTCACTAACTGTTGTAGAACAATTAAAGGTTTGTGCCATTTGGTCACTTTCTGAATTGTCAAAAGGTTGGAAAGAGAATATGAACTACTGTGTGTCATGTTGACTTGAAAAGTAACACTCCGCTGCTCTTTCTGACCAACCCCCTGACATTGTCATTGAAACTATGGAATAAAATTTTTTAAAAAATGGACAGCAGCCAGCCCAGATTAGATGAAAAAGGATGATTGCCACAGGGCTTCCACCTGTACAAATATCTTTAAATGGGATGTATTCAGAAGCGATCCTTCGTATGTTTGAAATAGAAGGTAGTTTGACGTTTTTTAGATCAGCCTGCTTCATGAAGACTTAAAATACAAGTTTGCATGAGATTAGGACTGCAAAATTGGTCCGGGTGACTGCATCATTTACAAACTGAAGACTTTAAGGGAGCTTACAAAAGACCTCTTAAACAAAAGGAAAGAGGAGCTGGGCAGGGGAGGAAAATGCAAAACGTTTTTGGACATGGGGTCAACAACTGACTTTGCCCAGCTTATGCTCAGGGGAGGCACAATACATGTTGCTTAATGGAGTTAAAGTTTCTCATTTGTGATGCTGTTAATAGTCTTAAACATTGAATAACTGGACTGTTGGTGGGAAACAGATGCACTATACCAAGAGATAATCTCTTAGAAAAACACTCTAGGATATAGCGTGGGTGGACCAGTGGTTGCGTTTGGTTAAGCTTGTAAAGAGTTCATAGTTTCTTCAGTCAGTTTGAGTAGATAACTTTGAGATGATAGTGCATCCCCTTCTACTTTTTTAGCTTTAGATCAACTTGATTGGATGTAAACAGGCCGTCTCTTTTTCTCAGATGCAACCCCAGGTACAACAAGTGGGCCTTGGAACAACACCATCAATAGGAACAGGGCCTACTGCTGACCCAGAGAAACGAAAACTTATACAGCAGCAGCTGGTTCTACTGCTTCATGCTCACAAGTGTCAGCGACGAGAACAGGCAAATGGAGAGGTGCGAGACTGTTCTCTCCCCCATTGCCGCACCATGAAGAATGTCCTCAACCATATGACTCATTGTCAGGCAGGCAAAGCTTGTCAAGGTAAGTCACTAATATGAAATTGATGGTTAATTGTGCTTAAACATTTGTTTCACTTGAAAGGTTTCCTATTTGCAATAGTCTGATATTAGTACCGTTGGGTGATTACCTATAGCCGATAGTTTGTAGTCCCTTCTAAAGCCGTAGTTGATTCCAGCAGGAATAATTCCCCCGCCACAGGTTTTCCCTTCTATATGTGATTGTGCAAGGCAAGTGATACAGAATGCACACAAATGTGCCCAGAAACATCTTAAATTGCTCTTCTTAAGGTCTTTTTATCAGCTGTCTGTGTGTTTTCTTATTCATTTCACCTTAATTTGTCACAACAAGTTCTAGTTTGTCTTGACCTTGCAGAATATAGTGGCCAATATTTCGTATCACTTGAATGTAGTTCAATGGCCAATATGAAATTCATGAGTCTTCAATATTTGTCCAAATAGACACTTGTTAAAAACGTTTAATAAAAAAAAAAAATCTGAATAAAGTAGCAAAACGTAGATGGGTGTTGCATCTGACACACCATACATTTTTAGGGACTTTATAAACCTTTTTACTCTTACCAGGCCCATATGCTCTTTTTCTTGCGTTTCTAGATATATTTGTAGTGTAAACTTGTGGTTTTGAGTGTAGAGTATATAATCTTGTTATCGTTTCTGCTATTACCCCTTTCATGTGAAATTTCCCGTAACTGATAGGATGTTGCTTAGTTTAAACCATAATTCTTTATTGCAGGAAGATGATAAAGTACATGTAGAGATGTGGTGTCATATGTAAATTACTGAGCCTAGATAGGGAGGCATTGGGTTTGAATGACAAGTGAATACAGACCAGTCCCTTATTTATCTTGCCCGTATAATTGCAAATTGAATTTAATATGTAATGAACAAATGTATAGTGCAGCGTCTAATAAGATACGAATTCCATATTCTCACTCCATTTTTCTTGCTTCCTTAATTTGTTCTTAACCAGACCCCCCACATATTACCTTGCTCTACAAAATGGTGCCTCATGTTTGAGGTGATCCTGCTGCAATAAGAAATTATCTCTTAAGTGCAGTGTTGTACTTTCAATCTGGGTCACACTACATCTGCTAGTTTAAAAACTTACTTAAAAAAACTAACTGGTATATGATAGAACCGTTATAAAATTGCATCCATATTTGCACGGCTGCAATGGATCTTTGACCCTCCACTACAGAAAGTTTCTCCAGGTAGTCTTCCATGCGGCTGTTGCAGTTTTAAGTAGTTCTGACTTATGATGGTACAGTGAGACCTGTTCCAAGCAAGATAGCTGGTATCTGACTGCTCCTTTGTTGCTTATTAGTTTTATGCTCTTCAAGTATAGAATTGCAAACTAAAAAGTGTTTTTTGCCAAAAATAGGTGCATTTAAGTTTACATTTCTAAAATGAATGCTAATGTTAAAACTACAGGGAAAACACTGAATATAAACAATATTTTGAAATGATTTATGTAATTTTGAGATTTGTGGTCTTGTGGAAGCTTTTTCAGAGTTGGCAATATGGGAGCTTATGCAAACAACACATTGAGCTGTTTGACAATATTGATGTTGATATGAAGAAGTGGAGCTGATATCCTACACATGAAAGGGCTCATACTTATATGGGAAGGAAGCCCCAGGCCTCTTAAACACTGTCCAGTGCAAAAGAGTCGAATTCACACTGACATATATAGGCACTGCGGGCTGGCCTGAAGTTGATTGGCTCAACTCCAAGAAAAGGAAACCCTTCAAAAGGTGGACAACACCCCTATGTAAGGAAGATTTAGAAACAAACATGCATGCTGAAAAATCTCAACCTCGATGAGAGACACTCTACCACAAACAGATGCACTAAGAAGCCTGCTGTCTTTCACATCAACAAAAAGTTGCTCATCCGGAAACCTCTTCATGTTTTGATGTTGATCGTTGTCAATGACAAGATTAGGCACACACTGATGAGGGGCCCCAACTAACAGACATCAGACAATGAAAAATTAATATCGACCTAGACACAAAACATCTTGTGGCAATGTCTTCCTGTTTGAATCCTGTAGTTTACTTCAAAGAAATGCACGGAAACAAATAGTGTTTTATTCAACATTACATCTTTGCAGGGTATTCTGGATAAGAAAACGTTAGGGGTTCTGCGCTAGCCACACCTCCCTGGACTCCCCCGGGTGTCTAGTTTTCAGAAATGTCTGGGTTTGGTAGGTTTTCCTAGATGGCCGCCGAGTCTGGGACCAAAAACGCAAGTGCTCCCCTTGAAAAACCAAGTAGTTTTCTAATAGATCATTTTGATATCTCCACAATACTTTTTGGGCCCTTCCCTGTCACGGGCACTTGACCCACCCGCACAAGTGAGGTAGCATTTTTATCGAGAGACCTGGAGGAATGGTGGGTGGTAGAAAATGTGTGCCGACCCAGTCACCCCACAATTGTCCCACACAGAAATGTGAGGATTAATGTTTTTGTCAGTGAATCAAATTTACAAGGGCTTCTGGGTGAGTAAAACTTGTGTGATCCACACAAAACATACATCATATTATTCCCATAGTGACCAGTTTCCAAAAAGATGTGAGGGCAGAGAGTGTTCACTACAGAGAGAGTATGCACTGATAGTAAAAAGCAAAAAATGCCAAAACATTATTACACACCCATTCTGTAGTCAATCACAGGCATACTGATTTGATTTGACATGGGGGTAAGTAAATGGTTCATAAAAAAGCTTTATTCACCAATGACTTTACTAAATTAAATCTGCAAAATGTATTAATGATTTCAACATAAGATCAGAGAACCACTGAGTTACTGCTTGTGAACTGTAAAGCCACGGCAAGGCACCAACAGCTTTATAGTCCATTCACACTGCCAGCTGCTGCCCTAAAACAGTACAGCACTTACATTTACTAACATCGCCATTCGAGGGCTCATCGCTCTCATGCCAACAGGACTATATTAATTCCATTTCGACTCAATTCCTGGAGGATAACAACACACTGGACCCCTCGCAGGATGGTTTTCGTCCAGGTCACAGCACGGAGTCCGCTCTTTTAGCTGTGACTGAACATCTGAGGGGGGCTCTTGACGAGGGTCGCACTTCGGCACTGATCCTATTAGATCTCAGTGCCGCGTTTGACACGGTTTCCCACCAGATCCTGTTGCAGCGGTTGTAGGAGGTGGGCATTGTAGACTCTGCCCTGGATTGGTTCGCATCCTTTCTTGCTGAGAGGACCTTCCAGGTAATAGCTCCCCCTTTTGCCTCTAGGACCCATACTACCAAACATGGGGTGCCACAGGGCTCAGCTCTGAGCCCAACGCTTTTCAACTTATATGTCCAACCGTTAGCAGTGGTGGCCAAAAGCAGAGGGCTCACAGCAGTATCCTATGCAGATGATACACAGCTGGTTGTCGCACTCTCTGACGACTCCGCACGGGACGTTTGTAAGATTCGGAGCGACCTCGAGGCTGTCGCTGAGTGGATGACTGCCAACTGTCTCCAGCTCAATGCCAGCAAGTCCGAGGTCTTGCTGGTAGGGAGAGATCCTGAGCTCTGGAGCGAACGCTGGTGGCCCGCCACCCTGGGTTGTGCACCCACCCCCAAACAGGTGGTAAAAAATCTAGGTGTCTGGGTGGACTCCGCCCTTAGCTTTCAGACTCAAACTAAGAAAGTGGCAGGAACCTGTTTCGGTATACTGCGAGGGCTTAAATCGCTGCTGGGGTTTTTCGACCCGTCCGTTAGGCAGGTTATCGTTCAGGCCTCCATCTTGTCTAGATTAGACTACGCTAGTTCACTCTATTTGGGGATGAATAAGACTGAAATTCTGAGATTGCAAAGGGTCCAAAATGCTGCTGCCAGAACTCTTCTTGGCCTGCCTAGAACTTGCTCTACCACGAGCGCTATCCGCCGGCTACACTGGCTGCCTATGGCCAAGCGCGTAGAGTTTAAGTCTCTTTGCATTGCTTTTAAAATTTTAAACTCTTCTTCGCCAGGTATTCTGGCCAACCTGCTTGTATCCTATATTCCTGCCCGGCAACTTCGTTCGATGGGGCAGCATCTGGTGGCTGTTACTCGGGTGAGGAGGGCTCGTGCCGGCGGGCGTTCCTTTTGAACTTTGGCAGCCAAACTTTGGAACACGCTACCTTTTCATATTCGCAGCATCAACAACTATCTGGCATTTCGTAAGGCAATCAAAACGTACCTTTTCCCTCCGCTATAGGCTGGTCTTCCGGTCAATAGCCTGGTAGTTTCTGCTTCAGCGCTGGGACGCCCCTTTGCTGGGGCAGCTGTGCGCTTTATAAAATGTTATAACATAACTAACACACCAATCACACCACCAAGCACCCCCATTATCAGACAACTGACAAAACACATCTCAAGCAAGTTAGTACACATACTGGCTACCAGCTACCAGCCACCAACACACCACCAGTCCATGCACATCGCCAGCCAATCACCTGTCCATGAACACCACCAGCCAAGCGCCAGTCTACATACACCGTCCGCCAATCGCTAGTCCACACATACACCGCCAGACTAGTGCCCGTCCACACACATTGCCAACCAAATGCCAGTACACACGCAGCCAGACAAACGCCAGTACACTCAGATCGTCAGCCAAACTCCTACACACACACACACACACACACACACACACACACACACACACACACACACACACACACACACACACACACACACACACACACACACACACACACACACACACACACACACACCCCCCCCCCCTTTTTTTTCCTGGTGTCTGTGTTTTCTGTCCTCTTTGGGCCCAGATGGACCTTAAAATATGGCTGGTTTAGGGGTACATTGGCAGGCATCCTAAATTCACAAGCTTCTGGAATCTATTGATCTGTATGTCTTCAAACCTTACTCATTGCTCTGCCCAGAGAATATTACTTGGTACTAGGTATCCAGCTTTTCAACCTGCTGACGTTTTTCCTAGTGCTTTCCATTCAAGACTTCAAAATCTGAGTTTGCTTAAAAAATAATATCTATGAAATAACTTGCTTACAAAGTGAAACAAAGAGAGTAAGTGAACCCAGAATTGTTGCTATAGTTTAGAAGATGAGAATAGTACCATCAAGTGATTTGTGCCTGACAATAGAAAACATTTAAAATATTGCTTATGCATAATTTTTAGGTAACATGAGTTAGAAGAGATCATGAAATACAACAAAGGCCATAGAAGTTGACCTTATCACCTGGCTTGAAGGAATTCTAATTGTATAAGCGATTTTGTCTCCTGGTTTCCACATGTATGTCTCCTCATTATAAATGTTTGGAAAAACGGAATACAGGTTCACTATTGCAACTTGCTTTTTGGTCACAGTTGCCCACTGCGCCTCATCACGACAAATCATCTCCCACTGGAAGAATTGCACTCGTCATGATTGTCCTGTTTGCCTGCCATTGAAGAATGCAAGTGACAAGAGAAACCAACAACGTAAGTTTACATCCTCTGTTTAGACATTTCTCCCTTTAGTGATAAGTACTGGAGAAACAGATAAATTGAGTAGTGAAAGTGCTCGTTTGCTATATTTACGTGCAGTGTTACATTCTTCGATTCTGTTTCATATGTTCAAATGGGGCTCCCCAACAAAAGGTAAGAGGAAACATTGTTATTTTCCCCATTATATACCGTTGTGGATGACTCCATTGGTTCAATTGGTTAGTACTGGTAAGCCTTTTTATGGCTCGCATTACTATTAGTCTTCAGTGTTTACCTTTCCGAGTGTTTCTAGTGCTTTTCACCTCCGTTCTCCTTCATGAGCTTCATTATTAGTCTTGAGCAGTGAATTGTCCCAACTACATGCTGTATCCCAGAACACATTTTGCAAAGTATACATTAAAAAATTATATACTCTTATATTTTTGAAAAAGCTTTTTTTTTATTTTTTACTTTTTTACTTTTTTTTTTTTTTAAAGAAAAGGAATGTTTTGGAACATTGTCGGAGACTGGATTGACAATTTTTCAGCTGTTTACTTTAAAAAAGAAAGTAAAAAAAAAAAAAAAAGACGGTCATTAGAAATAATCTTTTGCTTTGAAAACTCTTTCAAAAACCTTGCTTTAAAGGAAAGCTGAGAAAATCGGGACATCATAGCCTAATAGGCTGAAGCCAGAAAGGCTGGGAAAACTATGCTGCCCCTTTCAGGAACAGTTTTATACAGCATGGGTATGGGTTCTTATAAAGCAAGGGAATTGCATATAGAAAGGCCTCTTTTGCTGTATTATCCTTGGTTTGTGAACAAATGAATGAATTAATGTGCATCAACCATATAAATTAGAATGGGTTTGTAAATCACTGTATATTTTATTTTTTAAATATTAACCAGTGAGAGATCATACATTCTAGGCTATTAGTTTTTCAGATGATTGTAAAAATCAAGCCACTACATTCTTATTCACATCTTAAAATGTTAAATGATATGGAAAAAGCATTGCCTATTTGCTATACATATGTACAAAAAGTTCCATTTGTTCAGATCTCTCAATTAGTATACTGAATCAAAGTTGGCATTCAAATTGTCTCAGTTGTAATTCTGTCATAGTTTTCGTATAAGTTCAATTTTCAAAACAGCTGGTTCTTTAAATTGCGGCAACGTTCTACTGGAAAAAAAAGATATATTTTGAAGGTGTTTCGATTCTATGTGGTTTGCAGGAGTGAGACTAGGTTATCCCATAGATCTTCTTGGTCTCGTTCTGTACATGTAGCAGCCAGTGGATAATCTTCACTGGTAGTCTTTGTCTTGGAGGGGAAGTTAGGTGACGGTTTGTAGTTATTTAATAGTACTTTGACTGTGTGGGTTTAGGCGTACTTCTCTGTGCATCCTGCTCCCATAACCTCATGGGATTTGTAGTAGTGTGTCTCTACAGGGGGATTTTGTTTTGATGTATATTTTCATGCATGCTTCTGACCTAAGGAGTTCATAGGTTTTATAGTTACTTTGTATTTAATGTCCTGAAAGGGCATCTTGCAGTGTTGAATAAATTTGTCATATTACTAGTTTGACAGTTTCTGTAATTTTGGGGCAAGTTACATCTTTGCTGGTCTTGAACGACAGAATTTTGGTTAATTTAGGTCATTGATTAGGTTAAGGGAATTGTGGTCCATATAAATGTCACTGGAAGATGTCAATTACTTTACAGTGAAAAAAGGTTCTTATGTAGATTCTTAATTTAAGGTCGGAAGAGCATATTGTACAATATGCTTGTGGATATTTACAGTATTTAATTTAGATTATCGTTCGAGGGTACATGGTGTGCCTTTTCCTGAAATTCCCATTTGCAAACATATTGAGGGTTTACTGTACGTTATGACATGCAGTCTTCACCTTTATCATATTTGCAGAGATTACATTTACCATTCATTTAACCATATGTGTCTTATATCGTTAAAAGTATCTGCAGAGTCTTGTTTAGAAATATTATAGTGCAGCAAAAGTCTGGAAATTGAACTTTTCTTAGAGCCTGAAGTATATATGCTGTTCAAATATTTTGCAATTCAGACATCTTATATTGTTGATAATTGATAGTGTCTAATTTAAGAATCATAACTGCCTCTTTATACCAGTATCTTTTCAGTATTTTCGCCTCTTGGATTTTTCTGGATGACATCTAAAACAGGCCATGTCAATTTAGCCTCATTGTATGAAAACTCAATGAAATGTTTTACCAGTGGAGCAATTATTTTATGTCTTGGCCTCAGATGTAAAATAACCCCACTGGTAACACAATTAGGGCTGGAAAACAAAAAATCTTTCTGCTATTTATTTCTGTACATGGACTTTATTGCTTGGTTTTGCTGGTGAGGAAGTGCCACACATTTGGCAGTAAAATGTCACTCAAGTACACTGAAAACATAAAATGTCACACTGTAATCAATGCAAAAAATTGACAGCTTCAGAAACGCTGAAAAGATACAGTAACATAGAATGTCTGGATATGATTCTTAAATTGTGCGCTATCAATCCAGGACCGAATGAGATATGTATCTAAACAAGACCACACTAATAGTTGATGGAACTGTACTGATGAAGAATTTTTCTCACCACCCTTTTTCTCAATCTGCAAATGCAGTTGATTTTATAAGAAACACTGATCAGGTTAAATGAATGGTAAGCAAAATCTCTACAAATAAAGGTGAAAATGTGCCCCATAAAATTCAGTAAACTTGTTTGCAAATAGGGAGGTTAGAAAAATTGCACTGTATCCACTTCAATGATCTACATTATATTATGTAAATAGACACCACCATATTATATATTGTTTTTTCACCCTTGAATTAAGCATCGATATAAGAAGCTTTCTTCACCGTAAGAGAACTCACACCACTCCAGTCACGCTTATATAAACCACAAATGCCTCAAACCAGTGAATCACCTTAAAATAAGACTTAAACCATTGTTGTTGGAGACCAGCAAATGTGTAATATGCCACAAAATTACATAAACTGATCAACTGTCCACACGTTGATAGGATATCTTTTAATACCAGGAAGCGCCCTCTAAGGACAGAAAAGTAACTGCAAATCCTGTGAGCCCTTTATCTCAGAAGTACTCATGAATACATATGGTGTTAATATGACGCCCCATTATGGACACACTTGATTTCAAATCTCAAAAGCTGGATGCGTGCACGAGTATGCTGAAACCTGCATAGACAAAGGACTGTTAATTAACGACATCATAATCATAAGTTACTCACAATAACAAGCAAGGCTCAATTAGGTACCGTTCTCTCCTTGAATTTTTCCTAGAGCCAAGGACTACTCTGTCTCAAATGAAAAATATTCCGGGTCATTTATCATGTTTTACTTCGTAGACTTGCATGGGTAATGTGCACATTCTGAAAACAAGCGCAAGTTCACAATTTGGGTACCTCACCAACATAATATCTCCATACCTTTAACCAAACATTTTTAAACTATTGCATTCATTTTCTAACTAACCCTTAGGTAATGCTGGAAAAATCTGCTTAAGCAGAGGACGTCTATAACTACAGAGAAAAACAAGCCCCTTCAAGAAGGTATGTCCACTGTGGGTGATATGGTCTATAGCGAAAAATATGAATAATCTCCTACCGAACCAATTAAAACAACTTTATATTTTGCTTCCCACAGTAAAGTTTTAATAAAAGCAGTTAACAGGAGCCTGTCCCTAAACTTGAAGCTACATTATCATTTGAGGCTGTATCACAAACCGAAAATTAACCGTAGTACTTGGAGTGCACCATTCAAAAAAGGAGATAAAAAAACTCAACATTTTACTTCCAGTCTAGTACACCATTTTCTCATTCCTTCATTGACTCAGGCAACAAGTAAATATTAGCCATAGGCTCATACATGCAGAGAAGGAAACCATGGAGACACTTGGGGTATCCCAACCTCACTCCTGGAAACTCATAACAAAATGGAAACACCTTTAAAAGATTTTTTTAAATAGTGCATGTTCCCTGAGTTTATAGATACGGTTTGTGTTTTGGAAACTGGACTTATTTGAAAAATGTGACACAACTACAACTGAGAGCAATGTGAATGCAAACCTTGATTCCTGATAATATTTGAGATGTATATAAACAAATCCAATTCCTAATGGATACTTCTACCTGAAGATTCATCACCTGTAGACTAATCCAAGGTGTCTCACTCGATCCAGAAACTTCAAAGCTCTAAAGACGCTAAATTTTTACTCAATGCCGGAGGTCATGTCGTATGATCATGTCTTATGACAACACAAAAACCATACAATGCCCACCCTGGCGTAACTGTCCATTCACTTTTTTCTCGCTGTTGACACGGATCTGGAGTTTGCTGTCTTCAGAAATATGAGTTTTCCAAATAAAATAGTTTTTGGTAGCATGTCTCCTCTGAAGCACTCCGGCTTCAAGCGTTGAAAGGACTGTGAGGAACAGATGTCAATTACCGATTCCCATTCCATCAGACTTTGGTGCCTTTGGTTGTACTATGACTCTACTACCCGCGACTCATTAGAATGCATCCCAATGCGATCAAGCTGTGGGGAGGCCAAGATCTTCGTGGCCCAGGCTTGGGTCCCAAATTGCAGGCAGAGTTGTCATTCACAGCAGTGCTCAGTCAAATTCAAAATCAACTTTATTCGGTTTCCCATATGAAAACCATCAAAGTTTCGAACATCCAAATTTCATAAAAATTCATTAATACAAGTACAATAAAATAACATACAGAATGCATTCATAACAAAGAAAGGAGACAGCAAAGAGCCCCATTAGAACTGCCTCACAGACTGATGGATACAATGGAATGCACACCTTAACCAACCTTCTACTTAAATAACCCCAATAGCTAAAACCACGTAAGCTTCACTGCATTTTGTCTTCTTTTTTAACCACAATGGTTATTAAAAATCCAAACAGGCTCTAGTTCTCACAGTAGATTTTAGGTAGCCCAGAATAAAAAAGATACAATCAGCCTTCAGCAATTGTAAATACAAAAGCACAGGACGAACCTGATTAAAATTCATCTTCTTTAATAACGGGAGTAAAAGATATCTCCGGGGTACCTCATAAAATTTACAAAAAAACATGAAGTGTAGCAAATCCTGAGGAGACACTCCGTCGCAGCCACAGGATGCTAACACTTGACCTCTACTGGACCCTTTTGGCACAGCGAGCATGAAATGAAAAAGATCTAGGCGGAACCTAGATAATAAAAACCGCTCATATGTAGACAATGACCCCATGAGATAAGGCTCAGTAGAAGGGTTTGTTTTTAACATCAAGAATTTGCGAACACTAGGTTTACGCACTTCTTGCTCATCTCTTTCTAGGCGCCTTATACTGCTAAACGTTTTTTTTAACAAACTCCACGTCCTTTTGAGCAATAGAATCAGGTTTTGAGAATAACTCGGGGCGGCCCAGCTCGCTAAAACAGCGTTTAATATATTTTAGCCATGGTATTCGGGACATATTGACAAGGCTCATACATTCCTTTATAATCTGCTGACTAAGGTCCAAATCCTTGTTCAGCCAACACTTGAGCCAGAACACAAGGGGGCGCAAAGCCAAGATGTCGCATAGATAAGGCACCCCCAATTCCTCATGGGCCACCAGGTTCGACAAACCACTTGGCACGCCCAGCAATCGCTTTAAAAAAGTATTCTCGACCACCTGAAGGCCATCTGTAACAATATGACCACAGATTTCGCTGCCATAGCAAGCTGTAGCTACGCTTTTTGCCTGATAGACTTTTAACATAGCTGCAATTGGGCGCTTACCCATCTTTGCAGCGAAATTAAAAATAGCAGCGCTCACCCTCGCCAACTCTCCCTTTTTCTTCTGAATGAGTGGCCCCCAGTTCAGGCGATTATCCAATAAAACCCCCAGGTATGAGAAAACAGTCGTTAAAGGAACCTTCTCCGGGCCTACTTTGAATAAAAATTTCTTTTTGGGCCGCATCCCCACCTGCATTATATAAGATTTTGCATTGTTTATTGCCAGATCTCAGTCCCCCATAAATTTAAAAAAAGCATCAAGCAGGGATTGAAGGCCCCTAGCAGTTCTGGCTATAAGGACAGCATCGTCCGCATATAGTAAGACGGGTAACCCACGTCGCCCTACATACGGGAAATCTGCCCCAGTATCTACTAAAGCCCTATCCAGATCATTTATATAGAGATTAAACAAAAATGGGGCCAGAATGCATCCCTGCGGTACACCCCTCCCAATATCAAAGTCCCTGGAAACACGAAGATCCTTTGACAATCTAACATTACCTTTAGTAGCCCTATGTAGATCCTCTAGGAAATTAACAATGTTATTCTCAACCCCCATGGCCCTCAAGGACTGCCACAATTTGACCCTGTTGACACAGTCCATGAAGGCCATATGGATCGTACCAGGGCGAGCAATCGTATATTTGCCAAGGATCATATAAAGATTAAGGCATTGGGCCACAGTTGAATGCCCTGGGCGAAATCCATATTGGATATCAGAGGTTATATTATGCTCCTCCGCCCAGGTAGATAGTCTTTTTAATAACACCCCACCCACGACCTTGACTACAGAGTCAAGGAGGGAGATCGGCCTATAGCAAAAAGTGCTATTGCGGTCCCCCTTCTTGAACACAGGCACAATGGTAGAAGTAGCCCATGACTCAGGGCAACCGTCCCTAGCAGCTGCGTTAAACACAGCCATAAGAACCGGTGCCCAGAATAGAGGGTCCGATTTAAATCGGTCCGGTGGGATGCCATCCGGCCCTGGAGCTTTGTTGCAGGACAACCCGCCAATACCTGCCTCAACTTCTTTCTGATCAAAGACCACAACGGGGGTATCCATAGCCCGACTTGACTGGTTGGTTTGTTCCATAGGGCATTTAAACATGGATTTAAAATGGAGTACCCATTCTTCCTCAGTAATATGGGAACCAAGGTCACCCCCTGCATCATACAGAAAGAACGGACTGTTAACAATACTCCAAAACTTTGAGCTGTTCCGGAGAGTAGTTGTCTCTAGCAGCTCCCTCCATGCCGCCTCCTTCAATGCACCCTTTCGTTTGGCCAGTGACTGTTTGTACTCATTGCGGCGGGCGCGTATCAGTAGTTGGTTTCTAGGAATAACATTTAAAGCCTCCCTCAGCTTCCTTGCCGCCTGTGAACAAGATGAATCAAACCACCTAGGGGATGTCGTAACTGCTTTTCGTGCTGGGGCACTTAAAGGTTCCCCTACCTTAAAAATAATAGCATTAAAAGCGCTAAGAACATCCCCCGAGAGGATACCCGGGGAGATACAAAGCGCCAATTCAACTGCGCAGGAGTCTTTCACTTCCCCATAAAAGACATCGGGGGAAACCTGAGACCATTTAAGCCGGCGCCTGCCGTCCGTTGGTCTCATGGTGCCAGTCACTTTCCTCCCACTCATCAGCTAAGAGACAGACACAAGAAGCACAGTATGGGTAAGTCACCCTGACGCTGTCCGTCTCTTATAGGATCTGCTTCCTATGAACTGGAGTTGGTTGGTGGAGCCAACAGATGCCCCTCCGAGCAGCCCTGTGCCTTTAACTCAGCCAAACTCAGTCCTTGAGTCACCTTGATCCCTAAGGGCACAGCCTTAACATGCCCGGATCCTTTGACGCCTGCCCCAGTGTTTCCGAATTCCCGGCTCAGTATCCCTAGTATCCAGAATTCCCATGCTATATTTGGACCCAGTCGCGTTTCTCAATGCCATGTTCTCCATCCTTGCCTGGGTCACGGCTCTTTCTTGATCTGCCCCCTGACCCTGCAATGCTGTATGGCCTGACTGTTTGCCTCTGACTCTATGCTGGGCCAAGGTGCTAGATCCACAGCTTCCCACAGTGGACTTCAAAACTAACGTCTTTACAGAGGTTGCTCCCTTTATCACCCACCTCAGAATCCCTGCTTCCCTTCAGTGACTCTTTAGTGGAACTGTTCATGGCAGCCTTGGAGAAGCCTACCTCAGCAACTGCAGTAAACAGATAGGTGTCAAGGCGCTACCACCCTGCGCCAGGAGATCCTCTTTCTTTCTAAGCACCCGTTTCGTGAAAGCTTGATCATTCAATCCTCCTACTACTTAGGGCAGGTAGCAGGTACCTTCCCTTCAGTTTGCTCAGAAAGAAGTCTAAATGTATGGAGGCATAGGAAAGAAAATCCTCTTGGTGGGTAGTATGGCACTAAAGCAATTGCATGTCACCTGTCTTCTGGCCAGATGCATGCAGGGATTATGATACATCATGGCCCAGCTGATCACTCCGCATGTCCCAGAGGACATAAATTCGCACTTCCAGGAAGTCGTCAATGACGGAACGCCTTACGCCATATTAAAAAAATCTATCCTCGACCATGTGGATTCCTTGGCGTGTGCTATGGGGACTTGTCTGTGTTGCCAAACCTTGCTTCGACCATTTGGATTTTTTTATCCAAGGTGCAAGCTATTGTGCTGAAACTCCCCTTTGACAGCACATGTCTGTTCCGGTACAAAGCAGACTATGCCTTGAAGTGTTTTAAGGCAAGCAAGGCCATCTCCAGATCTATGGGTCTCCCACAGACTCAGCCCTCATAGGTTACAGCTATTTTGCCACTTTCAGGGATTCTTGAAAGGGTTTTCCTTTTGCCAATGGCAGTCTTTCCTACCACAAGTTAATCAGTCCCAGCATACTCTGGTAAACCAATATAGGGTTCGAGCGAGAGGTAAAGGGTGTAGATCCATCCAGCAAGCCTGCACCACCCACAAAGCAGGTTGAGTTTGCTCATAAAGCTCACAAGGAGCCCTGTGGTGGGGGTGACATGCTTTCTATTGGACTGGAAGGCCATTACTTCAGACCCTTGTGTCCTTCAGATCATAGAAAGGGGGTATACTCTTCCTTCCTTTGGGCTCCACCGCCACATCTCTTCCCTGCCCGCTTTCATTGCAGCAGATCACCTTTCTGTTCTACAGCAAGAAGTGGCAGCACTTCACCTGAAAGGAGCAGTGGAGTTAGTGCAATAGCAGGATATTGAGCAAGGATGTTACTCCCGTTATTTCTGTTATTTGCTCATTCCCAAGAAGTATGGTGATCTAAATTGGATCCTTGACCTGAGGGACTTAAGTTTTTTCCTCAGGAATGAGAAATTCAAGATGCTGACCCTAGCTCAGGTCTTGCTGGCACTGGAAGCGGGAGATGGGATATTGAGCTTGGACCTGCAGGAAGCGAATTATCACATCTCTGCTCTGTAGTCCAGTCAGAAGAACTGGCGCTTTGTATTTTGTTCTCCCCTCCTGCTCAGAATTCTCGCCATTCAGGAGATGGTTTCATCCTATCTGGAAGGTGTGTGAGTTCCTGTCCTTTGTCTCGCGGCTGCTAGGTCTGCTAGCTTCTTGCATACTGCTTGTCACACATGCACGTTGCCATATGAGTGCTCTTTAGTGTTGCCACCACAGGCGTTTTTTCTAGCATGGTGGATACCTGTCGGAAACCATTATGGTCTGCAGTGGATGTGGCTTGGTGGGGGAAGGTGAACCTTCAGAGTTTGATACCTCTCAGTCACACTCCAACCGTGGCCATTGTGGTGAGGAATTGGCTTCACTCTAGGGTGGTAAGCTCAACTCTAGATCTAGAGATTTAAGGCCTTTGGTCTTCAGAGGTACAGGTGCTTCCCATCAACCTGCAAGAACTGCTGGTGATTCGGTTCACACTCAAGACCTTCCTCCCTTTCATCTAAGGTCGGTCTGTCTAAATCTTGACAGACAACACGGTTGTGATGGGGCATGTGAACTAGGAGGCAGGATTAGGGTGCCTACTCCTCTGCCTGGAGGCATTGAGGATGTGATCTTGGGCACACCTTTAGGGGATCAGGTTAACAGCCAGTGGTATGTGGACTTCCAGCCCTTCTCCCTTTGTTCTCCGCTCAAGCTGCCATTCACACTGGACCTTCTCTCCCAGTCAGAGGGAATGGTGCTGCTCACCATTCTCTGAGGCCTCCAACTTAATGCCTGGTGACTGAGCAGGGACATATATGCTCAATTTAGCAGCCACCAGAGGTGGTGGATTTAATACTGTCTGCTTGTCTCCCACAAAATTGATTTATGCTGGGAGGTGGAATACTTTTACAATATGATGTGCAGGTAACAACAAGAAGTACGGTTAAGACCGGTTCTTCAGTTTGTGCTCTTCTTTGCTCAAAGAGGTTGCGCGGTGGGCACAATCAAGGGCTACTTGGCTGCATTGTTGGGGATCAGTGAGTTGCAGGCCCTGAGTGCCCGCTAGCTGTTTACTTCGTTTTTTCCTGGCAAATTGGTGTTGCGAACCTTGGCTGCATTCCTACATATAGTTGGCACCTCTTTTCATTTAGGCCAGTCTATCACCCTACCAGCCTTTTTTGTTTCCACTGCCCCCCACCCCACGAAAGAGTGGCTTCACAGGTTGGATCCTAGGCGGGTGGTCAGCTTCTACCTAGATTGCCTTAAGGACAGCTCTTCATTGGCTACTGTGGTTCAAAGATAGGTAAAGCGGTCCAGAAGCTTGCACTATCCAGATTGATTATTCTCTGCATCAAGCCCTGGTATGCTCTTGCCATGAAGGAGCCTCCTGAAGGAATACAAGCTCATTCCGCCAGAGCCAAATCATCTTCCGCACTTGCCAGAGTGTTCTGGATTGCAGAAATCTCACTAACCATTACTGCCTGGATTCCAAAGAGCACAGGAATGGCCACTTTGCCTGATCCATCTTGCAAGACTTCATCAATCAATAGATTCTTTATTTGATCCATTAAAATAGAGATCATAAAAGCACAAATAAAAAATACAACGATCGACATACAGTTCCAGTTCATGTTAGATAAAATCCATATTTAAAAATTCATGTCAAACATAATTTTTTTTTTAATCTAGCTTAAGAAAAAAGGGACATATACTAAGATGAAATCCGGGGTAATTTATACAAATTTTGACCACGTAAAACGTATATAAAATTACTTATTATCTTCTATTAAATTTATAAGTGAATGAATATATGAAAACAACTCACCTTTTACGAAGCCCACTGCTTCTTTTTTTTTTATGCAGGCCCACAAAAATGTCGCCACCGAAATACAGACTAAAGGATCAGACAATGATTTTAAAAAATAAAGTGCAACCCGACATTGTTTAAAATTATGGCACTTTAAAGTCGGGGCAATGTGATTGATCCTTTCTTTCTTGTAAAGCCCACAAAACAAAACTAAGTGCAGATCAGTTTGCGGAGACTGGTTATCGCAAGGACACAAGGTCAGATCTGAGTGCTTAAACCTTCTTTCCGAGTTATCTAACATCAGTGGTATCAGATGCATACGGAATCTCAGTAGTATAAATTTATGCTGTGGTATAGTAATGTCTGCTAGGTAGAAGTACCCTCCCTCTATCGGGGGCGGAATTAAATGATATGCAAGGACTGCCTGTTTATTATAATTCTTTTCCATTCGGTTATGTTGTTCCCTCAGCATAAATGTTAATTAGCTTCTGCTTCGAGATCTTTCTACATGCAGTTGGGTCCTTAAATAGTTCTACGAGCCGAATGACAGTCCGCTCTAATTCCACATAATTCAGCCATCTAGTCTTCCTGTAATTTTCCAATTTTAAACAGTTTCTAATTATATTTTGCGTTAGGTTCATGGTATCCCTACGCCAGATGGAGAACCACAGTAGGATCGGGGCTAGTCTGATTGAATCTGAAATATAGGCCAGGCCCAATTCAGCATGTAGGATATAGTTAGAGTAGGAATGCAGAAAAGACACTAAGGACTTAAAAAATCTATTTTCAATGGTTTGGAGCGAGTCTGTGGGCGCCGTACTCCAGACTCCTGCCCCATAGATTGCCGCTGACTTTGTTTTAGCCTGATAGATATTTTTTATGGGGACTAATGGTCTGGCACCCAGCTTCTTGGAAAAAGACTTTATAGCTGTCAGACTTTTCTCCATTCCTAGGGCCCTTCCCTCCACCAGAATTTACCATGTTTGCTTTTTTGTCAAAAATGACCCCCAAGTAAGAAAAGGTGTCTACCACTTCAATTTTCCCAGATTCCATATGGCGGTACAGAGCTTTGTCTCGTTTGCCAGCCCCTGCTATAATAACAAACGATTTAGTCTGGTTGACTTTCAGATCCAATGAGTCCATAAAGGCTGCATATGCTGTTATGAAACGTTGGAGGCCTAGCCCCGTTCTGGCAATCAGCACCGCATCATCGGCGTAGGCCAGTATTGGTAACTGATTTGTATCAAACTCTGGGACGTCCAGAGATGCACCCAAAAGTGCTTCCTCAACACCCTTTGTATAGATAGAATAAAGAAATTGGGCGAGGACCCAACCCTGCCTTACCCCCCCTGGCGATCTTAAAGGGGCGGGTGCATTCCCCGTTTTTGCCATAACGAACACATGCAGTGGCGTTGGAGTATAGTTGACGAACGAAATTAATTAAAGCTGGCTCAATCCCCATCTCCTCCATTATATACCAGAGCTTAGAGTGGGCCACACAGTCAAATGCTGCTTAAAGGTCCATGAATGCCATATAGATTTTTCCGCCCTTTGCTCTGGTATGTTTATCTATAATTATTGATATTCAGACACTGATCTACAGTGCCCTTTCCCTGCTGGAACCCGTACTGTACCTGCATTAAGATGTTATTCTCCTGGGCCCACCACTCCAACCTAGATAGGAGGAGTCTGCCCATGAGCTTGGCTGTTGTGTCCAGCAGGTAAATTGGCCTGCAGTTCTTCATACTTCCCCTGTCCCCCTTTTTATAAATCTGAACAATTACGCTAGTTTTCCAAGAAGGCGGGGTGCCGGCTATGGCTATATTATTAAAAACATTAGTCAATAGTGGGACCCACAGATCTTGATTCTCCTGGAAGAAATCTATCCGCACCCCGTCAGGGCCCGGAGCCTTCCCAGCACTGCAGGCCGCCAGCCCACTCCTCACTTCTACAAGTGAAAATGACAATGTATCCTGCAAGTTGGCATGTGTATTAGTGGGAGGTAGCACGGAGAAAGTACTAGAAGCAAAAACGTTTTCAAAGTGTGCCACCCATGCTTCTTCACCTACATTGATATCCAGTGTAGGATCCTTGGGATTTTTGAAGCGAGGTGCGTTCATTATCTCCCAAAACTCTCTACTGTTACCCATATTTGCTGCATATTCGAGTTCAGCCCAGGTCTCCTCCCTCATAACCCTCTCCCTTTTCCTTCTTGCTAGCTTGTAGTCCATACGTAATGATCTTATTTGGCCCTCATTTCTTGGGTTGGGTTATCAAGGCTTTGAGAGCTTTTCTAGTTTTTGTGCAGGGGGATTGTACCAGCGCTTGCCTGTTACACTATTCGCTGGTTTCTGACGAGTAAATGCCACTTTTACTTTCTCTAGAAGTTCTCTAAAACATACCAGTGCTACTGGGCAGGATTCTGATTCTAAACAATTATAAATATTATCCTGAATAATCGATATTATTCCGGGGACTAGGTCAAGCTTGTCAATTTGGGCCCACTTTCATTGGAAACCATTTTTTCTTGTCAATAATGGGGTTCCTATTTTCCGATGCTCAGTCACTTCTCTGATGGCCATGCTTAGCTCACAACTTAAGATGGCATGATCGCTAAAACTCGTGAATGGATTGTCTACATGAATAATCTTGTTGTTAGGGGGATTAGAGACCAAAATAAAATCAATAGTTGATTCGTAGCCATTTTGTCGGAAGGTTTTCCCTGGGTAGCCCGTTAGTAAATTCAGGTTATTAGCTATTACCATATACCTGGTAAACAGGGTCCTGTAAGACAATTTCCATATTCACTGTGGGTGAAATGATAAACCGGGTTTCCCGCCAGATCTTCCAAACCACAAACACGCTCTTGATTGTGCTTGCAGAGATGCGCGTTAAAATCACCCACCCAAATAATGTTTAAACCCGCATTTTTTATAAGCCTTATGGATTTGTCTATTACCCTGTACAACTCAGCTACGACTAGGTGCATGTTTCCCCCGAAATCATTGTTATAATAGTTTATTAAAAGCCAGGTACCTTTATTTGCCGCCTCTAGGATGAGCAGATGGAAATGAGCACTCCTACCTTCAAACTTCTTTACTTTTATCGACAATGTGTTAGGAATTAACGTTAGGAGGCCCCCCTTAGACCTCCCTGAGGCGGACGGTGTTGTCATTGTCTGAAATGAACGGTAACAGTTTACAAAAATGGGCTCTGTCCCCCATGTCTCCTGTAGGCAAGAAATATCCTGATCTTGCCAGAGTTTTTGCCAGTGTTCATCACCTAGTTTTTGTGCGATGCCCACCACATTCCAAGATGCTAATTTAAATGAATGTTTATTTGCCCCCTTCTGCATATCAATGGATTTAGAACTCACTTGAGTGTCGGGATCCGGAATGTCCAGTCTGTCAAAACCCTCTCTAGGGTTATCATCATCTGGGGGTAGTCAATCACATGCTTCCAGGTCCGAGAGGGGGGCGAATCTATTCTTGAGTCAGCCCCAAGGCACCAGTATTTCCTGCAGAGTTGTGCCATGTTGAATCTCCCCTTGGTTGACCGCTGCATTCTTAAACCAATGAGGGAAGGGGCCTATAAAAGTATTCCAGGGGTAATGCTGTGATCTGTGTGCCCTTGGGTGGTACTCTGTTGAACTGGGCTAGAAGAGATCTAGCTACAAATTCATTATTATAATTCATCACCAGGCAGTCTTTTTGAATTAGGTTACTGAAAGAACCCAGCTGCCCTATCCTTCTGGCCATGATAATTTGGTTGGACAGAGGGCTACCCCCTCCCCCCATGTAAATTAAATGACAGGCCAGCCAGTGGAGGGATTTGTCCATTAATTGGTTTGTTGTTTCTAGTTGTTCCTTCCTCAAAGTCGGTACATTTGCCAAGACCAATACAAGTGCGGAAGCAGCCGGTGGAAGATTCAGAGACTGGTACCTGGTAGCAAACTTTCCCACCTTAGGTCTTTCCTGCCTCTAAGGGATGTCTCTCCCCCCTTCATCATTTAACCATTTATCAACCCTCCCTCCTATGAAGAGTACTGCTTGAGAATCTAATCTACAGGTGAGGAGTCTACAAATAGAAGTATCCATCAGAAGAAAACTTTTCTTACTTGCAATAACAATCTTTCTGTTGGATACTGAAACCTCAGATTGTCCAGGGATCCCACCCTCCTCTCCGCACAATGAATGTATTTTGAGGAAAGTTTGACAAAGTTCCAGTTACCAATTTGATATGGCAGTACTTAATGTCCATGCCAATTCATCCAGTCGCCTCGAAGGCTTGGAAAGAATGGATGGAAACTGACATCGTTACGCAAGTGTGGATGTTATATGGTGTTGATGTCGTCATCCAATGTCACTTCAGGCTTAAATACAAAGCCTGCGCCCCCTTACCAGCATTTTGAGAGCTTTGAAGTTTCCGGATCCAGTCTGAAGACTAGGATTATTCTATAGGTGAGTAATCTTCTGGTAGATAAAATAGCCACCAGAAAGATAGTTACCACAAGTAAGTGACTTTTTATTCTTGTACACACTCTAGTAGTACATTGGTAACAGTTTCTTTTATAGTTTTATAATTGTAAGAAACGGATAAGGTTTTTACACACCTTATTTGATAAACTCTGGTGATGTGATTTTTTGAAGTTTAATGTTTTAAAAGAACAAAACATTAATTTAAAGAAAAATTTGCTGACTTGTGATTGATGCATATTGATTCATTCATTTGTACTATAATGAAGGAGAATCAAGGAAATGAGGCCTCTCTGTATGTAATATACATTAGAGCGACTGGGCACCACCAGTACCTAATCATGCTCTGTAGGTGGCAGTGTGCCAGTTCTTTTTTTTTTTTTTCATTGAGCTCAAATATGTTTTGCCTTGGAAATCTTTCAAAACCTTTTCATAACTGATTTGCTCGATGTCTTTAAAGCGAAGCAGCACCTTTACTGTTTCCCGACAGAAAATCTTTTGTTCGAGGCTTGTGTACTGTAGATACATATGCTTTTCATACTCCTGCCATCTAGTGTTGGGTCCGGTTGTTTGCAAGTTGTTTTTCTTCGAAGAAGTCTTTTCCAGTCACGAGGTAAGGTGACTCCTCCTTTCGGTGATAATGCGCATCGGCATCGGCTCCATTGTTAGGTTTTCTTTCCGCCATCAGGTTCGAATGTGTATTACAGTGCTCCGATTCGAAAATGTCAAGCAGGATCCCTTTGGTTTGCAATTCACTTACCCTCTTCGGTATTGTTTTTGATTGCGTTTCCACCTTCTGCGTGTCGGAAATTTTTGAGAACTTTTATAATCTAATAGAAAACTCCAACTGCAGCCTTCGGGCCTAGCCGGTTTTCTTCTATCTACTTTTACTCGAAGATCCATCATCGAGTCTTCTGCTGAAGGAATGGACACGATTTCAATTCTGTCCTCAAAGCCATTCCAAATACCGGTGCACCGACCTTCATAAGGTCTGTAACCTGTCTCTCCCCGGAACATAAAGAGGAAGAGTGCGATGCTTGTCGGTCGTCCGATCCAATAAGACGCTGCGGGACCGTCTGCCTCGACGAAGAGACATGCAGCAGCAGAGTATCGAGGACACCCCTTAAATCTTCGGAGAAGATATTGCACAAGAAGAGATGGAAACGTCTGCAGCGGAAGAGGAAAAGGCTTTCTCCATTCAGGACCCCGATTCCAAGTTGGAGTTCGAACTAGAGTCCCACGACGTTCCAGCTGGGCAGGGTGCCGTGAGTAACAAAGCCCCTTTGCCCACCAAACCCACTCCAACTAAACAAAAGGCTATTAGGCCACCACTGCCGACAGGCCTTGGTAGGCACAGAGATTCTGATTCCAAGGCCCTGCCATACGGCTCGGTACCGAAACAGCAAGTCGAGCCTTCTGGCTTGGGCGTGAGTTGAGATGATACCCCTTCGGTTCCGAAACATTCCGGATCCAAAGACAAAAAGGACAAATCCAGCTCAGCACCAAAAACGTCGGCACCAAAACATGAAGAAGCTCCTTTAAAGCCACTGGAGCCTATTTTAGAGACAATAAAACAAAAGCTAGATCCAAAGCAGAAGACTGGACTATGGAAACGCTCTCTACGCCGGCATCAACAAGTCCCTACTCTGCAAACTCCAGACAATACAGAACACCGCGGCCAGACTCGTCCTTGGCATCCCCCAGCACGAACACATCAGCCAACACCTGCGGAGACTCCACTGGCTCCCCGTGGAGAAGTCCCCTTCAAAATCCTCACGCCTACAAATGCCTACACAACGGACCCAAATACCTCAACAACAGAATAAACTTCCACGTACCCAAAAGAAACCTCCGATCTGCCAACCTCGCACTAGCTGAAACCCCGCGCATCCACAGAGCCAGAGCAGGCGGAAGATCATTCTCACATTGCAGCCAAGACCTGGAACGAGCTACCGACAGACATCAGACGCGCCCCCTCCCTGAACACCTTCAGGAAGGCTCTCAAGACCTGGCTCTTCGGCTGAACGGATCTGCGTACCCCTCCCCTCAGCGCCGTGAGACCCTCACGGGTGAGTAGCGCGCTTACAATTCCCTGATTGATTGATTAATTGAAGAAAATTCATATAAATCCTGACACTGGCCACATTATAACTAAACGAACAGTACCATCTTCCAAATGGAGAATAGACACTGAATATAAGATTCCCCTCAAAAAGAAAAAGGACATGGCTAAAAGTCCTATCAACATTCTTCAAACGCCACTACCTTCTTCACCAGGACCTATTATACCATCTTCAGACCCTTTACACATCACACCACTGGGTTCTCCAAATTCAAATCCTGATATAGTAGACAATGATGACACCTATAATCAGCCATCACCTGATCCGTGAGATGACTAAAATAATCTGAAAGAAACAGTCATAGATTCCTTACCTTAGAATTACCCCCAGACATCAGACTGGATCCGGAAAGTTTTTTCGTCAGCAGTACCCCTGCACGTCGGAAGGTGGCTTCGGTCGACTCCGCGTCCGTCTGTGTCGTGGTCGCTGGGATGACGTCGCAGTAGCTACATAGACGCCGCCCTCGCGCGCTGACGTCAGTTTTCTTTTTCCGCGCCAGCAAGAGCAGATCTGGAGAGAGCGGTACCCCAGTCACTTTTTGACTGAGTTTTTTGCGACTTTTGTCAACTTTGTTTTGAGTCTTCAACCGACTCCTGGTGCACGAGGGATGCCCGGTTTCAAGGCATGCGGTTCCTGTACCCAACTGATGTCGGTGACGGATCTGCACCGCGTGTGCCTCTTCTGCATGGAGCGCGACCATGACCCCAAGTCGTGCTCCGACTGTCGAACTATGGCCCGAAGTCTTTGTGGTTGCTATTCCCACTACTTTCTGGTGCCCAAGAAGGACAAAGGCCTGCGTCCTATCTTGGATCTCAGGAACGTCAACCGCTTCCTCCGGAAGGAGAAGTTCAAGATGTTGATGCTCGCTCAGGTCTTGTCGGCCCTCGACCCTGGAGATTGGATGGTAGCGTTGGACTTGCAGGACGCTTACTTTCATATCCCCGTCCTGCCGGCCCACCGGTGTTACCTGCGGTTCACGGTAGGCCACGAGCACTTTCAGTTTACCGTGCTCCCCTTTGGCCTTACCAGCGCCCCTCGGGTGTTCACGAAAGTGATGGTGGTGATCGCAGCTCATCTGTGCAGATCAGGGGTTCCAGTCTTCCCCTATCTTGACGACTGGCTGTTGAAGGCGGGCTCGCCCCAGGCTGTCGTCTCCCACCTCCAGACTACGGCATTCGCTGGGGTTCTCCATCAACGTGCCGAAGTCACACCTGATCCCCTCTCAGAAGCTCCTCTTCATCAGAGCGGTTCTGGACAGGACGCAGTTTCGGGTTTATCCTCCCGAACAGCGAGTCCGGGATATTCGTGCTATGATTCCGATCTTTCAGCCCCTATCCCAGGTTTCGGTCCGGATGACCCTGAGGCTGCTGGGCCTCATGGCCTCCTGCAATCCTGGTCGATCATGCCAGGTAGCATATGCGGGCTCTGCAGTGGGACCTGAAGTTCCTGTAGGCGCAGCATCAGCGAAATCTGTCCGATTGCGTCCAGATCTCGGAGGGCACTGCACGACAATTGCAGTGGTGGCTCACGAACCAGGATTGGGTCAACGGCAGATCCCTCTCCCTTCCCCCAACCAGAACACAGTGGTGACGGACGCATCCCTTCTGGGATGGGGCGGCCACATGGGAGAGGCGGAGATCAGAGGCCTCTGGTCTCCGGCGTAGTCCAGGCTCCACATCAACCTTCCGGAATTTCGGGCGATCCGTCTTGCACTCAAAGCCTTCCATCCCTCTGTCCGGGGAAGAGTAGCGCAGGTGTTCACGGACAATGCCACCGCCATGTGGTACTGCAACAAAGAAGGCGGGGTAGGGTCGTGGACCCTATGTCAAGAGGCCCTCCGCCTCTGGACATGGCTGGAACATCAGGGCATATCCCTGGTGGTTCAACACCTGGCAGGTTCACTGAACGCCAGGGCGGACGAACTCAGCCGCAGGTGCATGATGGATCACGAATGGCGTCTTCACTCGGAGGTGGTGCAAGGTCTCTTTCAGCACCGAAGAGAACGCGCAATGTCAGCAATTCTGCACGTTGGAATTTCCAAGGCGGCACTCGCTAGGCGACGCTTTTCTTTGCGAGTGGAGTTGCGGTCTTCTATACGCGTTTCCGCCTATACCACTGCCCAGAGTGCTGAAGATCAAGCGCCACCGGGCCCAAATCATTCTTGTGGCTCCGGATTGGGCACGAAAAGTCTGGTATCCCGAGCTGCTCAACATGGCCATCGATCCTCCGATCCGACTGCTTCTTCGGGAGGATCTTCTGTCGCAGCTGCAGGAGACGGTCCTCCACCCGAACCTGTCCAGCCTCCACCTCCTTGCGTGGAGATTAAGCGGCGGCAGTTGATGTCATTTGACCTGTCTCCCACAGTCTGTGATGTAATCTTGGCAGCCAGGCGTCCCTCCACTAAGACGGTATACGCCTGCAGATGGAATAAATTTGTAGCATGGTGCACAGCAAAGGCTGTGGATCCCCTTTCTGCCCCTCTTTCTGAGGTTCTCTTGTTCCTCCTTTCTTTGGCCCAGCAGGGCTGTGCTCTGGGCACTCTAAAGGGCTATCTTTCGGCCATTTCTGCCTTTCTCAGGCTTCCTGATCAACCTTCTCTTTTCAAGTCCCCTGTTGTAAATAGATTTCTTAAGGGCATTACTCCTCTTTTTCCTCCTGTTCCCTTCGTAATGCTCCAGTGGGACTTGAACTTAGTTCTGACTTATCTTATGTGCGCCCTCTTTGAGCCACTATATAACTGTCGTCTCCGACTTCTCACTTTGAAAACTGCTTTTCTGGTGGCCATCACCTCTGCACGCAGGGTAAGTGAGCTTTCAAGCCTCCCTTTCTGGCTGTCCATCCGGACAAGGTCGTGACTTAGAACCCGACCTTCCTTTCTTCCCAAGGTGGTTATTTCTTTCCACATTGGCCAAGCCATCACTTTGCCCACCTTTTTTCCGCATCCTTCAAAAGAGGAAGAGAGGCTCCACCGTCTGGATCCAAAACGTGTGCTTTCTTTCTACTTGGATCGCACCAAACAATTCCGGGTGGACGACCAGCTCTTTGGTTACGTGGGCGCTAAGAAAGGTCGGGCCGTGCACAAATGGACCATCTCCAGGTGGGTTGTTCTGTGCATCAAAACCTGCTATTCTTTGGCCAAGAAGGAGCCTCCAGTGGGGCTGCGTGCCCATTCCACCAGGGCGACAGCAGCTACCACTGCTTTGGGACGGGGAGTCCCCCTTCATGACATCTGTCAGGCAGCTACGCGGGCATCGCTGCACACGTTTACGAAACACTACTGCCTGGACAGCCAAGTCCGGAGAGACGGCTTCTTTGGCTGTTCTGTTCTCCAGGACTTTCTGGTGTGAACTTGGTTCGCAGACCCACCTCCGGGGTTGGTATTGCTGGGGTATCTATTCTAAGGTAAGGAATCTATAACTAACTGTTTTGCAGCGTGAATCTTTTCTGGATTCACTATGCTGTGCATTATTCCGCCATCTAGTGATTGGGTCTGGAATTGTAGTATTTCTTCTCTTTGTTTGTTGGTGGGTGTCGACGACGTAGTACCATTTGGGGTGTCTCTGTGACGTCGACGGACTTCCTCCGGAAGCCCCACCTTTGGTAGCCATCTTCAGATTCTTTTTTCGGCCGTTGGGTCTGGATCGATACGGAGAAGCTCCCGAGTTGGAGAAGAAAAATCGTGGAACAACGTAGAAAAATTGTCGGAGAACAGAACACCGGGGTCTTACATCTCCACCGGAAACTCGACAACAACCGCAGTTCGACGAGAAGAGGAAAATCTAGAACTTCGTCGACCGGAGAATGCGCATGCAGGGGGCTCCCTGGGCGCGGTAATGGACAAGACGCCATTCAAGTTTTGCAAGAACTGCCACCACAAATACACACAGAAGGATCAGCACCCAGTCTGTAACGTGTGCCTGCCGCTGGATCATTGAAGCGACGACTGGAACGCCTGCTCCGTCTTCACCCCGAAGACGTTGAGGGTAAGGGAAAGACCGCAACCCGTAAACGACAATATGCAAGGCCAAGGACCACCGCCATCACTGCGAGACCTGGGCCTCTCCAGTGAGCAGGAAGACAACGTCGCTGAAGGACCAGAAGGCGATGAGGACACCGAGGTATTGGTCGTGGAAGTCGAGAAGAAGACTTCGAAGGAGGTAAGAGTCGTCGACCTCGAAAAAACCAGAAGAGTCTCGAAAATCAGACTCTAGACCACAAAAAGGATCCTCGGCGTCGAAGCATTCGGCGGCCGTAGCTGCATCCAAGCAAAAGCAGACCGTAGGATCCTTCGATAAGGATTCCGGAGCGGCAAAGGTTCTGGAAAAAACCAAGACGTCGAAAGACAGTCTGGAAAAGGATGCCTCGGCGTCGAAAAATGAGACCGAAGCAAACCTCGACGACCGCCCCGGCGTTGTCAGTCCTGAAACGAAAAGCGGACAATCTCGGCGCCGAAACACACGAGGCCCAGATTGAGACGAAGAGGAGAAGGCTCGAAGCCGAAATGGCGAATATCCTCCAGCGCAAAAATGACTGACGAAAGCTTGAAGCAATACAAGATTCCGCCGAGATCAATGGAAACCGAAACACAAAGGGTTGCCGAAGATCCCATACCACCTAGAACCCCCGAAATAATCGAGGAAGAAGGGGAAGGTTCCTACTTCTTCAGGGAAGAGGCTGAACAGGACGAACAAGCATACGCAGAATCGTCGAACTAGGAGACTCAAGAGCTCCAATGGCAAGACCTCGACGCAGAGTCTCCCGAAGAGTCTGTAGAGTCGTACCCTTCGAGGCCATCACCCCCTGATGACATTGGCATGTACAATCAGGTAATAAAGAAGGCTGCAGAAACTTATGGGGTTCAGCTAGAGGAAGAGAAACCTCAAGCCTGTTTTTTATTGGAAACACTGATGCCTACACAATCTAGGAACCAATTACTACCAATGCTGCCTAGTGTCTTAGACCAGGGGAAAGAGGCATTCAAGGAGCCTGCTGTTTGCAAGGCCATAACACCAAGAGCTGAGAGAAAATACAAACACTCCTCAAAAGACCCTTTATACATTAGGGGATCAGTACCAGCAGACTCTATCATTGCCTCAACAGCAAGAAAAAGGGCAAATGTGCCCACCACAGTGGGACCACCTCCAGACAAAGAAAGTAAGAGGATGGACCTCGTAGGAAGGAAAATGGAGAGAGCTGCAGCAAATCAATGGCGCATTGCAAACTCGAATGCTCTGCTCAACAGGCATGCGTACCAGCACTGGGAGGAGGTAGGGGAACTGTTACAAAACCTACCAGAACAGTTCCAGAAAAGGGCAAGCCACCTGGTGGAAGAGGGCAAAAACATTGCTAACACATGTTTGAAGTCAGCCCTTGATGCGGCCGAAACATCAAGCAGGCAAATGATGATTGGCATAACAGAAAGAAGAAACGCATGGCTTAGAATATCAGGCTTCAAGCCAGAAGTGCAGAGCAACATAATTAATTCTCCATTCAATGGCGAACAATTGTTTGGAACGGTAGTTGATGACAAACTAAATCAACTAAAAAAGGACAACAAGACCGCAAGGTCCATGGGAGCCCTGCAGTTCAGAGGTATGTGTAGAGGCACATCGTTAAGAAGACCAGCGGGGAGAGGTACACAACAACCTACTACCTCACACCAAGGTTACCAGCAAACATACCAGGCCAGGAACCAGAGCACACAACAGGGACAGCAATAAGGCTGGCAATTTCAAGGAAGAGGGTCCTTTCGAGGGCTTCCCCTTGGCAGAGGTCAGCCAAAAAGGGGTGGACAACAAACATCTAGCAAGTGACTGCACACACAGAGAGGTACACTCACAAAAACCAACGGTGACAGTACAAACAAAAAGACAAACTTACAGTTCCTCCAACATACCACTCCAGTAGGAGGCAGAGTAACACTTTTTCAACAAAAATGGAAAGAAATAACCACAGACAAGTGGATACTGAACATAATACAGTATGGATACTGTATAGAGCTAACAAGACAGCCTCTGCACAAACGGGCAAGGCAACGGACACATTCAAAAGAAGAACTATCTCACCTGGTCAAAAAGGTGAAAGAACTTCAGAGAAAACATGCAATAGAGCACGTACCGCACAGGGAAAAGAACAGCGGAGTATATTCAACATACTTCCTAATTCAAAAGGTGGACGGATCATTACGGCCAATATTAGACCTAAGATTTCTAAACAAGTTTGTCAAAACGCAAAGATTCAAAATGACTACACTACAAGAAGTGTTGCCTCAGTTGCAGAGGGGAGATTACCTGGCAACAATAGATTTACAAGATGCGTATTTACACATCCCAATAAACAGAAAACACAAGCGTTTCCTAAGATTTGTCATAAACAAACACTACCAGTTCAAAGTGCTTGCTTTCGGTCTAAAATCAGCACCAAGAGTGTTCACAAAGTGCCTGGCAGCAGTCGCAGCACATCTGAGAAGACAAGGAATTCATGTTTACCCCTACTTAGACGACTGGCTGGTAAGAGCAAACTCATACAACCTATGCAAACAGCATATACAACAAGTGATGGAGACGCTAGTTCAGCTGGGATTTTCCATACACGAGGAAAAATAATCAGTAGAACCAAGACGAAAGAAGTTGTTCTTGGGCGCAGAAATAAACACCGTGTTGGGGAAAGCATTCCCCAACGACGAGGATAACAGCTCTAATAAAGGAGACTCATCTATACCAGAAGGGGCATCGTCTGACAGTGAGGACTGTGGGGAAACTACTAGGAATGATGGCCTCATGCATTCACTTAGTTCCCAACATCCGTCTGCACATGAGACCATTTCAAGAATGGCTCCAAACGCAATGGTCACAAGCTACAGGCAGTTGGGAGGATCTAGTGGTTGTCACAAACAAAGTTCATCAGGAGATGGCATGGTGGAACAAGGCAAATATAGCACAAGGGAGACCTTTCACACCTCCAACACCAACAGTGACCATAACAACAGATGCCTCCCTAATAGGATGGGGAGCACACATGGGCAATCTAAAGATAAGGGGATTGTGGACACCACACGATGCGGTGAAACACATCAATATCTTGGAACTAAAAACAGTGTTCTTAGCCTTAAAAGCCTTTCAAAAGGAGCTATACAGGAAAAAGGTGTTGATACAAACAGACAACACCACAACTATGTTCTACATCAACAAACAAGGAGGGACTCACTCTGTCGCACTCGAGTCTAGCACAGCAGATGTGGAGATGGGCGATCCCAAACGGAATAGATATGTTAGCAATACACCTACCAGGGAAGGACAATCTAGAAGCGGACAGACTGAGCAGACAAACAGCAGCATCCCACGAGTGGGAACTGAACCAAACAGAAGTCAAGAAGATTTTCGAAAAGTGGGGGACCCCACAGGTAGACCTATTTGCAACACCCCAGAATGCAAAATGCCAAAACTTCGCATCCATGCGACCCTGCAGCCGGTCCCTAGGGAATGTGCTATGGATAGACTGGTCAGGGATATTTGCGTACGCTTTTCCCCCAATACCATTGCTGAACAAAGTGATCAGCAAGTGCAGAGTCAGCAAGATGACAATGATTCTCATAGCACCACAGTGGGCCAGACAGACATGGTTCTCGAAACTAATGGAAGTTTCACAAGGGGCAATGCACAAAATTCCAAGGAGAAAAGATTTGCTAACAATGCAAACCGGGAGAGTACTTCACCCAGAACCAGAGAGCTTAAGCCTAGCGGCATGGCTCCTGAAGACTTAGAATTCGCACATCTAAAACTACCCGAAAGCACTATGGCTGTTCTAAGAGAAGCTAGAAAACTGACAACAAGAAAATGTTATACAGCAAAATGGAAAAGATACACACAATGGTATATTACAAAACGACTGTCAAAAAAGATCACAAGAGAAAGAACTGTGCTCAAATACCTCACACATTTACTACAAAGTAATTTATGCTTTACATCACTAAAGGTACACTTAGCAGCAATTGTCGCGTACACAAGAGGGGAAACAGGAAAGAGCTTCTTCACCTCACATGTGGTCAAACGATTCATGGAAGGGGCAAAGAGAATTGCACCACCAAAAAGGGTACCAGCACCAACATGGAATCTGAACATTGTTCTAGCACAATTAATGAAGGCACCTTTCGAACCAATGCACAAAGCAACGCTGCAAATGCTTACAATAAAAACAGCATTTCTAGTGGCAATAACATCACTACGTAGAGTTAGCGAACTGCAGGCACTAACTCTACAGGAGCCCTACTTTCAGATACATGGTAACAGAATTGTCATGAGGACAGATCCACAATTCATGCCAAAGGTGGTATCAAAATTCCACATAAATCAAAGTATACAGATACCAAGTTTCTTTCAAAATCCAAAGGACAAAGCAGAAAGGGCTTTACACACACTTGACGCAAGAAGAGCAGTCATGTATTACGTGGAAAGAACTAAAGCATACAGGAAAACAAAGCAGCTATTTGTATCCTTTGCAAAACGTTTTCTGGGAAGACCAGTAACCAAAAACACAATCGCAAGATGGATAGCACAAGCTATACAACTGTGTCACAGGCATGCAGGACAGATGTTACAAGAAGCGCCACGGGCGCATTCAACAAGAAAGAAAGGAGCAACAATTGCCTTTCTGGCTAACACTCCAATCCAAGACATTTGCTTGGCTGCAACATGGTCTTTAGTACACACATTCACAAAACATTACTGTGTGGACATCCAAATGAACAAGGAAGCACAAGTAGGAAGAAAGGTCTTACAGCATCTATTTACAAACCAAGGTTCATCTTCCACCCAGCCACCACAAGACTAGCAAACCGCTACAAAGTCTATGCACAGCATAGTGAATCCAGAAAAGATTCACGCTTTAAAACGAATAGTTTCTTACCTGTCGGTGTAGTTTTGCAGCTTGAAGAAATTTTCTGGATTCACTAGCGAACCCACCCTCCTCCACCAAGGAAGATAACCATAAGGAGGACAAATGGAAACAAGACACAGAGAAAAAAGAATCCGAAGATGGCTACCAAAGGTGGGGCTTCCGGACGTGTCAGAGAGACACCAAATGGTACTACGTCGTCGACGCCCACCAGAAAAAAAAAAAAAAAAGAAATACTACAATTCCGGACCCAACCACTAGATGGCGGAATAATGCACAGCATAGTGAATCCAGAAAAGTTCTTCAAGCTGCAAAACTACACCGACAGGTAAGAAACTATTAGTTTCTTTCAGATGAACAAGTTACTTACCTTCGGTAACGATATATCTGTAAGGAACGTAGGTTAGTTATAGTTTCCTTACCGCCCCACCCATCCGCCCCGTTCTGCGAACTGACTTCTAGGGTTAAGGACATCCTTTCAGGGTCCTAGTTTTGTGCACCAGTGTCTTGCATGGCTCTGCGCTTCTGGCGTGGAAAGTCGTATACAGAACTGACGTCAGCGCGCGAGGGCGGTATCCAAGTAGCTACCGCGACGTCGTCCCGGCGACCACGACGCCGATGACGGACGCGGAGTCGACCTACGCCACCTTCCGACGTGCAGGGGTACTGCTGACAAAACTTTCCGGATCCAGTCTTACGCCTGGGGGTAATTCTAAGGTAAGGAATCTAGAACTAACCTATGTTTCTTACAGATATATCGTTACCGAAGGAAAGTAACTTGTTCTACACCCACCTGGAGAGACCGACGCGGATCTATATCCAGCTAAACCTTCCACTCCTGATAATACTGCATATCAGGAGTTGATTGCTAGGGAAGCCACTTGGCATGGGGTGACTTTACATAAAGAAGCCCTAGAAGAGGATTTCCTATTTGAAACCTTAGGAAAAACACACACAACATCGCAATCCTTGCCTATGGTAAAAGGTATGATGAGGCATGCTGAAGATATTTTTAAGGATCCAATTAGAGCACATATCTCAATACCTAGGCTGACCAAAAATATAAAACCCCTCCTTCTGACCCTGTTTTTATTAAGGGTCAGTTGCCTTTAGATTCTTTAGTAGTTTCTAACGCCAGTAAAAGGGCAAATTCACAAACCTCCAGGGCGGCACCACCTCCTGATAAAGAATCAAAATTAATAGATGCCTCAGGGAAAAGAGTAGCTGCTCAATCAGCCAATCATTGGCACATAGCCAATACGCAAGGCCTGTTGGCTAGATTTGATAGGGCACACTGGGATGAGATGGAAGAACTATTACAATATATCCTAGAAGAACACAAGAAAAAGGGGCAGGAAATAGTGTAAAAAAGCAAGCTTATCTCCAATTCATCCATCAGATGTGCGTTAGACGCTGCAGATACTGTAGCTAGAGGAGTCAACCCCAGCATTCTACTCGGGAGACATGCGTGGCCCAGAATTTCTGGTTTCAAACCAGAAATTCAACAAACTATTCTTAATACACCATTTGATAAAGCACCCCTCTTTGGGCCTCAGATAGACCAATCACGAGAGAAAATGAAAAAGGACACAGAAGTGGCAAAATCAATGGGAGCACTTCAGTCTCCTTCTACTAGAGGTTCCTTTCGTCGCTCCTTCTACAGAGGGTGCTCCAAGGCTAATACCACAGATGCCAGCGCATCTTCTTATAAAACACAGTCTTCCCCCTCTAGAGGATTCTATAAAGGTGGATATAGAGGTAACAACTTTAACGGAAGAGCTAGAGGTACACCAACACACACCTCCATCTACTAACAAACAGTGACTTAATATCACTTCCCCCAAACATTCATCACCTGCCGGGGGAACATTACAACAGTTTCTTCCCATTTGGCAATCAATAACAGACAAATGGGTGTTGGACATTATCCAACATGGTTATTGCCTGGAGCTCACAAGCAACCCTCCCAACATTCCACCTCGTATTCACAAACTGTCTTCAGAACACCAACATCTGCTCAAACAAGAAGCTCTTCTAACAAAAGAAGCTATAGAACCGTCCCATTACAACAACAAGGATCAAGGGTATATTCACTATACTTCCTAATTCCCAAAAAAGATGGTTCATTAAGGCCAATCTTGGATCTCAGGCCATTAAACCTATTCATATTATCAGAACACTTCCATATGGTCACACTGCAACAAGTACTTCCACTTTTGCAGCAGGGCGACTTTGTCAACACTAGACTTAAAGACGCATACTTTCATATACCCATTTACACAGCACATCGCAAATAACTCAGATATGTGATAGGAAAAAATAAATATCAGTTCAAAGTACTTCCTATCGGAGTCACAAATGCACCCAGAGTGTTCACCAAATGCCTTGCAGTGTTAGCAGCACATCTACGAAGACAACAAATCCATGTCTTCCCATATGTAGACTATTGGCTCATAAAAGCCAACACACATCCCAAGTGTGTACAACACACACAAATCACCATAAACCACCTACATCAGTTTGGCTTTACAGTCAATGCACAAAAATCCCATCTTCCACCCACTAAAATACAACCATATATAGGAGCCATTCTAAACACTGAAATGGCTCTAGCATATACCAGTGCAGCCAGTATTCACAATTTTCAAGCATTGTTACTCCAGTTTCAAAACAACCAGTATCTACTAGTCCGAACTTTCAAGCAGCTACTGGGGATGATAGTGTCATGTATTGCCATAGTGCCTCATGCAAGACTAAACTTGCGTCCTGTACAAGAAAGCTTAGCAAGTCAGTGGAATCAATCACAGGGTCAGCTAACAAATCTAGTGTTGGTAGACAGACGCACTCATCGCTCTCTGCAGTGGTGGAACACACAAAATGTATCAAAAGGGCAGCACTTTATCGACCCTATTCCACAAGTCGTGCTCACAACAGACGCATCTCACAGGGTGGGGAGCACATTTACAACCTTCAACAGTTCAGGGTCTTTGGGATACCACCCAACAGAACCATCACATCAGCTACCTAGAACTCCAAGCAGTTCAGCTTGCGTTAAAAGCATTTCTACCTCATCTGAAAAGGAAAGTTGTCCTAGTTCAGACTGATAATATGACAACAATGTACTATGTACAAAAACAGAGGAGGACACTCTTTGCAGCTGTCACGCCTTTCTCAGACCTTTTGGCGTTGGGCAATTCATCACAAAATCCAACTCCTGCCAGAACACCTTTCAGGGACAGGCAACAGCTTTGCCGATCTCAGCAGAATGAGGCAACAAGTACACAAATGGGAACTTCACCCACAAGTTCTTCGTCCATACTTCCAAAAATGGGGATTCCCACAAATAGACCTCTTTGCCATAAGCAGACAACTCAAAAAGCCCAGACTTTGCCTCCGGGTTCCCACACCCTCTATCCAAAGGCAATGCCCTATGGATCAACTGGTCAGGGATATTTGCTTATGCTTTTCCTCCTCTCCCTCTCCTTCCATTTCTGGTTCGGAAACTCAGGCACACATCTCGCACTGATTCTGGTGGCTCCCATATTAGCTCGTCCACCATGGTTCACCACAATATTAAAAACTCTCAATAGTTCCACATCAGAAGGTTCACATAACTTCAAATTTTCTCACACAGAACCATGGAGAAATCAGATATCCAAACCCCAAGGAACTCAACCTAACGATTTGGCTCCTGAAGCCATACAGTTTGGATATGTAAACCTACTGCCAGATTGTATGACAATTCTTAACTCTTTTGCTGCTTCGAACGTTCCGCGCCAGTGCGGAACGTTCTATTAAGCGGGCGGGGCCGCATCGGCCAACGGACGTGCGCAGCACTACCGAGGTAGTGCTCGCGACGGCCGTTGGCCGACGCACGCAGCAAAAGGGTTAAGGAAGCAAGAAAACCCACCACTAGAGCATGCTGTGCTGCAAAGTGGAAAAGGTTTGTGATACATTGTCATAATAACACAATTGATCCGCTAGATGCATCTATAAAAACATTGTTGTTTATCTTTTGCATCTACAACATGCAGGCCTTGCCTACACATCCATTCGATTACACCTTGCAGCAGTAGCTGCATATCTTCAAAACACACACACATTTATCTCTATTCAAAGTTCCAGTAATTAAAGCCTTTATAGAAGGCCTGAAAAGAATCATACCACCTAGAGTACCACCTGCACCTGTCTGGACCTTAACATTGTTCTCACAAGGCTTATGGGCCCACCTTTTTGAACCTTTACACAACTGTGCATTACAATTTCTTTCATGGAAGGTTGCTTTTCTCATTGCTATCACTTCAGTAAGATGTGTTGGTGATCTGCATGCATTTCCATTAAAAGAACATCTTTCAACTTCATAAAGATAGTGGTTCTTTGTACAAACCCAAAATTCCTTCCAAAAGTGGTCTCTGCTTTTCATATTAACCAAACAGTTGTTACCTGTATTCTTCCCTCAGCCTGATTCAGCAGCAGAAAGAGCTCTACATACACTTGATGTCAAAAGCGCACTATTATATTGATAGGAGAAAAGATTTTCTCAAAACAACTTTTTGTTGCCTTTGCTCCACCTCATAAAGGGAATCCTATCTCTAAATCCAGTATTTCTAGACTGATTGTTAAATGTATTCAAACTTGCTAGTTAAAGCTAAAATAATTTTAACTATACCTCCTAGAGCACATTCTTCTTGCAACATAGGAGCATCCATGGCCTTTTTAGGCAAAATTCCCATAGATGACATCTGTAAGGCAGCTACATAGTCTACACCACACATTTACCAAACATTATTGTGTGGATGTGTTAGCACATCAAGAAGCTAATATAGGACAAGCAGTGCTAAAAATACTTTTTCAAACAACTGCAACACCCACTAGTTACCACCGCTTAGGGAGAATACTGCTATACAGTCTATGCAAAGCATGTGTATCTACAGCACACATGCTTCAAACGGATTGTTACTTACCCTGTAAACATCTGTACTTGTCATGTTGCGCTGTAGGTTCACATGCGCCCTCCCTCCTCCCCGGACACCTATAGTTGTTGCAATTCTTATTATTCAAATTACACACGCATGGACATCTCTATACTACACTTACTTACTCCATTCTCTCCCTCTAGCGGGAGAACGAGTTGATGCCCATGTGCAAGATCACCGAAAGGAGGAGTCACCTTACCTCGTCACTGGAAAAGACTTCTTTGAAGAAAAACAACTTGCAAACATCCAGACCCAAAACTAGATGGCAGGAGTATGCAAAGCATGTGAATCTACAGCTCTACATGCCAAGAACAGATGCTTACAGGGTAAGTAACACATTCCTTCCCTGCACAAAACTGCATCTCTTTTTGTGAAGTATTGCATGTGTGGGAGAAAGCCCATACATTGTGTATTTTGTGCCTTCTTGACTTTCATTGCCCTGACTCTTGCAGATTATGTAAGAACATGTCCAGGAGGACTTTCAATGTAATCTTTATTTCGGTTTAAAAAACCATAAAAGATATACAATAACAATTTACACATCATAATATTAAAACATTTTCAAAGGTACCTCTAGACCATTGCATAAGTATTAAAATTCATATTTTCAATACACGACCTTTCTCACTATGTTTAAGAAAAATACAGTTAAAATATAGACTTATAAGTAAATAAAACATATTGAGGAGTTGCAACAAGTACCATTGTAGATGGCTGTAGCTAAAAATATCTGGCTGGCATCCTTTTATGTAAAACGTCCTGATTAGGAGTCAATTCAAAAAGTGCAAATGCATTAAGTGCGACATATATACTTGGTATGACATTCTACTTGTGCTCTTATGAATTCATAAAGTGCAAGTGCATAACTAATGTAATAATACATAAAGTGCAAGTGCAAAACTGATATGATGGTAATATTCCAAGTATAATACACTAAAATTTCAAACCTTCCTTAGTTCTTATTAGTCCTACATCAAACAAGTACCTGCTGACACTAAAAACAATCTTTTGGGAGGTATCAGTTTTCAGTATTCTGGCAGCCTCATAGCAAGACCTAAAACCCAATAACCGACAAATGGGTTTGATCCATTTCTTTCTGGGTTTTACGTAAACTGGGCAGAAGAATAATAAATGTAAATCATTTTCTCTTGCACCAGATTGACATAGTACACAACACTCAGTATTTTCCTCTCCTTGTTTGCAAGCCCATTTAGATGCATTTGAATTTATTTGCAAAACACCATATCGAAATTTCATATATGATTTTGCTAGTTGTGGCTGCACTTCATCCAAGAATGGCTCAAAGCACCAGTTTTGTTTCATTGAAAGGAACTGCATTGTTAATGTACCAATAGCTGAGTTATGGGACACACTATCTTGAATATAGGCCCAGAAAGTTGCTTTTAATATTTTCTTGGAGACCATAGACAGTTGAGCAGGCTCCTCCCAAAAATGCTTCAACCCTAATTTGTTTAACCAACAGTGAACATGCTTAAGCCATGGCAAACCTGTACCATGGTTGAGCCTTAACATTTCCTCTAGCCCTTCTTTATAGTGCACGAGCTCTGCCGTGACCACAGTCGCACCCAGAACAATAGTGGTCTTAAGATTGCCTGATGATCCATACGGCGCACATTTAGATCCATTACAATAGGTATTAGTGGTGTACGTATTGGAAGGCGTAATAATTTCCTAAAAAACGTATTTTCTCCTACCATGAAAGTATTATTGCTTGAGGGCCCCCATAATTCTGCCCCATAAAGGGATGCCTTCTGCGCCCTATACTTGTATACCTCAAGGGCAGGGGATACCGCTTTAGACATGCTACTCTCGTGTTTCTTTAAAATTGGTAGAGTTTTGGAGTAAAATAGTCTTACTTTTCTCCAAATGCGGTTTCCAAGACATTTCAGTGTCCAGGATTATACCTAAATAGTTAAAATTTTGCACATATTCTAGCTTCTGATTTTTAACAGTTAAATTCATTTTAAAACACTTATGTGGATTAACTGCCATGTATTTGGTTTTGCTAGAATTTATTTCCAGGCCCTTAGTCTCACAATATGCACCAAATTTATCTATTAAGCATTGTAGGCCTTTTGGGGTTTGGGATATTAAAATGGTGTCATCTGCGAATAAAAGAGCAGGTACTGGCGCCCCCCCCTAATTTGGGAGAATCATGTTCGCAGCCCAATAAATATTCCGGAATATCATTTACATACAATGAAAAGGTGGGCGCCAGCACGCATCCCTGCCTTACGCCCCTGTTTACTCTTATTGGCTCAGTGAGCTCTCCCCTCGGACCCCATCTGACCTTTGCATAGTTATCCTCATGCAGTCTTATAATTTGCATGATTAATTCCCCCGGTACCCCTTGATTTTTTTAAGGATTTCCAGAGGAGATTTCTAGGGATAAGGTCAAAAGCGGCCTTTAAGTCAACAAAGGCGATGTACAGATGACCCTTCTTAAAAACTGAATATTTCCAATTCATACAAAGACCTGGTCAATTGTGCTTGTTTTTGCTCGAAAGCCAGCCTGATATTTTGATAAGATACTATTCTCCTCAATCCAAACGTTTAATTTTATTAAAATTTGTCGAGCATATATTTTTTGTAAAACATCTAATAAGCTAATCGGTCGATAATGCGAAGTGTCTTGACGGTTACCTTTCTTAAAAATTGTTGTAATTTCAGCCCCTTTCCATGATTCCGGTATTGGTGCGCCCGAGGCGACTGAATTACATAAAAAATTAATATAAGGACCCCAAACCTCTTTATCATGCCTCAATAGATCTCTTGGTATCTTAACTGGACCTGGAGCTTTTCCCGGTTTTACTGCATCCATAGCTAACAAGGTGTCTTCCAAACTAAAATGTAAAGGGGCTAATGTTGGGATTGATACATAGGCTTGCATTTCAAATTCTATATCTTTCGTAGATATTGAATAAAGACGGGAGAAATGGCTAACCCAAGTTTCAGCGTCTAAAAAAAGGTCTTTGCTACATCTCCCCGCTTTATTTCCTTTAGATATCATTTGCCAAAAACCAGAATGGTCTTTGGCTGCACTAATCAATTCAGTCCAAATGTTATCTTCCCATTGTTTCTTAGTTTGTATTAGTAATTTCTTATACTTGTTCCTTTTCTCCCTTAAGGCTACTATATTTTTGATTTTTGTTGCCAAAATAAGTTCCTTTTTTGCCTCGCAACACTTTGTTATACCAGGGATTATCTAAATTACTTACATCAGTTTTCCCTTTTTACATTCTTTAGGAATCCTACTTAAGATAGGTGTCAATGCATCTACCAATTCACAATGTATGTTCATAATTGGGAACTCGGAAGCAGGCAGGTCTACGTACGGAGAGATAATATCTGCAATGGTTTCGTAAATCTGCTTCATGGCCTCATCATTTCCACCTATAGAGGGCCATTTTAAAGCTCTACGATTGTTACTTAATAATGGTTCAATGGCACTAAAGTTAATATCTCCATTATTCGAGGGAGTTGATTGAAAAAAAGAGCTGCTAGTGTCATAGTCATAGTCATATTCTTTATTCGACCACATTAAAAAATGATCATAAAAGAACAAATACGTTCATCATAATTAGTAAGCATATATCAAATTTTCACTAAAATTACATACCTTTCTAAAACAATTCTTAATTTTAAAATCATTAAAATCCATTCACATACTATTTATGACAATTGTATTATTATTAACACAGTCAGTTAAAAGAAAAGCAGTTCGTATATAAGTCATCTCGCTACTCTATGCGCCATCCCCTTTCTCTTCCTCATACAAGCCCATAGGAAGGACGCCACAGAAAAACATACCAGAGGATCTGTTAGTGATTTAAAAATATAATGCCACCCGACACTGCTTAAAATTTCCTTTCTTTAAAATTGGTTTCAGATAGTCCTTCCTTTCCTTCTCATATAGGCTGCAGAATAGGACTATATGCAGTTCGGTTTGCGATGAGTTATCACAGGGGCACGGGCTTAAATCAGCGTAATTAAAAGAATTTTCCGGGTAACCTAAGATGCAAGGAATTAAATTAGTTTGAAACCTTAACAAAATAAATCTGTGTTGTGGTCTATTTACAGATACAAGGTAAGAAAACCCCCCCTCTAACGGGGGTGGGTTACTGCGATATGACCGTACAGCATATTTCTCCTTGTAGTGTTCATTGCGCTTGTACTCGGTCATCAGCAGAAACATGTTGGTTACCTTCTGCTTAGAAATGTTCTTACATGCCAAAGGATCATTAAAAAGTTCTAAAAGACCAATTTCTCTTAATACGGACTCTACATAACTCAGCCACCTAGACCTCCTCCACTTATCCATGACTAAGCAGCTCTTTATTATTGATTGCGTAAGTGGGACAGATTCTCTCCTCCAAATTGAGTGCCATAGTAGTATTGGGGCTATTTGAATCTGCTCTGAGATGAAAGGGATACCCAGTTCTGTATGCAAAATGCAATTTCTCTTCTAGGGGATACTCATCAATAGTCATAAGCACTGAATTATCCCCGCCCACCTGCGGGATCCCGGAGCATATAGAAATATACATATACATATATATATGTGTATGTTGGGGATCACAAGTGCATAGCACTTCCGCGACATACATATATACATGTATATAAATACATAAATATGCAGCCTAACATAATTCCAATAAGGCAAAATGCCAAAATTACAAAGGTTTTCCCTGTACAGACAATCTCCTATATACACTCTGTAATAGAGAACATACACTGTAATAGTGTCATACAAGAAAACCTTTATTTTCAGTAACGGAAAAAACATGTAATAGCAGGCAGTTGGCCCATAGGCTGCATAGCTGAATAAATATCACCGTACAGTAAAACACTGGCACCTTGCCTTTAAGGCTTCCAAGAACTTGGACACTTTGCCTTTAAGGCCTCCAGGAGACCCTCTGCTCCCATCATGCACCACAGGTGACAGGTCAGTTCTTTTTTCCGGCTCCTTCTATGAGGATCCTGGAGCTTGAGCTCGACAGTTTTTCTGACTTTCCTGTCAGGAATTGTTTTCTTCTTTGGTTTTTTGCGGTTTTCCTGTGCTGGCAGTGGTTTATTACCATTCTGTGACCAAATTTTCACTCTTTTTCTGTCAGAATGCCGGCTCTTTTCCGCAAATGTCCATCCTGTGGAAAGATCGCCATCTCAGATCCACACTCCGTGTGTATCGCCTGTCTTCCTTCCAGTCACAAGCCTGACACTTGTTATCATTGTCAGAGGTTTTCTGCGGGGACTCTTCGCGACAGGGAGAGGATTCGCCTTCAAGCTGTGCTCGAGAGAGGAAAAGCCCGGCTGGAAAGTGGCCTTGCGTGTCAAGAGCCCTCCTCTCTTCAGGAACACTGACGTCAGCATCATTCTGCCTCTTCAACATCGAGGAAACTGCAGATTCCGGGCTGTTCGCCGTCGACGTCGTTGCCGCCGTCGAAGAAGCGACCGACACAATCTCAGACGTCGAGACGGCGTGATTCTCCGTCGTCGAGAAAGGCATTGACGTCGAAGCATACTGCCTCGGGCTCGAGGTATGTTCATGGCGAAGGTCGATCGACGTCAAAACACCCATCGACGTCAAGGCACTCTCCGTCGCCTCCCCGTAGGTCGACGTCGCGAAGTTTGCCGACGGCAAAAGTGCCTCGAGACCAGTCGACGTCGAAGACTTCGAGGCCATTGACGTCGAGGAGGCGAGAGCGTTCGACGTCGAAGTCACTGAGTAGACGGTCGATGTCGAGGACATCTTTGAGGGAGGTGAGGTCGCCGTCGAGGACAGCGAAGTCCTTAACTCCTCCTATCCATCATCCCACGTCAAGGGAGAAGTCGAGGGAAAAGCACAGGTCGACGTCGAGGCCCTCGACGTCGAGAGCTAAAGAGCCTGCTGTTGCCTCGGATGAGGTTAGAGCTGCATCTCTATCGTCCTCAAAATCTGGATCTTCTCCAGGACTGCATATTGTCCAGATCTCCCCGGAGGGCTCTCCGGTGGTTGGTGAAGATGCACGGCGCCGGAAGTCTAAGGCCCTCAGTAGCCCGGGGTCGGACTTTTCCCGTACCTATTCTCCTTCACGTTTGTCCAGGGATTCTCCATCCCCTAAAACACCTCGAAGATCAAGGTAACTGACTGTGGTTTCTTCCAGAAGGAGGAGTCCAAGCAGATCACGATCTCCACATGCCCGCCATGCTCGATCAAGGGACAGATCTCGCTCTTATCATTCTTCTCCGAAGAGAAGACGGCATAGGTCTCCCACCTGGTCTTCTCCCACCAGGTCCTCTATCAGAGACTATTCTCCAACATTGACGGCTACACCTCCATCAAGAGTTTCTCCAATTGATGACCTCAGCACCTTTAATGAGGTTCTCTGTAGAGGAGCGAATAAGCTGAACATCTGTCTGTCCCGGCTGTTTCCTCCTCAGTGATTTTCGAGACTCTTCATCACCGCTCCTCGGCTCGGACTTTGCTTCCTCTTGTCCCAGGCCTTCTCGAACCTGCTATGTAGACCTTTTTGACACCGGCAACGGTGGGAGCTGTTCCTTCCCGAATAGCTAAAAAGTACAAGGCTCCGGACCAAGATCCTTTGTTCCTTCGAACGGATCCTCCTCCGGATTCCATCATTGGGGCGGCGGCTAGAAAGACGCACTCATCTGTCTTCCTCCTCAGCGCCTCCGGATAAGGATAGTAAACTGATGGACTCTTTAGGTAGAAGGATGTGCAACACTTCAGCTTCTATCATGAAGGTCGCCAGTGCCTCCGCTCTGCTGGGGAGGTATGAAAGATCCTTGTGGGATTCACTGGGACGTTTTGCGGACAAACTCCCAAAAGAGGACCAGCAAGACTTTCGAGAAATACTGCAAGAGGGAGGTCTAGTGGCTAATCAGGTGATTAGTGCTTCCGCTGACTCATCCGATCTGGCTGCCCACGGATACTCCCATGGTATCTGTTCGAGGCGTTCTGCTTGGTTACGCTTGACTGGCCTCAAACCCGACGTCCAGCGGAAGATAACCAACCTGCCTTTCAATGGGTCTTCTCTCTTCGGGCCGCATGCGGACGAAGAAATGGCGAAGATGAAAGCAGAGCTGGACACGGTGAAAGCTGTGGGTCTCGAGAAACTGAAGGAATTTCGTAGGCTCTTCCGCCCCTACGATAAACGCCCGTTCCAACAGAGGGTTCAAACCCCTCAGTGGTCGGCTCAGGGTCAGCAGCAGCAGCAGAGGTCTCACTTCCACCAACGGAGACCAGGAAGAGGGACCAATAGACAGCAGGCCTCTACCTCAAAGCAGCCATCAAAGCAATGAGGGAGTGCTTCCTCTAAACACGTGTGCCACTCCAGTAGGAGGAAGTATCGCATATCATCTGGAGGAGTGGAGAAACATAACCGACGACAAATGGGTGTTGAATATTGTTCAAAATGGATACTTGCTACGGTTCAAGATCCCACCTCCATCGGTTCCTCCGGACGGAGGAGTCCGCTTGTGTCATCACATTTTACACGAGGAAGTAAACGGTCTTCTACAGAAAAAAACCATAGAATACGTACCTGTTCATCAGAGGCGCCAGGGGATATACTCTCGGTATTTCCTGGTCGAAAAAAGAGGTCCGACAGTAGAATACAGACCAATTCTGGACTTGCGCATCTTGAATAAATGCATCCGCAAAGAGAAATTTCGGATGCTTGCCCTGCACCAGATCTTCCCCCATCTACATCAAGGAGACTGGATGTGCTCCATAGATCTGCAGGACGCTTATTTCCACATTCCAGTGTCCAGGAAACATCGAAAATTTCTCAGTTTTCAAGTTGCTCTGTCATTTTCAGTTGAGTCCTACCTTGCTGACTGAAGTCAGCCCCACGGACATTTTCAAAGTGCATGGCAGTGGTGGCGGCTTTTCTCCGCAGACGCAAAATATTAGTTTACCCGTATCTGGACGACTGGCTCCTGAAGAGTTCAACTCCATCCCTGCTTCAGTCTCATCTTTCCTACAGTCTCCAGTTACTGAACAAGTTGGGTCTACGAGTCAATTTCAAAAATCGATTCTCAATCCGACCCAGAACATTCACTTCCTAGGGTCGTCGCTGGACACCGCGGAGGCAAGCGTGTGTCCTTCGGCGGAGAGGTTTTCATCAATCAGGATCAAATGCCGAGAACTCCTGCAGACTCACCACCCAACAGTCCGACAAGTGTCCTCTCTCCTGGGGTCCATGGCTTCCTGCATCTTCATAGTTCCCAATGCCAGATTGCACATGCGTCCCCTGCAGCAAGCTCTGGAAGACCAGTGGGTGCAAGCGTCAGGCAGCTGGGAGGATCGGATCACTCTGTCCCAGTCTGCCAGGGACTCCATCATGTGGTGGACAAAGCGGTCACATCTAATGAAAGGTGTTCCCTTCCATCAAGAGACTCCGACTCAAACTATAGTGACAGACGCCTCCCTACAAGGTTGGGTGGCTCATATGAATCACCTTCAAGTGCAAGGGCTGTGGTTGGACACAGAGAGGGGATACCATATCAATTTTCTGGAGTTGAGGGCCGTCCAACTAGCCCTCAAATCCTTCTTTCCGTCTCTTCAGTCCAACTCCCTCTTGATTCAGACAGACAACACCACGACGATGTTTTATCTGAACAAGCAGGGAGGCACCAGGTCCAGAATTCTGTCCCAGGAGGCACAAGCCATTTGGAAGTGGCTTCTGGCACGGCATCTCACCATCACGGCTGTCCATGTGCCGGGCGTCCTAAATGTACAGGCGGACTTCCTAAGCAGAGAGTTCGTAGAAGCGCACGACTGGGTGCTAAACACCGAAGTGGCTCAGGATATCTTTCAAAGATGGGGTGTGCCGGACATAGACTTGTTCGCAGATGCAACAAACGCCAAATGCCCCGTCTACGCGTCCAGGTATCACCAACCAGGTTCAAGCGGGAATGCTCTGTTGATAAGATGGTCTCAGAGCTTACTCTACGCTTTTCCTCCACTGCCTCTCATTCCAGCAGTGATCACGAAGTTCTACAAGACCAACTCCAGGATGATTCTGATCGCACCGGAGTGGCCACGCCAGTGGTGGTACCCGGATCTTCTACAACTTTCCGAAGTTCCGCAACAGAGATTGCCTTGCCGTCCGGACCTACTATCCAAGAGCCAGGGAGAGTGTTTCACCCCAACCTTCCTTCCCTCAGGCTGACAGCATGGCTCCTGAAGTCTTGCAGTATGGACACTTAGACTTGACAGCGGACTGTATGAACATCCTTAAGGAAGCGAAAAGACCTTCTACCAGGGCTTCCTACGCTTTCAAGTGGAAACGTTTTTACCTATGGTGTTTGAATAATGGTCATGACCCAGTTAGAGGGCAGGAACAGGTCATTTTGCCGTATCTCTTACACCTGGCTGTCGGGCCTGCAGTTTACATCTATCAAGGTACACTTAGCAGCAATAACGGCATATAGAAAATCACCTTCACAGGGTTCTTTTTCAAAATGCCAGTGGTGAAAGATTTTCTTGAAGGGTTAAAAAAGGTATACCCACCAGTACGAGCCCCTTCTCCTCCTTGGGAGCTCAACGTGGTCCTTACCAAACTGATGGGCGCACCTTTTGAACCAATACACAAGTCCTCCCTGCAGCACTTGTCCTGGAAAGTGGCGTTTTTGGTTGCTATCACGTCGGCTCGTAGAGTCAGCGAGATACAAGCATTATGTTGTAAGGAACCCTACACTGTTTTTCACTCGAATAGGGTAGTTCTCAGAACTCATCCAAGTTTTCTGCCGAAAGTGGTTTCAGATTTCCACATTAATCAGGTTATCACTTTGCCTACCTTCTTCTCTAATCCTTCTACACCTCCTGAAAGGGCCTTACACTCGTTAGACCTTAAGAGGGTGTTGAAGTTTTATCTGGATAAGACCAAGGTAATAAGAAAGACGGACCGCTTGTTTGTCAACTACGGTCCCATTAATACAGGATTGCCAGCCTCTAAGAGGTCTATTTCAAGATGGATAGTCTCCTGCATATCTCTAGCCTATCTATTAGCTAATAAGTCTCTTCAGGGAAAGCCTAAAGCGCATTCAACCAGAGGAAAGGCCTCTACTACGGCCCTCCTCAGGAACGTCCCTATAGCAGAAATCTGCAAAGCAGCTACTTGGCGGTCTGTTCATACTTTCTCTCGCTATTACTGCTTAGATTCACATGCTCAGGAGGATGCCCAAGTGGGGCAAGCCTCACTGAGGAATTTATTTGCTTAATGTCATGTTAAGATGATCTGTTTTTCAATACTATTTGCTCGTCCGCGAGGTAGTGGGTATGGGCTTGCTACTCTATTCAGTGCTTATGACTATTGATGAGTATCCCCTGGAAGAGAAGGATTAGTTACTTACCTGTAATCCTAGTTCTCTTCCAGGGGTATACTCATCAAAGTCATAAGCAACCCTCCCTCCTCCCCGGACGAGCATTTTTAGTATATTTCGGTAGTGATTGCATTTTATAATCAGATTGCTACAAGTTAGTACACTGTGCAAAAAGAACTGACCTAACTGTCACCTGTGGTGCATGATGGGAGCAGAGGGTCTCCTGGAGGCCTTAAAGGCAAAGTGTCCAAGTTCTTGGAAGCCTTAAAGGCAAGGTGCCAGTGTTTTACTGTACGGTGATATTTATTCAGCTATGCAGCCTATGGGCCAACTGCCTGCTATTACATGTTTTTTCCTTTACTGAAAATAAAGGTTTTCTTGTATGACACTATTACAGTGTATGCTCTCTATTACAGAGTGTATATAGGAGATTGTCTGTACAGGGAAAACCTTTGTAATTTTGGCATTTTGCCTTATTGGAATTGTTAGGCTGCATATTTATGTATTTATATACATGTATATATGTATGTCGCGGAAGTGCTATGCACTTGTGATCCCCAACATACACATATATATATGTATATTTCTATATGCTCCGGGATCCCGCAGGTGGGCGGGGATAATTCAGTGCTTATGACTTTGATGAGTATACCCCTGGAAGAGAACTAGGATTACAGGTAAGTAACTAATCCTTGTGAATGAGGGGGGGAGGCCTACTACTGATTTAAAAAATTTGTTCTCAACAGTCTGTAATGGTGAGGATTCGACCACTCCCCAAACGCCGGCCCCATAGGTCACTGCAGCTTTTACTCTAGCTTGGTAGATGTTTTTAATCGGCAGTAATGGTTTAGCCCCCACTTTTTTTGTGAAAGATTTCAGAGCTATGATGCCCCTCTCCATCACCATCTTTCTGCCTTCCACCAATTTGACCCACGACAAATCTTTGTCGAAAAGAATCCCCAGGTAGGGAAAAGAGTCCACTACTTCGATTCTTTTTGCCTCAGCGTGAAAATACGACCTTTTTTCTCTTTTTGTTCCCCGGCGACTATTACAAAGGACTTGTTATGGTTCACTTTCATTTGCAATGATTCCATAAAGGAAACATATGCCGTGATCAACCTTTGTAGACCCAGCCCTGTCCTGGCAATTAACACGGCGTCGTCAGCGTAAGCCAGTATTGGTAGTTTTTGATTTTCAAAAAGGGGGACATCACTGGTAACAACTGAGAGTGCTTTCTCTACTCCGTTTGTATATAAGGAGAAAAGGAATGGGGCCAATACGCAGCCCTGCCTTACTCCCCTGGAGATTTAAAGGGGCGCGTGCAGTCTCCATTTTTAGTAAAGCGCACTGATGCCGTTGCATTGGCATATAGCTGCCTTATAAAATTGAGTATGGCGAGGTCAACTCCCATCGTCTGCATTATGTTCCAAAGCTCATCATGGACCACTCAGTCAAAAGCTGCGCTCAGGTCCATGAATGCCATATATAATTTCCCTTCCTTTATTCGTGTGTACTTTTCTATGGTCATGGCTAGATACAGGGCTTGGTCCACCGTGCCCCTTCCCTGCTGGAATCCATACTGGGCTTGGATCAAGATGTTGTTATCCCTAGCCCATGCCTCTAACCTCAAAAGGAGGAGGCGGCCCATGAGCTTTGATGTTGTGTCCAGCAGGGAAATGGGTCTATAATTCTTCGGGTCGGCCCTGTCTCCTTTTTTGTAGATGGGTACGATCACCCCCGATGACCAGGAAGGAGGGGGACCTGCCAGAGCTATGCTATTCAGGACATTCGTCAAAAGTGGTGTCCATAGGTCTAAATTGTCTTGAAAAAAGTCTATGGGAACGCCGTCAGGTCCTGGCGCTTTTCCCTGACTGCATGCGTTCAGCCCTATTTTAACTTCAGTGTGAGAAAACAAGAGTCTGATATCGAATTTCATTTTCGGCCGCTTGGTGAGATTGGGTAACCAAATCAGAAGCAAATATTTTCTCAAAATGAGTGACCCATGCCTCCTCGTCAACATTTATATCTAGTGATGGATCAGTAGGATTTTTGAAATATGGGGCATTTACCAGTTTCCAAAATTCGCAGCTATTTCCCGAATTCGCGGCCTTATCTAGTTCATCCCAAAGGTCCTCCCTGATCTCTTTTTCTCGGTTTTTCCGTGCCTCTATATATGAGGCACGCAATAGTTTTATATTTTCCTTGTTTCTAGGGCTTGCCTTTAGTGCACTCAACAGTGCTGACCTTGACTTTGTACACAGTGAGTCGAACCAGCCCTTCTTTGTTGCTTGTTTCGAGGCACTTTTTCCTCTTGTGAGGGCCGTTTTGACAGTTCCTAAGATTTCACTAAAAAGCTAGAACAACTTCACCTGCATCGGCTTTTGGGTCCAGACACAATTGTATTTTATCTTGTGTTTTAAAAACAATTTCCGGGGTCAACAGTTTTATCTATATGTCCCCATTTTAACTGGACCCCATTTTTCCTAGCAACAATCGGTCTACCGGCATTGCCTCGATTATATCTCTTTTGTGGTGTTAACTTCATCTCAATTGAAACAATGGCGTGATCACTAAAAGTATTAAATGTATTACATACCTTAACCACCCTTGCAGCAAGCGGAAAAGTTAAAAGAATATAATCAAGTGTTGTCTCTGCTCCATTCCGGTGGAAGGTTTTCCATATAGTTTCAGGATCTTTATCACAGGCCATTTCCATATTTAAAACTGCTAATAGTTTATTTAGGCTGTTTCCGTACTGGGTATGCGAGAAGTGGTATATTGGATTTCCCCCCCCCCATCCTCCAAACCACATATGGGTAGTGTTATATTTACAGGGGTGAAAATTAAAAGCACCTACCCATATGACATTGATGTTTGCCTTCGTGTTATTGTGTACTATGACTGCAATATCTTTCTCAACCTCCCCCACAATTTGGTGCATATTGGGGCCAAATCTATTGTTGTAAAAATGTATCAATATCCATGTCCCTTCCTGTAGTAACTCTAAGGTCAGGATATGGAAATTTGGATTGGGTTGGGAAACCATCTTCACTTTAGCAGCTAAATCGTTCCGGATTAGGGTCAATATACCCCCCTTTGCCCTGCCTGAGGGTGATGGATCTGCCTGGGTCTGGAAAGATCTATACCCGTTCACAAATACTGGCTCCGTGGCCCATGTTTCTTGAAAACAGACCATCGTATTTCTGATTGCCATTCATTCCTTAGTTGCTGATTGAGTACTGCTTCCATCTCAATCCCGGTTCCTAAACTTCCCTGACTCCTATTATCTAGGTTGCAATTATAATTGAGAAGATTCATTCCATTACTTTGTAATGGCTGGTTAGCCTCAACTGTGACCACACTATCACTAGGCAGAAGCACTGACCGTACACCCGCTGCATCATAAAGCGTAGCTGCTTCCTGTCCATTTGTCAAACTTATCCGATCCTGTTCGTCAATCATCAATTGTAGTTCACCTGCATTTCTATTCAAAGTGTTTAAGTGATGATACGTGTTTTTAGTTGTCAAATGATGTCCCTGCATGTTGTTACTCAAAGCAATATGGTCATAAGCCACTTCGCTATCTGGATGTACCTCAATAATAAGCCCCGTGCATTTCAAAGTAGGGTTATCATTTAAAACTTCGGAATTGCTATGGTCAATATATACGGCCTCCATTGGATCCATGAGTGCTGACACAAAGCTAGGGGATGTGTTTTTAATAGACCCTCTAAAATCTGCTTGTTTTATGGTAGGAATGAGTCAGTCTATATCTTCCAGAGATGGAAGTATTTCGAATCTATTTTGTAAAGGGAGACTAAATTGTTGGTGAATAGTAGGGATTGTAGGCCTCTGTAATAAAGGCTGATGTACGTGGTGCCTAGGAGGGTAAAAGTATCCTAATGGTAGGACACTAATTCCATCTTGTGACACATGGTCACTACCGGGTCTACACAGGATCTTGCGTTCCAATCTTGGTGACCTAAAAGTGAGAACAATGCAGTCGCCAGGCAGTGTTTTTTCCCTTCTCCCTACCCAGCCTATTCTTCTCACCATCTTAAATTCGCCAAACAAGGCCTCTGTGAGCCCGGTTTTAGTCCCGAGCCAACAGAGGGCCTTGTTTCACAATGTCTCCCATGATTCAAATACCTGGGTGGTAGGATGTGGTACATTCACTAGAATTATGGTATATGGGGTGGCTTCTGGGAGCAAGTTCAGTCTCGCCTCCTCCCTTACCATAGGGATTGTGTCTGGGAGTGGTGGCAATTGGGTTTCACTAGACTTGGTATGGGCCAAAGCAGGATTAGATAAAGGGCCAATAATGGGCATGGGTCCTAGGGGCCAGCAATTTAAAGAGTGCGAGGAATTTGCCTGGGAAGAAGAGGTCACAACTCCATCAGCCAATAAACAATCTGAGGGGGTTTCGTGAAGAATTAGTGGTATGTGCTTCATGACCCTTTCTCAGCAAATCCTCAATGGCTGTTACCCTAACCAGCATGGTTTCTAGGGGCGCTGTAACCATAGTCTGAGAAGCGTTTATACCCAGGTCTTCCCCTGTAGGAACAATAAGCTGTAATGACCCATTTAGACTAGACAATTTACTTAATTCAGAGTCCAGAAAGTCTAGTCGGCCCGAAGTTCAGCAAAGCTGTTGTAGATTAGTTCTTTCAATTGTGCAAAAGCCATACCCGTGGTGATTCCCCCAGCAATTACAGGTACGGTGTTCTCTGGGGCACCGCTTATGGGTGCCAATAAAACATTGTTAGTCTGTGTGCCAGTAGTGCGAACTTGAGGCTCCTCAGGGTTGGGTCTCCAGGGCCGCTTCAGCTGTTTGGATTTTCGGGTGCCCTCCCCCCTCCTCCGCTTCCTCAATGGTTCATTCGTCTTATCCTTAGAGTGAAGTAAAAGGGCCCGTGACCTTGTAGCTAGACTGGGCCCATTTGAGGTAGTGGGAGGTGCAGGAGGTGCTTCCAAATCGGTTGCAGAAGGGGGCTGGTACTGATCGTCCGCAGTGGAGGGCAAACAGGTAATAGGCGACCCACCCGCAGTGTTAGAGCCTAGTAAGGGGCCTAAGGAAGAGCGTCTCTGCAGAGATAGAGGTTCTAGGGACAATCGTCTCTTGGTGAGTTCAATCTCGTGTGTGAGCATTGATTCTGCCCTGATAATGAAGGCGTCCAGGGTGCCCGCGACCCCCCTATGCTTGCTCATTGTGAGTAAAGGGACGACGCCACGAGATTTAATTAGAAAGCACAGTAGAGGAGAGGGGGTACCCCAAAAGACTGGCGAGAGAGCAAACAGACCCTTAACCAGAAGGCGCAATACGGTAGCGCCTTGTCCCGTTAATGGCACAATAGATTAAAAAACAGTGTGTCACAGAAGTTGAACAGTACCTTAAGGGTCACAACATGAGCCCATGTGCATCGCGATCTGGTGATATAAGGGTGGTGGCCCAGCCCAGCCTCTTCCAGTCGATGACGGGCCCGCCCTTGGCCCGGGCGAGCCCGCGCGCGTCCCGCGCCGCGGGAGCCCAAGGGCACTTTTAAAGCGCCTCCAGGCGCGTGATGTCGCTGGCGGCGACGGCCGCACGGGACGCTGGGGGCGGTAGTCCTGGCTCCACTCCTCTCCCCTTCGATGACGGACTGATAGCAGGATAGCAGGGCAGCAAAAACTGGCAAAAACGGGCGTCCCGCGCCGCGGGAGCCCAAGGGCACTTTTAAAGCGCCTCCAGGCGCGTGATGTCGCTGGCGGCGATGGCCGCACGTGAGGCTGAGGGCGGTAGTCCTGGCTCCCCTCCTCTCCCCTTCGATGACGGACTGATAGCAGGATAGCAGGGCAGCAAAAACCAGCAAAAACGGGCGTCCAGGAGGACTTGAAAGGACAGGGAGAAGATAAAGATGCAGTCCTTTAAGAGAGCCAGAGTAGTTGAAAAGAGGTGTCTGAAATCCCTGAGTTACTTAGACAGCTGTCCTTCTACCTTTGCCTTCTCTGACATTTCCAGGCTCCCCCAACCCCGCGAACCCTCCCACCTACCCTCCCACCTACTCTCTCCAACAGCATCCAATCAAGCAAAAAGATCACAAATGAAGAAAATAAGATTAACTGGTCGACATCGCTGGTATGGTCTGTCACTGCCTGTTAGCCGCTGAGACCTAGCATAATTTCAATAATGGGTAGGTTGGAGTCAGACTGTCTCTGTTGAGAAATCTTCCACCATTCAAATTATTTAATCTCTTAGCTTTGGATCCAGAAGCCTTAAAAGAGGATGATTCCATGTATTTCTGTCAAAGATTACTCCTGGATATGCTCTCCTACCAGGGAGGTATTTCCAGCGGTGGAGCTTTCTTATGCTTCTACTCTGTCATCTGGACATTGAGAGTCCCCTATCCCTCCCCCACCTACGGTAATCTCTCTGCCTACTGTGCCTGTACTACATATGGCTCCTCCGCTTGCACCAACGGTTTCTCAGCTGCCAAGTGATCCTTTGATGCCTAGTAGAAGTCCAAGATCATCTAGAGACAGAACCATAACTCCCAGAGGACGTTCTTAGAAGTTCACATCGCAGATCATACCAGCTCCATTGGCGTTAACTGCTACCTCTGCATCATTCTAGGTCCCATCGCACTAGATTCACTTGCCATTCAAGAGCTACCAAGGTGATTCTGACCTTCTAGACTTTCAAGATCTTCACACGCTTTCTCCGCCCCTTCTTCTTCAGTTGATATTCTCCAACCTTATCTGTATCTCCACCTGCAAGAGTTTCACCAGTTGACCCTATCAACACCTTTAATACAATATTGGTGAGAGTGCCTAACAAGCTCAATATTCTTGTTCCTGTGTTTCTGCTTAAGACTTCAGTCATTTGAGATTTCGCACCATCGTATGTCTACTTGTCCTTGGTTCCTCAACAAGCAATGGAATTGTGTTCTTTTCTTTAGCTTCAGCGAAATCTGCTCCAGCAAGGTTACAAAAGAAGTACAAACTGTTGAACAGGATCCACTTTTCCTGACACATGATCCTCCTCAAGATTTAGTAATAGTAGCTGCTGCAAGAAAACACCATCCTAGTTGAGTCTACAATACCACTTGAAAAAAAGTCAGAAGATGGATGCAGTTAGTGGAGAGTTCTGCGGCACACCAGCAACGGCAATGAAAACAGATTTTGCTTTGCTTGTGTGCTACAACAGGTCTTTGTAAGATACTGTCCAACATTTCTCGGAGAAGTTCCCCACAAAGACAGATGTGATTTTACAGACCTTCTACAGGGCTATTGCCATCGTTTTGATCTTCGCCTTTTCTCATAGCTGTCTCTTACTGGCCTGAAAACCTGAGGTACAGCAGAAGATTTAAAATCCTTCCGTTTTCTGTAACTACTCTTGTTGGAGCACATGCAGATAACAAAATGCAAGACGTGAACTCTGAGCTGGACACCTTTAAAGCTGTCGGCCTTGCGAAGCATAAAGAGAAGGGAAAAAACATCAGAACTGGTCTTATGACAGGCACTACTATCAGAGGATTCAGGCCTCTTGGTAGCAGCAGCAGGTCCAGCAAGAGCACCAGCGTCAAAAGATCCTTTAAACCCCGTAATCAATGAAAGGAAAAGATGGACAGCCAACACGGACTGCTGTTAGGACACCTTCTGAACAGTGATTCCCTTTGTATCGTTTGCTGCTCCGGTAAGGGGAAGCATAAGCAAGTATGTGGACGAGTGAAGTAAAATGGCTTTTAACAAATGGGTGCTAAATATTGTACAGAATGGTTATTCTCTGAGGTTCAGATCACCTTTATCCATTCCTTCAAAGAAGATATCTCCGTGCCATCTGCTGTTGCTTCATTTGGAAGTCTCATCCTCCTATTCCAGAAGCAATGGAGCCATTCACTTTATCCCAGAAAGGAAACTGTGTTTACTCTCGACACTGTCTGGTTAGAGAAAAAATGCATTAAAGGGAATACAGCCCTGTTCTAGCTCTCAGGACTATGAACAAATCCATAAAATGGGAGGAGTTTTGGATGTTGACACTTAAGTAGATTTAACTAAAGCTATATAAAGGGAATTGGGTAATTGTCTTCAAGATGCTTATTTTCACATCCCCATCGTTTTGGAAGCATCACAAATTTCTCTGATTTCAAGAAGGGAACATCCATTACCAGTGCAAGGCTCTACCTTTCAACCTCAAGTCAGTACCGCACACCTTTTCAAAGTGCATGTCAGTGGTCGCGTCTCATCCCAGAAAAATGAATATCTTTGTCTGGCCCCTTCATAGACGTCTGGCTCAAATAGTTCAGTGTCACTTAAGCGTGACGCTTTCAGTTCTCCATGGCAGCGATCAATAGTAAACAATTTGTCAGTAAAAATGTATCCTTCATAGGAAAAGTCTGTGTTCTAGTTGTCTTGTGTGTCAGAACTTCTAAAAAATGAAGCAGTTGACTGCCATTCAGAGTTTTTCAGTCTTGGGCTTTTAAATGTCCTACATATTTCTTGCTTTCAGGTGCCCAAAAATGACAGAGGACTTAGTCCTATCCCAGACTAGCCCTTTTGCAACTTCTTCCTGAAAAAAAGAGTAGTTCAAGCTGCTCACCTGTCTGCCCTGGACCCTAGGGAGTGGACAATGGCGTTGACTTCCAACCACATATTCCCACATCCTTGTCCTTCCGGCCGACATGCATTACTTGTGGTTCGCAATGGGCCAAGAGCACTTTCAGTTTGCTGTGCTCTGCTTTGGAATCACTGGCGCCCCTCTGGTGTTCACAAAAATGATGGTGGTGTTTGCAGCACATCTGCGGAAGTCAGGGATTCCAGTCCTCCCCTACCTCGACGATTGGCTGTTGAAGCCTGGCCCTAGGCAGTCATCTTCCGCCTCTGTTAGAGTCTGGACTTCACATAAACCTGCTGAAGCGCCGGGCGATCCAGTTGCCATTGAAAGCCTTTTTTATTTGATCAAGGGAAAGCTAGTGCTCGTGTTTATAGACAACATCCCTGCCATGTGTTACTGCAACAAACAATGCGGGTGGTGCCGTGGACCCTCTGTCAAGAGACACTGTGCCTCTGGAAAGGGATGCAACGTCAGGGCATTTCCCTGGTGGTTCAACACCTGGCGGGCTCTCTGAACGTCAAGGTAAACTAACTCAGCAGTCTATGCCTAGGGGGTCATGAATTGTGTCTCCACCTGGAGTTGGTGCAAGGTCTCAAGAGTGGGTAAAGCCCTGGTTAGATCTGTTTGCCACTGGCAAGAATGTGCAATGTCCAAAGTTTTGCACACTAGAGTTTCCAAAGCAGTTCTTGCTCGGAGATGCTTTTCATCTCGAGTGGAAGTCTGACCTTTTGTACTCCTTTTTCACTGATACCATGCCTGCCCAGATTTCTCAAGATCAGGAACAACCGCACCCAGTTCATTCTTGTGTCTCTGGATTGGGCACGGAGAGTTTGGTATCCCAAGCTTCTGAGCATGAGCATCGGTCTTTCGATAAGGCTGCCCATTTGGGAGGATCTTCAGTTGCTGCAGCTGGAGAGGATTCTGCACCCGAACCTGTGCAACCTCCACCTTCATGCGTGGCGATTGAACGGCAACAGTTGACATCTTTTGACCTTTCTCCTGGAGTCTATAAAGTTATTCTGGCAGCCAGGTGTCCCTCCACCAAGACTGTATAGACCTGCAGTTGGGACAAATTAGTGGTATGGTGTGCATCCCAAAACATCGAACATACACCCCCCCCCGCCCCCTCTTCCCCCGGTCAGAACCCTTAGCCAAGGTTCTGTTATTTGTTCTTACTTTGGGTGGCAGGTCTCACCCCTGGACACTGTTAAAGGTTATCTTTCTGCCATTTCGGCATTCTTGCGGTTAGCAGAACAACCTTCCTTGTTCAAGACACCCGTTGTTACTAGGTTCCTGAAAGGACTAACACATGTTTCCACCCAGGCCATTCATTATGCCCTAGCGATATCTTAACCTGGTCCTTACCATCCTCATGTGCACTCCCGCTACACAATTGCCCAATTTGTTTGCTGATTATCAAGGCAGCCTTTCTAGTGGGCTTAACATTGGCAAGGAGGGTCAGCAAACTGCAGACCCTCTCTGTACATCCCCCTTATACCTCCATTTATCCAGACAAGGTGGTTCTTAGGACCCATGCCTCTTTCCTTCCGAAGGTTGGCACACCTTTTCATGTAGGCTAAAATATCACCTTGCCTATATTCTTTGCTCCGCCTCATCCTCCTAAAGACGAGCGCATCCACTGTCTAGACCCAAAAAGAGCATTGTCATTCTACATTGATCGCTCAAGAGAGTTCTAGGTGGACAATCCCCTCTTTGTAGGATATGTTGGACCTAAGAAAAGGGAAGGCAGTGCAGAAATGGACCCTCTTATGATGGATAATTCTCTGCATAAAGGTCTGCTAATCATTGGCTAAGAATCAACCCCCTGAGGGCTTGTGTGCTCATTCCACTGGACCAAAGGCTGTGACCACTGCTTTCGCTTGCAGAGTCCCTTTCCTGGACATCTGCCAGGCAGCAACGTGGGTGTCCATGCACCGTTCACCAAGCACTACTGCCTGGATGGCCAGGTCTGTTGTGATGGCCACTTTGCCCATTTGGTCCCGCAGGACTTTTTGGTCTAATCTCTTTGTAGACCCACCTATATCAGATAGGCTAATTACTTTATTTTGGTGACGCCTTGTCTGGTAGAGACACTTTCTAGCTGCTGATTCCTTACCAATCCTCCCTGCTCTTCAAACTGATTCAGTAGGGTATCCCTTCTGAGGGCCTTAGTAATGCCCACCAGTTTGTCAACATTCTTCATTGGTCTGTGCTTCTTGCGTGTAAAGTCACGAAAAGCAACTGACGTCCGCACGCAGGGGTGGCGCCTATGTAGACACCATGCACTTCACTTCTACCGTGGCTGTTGCAGAGCCAAAAGACACCACCTACCAACTCGTAGGGACAATGCTTGATAATTTTCAGATTCAGTCGGACACCTGGGTAATTAATCTGCGGCTAGATAGTCTCTACCAGATAAGGCGTTATTGAAGTAAGTAACTTGTTCGACAGGGGCTGGCTACTGACCATGTGCCGTAGTGAAAATGTGTAGTGTGACCAGCATTGCCATTGACCACAGAACCCCAAAGAAAAGAACTTCCATGATACACTGGGTAGGCAGCTGGTCACTAAAGTAGTGTGATTTGAGCTCTCAGCCAGAATGCCGATTTCTTTGTGGTTCTTATTCTTTACACACATTGCATTCTCTGCCAAGGTAAAATCAACAGCCATAGGGATAACGAAACTCACTGATTTGTGCAACCCCTCACTGCTTATGCATGTGCTATGTGATGTGAGTCTGTTCTTGGTAAACCTAGTCTATATCAGTTTAGAGGTTCTTGCTACAAGAACCTTTCTGTCTGTTATATTGGTAGCGCAGCATCATGAAGTTAAGTTATTGGCTATATTTGCATCTAAGATCCAGAAAGGCTACGCTTCTGTGCATCCTGTTTGCTTAACTGATATCTCACTGGTCATTGTTTGCATATGCTCCTGGTTTACCATTCTTGTTTGGATATGGTTACTAGTTTAAAGCTTGAGTACCCAAGATTATCAAATGAGGGGAAAATGCATGCATTTCTAATCCTATTTATCCATTAGAGGATTTGCTTTTGAATTTATAAACCCCCCTGTCATCCAACAGCCACTTTGTTAGACCAGGGGAATAGCTGGAAATTCTCGATATTTGCAAACCGTGCTTGGGACAGTGAACGCTCTTGAAGTTTGAATCAAATTTGAAAAGTGCCTGTTCATGCCATATCCTGATTTTTTTTTTTTTCTTTTCACAAGCGATAATTGCAGCTTAATTGCTGATTAGTGTCACCATTTAAAATTATTCCCAGATATGAATTCAAAAGAGGTAAACATGATACATTACAAAGAGGCAACTGTTCTTTTGTGTAGAGTTAAAGGACTTTAACAGTTACTAAAAAATCCAACTTCCCTGTCTTTTGATCCCACCACTCACCCTATGCTCCTTTCTGAGATGTTATTTCCTTGTCTCACACAATAGCTGTAGTTTTGAGATTTGAGAGTAAACCTCCAAGTGAGAAAATGCTAAGGTAACCCATCTTTTGTACTCTTTCTAAATTAAGACTTCCAAATGTCTTTTTTTTCTAAATATAGTGCCAAACACTGCTGGCTAAGCGAATGTTCCAACTTAACCGTAATGCATTTGTTAGGTTGAGGAAGGCTGGTAAGCAGTCTTTGGAAAAAAACCTCATGCACTTAAATTGAACAAAATACTTTGCATAGTGTATACCTTTTTAAGTGCTACTTTATACATTTATTTTTTCAACATTGCCTGTACTTGTTTGTTTCTTGCTTTTCTGTTTTAATCATTGGTGCAGCCTATGTCCATCCCATTGTAAAATTAGGTTACATTTTGGAGACCTTATTAGTTCTATTATTATTGTTTTTTGTTGTTATTATTGCTACTATTATATAAAGTAAGACTAGTTTACTCCTACCAAAAGTTCAGCTGCTGTTAATTTGAATTTGGTGTTTGTGGTCCTTGAGGATCTTTTTCAGCCCATTTGTTTCTGCCCTTTAATTTTTGCGATTGAGGAACCTGTTTTATTAGTTGGCAGTGCTTCTGCAAGTGAGGTTGTTACACTTTATTGATTTGGTGTGACCAACTATGCAATTTTATTTGCCTAGAGGGCTTTCCTCCTGCTCCAAGGACTCTCCCAGAGGCAGATCCAAGGAGAGAAGGCATCAAGGGGAGAGATATCGGTCCTTATTGACGTCGGAGTATTACGACAAGGAACCTGCCTACCTGTTTGCCGTCAACAGGTACTCCATCGATGTCGAGGTGCCATTTGACATCATGTAGGCGATTGGCATCAGGTCAGGAACCCCTCTGTCGAAGAGATCACTACTGCCAACGTTATCACCAAGATAGACTTCGAAGCATCCACCGTTGACAAATATACCATTGCCAATGATAAAGTAACTTCCGTTGACGTCAAAGACCCCACCAAATTCGATGTCAAAGCAGCTACAGTCGAGGTCAAAGACATCGCCGCCTGCTGCAAAGCATCTTCCGTCGACATAGTCCTCTTCCGTCGATGTCAAAGACTTTTACTATTGCATCAGTCGCAGTCGGAAACAACAATTGTGACGTCAAGGTCTAGATCGCCATCAGTCTACTTGTCACCATGATGGTTGCAGAGCTTAAGTGGAGAAGGGGTGCTCCTGGTTTCGATTACTCTCTAAAATATTCGCCCTCAAGGAACAATCTGAAGACAGTCTGTCCAATCTTGCGTTCTACTGGGTCAGTCTCATCTCCAAGACTCTTAGGAGAAGCCACTTCTGCTCTGTCTCCAGTCAGACGGACATTCCCTCCAAGAAGACAGAGATCACCCAGGGCAAGGCATCAATATAGATCTAGAAGACCATCTACTGCAAGATCTACCTCTTCCCATTCAAGGAGATCAGGTAGAAGATCAGCCAGGTCTCAATCTCACCATAGGAGATATTCTCCTTCAACTACCTCACGATCTTCTATATGGAATTACTTTCCAACCCTAACGGACACTTTTATATCTAGAGTATCTCTAGTAGACAGTCTCTCCACTTTTAATGATGAATTAGTGAGAGAGGCTACAAAATTAAACATCATTATGCCCACCACCACTACTTAAACTTAAGTAATCTTGGAGACTTTGCACCAAAGAACCTCTTCTGGATTTCTATTGCCTTTGGTCTCAGGTCTTTTAGAGCCAGCAATGCAATTATTCTTGACGCCTGCATGGATTTGGTCTGTTCCTTGTAGACTTCTAAAGAAGTACAAACCACCGGATCAGGACCCTCTTTTTTGTTTTTAAGGCCAGATCCTACACCAGATTCAGTGTTGGTAGCCGCAGCAAAACAAATCATATACAGTTGCCCCTTCTTCTGCCCCACCAGACAAAGAAAGCAAAAGGATGAACTAATTGAGCAGAGAAATATGCAGAATGTCTGCAACAATTATTAAGCACTCTTGAGAAGAGATGACCGTTCCCTGTGGGACTCTTGACAAACAAATGCTGACAAACTCCCCAAGGAAGATAGACAAGACTTCCAGGAGGTCCTTAATGAAGGAATGCTAGTCTCAAATTTAATCATTATGGCAGCAGCAGATTCGTCTGAATTGGCAGCGCATGGGTACTACCACAGCAACACCACAAGTCACAACTCTTGATTGAGACTGACCGGTCCAAAACCGGAAACGCGGCAGAGGATTGCTTATTTGGCATTCTCAGGCTCGACATTATTTGACTCGTATGCAGATGCCGAATGTCACACATGAAATCGGAAATGGACACTTTAAAAGCAGTTGACCTGGAGAAGAGAAAGGAGTTCAGAAGGCGATACAGGCCTTATGACGGGCATTATTTCCCTCTGAGGATTCAAACCCCCCATTGGTTGCACCACCAACAGCAGCAACAACCAAGGCAACCGTAACACCACAGGAAAACCTCCAGCAAAACAATGATTTCCTCCTTCTGTCGCCTACTCCAGTAAGAGGAAGTATACACCATTATGTCCAAGATTTTTGCCAAATAATAAAAGTCAAATGGGCCTTGAATATTGTGCAGAATAGATATTCTCTACATTTTAGACCCCCTCCTCCTCCAATACCACCAACCAAAACATCTAGCTATCAGATAGATTTGTTGCAGAAGTTCAATACATTGATGCTTAAGAATGCTGTGAATGAGGTTCCATACTATCAAAAGGATTGGGAGTTTACTCCCTGTACTTTCTAGCTTGGAAGAAAAGGCCCAAACAAGAATTCAGACCCATACTAGATTTAAGAACTGTAAACAAATTTATAAAAAAAAAAAAAGAAAAGTTGAGGATGCACCAAATATATTCCCAGCTACAAGGAGACTGGATGTGTGCAATAGAGCTAGAAGATGTCTATTTTCACATACAGTTCGTACACAAACATCAAAAATTTTTGTTTCGTAGTAGGCTTTAAACCTCTTCAATTCACATTTCTTCCTTTTGGGCTAAAGTTGGCACCCAGGACGTTTTTCGAAATGCATGGCTGTCGTAGAGCAGTAGCTCCAAGAAAGCAAAAGATATTAGTCTACCCCTACCTGGACAATTGGTTATTAAAGAGTCCATCCTCAGAAACAACTTTAAACCATTTCCACATATGTCTGGATACGTTCTCATGGCTAGGTCTTCAATGAAACATGAAGAAATCAATCGTGCAAGATACAATATCTGATAGAGGCATCCAGCCGCAGATTTTTTACCTTAGAATATCCCAGGCTGAATCCGGAAGACTTTTGCTCAAGCAATACCCTTGTGCGCCGGTAGGTATCGCTGGTTGGCGTCATCCGCGCCGGAAGTGTTTTCCACATCACCTAAATAGGCACCACCTCGGTGCGCTGATGTCCGTTTTTTTTTGTCCCGCGCCAGCTAGCGCAATCCGTGAAGACTTTTTGACAGACTAATCTCGACATTTTGTCAAAAAAATTTGGTGTAGGTTTTTTTCTCAATGTTGAAGAAGACTTCTGGATTCAAACCGTGCGGCGTCTGCCATTGTGCCATGTCGGTGACTGATCCACACTTAGTTTGCCTCTGGTGCCTGGAGAGTGACCACGACTCGAAGTTGTTCTCTGACTTCTGGGCCATTGCACCGAAGGCTTTTAGGGAGCAGTCCCTAAAGTTGGTTACGGCCCAGCATTCGACTCCATGTTGTTCGCCCTGGAGGAGTTATTCCCGGTCCTGGTTGAGGGGCTGTTCTGGCACTGCTCCGGGAGTCCTAAGTCCTCGTCCTCCCACTTGAAGTCGTCGTGTCAGCCAGATAAGAGGCATAAGAAGCACAAGAAGTTGAAGTGTGCTTCAGCGTCTCCTCTTCTGTCATCCGATGTGATGGAGGAGTCGCTAGACTCTACGGCTCATTATGTGGAACCTGCGCCTGGGTTGGCTCCACGCTTCCCTGCCTTTTCAGGAGCGACCCCCGTCCAGTTTAAAGAATTCTATGACGCCATGTGCCTCCTATTTGGGGGACCGTACACTCCCAGCATGCCTTCGGGCCCCGGAGGCTCAAAAAGGGGCTCAATCGGTTTCCGCATCGGTGGCTCAGGTGCCCCCCCAATGGATCCCGTGGCAGATCTGGACCGGCGCGGTCAGTCCCCTGCGACCTTACCCAGCGCTTACCCCCGCACCTAGACTTCCGGTGGCGCAAGCCCCATTCTCATACCAGATGATCCGGATCAGCGCCTATCGACATCGATTCCGGTGCTGACTGCACCCTTTGGTCCTGGGTTGATTCTTCAGCCTTATTTTGAGGTGCTAGAAATGGAGGAATATTTGGAGGGGATGGTGGACCCTTTACAAGACCAACCTGAGTGTGAAATGGACTGGTATGAAGAACTGGGTGAGTCCAGTGGCCTAGATACCTCCCCAGATTCTGGCCTGCTTTCTCGCCATACCATGGCTACGGAGGAGTGAGCTTCATATGCTATGGTGGTGAGACGGGCAGCCGAGGTCCTGGACCTGCAGCTCTCTTCAGTGGAAGTCAAGACTAACATCTTGACAGAGGTCCTGCTCGGAACCCCTCATACCTTTCAAGAAACCTTGACTGATGCCATTCTGGGAACCTGGTCCAAGCCCTGCACGCGGGCCCCTGTGAATACGACAGTTGCTCGACGTCATTGCCCTGCATTGGGTGATCCGAAATTCTTCACCAACCACCCTATTCCTGATAGTTTGGTGGTCCAGGCCTCTACCTCATAGTGTGCGTTTCCCTCCGCACCCCCGGAAACGGAATCCATGAGGCTGGATAGCTGGGGCAAAAAGATGTTTTCTTCCACTGTCCTTGCATTGCTGTCAATGAACACTGCATGCCTATTGGGCTGTTATGCCCACTTCTTGTGGGAAAATGTTGCGAAGGTGCTGCCGCAGGTCCTGGAGGAGGTCCGGGTCATTCTCTCCCAAGCGGTATCAGACGGGAGAGATGCAGCAAAGTTCACCATTCTTTGTGTTTTTGATACCACCGATTCACTGGGCAGAGAAATGTCAACGACTGTGGTCATTCGGTTTCGACGCCACGCCTGGCTCAGAACTTCAGACTTTTCTGGGGATGGCCAGGCTCCCTCAGGGACATGCCCTTTGATGGCACTTGTCTCTTCGGAGACCACGCAGGCATGGCCCTGGAGCGCTTTAAGTACTCACGGGCTAGGACCAAATCCTTGGGCTCTGTGTGCACCTGTCCTTGTCAGCTTTTCGCCCCTTTCGTGGCCTCAGAAGGGGCTTTCAGTCGCGCCAGCTGTATCTCACCCACAAGACAGCGCACGTTCAGCAACCTTTGCACGGCTGTGGGCGCAGCTCCTTTCGACCCTGTGGGTCAGGTAGCCAGAGGTCTAGTAAGTCCACTCCTCCTGCAGCCTCTAAACCTTCCTAGTCAGGCACTTCAAGAACATGGGTGGCCAGTTGGTGGCAGGATCAACCATCCCTCCACTTTTGCCAAAACATCACATTGGCAAGTGGGTTCTTCAGAAAGCCAGAAGGGGCTACTCCTTCCCCTTCGAGACTGCCCCTCCCTCCATGCCTCTGACTTGCGACCGGCTGACGGAGGACCTTCTGAACTTGCTTCTGGATGAAGTTAGGACTCTCTTGGACAAGGGAGCCATGGAGAGGGTTCCGGCACTAGAAGTTGGCTGTGGTTGCTATTCCGCTACTTTCTAGTCCCGAAAAAGGACAGGGCCTTCATCCTACTCTAGATCTGCGAGCCCTCAACTACTTCCTCAAAAAGGAAAAGTTCAAAATGCTCACTCTGGCTCAGGTCTGGTCTGCCCTAGACCCTGGAAACTGGATAGTAGCGTTGGACTTGCAGGACACCTGTTTTCATATTCCCGTCCTGCCTGCCCGCCCGCCCATCGGCGCTACCTGTGGTTCACGGTAGGCCAAGAGCAATTTCAGTTCACAGTGCTCCCCTTTGGCCTTACCAGCACTCCTCGGGTGTTCACCAAGGTGATGGTGGTGGTTGTTCATCTGGGTATATCAGGGGTTGTCAGTCTTCCCCTATCTCGACGACTGGCTGTAGAAGGTGAGCTCACCCCAGACTTTCCTCTCCCACCTTCAGATTACATCGAATCTCCTGTTTTTGCTGGGGTTCACCATCAACGTGCGGAAGTCACACCTGACTCGCTCTCAGACGCTTCCTTTCATCTGATCTGTTCTGGACACAGTGCAGTTTCGGGCCTATCCTCCCGAACGGCGAGTCCAGGATATTTAGGCTATCATACCAATGTTTCAGCCTCTATCCTGGATTTCAGTGAGAAGGACTCAGAGGCTGCTAGGCCTCATGGCCTCCTGCTAGTGACACATGCCAGATGGCATATGTGGGCTCTGCAATGGGACCAGAAGTTCCAGTGGGCGCAGCATCAGGGGAATCTCTCCGACATGGTCCAGATCTCGGAAGGAACTGTACAGGATCTGTAATGGTGGCTGACCAACCACGATTGGTCAGAGGCAGGCCCCTCTCCCTTCCCTAACCAGATCACACAGTAGTGACAGATTCGTCAATCCTGGCTTGGGGGGCCATCTGGGAGAGGTGGAGATCAGAGGACTGGTCTCCGGCGGAATCTGGACTCCACATCAACTTGCTGTAGCTCTGAGCGGTTCCTTGGCATTGAAAGCTTTCTCCCTTCCATCAAGGGAAAGATGGTTCAGGTGTTAACTGACAACACCGCTGCCATATGGTACTTCAACAAACAGAGTGGGTTGGGGTCCTGGACCCTTTGTCAAAAGGCTGTGCGTCTCTGGACATGTCTGGAACAGCAGGGCATATCCCTGGGGGTTCAACACCAGAACGCCATGGCAGACGAACTTTACAGTCTATGCCTAGAGGATCACGAATGGCATCTCCATCCGAAGGTGGCGCAAGGCCTCACTCCGAAGTGGGGAGAGCCTTGGTTAGATCTGTTCGCCTCTGTCAAGAATGTGCAATGTCAGCAGTTTTGCACGCTGGAGTTTCCAAGGTAGCACTCGCTCTGCAATGCTTTTTGTCTCAAGTGGAGCTCATGCCTCTCCTGTAAGCCTTTCTGACAATACCACTCCTGTCAAGAAGATCCGGTGCGACCGGGCCCAAGCCTTTCTTGTGGCTCTGGACTGGATATGGAGAGTCTGGTATCCCGAACTTCTCCAACTGAACATCGATCGTCCGATCAGGCTGATCTTCTGTCACAGCAGCAGAGGAGGGTCCTCCACCTGAACCTGTCAACTCTGCCTTGTATGGAGAATGAGCTGCGGCAGTTGACAGCATTCGACCTTCCTCCCGAAGTCTGTGAAGTGATTTTGGCAGTCAGGTGTCCCTCTACCAAGACCGTATATGCCTGCGGGTGGCAGAAATGTTTAAAATATTGTACAGAAAGGTCTGTTGACCCTCTTTCTGCTTCCCTCACTCTAGTCCTTCCTCTATTTTAACCCTTGCCCAACAAGGGCAGGCTTAAAGGGTACCTTTCAGCCCTGTCTGCCGTCTTGAGGCTGCCAGACCAACCGTCTTTATTTAAATCCCCTATTGTAAACGGATTTCTTAAGGGGCTTGTACATATGTTCCCACCTGCCCCATTCATCATGCCACAGTGGGACCTTAATTTGGTTCTCACCTTCCTGATGTGCGCTCCGTTCGAGGGAGGGTGAGGGATTTGCAGGCTCCGTCATCCAAGTCTCCTTACCTGACCATCTTCCCTGATTAGGTGGTGCTTCGCACTAGGGCTTCTTACCGAAAGTGACATTCCACGTTGGACAGTCACCTTGCCCACTTTCTGTGCTCCTCTTCACCCCGCTAAAGAGGAGTGACTCCACTGTCTGGACCCCAAAAGAGCGTTGTCGTTCTACCATGATATGACGCTAAAGCTTTTCGGGTGGACAACCGACTCTTCGTGGGGTGCGTTGGATGTGCGGTACAGAAGGGACTATCTCGAGATGGGTCGTCCTCTGCATCAACATTTGCTACGCTCTGGCCAAGAAACCGCCTCCTGAAGGCTTAGGAGCTCATTCCACCAGAGCTTAGGCTGCGACCACAGCGTTGCAACGTGATGTTCCAGTTCTTGACATTTGTCAGGCAACAACGTAGGCGTCACTGCACACGTTCACTAAGCACTACTGCCTGGACAGTCCAGTTTGTAGGGATGGCCTTTTTGGTTGCTCTTTCCTGCAGGATTTCCTGGTCTAAACTTGTCCGCAGTCCCTCTTCCGTGGATCGTATTGCTTGGGTATCTTTTCTAAGGTAAGGAATCTGCAGTTAGATGTCTCTATCAGATGGACAAGTTTCTTACCTTCTGTAATGCCGTATCTGGTAGACACATAATCCAGCCGCAGGTTCCTTACCTTAGAATATCCCAGGTGTCAGGCTGGATCCGGAAGACTTTTGCTCCAGCAATTTTGCGGCTAAATTATGTCTCTACCAGATAAGGCGTTACTGAAGGTAAGTAACTTGTCCATCTGGGTGCCATTCTGGATACCAAAGGCCCAAAAATGTATCCTTCGGAGGAGAGACTGTCTATCAGCCTGAAATATCTCACTCTATTTCGAACACATCCTTCAGCTCAATAGATATCATCCCTACTGGGATTAATGGCATCTTGCATTTTCATAGTTCCCCATGTCGGACTTCACATGAGACAACTGCAACAGATCTGGATGATCGGTGGAAACAGTCCTTGAACAGCTGGCAACAGAAACTAACTCTGTTGCAGTCGGCACTCCAGCCTCTCCCTTGGTGGACCAAGACGAAAAATCTAAAAGTGGTAATCCACTTCCATCACAATCTTTCAGCCCATACTCTTGTCAAAAAGGTTTCCCTCCAAGGATGGAGTGCTCACATGGGTGATTTACAGATTCAAGGGCTATGGTATGACAAAGGTGTCAAACCATTATCAATCTCCTGGACCTCAGAGGAGTCTACCTAGCATTGAGGTACTTCATCCCTTTGATAAACATGAATTCCCTGTTAGTTCCGATAGACAGTACTACAACGATGCATTACCTTAACCAACAGTGAGGGACACATTCTAGGCCTCTGTCCCAGGAATCGTGGACCATATGGAAATGGCTCATAGTGAGGAGCCTAACTATTACAGCAGTACACCTTCCAGGTGTTCAAAATAACGAAACAGGCTTAAGCCACCTGAGTGGCTTTTGAGTGAGCAACGCGCATGCTCGAGTATCGTGCATCAAGCAATGAGTGCGGAGCGGGTGGGCTGAGGAGCTCCCTGATCGGTCCCGCTCTATTCCCGCCATTCCTGCCCTTGCCCCCGCCTTTTACCCTGGCGGCTCGGGGACTTGGTGGGGGTAGTGGTGTGCCGATAGTCACAAGATCTAATTTGGTAGCAGGCTGAAGTAGGCGACGTGGTGTGCTCCTAGTGGTATTCTCTCTTGCCGTTGGAAACCGGGTGGCGCTGTGGTCCGAGCCGCAGGGTGGATGGAGTTGCCAAATTGCTAAACTCCTCATCCTGAAGCAGCTGAAGCAATTAAGGAGCAGCTAAGGAGCTACTGTCTTCTCATCGTATGGTGTACACTGTCGGTATAGGGATCTTTGCAGATGCAACCATAGGCAAGCGGTGGCCTCCCTGGGAGCAAGTGAGGAGAGCTGCCTTTGGGATTAAAAGTTTAATGAATGTCTGGACAGCCAGTTGGACAATAGCCGGACATGCAAGTGAGAAAAGTGGTGAGTGCTGTAGTATTCAAGAGCTCACTTTGCTCAAACAGCTGGCAAGCCTCCCATGCCCAGACGTGGGTCCCTTGCTCACTTTGCCACTGGATTCAAGCTAGCCTGGCTGATGAGGGGTGTTACCCCGAAACCAGTCACAGAATGCTTGTTTCCGGTCCAGGGAAGACATGGCTTGGCAGTTCGGGCTGGACTATTCCCATGGGGCGCAGGGTCCAGACTGATTTGCATATAGCTGTCTCTGAACTGGGGTGGCGAAGTGAGCTAAAGAATGATGATGCATTCAACCCAGATCTGTGACTGGGGGTGAGTGTCTGAAAAGTTTCAGCGCTCCATCCATCATCTCCTTGTGTAAGCCTCCCATGAGCAACAGCTTTTACTGTATCTATGGAAGTGGCCCGATAAATGTGCTGCACAGCCCTAGCGTGTGTGTCTAACTCTCAGAAGGTACAGTTACGCTCTTCATCTCTAGAAGTGGCATTGCTTCCTGCCCTATATGCATAGCCGGCATACCCTGGTAAAGGCAGTGTGAGTTAGACCGGTGACAGTTCACATTGGGGAGAAGAGGTAGGGTAAGGGAGCGTGATACGGTGTTGGGGCAGGTTGGCTGGGAGTCTGGGTACAGCTTGTGGACTACTTTTTGGTGTGAAATACCTTTTCACTGCGGCGTTTCCAGAATTTGACAACCTCTGCCCAGAATGTTCTCTACAGAAAGCCCTTCTTGGTAGAGGGTTAAGCCATTACACCCATGGAACTTCACTCCCGGAGATTGGTCTTTTCGAGAGGTTGTAAAAAGACTAAAGCCAACCCTTTAAGAAATAAGTCTCTGCAAGTGAATGCCCTGAAAGGCTTTAATGCAATTTCTACCTTTTTGCCAAAAGGGAGGCTGACTCTAATAAGTTTGCTTTGGTTGAGACAAATCCAGAAACAAATCTAGAATCATTGGTAGAATCTGAATCCTCCCCTACACTGTAAATCTTTAGCGACCAATAAGTTGGATTGTATCGTCCAGGCAATTTCATCAATTAGGGAAAAGGTACATTAAAGTGAGAATTTTACTGTCCCTTATATAGATATTGCTTCTAGTCAAAACCAATCCTCTGTACTCACTGCTGTCCTTAACCAAATTTTTGATTTTGGATAAGAACTCTAGTGGAAAAGGCCACTTCTCCTCTGGCCATAACTCGGGAGTCTAAGAGTGAGTCCCGGTTTGAGGCTCTCCAACGAAGTCCCTCTTCAAGTAAACCCTAAAGGGTAGACGCCGCACCTAAACACTGCTGTGAGGATTCGGCACACTGGCTGGTCGACCACATGTAGGACACGAAACCAGGATAGCCAGAGCTCCGCTAAGAATGATCGAATCTGCTCCCTGCAGAATATCTATGAGCCAAAGGAAAGACTAATGTTGCCTGTGATTTCTTTCCCTGTAATTGAGAGAAAAGTAAATACATCCATAGTTCAAAGTAAAGAGGCCACAGCATTATCGCTACCTTTAGAGGAGGAAAACAAGAAGAATACGGAAAAGAACTGGCAAAAGACTGCAAGGAGGAGGAAACTTCTCAGAATCAGTAAAAAGCGATCAAGGAAAATCTGTTTTGACCTTAATTCTGTCCCGACTAACAGTAAAAAGGGGGGAGCGTGTTTCCATTGAGGAAAGAGTAGGATTATCCCGCTCTCAACTGACATCAGTGACATCTTCTGAATTACCGCCAAATCCACGATCAGAAAATGCATTGTGCGCACCAGTCTTTACCTCCCAATACTGGCCCCTTCTTGTTCACTGAACCCCCTTGTCAAGATTTTTGGTGATATTGTTTGTAATCTACGGATTGCGCCTTTGATTGTAGAACTTATTGGCATCTTTGACCAGGAAATCTATTTGAATATGTCATTTTTATTGTGGTGCTTTGCAGACATACCGGATTCACATATGGTTCAAAGTAGTGATCTATCATTGGTTCAAATCACCAGTTACGGGGTAAATTGTGGGGCTAGAGTGACTTAACTCCAAAGTAGTGTCTAACCTAGTAATACTAAATAGCCACCTGCTGCGCTGTCGCAGTATTGATGTATTCCCTCTGCAGGACGAGAAGGTTACTAAAATCTCCTCGTGTAACATCCTGGGTGAGGGCAGCTACCTCCCAGATTCACCTCTCCCAGACACCTGCCCAATTGCAAGGTAAAGTAATTGGCGGGTTGCAGTGGGAAAAGGGGGTAGGAGGGTCTTACTGCTCTCAAAGAAAGATGAGATGCAGATCCAGGTGCGAGATGAGTAAGTTGGGAGATGGAGCTGGGTGACAGGTGTACTTCATTCCAACAGTTCTGTTGGGTTAAACTATGAGAGCTGCACCTAGTAATAACCGTAACCTGACTTCCTAGTATGCAGCAGTATAATTGACCGATAGTAACAAAATACTATTTTTTAATAGATTGGAGGTCAATGTAGTGTGTATCCAAGAAACCTGGATTGCAAACAATGGGTTATCCAAGGAATATTTCATGTTAAGCTGTCCAGCAGTACCCGCCAACAGGGGACATGCATAGCTGTGTTGCTTAGTACCAATTATGGTTGGACTTACGGTGATTTTACCCACAGCTCAAAATAAATCCAGGTGGTAAAAATAAGCTTTAATGGAAAACAAGAAATTATTGAGTCATTATTGGTAGTAAATGCCTATATTCCACCTGATTCTTCTCCTGTCCACCTGCTAACGGATATTTTTGACTTTATCTCTACTATTATGGTGAGAGAGGCATGTGAACGTATAGTATAAGTATGCGACCTTAATACTAAAGTCTATAATCACTCTTTAAGGTCATTCACAGATGATTCTATAGGGAAAACATTAAAACTCCCCCCAGAAATCTTCCCTTCTAACTGTAGCGCTAAGAGGATTGCTTCTGCTAGAAGGTCTAAGGAATAGTGAATTCCTAATAGTAAATGGAAGAATAGAGAATGATACCCCAGCACATTTTACACACATCTTTCTCTCGTTGTTCCATCATTGATTCTGTAATAGTTTCATTATCCATGTTTAATATGATATCGCATATGAATTTCCTTGATAATCCTTATAGCGATCATATGTTGGCCCCCTGCGTAATTGATGTGACCTTAACGGAAGGAGGAACCTGGAATTTTAAAGATGCATCTCTGGGGTCCAAGAGATAAATTGGCAGAATTAATTGGGACTCCAGTGCATCCATAAAACTTAAAGAAGCACTAGCAGCATTATTAGGAGATTCGTAGCTATTTTACCTGGTTGTATGACGGAACCAAACATGCAATTACTTAGCATGCCTTAACAACACGGTCTTTACCACAACCGCGTTTTACCACGCATGCCTTTACAACAAATTTCGTTGTAAAGGCATGAATTGGTAAAGGTAAATAAGTGGTAAAGGTTATACCCCAGCCCCCTGCCCTGCGGCCTAAAATCTGACCATCCCTAAAACTACCCCGGTCGAGCCTTAAAACACCTGAGCGGCCCGCTCTGAACCTTAAAACCCGCCTTCCTGAAAGCTACCTTACTCCTCTCTTTGCTCACTATCAGTATGACGTTACCCCTCTTCTTGGTCTGGAAGCATTTTAATTCCGGGGCATAAAAGGGGTCCAAGACTTCTCCCTGGCAACTATCACCAAATAGCATTGCTGGACATGATAGGGAAAATATTCGCTAGGAGTACCTTGGAACACCTTACAAAGTGAGTCTAAGAGGAAAGAATGCCCCCTTTTGGACAAGATGGTTTCTGAAAGAAACATTGTACAGTTGATAATATATGTATGCTGAAACTTATAGCGGAAAAAGTATCCGAGGACTTAATGTGTATGTGGTATTCATAGATTTTTCTACGTCCAACATTATGGAAAAAACTAAAGAAGCTAGGTATGCCCAATATTCTCCTTTCATTATTAATCACCCTCCACTCCTTTACATGGTGTCAGCTGCTACTAGGAGGGGATCGAGGATTATCCTAAATTCCAACTAAAAATGGCCTGAAAAAGTGTTGTCTTCTGGCCCCATTACTATTCTCATTGTTTGTCCCGCACCTTCCTGACTGCCTTGCATTTAACAATGGAGATGCGCCTGAGATAGGTTGTCGTCCTTTCCCTTGTTTGATGTATGCAGATGATATTGCAATTTTGGACCCAACTCTCAAGGGCCTGAGTGATAGGCCAGTGTCTTTACAACAGTGTACCACCCTACATTACTTTAAGATCGTCTCATAAAGCAAGTTATTCATTTTAAAAAGTAGAAAGGTTGGGAAGACCATTAAATATGCCTGGGGTTTAGGTCCAGAGAAGTTGGAGATTGTAACTCCTATCCTTATCTAGAGAAAAATTGTAGCAGGTAACACGCTGGGAAAAGCACATATTGAACACTGCTCCTCTAAGGCCTCTTCCCATGCAAATGGGTTACATGCATTTTATAACGCGAAGGGGCGAAGGCATTGTATTCATTTGCTATCCGATATAAACGTCTAGCTGCTGATTTTTTGCCTTTGAATATTCCCAGGCGTCAGGCTGGATCTAGAAACTTTTGCTAAGCAATACCCCTTGCGCCTGCCGTCGGGTGGCTCCATTTGGCTCCGTGTGACGTAGTTGGCGTCTGTAGCATACGTTAAGACGTCGTGGTACCTATATAGGCACCATCCAGGTGCGCGGACGTCAGTTCTTTTCTTTCCGCGCCAGTTAAGCGCTGATTCAGGAAGAGCCACCTCTGTCGCTTTTTGACAGGCCTTTTCTCGACTTGTCTAATTTGGAATTTTTCCAACTTCGTGTGCGAGGATGTCTTTGAGGAAGACAGGGTTCAATCTGTGCGGTGCCTGCCACCGCATGATGTCGGTTACTGACCCCCACCTCGTCTGTCTCTGGTGTCTTGAGCGCTACAACGACTCGTAGTTGTGCTCGGACTGTCGGGCTATGGCTGTGAAGGACTTGCAGGAGCGAGCTATGAAGCTCCTTGTGGCCTGGCAGTTGACACTGTCCAGCAAGACTCTGCAGAGGTCCCGGGCCCGAACGAAGAAGAGGTGGTCACGGGACCTCTCCCTGAGCCCAAAGTCCTCTTCGTCCCACTCGAGGTCCTCGGGACACTCTGGGAAGAGGCACAAGAAGAAGTCGTCCAAGTGGACTTCATCTTCACCTCGACTGTCGTCCGTCGCCGAAAGAGGTAAGGAGCACAGACGTTCTAGGCACGGTTCTGTGGAGTCGCAGCCAGGGTCGACTTCGCACCTCCTTCCCTTTCCGGGAGCCGGAGCGACTCCCACTTAAATTAAAGTTTTACGAGGCCATGAGCAGTTGATGGCTTTTGACCTTCCTACGAAGTATGAAACATTATTTTGGCGGCTAGTCGGCTCTACACTAAGACGGTATATGCCTGCTGTTGGCAGAAATTTGTATTATGCTGTACAGAAAGGTCTATTGATCCTCTTTCTGCTTCTCTTTCCACTGTTCTTTTATTCATTCTACCCCTCGGCAAACAGGGCCCTGCTTTAAGAATTCTCAAGGGTTATCTTTCTGCTCTGTCTGCTTTTTTGCAGCTGCCAGACCAGCCCTCTCTCTTTTGGTCTCTAATTGTACATAGGTTTCTCAAAGTCCTGGCTCACTTGTTTCCCCCCACGCCCTTTGTTATGCCGCAGTGGGACCTTATTTTTGTCCTTACTTAACTTATGTGTACTGCCTTTGAGCCTTTACACAACTGTCCCCTCCGGCTGCTTATTATCAAGACAGCCTTTTTAGTGGCGATCACATCTGCTTGGAGGGTGAGTAAGTTGCAGGCGTTATCTTGCACGCCTCCCTACATGATGTCTTTCTCAGACAAAGTGGTGCTTCACGCCTGGGCTTCATTTTTGCCAAAAAAGGTGACCCCTTTCCACATGGATCAATCTATCATGCTGCCCAACTTCTTTGCTCCGCCACATCCCTCTAAGGAAAAGGAGCGTCTCCACCGTCTGTACCCAAAAAGAGCGTTGTCGTTCTACCTTGACCGCACAAAAGAATTCCGGGTGGACGACCAACTCTTTGTGGGATACTTGGGAGCTAAGAAGGGAAGGGCAGGGCAGAAAAGGACCATCTCTCGCTGGATCGTTCTCTGCATTAAAATTTGTAATGCCCTGACTTAGAAGCAGCCCCCTGAGGGATTAAGGGCCCATTCCACCAGGGGAAAGGCTGCGAGTTCAGCCTTTGCTCGGGGTGTCCCAGTCCTTGACATCTGCCAGCCAGCAACGTGGGCATCCTTGCACACATTTGCCCAGCACTACTGCCTGGACAGCCAGTTCTGCAGGGATGGGCATTTTGCCTGTTCGATCCTACAGGACTTCCTAGTATAAGATACTGGTCCACAACCCACCGCTGGGATGGTATGGCTTGTGTATCTAATTCAAAGGTAAGGAATCTGCAGCTAGAAGTCTCTATCAGATAAACAAGTTACTTCCCTTCGGTAACACATTAGCTGTAAGAGACTCTACCTGCAGATTCCTTACATACTCACCCATGCCTCCCAGCTTTGGTGACTGTTGTTGTAGGGCTAGGGTTTCCCCCTTTTCAGGGCCCTAGTTTTGCACATGACTACGTCAGTTACTTCGTGGCTCTGCGCTTCTGGCATGGAAAAAATGAAAACTACTAACGTCCGCACGCCTGGGTGACGCATATATAGGTACCACAATGTCATAACCAACGCTACCGACGACGTTACATGGAGCCCACCCGATGGTGCACGGAATGGGTATTGCTCAGCAAAAGTTTCCGGATCCAGCCTGACGCTTGGGAAATTCACAGGTAAGGAATCTGCAGCTAGATAGTCTCTATCAGATAATGCGTTACCAAAGGTAAGTAAGTAGTTCTTTAAGTTGAATTCCCTCCAACTCTACTTTATACCATAGTCTATTAATGTGACAAAATGGGACTTTCTAGAGAAAATGTAAGGGCAAATTTTATGTAAACTGTAATTTTAACTCGGCCATTTAGAAGCCAGCAATCAGGCTAGAATTTATTCCAATAAGCTTCTGTGTGCAAGGGGTGGCCAGTATGATTCGGTGGGTTTTCAGCTTAATAACAGTGAAAACGACTCCATGAGGGGTTTTATGAATCGTGAAGTTTTTGGCTCAGAGCCAGATAAATATACGTTGTCCCAGGATGTTGCCTTGGTACTAAGCTTTCTTGAATTGAAGGAAGAGGCACTGGCTGCCCTCTCACCCACACACAATTTAAAAACTACTTAAAGGATGCTTCTAGCTCTGCTAGCTATCGGTTAGACTTTATGTACTGTATGTCAAAGAAAAGGCTGGATACTGTGACTTCATCCTGCCGCCCCAAGGTAGCTCAGCAGTATTTGACCTGGAATTTGGACCATGGTCTCCGCCGTTTCTGGACACTATTTCGAATGAACTCTCTTCCGCTAAATACGCTAACGGCAAACTAGTCCTCTTCTGGATAAACAGGGAAACAATGTAACTTGAGGATCCAGAATCTTCTTCATGTGCTCCTTGTTAGTCCTGTATGTGCCCTTCAGCGCCTCCACCTTTCAAGGCCAATGTTTTTAAAGAATAATGATAAATAAGCTGAGGTGGCATAGGAGTTCCTTTTTCATCCAAAAAAATGAAGTAATTTATACAAAAGTTGTTACATTTTTTTAAAGGCTTTATGAATTTATATTAACACAGATTCATGATTGCTGCAACAGCATGAGAAATTCTTGACAATTAAAAAATTGGAGTTAGTTGCACAAAAGTTTAAATATTTTAAGTTTTTATACATTCATATCAATTTGCATCCATCAAGGTTAATGTTACAAAAAATGAGATTGTGAAAGAGTATGTATGTGTATGTATGTATATATGTATGTGTATGTATATATATGTGTATATATATATATATGTGTATATATATATATATATATAATGATTTTAATGTGTTTTACATTCATGGTCTTGTCTTGTTTTTTTATGTGGACCTTTTTTGAGTTCCAAAACATAAATAAAGAATTTAATTGAAAAGAAACAGATTCCCTCAGTCGTATTATTCAAGACAACTACAACGGTTTTCTAAACGACAAAGTACTATCAAACTTTTTCAAGAATGGGGCTATCCTCAAATAGACCTTTTTGCAGACGCATGAAAACAAAAAATGGAAAGACTATGCCCCCAGATTTTACTAACCAGGTCAAAGGGGAATACCCTTTTGATCGTCTGGTCTAGGACATTTCTTTACGCTTTTCCACCGATCCCTGTTATTCCGGCATTTTTGATCCAGCTGTACAAATCTAAAACCATAATGATACTAATAGCACCGGAATTGCCTAGTCAATAGTGCTTTACAGACTTTTTTCACTGCTCTCCGAGCGCCCGCACAAGAGGTTGCCTTGCAGGCATGATCTCCTTTACAAGTCGGGAGGTCATATTCTCTATCCCAATTGGCCATTGCTGCGAATGATCGATTGGCTCCTGAATTCTTAAAATATGGCCATCTAAAGCTGCCACAAGACTGTACGGACATTTTGAGAGAGCTAAAGCGCCCTTCCACAAGAAAATCCTGTTCCTCTAAGTGGAAGAGTTTTTGCATTTGGTGTATTCAAAACAATTCTGATCCATTTAATTGTCACGTTGAAGTGTTTTTACCTTACCTTCTTCATCTAGCAAAATCTAATTTACAATACTCCTCGATTTAAGGTACATCTTTTGGCCATAGCCGCCTACAGAAAATCCCCCTCAACCTTTTTTTATTTTTAAATTCCTCTGGTTAAGGATTTCTTAGAGAGTGTTAAAGTTTTCCCTTTTATTAGAACTCCCTCTCCTCCTTTATGGAAGCGTATCATTGATTTATCTAAATTAATGAGACTCCTTTCGAACCCATTCACAAGGCGTCTTTACAACACCTTAAATGGAAAACCGCTTTCTTAGTTGCAATTACTTCAGCACGCAGAGTAAACGAAATTCAGGCCCTGTGTGCAAATGAACCATATACAGTTTTTCCCAAAAACAGTTGTAATGAGTACTTATACTAGTTTTCTTCCTAAAGGAGTCTCTGATTTCCACATTAATCAAACTATTTTTTTGCCTTTTTTTTTTAAAATCCTTCAACTCATGCAGAAAACAACTCTCCACTCCCTTGATGTATCAAGGGTGTTGAAATTCTGCTTGGACAAATCTAGAGAGGTAAGAAAATCAGATAGGCTTTTTATAAATTATGGACCAGTAAGAACTTGTTTGACTTCTACAAAGCAATCAATATCAAGATGGATAGCTACTTGTATTGTTTTTGCATATCGATTGGCGAAGAAATGCTTACCTACTAGGCCAAAAGCTAATTCAACTTTTTTTTTTTTTGTTTAAATTTGTTTATTGGTTTTTAACATCATACATAGCAGATTGGCATAGTACAGTCATAATAGAGCGATACGTGTTCGTAATACGGACAAAGAAGGAAACCTCTATTGATGAGCAAGTTTGCAAACACTGTTCATACAGTGTACAAGTGATATTCCTCAGTGTTATAGACTGGGTGCTACCTATTTAGTAGGTCCGAATATTTTAACAGACATGTGCAATAGTCTGGTTGGGCCACCTCGGGTAGTTACGGGCAGTCTTGGTTCAGTGTGTGGGGCCTACCGGATTGGCTCGGGGTAGGGCGACCATCTTAGGACCTTGGGCTCAGGCTATTGTGTACCGCTGTCGGTCCGATTGGGGGTACGTGTGGTGTCTGGGGCGGAGTGGCCTCAGGCGCTTCCGCTGGTGTGGTTTCATGTTTAAATTGGTGTAATATCTGTGCCCACTCCAGGGATATGGGGTGTTTGCGCGTTTCCTTCACTTCCTCGTCTCGCAACACCTCTTCTTCGGCTGCACCCCATTTTCGCACCGCCCCCACCCAGGCTGCTTCCGGGGGCCCCTCCGGGGCCCGCCAATACATGGCCAGCCCCCTTTTCGCCAGCAGGATAGCTAGAGATGCGAAGCGACCCTGCACCTTTTCGGATTTCCGCCTGCGGAATATCCCAAGGGTGCACACTTCCCATGTAGAGATGTCTGTGATGTCGTCTCTCGGAGTGTCCGGTGGATTTTGTTCCAATACTGTTGAATAGTGGGACAATTCCAGAACATGTGTTTAAAGTCCGCTTCGGGGGTCTGACAGCGGGGACATGCAAAGTGGATGTCCGGGTAAAAGCGATGTAGGCATTGGGGCGTGAGGTACGCTCTGTGAAGAATGTTAAATTGTATGTTTTTGAATCGCGCGTTCCTGGAAACCTTTTTGGGGTACTCTAGTGCCTTCTCCCATTCCGTATCATTGAATGCCCATCCCACCTCGTTCTCCCATGTCTGTCGTAACGTGAAGTGGTTTAAGAAGCAGTTCCCTGATAGCCTTATAGAGCCAGGTACCTAGATGTCGACCCGCCCCCATATGTAGAAGTGTGTGCAGTACCGGATGCGTCGGGGGGGTTGTATTCCCCCTCGTCGAAATTCCAGAATTGCCGACTACTGTCTAAGAGTTGCCTATATAGCAGGAATTGGCCCGGAGGGAGGCCGTGGTCTGCCACTATTTGGTCAAAAGTCCGTAACCGTCCATCATCAAAGAAGGATTCCACTTCGGTGATGGAGAGCTCTGTCCATACCTGAAGGGTTCGGGCGGTGTAGTATTCGTTCTTTCGGGGGAGCCCCACTAATGGAAGTAGGGGGGGAGTATAGGGGTTTGTCTCGGGACATGCGGTGTATTCTCAGCATGCACGAGCGGGCTATGGACACCTGTAGAGGGTAAGTACGCTTCGGTCTGGTGCCGGGCATGAGCATTCTCCGAATAGCTGGGAGAGGTAGCCGTCCCTCATCCGTAACTGTCTCTCCTATGTCGTTCGGCTGTCCAGTATGACAACCACTGTAATTGTGCTGCCAGGAAGTATGCTTCAAATGACAGTGCTCCTAGACCCCCTTGATCCGTAGACAGATACAGCGTGGTCAGTGCTACCCTATGGCGACCCGCTCCCCAGATCAGGGAGGCAAGCAACGTGTCCAATTCCCGGAAGAAAGGGCGCAGTGGTATCACTGGGATGTTAGCGAAGTGATAGTGTAATCTGGGGACTATAATCATTTTCGCGATGGCTACTCGGCCAATAGGTGCAAGAGGTAATGTTCTCCAGAAGCCTACCGCAGTCTTAATTCCCGCTAGTGCCCTGCGGTGGTTCCCTTCGTATAGATCCTTTGGAGAGTGGTAGAGTCTCACCCCTAAGTATCGGGGCGCAGCTGCACTCCAGGTAATTATTTGATCTCCGACAGTTATGCTAAGGGGGGCTAAATGTGGACTCGGCGGATAAATCACGGATTTGTCCCAGTTTACTCTGAGACCGGATGCCTCCGCAAAGTCTCCCAACGCCGTCCAGATTGGGGTAAGGTCACTGGTGATATCCCGAACAAAGAGAAGGAGGTCATCTGCGTACAAAGACACGCAGTGTACCGTGCCAGCTATCGGAATACCCCATGCTACCCCCTCCCGGCGCAGGCGAACCGCCAATGGCTCCACCGCTAGGGCGAACAGTAGGGGGGATAGGGGGCACCTTGTCTCGTGCCCCGTTCCACCGGGAAGGGATCAGAGATGTATTTACCCATTCGTATCCGCGAGGTAAGGCCTTTATATAAAAGTCGTGTATACGACATCAGGGTAGGTCCCAGCTTAATTTTGCGAAGAACCGCAAACAGATATGGCCACAGGAGAGTGTCGAAGGCCTTTTCGAGATCGAGAATGAGACATGCTGCATTGGGAAATTGAGTACTTGCTCTATCTTGTATGTGAAACAGCCTACGCAGATTCTCGGAGGTATTACATCCCGGGACAAACCCATTTTGGTCCGGGTGAATGAGCGGTGGGAGAATTTGGGCATAGCGGTCTGCCAGTATCTTACCCAGTATTTTACAATCCGCGTTGAGTAGTGTTATGGGCCTGTACGAGGCTAGGAGCGTTCGATCTCTGTGCGGCTTAGGGAAGGTTACTATCAGAGATTCGCGAAGTGATCCTGGGAGCTCGCCTCGTTCTAGTGCAGCGTCATACATGGCCACTATGCGGGGGGTCAGTAAGGCTGAAAAGGTAGCGTAGTATTCCAGCGGGAAGCCGTTGATTCCCGGGGCTTTATTGCGCGCCAGTGCCCTAATGGCGTGAGTGACTTCTGGAGGCGCGATCTTCGCCTCCAGGGTCTTCCTGTCTGCTGCCGGGATACGGGGAGTGGGCAACGGATGGAGAAAGCGGGTTACAGCCGAATCCTCCTTTAGTGCTGTGGCTTGATAAATACCTGAGTAATAGTCGTGGAATGTGTGCAGGATATCTATTTGTGAATAGCGACGGGTCCCAGTCTTATCGATTATTTCCGTAACCGTTTTCGTGTCTTTGTCTTGCTTGGCTAACCGCGCCAGGAGCGTCCCAGCTCTATTGCCCTCTTTGTGTACCTTGGTGGCGTACATTCTAAAATTATACTTGCGTAAATCCCTCATGGCTTCTGCGTGTGACGTCTTGGCTGTCGCCTTTTGGGTTGGGGTGGCTTCGCCCCCGTCTGTCTTTTTCGTCAGTCGCTAGAGCTACTTCAGCGCTTGTTCGAGTGTTTTGCGTATGCCCCCTATCTATTGTAAACAATGTCCCCTGGCGGTGACTTTGTGTGCATCCCATTCTATTAATCTGGACCCTGCCGTACCGGCGTTTAGTGTTAAATATTCTCGAATGTGGTCCCCATGGTCGTGGCAGAACACCTGATCAGTGAGACAATCGCGCAGTAGCTTCCAAGTGGGTACGGGAGGGTGAGGTGGCCTCCATCATAGGGTCAGTATGTGCGCATCGTGGTCCGACAGAACCCTGCAGAGATAGTCAGTGTGTTGAACTTTTGGAAGTAATACCGTGGAGCAGAGAAATCTGTCAAGCCGCACTCGCAGGTTATGTGGAATGGAATGAAAGGAGTACAGTTTAGTGAGTGGGTGACGTGCTCGCCATAAGTCTGCCGGTGCACAGTGTGTCACCCATTTTTTATATTGTTCCGTCTGCCTACGCGCTGGAGATTGTGCTGGTGGAGGATGGGATCTGTCAAGGAGGAGGTCCAATGCGCAGTTGTAATCGCCTCCTAAGAGCCATGGACTGGAAGTGTATGGGGTTAATACCTCTGTGAGGTGACCCCAGAATCGTTCTTGCTCTACGTTAGGAGTATATATGCTCCCCAGTAGTATCGACTGGCCCTCCAGTAACCCTTCAAGTATGGCGTAACGATCCTCTTTGTCTACTATACGCGTGTGCTCTCTGAAAGGGGTCCCTGGCCTTATCCAAATTAGGGCTCCCCTGGCGAACGCCGAGTAGGTCATGGCACAGATAATTCCTCGCCATTTCTTACGCAGGCGATCTACCTAAGCAGTCGTTAAGTGTGTCTCCTGCAGGAAAGCTATCTGTGCCTTCTGTCTTTTGATGTATGCGTAGACGGCGTATCATTTACTGGCAGTGTGCATGACCCGGACGTTTAGCGTAAGGAGCATTATATCGGTATTAGGGAGCTTGTGAGTCATACTGGTACTTAAGTATGTGTAGGCTGTTCGGCCGTAGTGTCGGATCTAGCCCATGCGGACCCTCCCCATTGTACCAACCACTTGTATACGTTCCTACGTCCCGCCTGTGTCTCTCTTTAGGGGTGATGTGGGAATGGATAGTGGGGGAAAGGGTGGAATTGGATAACGGGAAATATTCCCAACTGGAGGGACATGTCACTCGAGGTGACATGTCCAAACTAAACATAATGCACATTCCTTAGTACGTTACTTGTGGGGGGTGCCTTTCGTCTCTGCCAGCCATTGCCCTCATGGCTGCCCGCGTTTGAGCGATATGTATGGGATGCCTGCGGGGGTCCCCGCCACCCCGCCCACCTGCAATACCTTAATCTGGCGTCTAATCTAGCAGCAATCAGAGTACTTTGCTACGCTGGCACAAGTGTCCATAACAGTTTCCTCTTGCCATGTACTCAGGTCTTAATAGATACAGTACTGCTCTTCTATCTCGCCCCAGGGCGATCTTCAGACCAGCGTGTTCGCCGTTTGAGGGGTCACCAGCGGCGGCGTGACCGAGCCATCTCGAGAAATGTTCGTGTCACTGGCTTCATCCTCCGAGGTGAAGATATGCGGGGCCTTCTCCCCATCCGAACTCCCCAACTGCGGCCCCAGCTCTGCTGCCGCCTGCAGTACTTTCCTACGCTCCGCTATAATTTGCTCAAAGTCTGGGGAGGCCTTTGCGGAGGGTCCGGGTCGGGGGCTCAGTTGCCTCAGGGTGACCCTTTTGTATTGTCGTCGTTGATGCCTGGAGGGTCGATTGTTGCTTTGCGTTCCGGGGCTGCGGAGCCCTGGTAGTCGTTGTTCCACCCAGTCGCTTGCCTCTTTAGGATCTGTAAAAAAGTGTGTAGTGTCATCATGGATGATTTTTAGGCCGGCAGGGAACAGAAGTGTATATTGTATGTTCTTTTGGCGCAGGTGGTGTTTCACTTCCATGAAGGTCGCCCTTTGGCGTTGAACAGCTCTGGAATAATCCGGGAATAACATGACTTGCTCGTCCTCGACTCGGAGAGGCCCCTGCCGTCTAGCAGCTCGAAGGACAGTGTCTGTCTTGATAATGTAATAGTTTCAATAGGAACGGCCTGGGTGGGGACCCCGGTGGCGGCTTGCGGGCCATAACACGGTGTGCTCGTTCCACGGAAAAGAAAGGGGTCAAGTCCTTTGCTTGGGTGAACGTTTTGAGCCACATTTCAATGTATCGGATATGGTCGGTCCCCTCTACTCCCTCCGGCAGCTTCAGGATTCGGATATTGCTACGACGGGAGTGCCCCTCCAAATCATCCGCTTTACTCTCCAAGGTCTTTACTCTAGCTAGACTGTAGGTCCCGCAGGGTTTCTTGCTGCGATTGCAGTTGGGGTTCCATGGTGTGGAGCGTTTTTTCCCCTTGCTTGACCTTGTCCGCCAGTTTCCTGTGGTCATCCCATAGCAGGTTAAGGTCCGTGGCCAGCGCCCCGAATCTGTCCTCCATGGTTACTCTCGAATGTTCGATCGCTGCCAGCACCTTGTCTAGTTTATCAGACATGGACACTGCGTGAGAAGGTTCCCCATCCGACTGTGTGGACTTAGGGTCTGGGGAAGTCCGCCTCGCAGGGACTGGCGTCTGCGATGTTCCCGCGTTGCGTTCTCGTCCCATGACGTCTTGTCTCGTTGTCACTCGAAGAGCCCCGGGAGCCGGTCTGGGGTGATGTGCGATTGGGTGGCAGTAAGTGGCTATGCTCCCCTCAGGCCGATTGTGCCTCACCGATCCTACTTCTCCGCAGTGGCCCGTCAGTCATGAGAGTTCTCGGCACAGGATGCACCTGGCTCGGTAGTTGCTGTCCCTCCAACACTGCAGGTGGGTTACAGGCCACCGTCGGCACCCAGAGCACCGCCCCTGTTTTATCGAGGGAGAGGGGGTTGGGAAGAACCGCGTGTTGTTATATGGGTCCTTTGATGTGTCCGTAGATTCCCTCGCGACCTGCAGGGGGAATGTGCCACCGTCCGCTCACCCCCGCGGCTCCCCACTTCCGATGTGCCTGCCGGCACCCCCGGGTTGCCGCCTCCACGAGGAGAGTCCCAACTTTTATCCAGTGTATTAGGCGGGGGAGGTGGCGGTGTACGCAGGCCTCGAGTCACACAGGTCTGTCTTGGAGCAGAGGTGTAATTAAGAAGGCACCGTATGGAGGTAGATGCGCGTGGGCGCCGTGACTCGGGTGGAGGGCCTTCGCAATCTTGCAATTCCGCCTATTCCTGCTGCCACCGTCCACAGATAGATTGTGCCTTGCAGTGATGATTCGTTGCTGGCCACTCCGGGGGCCACTGAGGATGGTCCCGGCTGTCAGTTCTCCCCCGTTCCCGTCCCCCACTCGCTAGCCTCCCCCCCTCCCCCCCGCGCGCCTCACGGCCTGATGCCGTGCAGGTGGGGCCCAACAGTCCGCCGAAGAGGGGGAGGGGAGCAGCCGGTGCGGTGGATGGGTTGCTCCCGCTCGGGTGAAGACAGTCAGTTCCCGGAGGCTGCCGGGATCGCACTCTGGCCCAGGAATCTGATAGACTACTATCCGCAGATTCCTTAACGTAGAATTATCCCCAGGTGTGAGACTGGACCCGGAAAACTTTCTTTGCCCCAGCATCTCTGCGCGCCGGGGGGCAGTACCACGCGACTCCGCCCTGATGACGTCCGCGGGCGTGACGTCAGCGAGGTCACATAAGCCCCGCCCCGGGCGTGCTGACATCAGTTTCCTTCTTTTCCGCGTGCCACGCGGATCCGGATCGTGTCCCTGGCCGGTTTTCAGGCCTCCTTCTCCAACGCTTTGCGTTCCCTTGAGAACAGTGTGCGAATGCCTTCGGGCTTCAAGACGTGCTCGTCTTGCGCGCGACAGATGTTGGCGACGGACCCCCACCCTATTTGTATGTGGTGTTTGGGGGAGCACCATGACTCCACGGACTGCGAGGCTTGTCAGCAGATGAAACTGAAGTCCCGGCGGGAGCGCCGGATGAAACTCCTTTCGGCCCGCATGTCCAGGTCAGCGTCATCATCGCGTCCGTCCCCCGCGGAAGGGGCCAAGAACTGCCGCTTCCGCCTCCGACATCGTCCTTCCCCAAGGCCGCAGGGGTTTCGTTCGCCCGTTGGTGAGTGTCACAGCTTGTTCCCGAGGCCCGGTCCCCGCCCTGTGGGGGGCGCGGGTTGTCCGAGGGTCGTGCGGCCTCGCACGTTGCCGCCTTACCCGCCGTTTCCCGGCGCGGGGGCGTCCAGAGTCCAAATGGAGGCCTATGCTGCGGGCCTGCAGGCCTCCTTGTCTCCTCCTCCTCCTCTTCCTGGGACGTCCGCTGATCCCCTGCCGTGTGCGGGGCCTCCTGCGGAGTCGCCGGTGGCTCCGGCGCCGACAGGTTCGGCTTCAGGTCTTGGAGGTGTGGCGTCGTCGAAGTGCGGCCCTACGGGGTTCCCTCCTTCGGCCCACGGCGCCTCTGCCTCGCCGCAAACCCCCGTGGGGGTCCCTGTGGTGTCGCAGGAGGTTGCCGGAACTCGTGGCTTGTTCCAGAGTCCTACTCTGTCCTCTGGACAGGCGGTGGCCTTGTATGACGCCGAGCTGACGCCGCTCAGGCGCCGGCGGCTGTCAGCCCTAGCGGCGCCGCAGGGGCTGGCTAAGGGCCAGGGCGCGTCCCCGTGCCCTCCTCGTCTCTCCACGCAGGCGGCTGCCTCGTCGGAGGTCGAGTCGGTGCCTTTCCGGCGCTGTTCTTTGGCCGCCCCGGCTCCGTCCCCGCCCCGTTCTCCCGCGGCGCAGGTGGTGGTGGAGGTCGTCGCCGCGTCCCCTTCGGCGCCGGTCGACGTCGCGCCGGCGCCAGTGGCGGACTCCACGGCGCCGTGCCGACGTCGGGTCGTCGACTCCTCTTCGGAGGCCCCCTCTTCTCCAGAGGTCAGGCAACTGTTTATCTCTTCTTCCCCGGAGATGGGGCGCCGCGTAGTGGCTTTCTCCCCGGCGTCTTCCAAGGAGGGCTCTTCGCCATCCCCGCGCCCACAGTCTTCCACTGAGGCCCACTCCTCTGTCAACCCTCCACCTTTCCGGGCTTGGCCGTTTCTTCCTCCGGTTGGGCTGGGGGACGGCCGGCTTAGTGTGCAGCCGTCACCCACGGAGGAGTTGCTCTCCCCACCGCGTTGCCCTATGGAGGAGAGTGCTGCTTTCCACGGGCGGTTTCCACGGCCGCTAAGATTTTGCGCATGGGCGACCCGGCTGCACATTTCCCCGCGGACCACTTGCTTGAGGTTCTCCACCAGGGCTCTGGTGGACGGGAGCTGCTTCTTCCCTTCGAAGCTTCGCTCCACAATTCTCTCTTGGGGGCCTGGGGGCGTCCTGCCACGGGGGACCTGGTGCCCCAGTCACTCCTGCACCGCCACCGTCCTGCTCCGCATGATCCGGTCTCTTTCCTTCCATCCTTCTACTCGGGCCCTCTTCTGCAGACGGCCTTTCCTTCCTTGCCTTCCGGGGAGGCCCGGTGGTTAGATTCCTGGGGGCGTAACATCTTCGCTTCCTCCAGTGCTGCCTTGCGGGCGCTCAACACGCTTTGTGTGTTAGCCAGAGCCACTTCCAGTTTGTGGGATTCCGCGGAGTCCCTTCTGTCTTGTGCCTCTCAGGAGGGTGCCTGCGTTGATCTGCGGCACCATGTGTTGGATGGCCGGGAGCTGGCCGCGTTTATTCGCTCAGCTCTTGATGTCTCTGAGGCTCTTGGTCGCTCTATGGCTAGTTCGGTGGCCCTCCGTCGCCATGCATGGTTAAGGGATAGTGTTTTCCCTTTTGATGGCACTCTTTTGTTTCACGCCCCTGCGGATTCTGCCATTCAGCGGTTCCTTGCGGGGCTTCATCCTCCTCCTCCCCCTCAGTGAACCTGGATGTCGGTCCTCTGGTGTGTTCTGAGAGGTGTTCTCCCGTAGTTTTTCTGGAGCTTAGTGCTCGGTAACCCGGTTGGTGCCCCTTCAGGGTCCTTTGCCTGGCCCTTCGGTGTTGTTGGCTGCTGGTACAGCCCCCTTTTGGCTTCTGTGTCTTTTTTGGCTGATTGGCAAGCCGTCTGTGGTTTTACCCGCAGGTCCTTTATGTTCTTGTCCTCTGCGGCGGAATTTTTTCCTAAGAGGTGTTCCCATGTTTTCCTTGGGACGTATCCTGCCCTAAGTGGGGTACTTGTAGCTATTACATAGCTCTGTCCTACGCCGGGGAGGTGTGGCTGCCCTTTTTCGGGTTCCTTGCCTTTCCTGGCATCACTGTATACCGCTGGTGCGGTCTCTTTTGCCTTTGTCTTGGTGCGGCTTACGCTGCTCCAACGTCCGTCATTCTCAGTGTTTGCTACATCGCTAGGCCGGCCTGGCATGCCGTCTACGGCATCGTGTTGTGGCGTTTCCGCCTTCCTGTCCGGCGTTTCGGCCTGGTCCTCTCTGGTGTTCCAGGGGGGCTAGGTTTCTTCTGGCTTTCCTGTGCTCTGGTTGCCGGCTGGTCCGTCCTCCGTGTCTCTCCTCTTTCTCTTCTGGCTGGTCCCACTTCTTTCGTGGGCCGGTGTGTGTCTCTGGCACGGCCCCCCTTTGGGTATTGGTCTGGATTTCCCTGGTCGCTGTCCTCGGCTTGCGCCTGGCTTGTTCTGGGTGCACTGCTCCAGGGTGTTGCCGGCTGCCCATGCCTGCTCGTTATGGTCCACCGTCGTGGCCCTTGATGTGTTCCCTTGTGCCCCTTCCTCTTGTTCTGCTGGGGCTTTGCGCACCTGTGCCTTTCTTCTTCGCCTGCGCCTTTTGGCTGTGGAGCCGCTCCTGCCTTGTCCGCTGTCTGGAGGCTGATGCCTGTTCAGCTGCCCCCTATCGCTGTCTGTGTTTTCCTACGGCAGGCTCTGCCTCCGGTTCTACGTCTTCTCCCTGGAGTTTGGGGTGGTTCTTTTCTTCCTTGGTGCTCCTCTGGCGCTGTCTGCCCCTACGGGGTTTTCTGGCGGTTGTACCTTGGATGGGCTTGGGTTTCCTGGCCTTCCCTTCGCCTCGTTCTTGCTTACTTCTGCTTGGTGAGGGCTGTGCCGCCCTTCTTGTCCCTGTGACACATCCCCTGCTGGGGCCCTGTGTTCTTCCAAGCTGGTGAGATTCTCTCGCAGACCCTCCTCCCCTCTGGGTATGGCATGGGTATCTATTCTACGTTAAGGAATCTGCGGCTAGTAGTCTCTATCAGATGTACAAGTTACTTACCTTCGGTAACGATGTATCTGGTAGAGACGATTCTAGCCGCAGATTCCTTCACGACCCGCACTTCCTCCCCGTTCTGCGAGGACCTTCTGTTTGGTCTTCTGCACTCGCCTCAGTCCGGGTGGCTTGTCTTCTGTGGGGGTGTGTTTCGCCTCCTCCCGTACAGGATGCTTCGTTCTGCTTGATTGTTCCACCCCTTCCTTTCTGATCTGAGGTCGGTTGGTTCATGTGTGCTTCTGCCTCCCTCCACTTTGGTTTTTTTCTCCAAGTGTAGGGGCCTCCTTGACTCTTCTCCTTTTCTTGGCTTGGGGTTTCTGATTCCTTTGCAGTTCTCTGCGTTTTTTTTTTTTGCTTGTACCTCGGCCCTTTCGCTCCTTTCCGGGGATACGGCCCTCCTTGATGGTGTCGTCTGGGGGTGAATTGCTGTTACTCCTCTGTTTCGGGCTTGTTGCCCCTTCTGCACTGCTGGAAGCCGTTAGTGTCAGACAGGCGCCGCCATGTTGGCCTCGATGCTGGGCGGCTGTCGGAGTCTCCTACGGCATGGGGATCGCTTCCTGCACCGCGATCGTGTGTTTAAACTGTCATCAGGGGTTGCCGCTGCCTCCGGTGTTGGTTACGGCAAGTCGTAGGGGTAATACCGGCATCGATGTTTGCTGATTAAGCGGGCGGCCGCGCGGAGCGCTAGGTAGGCACGTCCATCATCATGGCTGGCTTGGCCATGCCCCCAAAAGCTCATTCTACTTGTGGTAAAGCGGCTACTATAGCACTTATTAGGAATGTTACCTTTGCAGATATTTGCAAAGCCGCAACCTGAAGGGGTCTGTCCATACTTTCACTGGACATTATTGTCTGGAATCAGACTCCAGAGAAGATACTCAAGTAGGGCAGGCATTGTTGAGGAATCTTATTGGGATTGTCTCTATTTCTTGTCTACTCTCTGAGGGATGGGCTTGCTATTTTATTCAGTGCTTATGAGTATTTATGAGGCTTCTTTTGAAGAGAAGGAAAACTTTCTTCCCTGTAATCATAGTTCTCTTCCAAGGGTATCCTCATCAAAGTCATAAGCAACCCTTTCTCCTACCAGGACAAGAAATACTACAGTCCTCATCAAATTTTACACAGGTTCCTATATAGTCCTATAGAAATGACCTGATCTAACTGTCACTTGTGAGGCATGAAGGGATACTGAGGGTACTGTGAGGTTCTTAAAAGCTCAGTACCAGTTGCATTAGTATGAATGTTTTACTTGCAGCCAGTTGACTGATTTTGTCCTTCATTTCTTTTCCTTTTAAAGAACGATTCTGAAAGGTTTTCTTTATTCCCATTTACTCTATGGTGGCTTATATGAAAATTAATGCTCTCCTCTTTTAAAATGAAAAACAAATTGCACTTAGCATGTTTATAGGCTGCAATTGTGAGTGTAAATAGTTGTTTTAATTGATGTATGTATAAATACGTGTATTTTTTAAGTGCTTTGGGGGTCCTCACACATGGGCTGGATTATTCGGTGCTTATGACTTTGATGAGGATCCCCTGGAAGAGAAGTAGGATTACAGGTAAGTAACATTTCCCTCCAGGGCTTTGGGCTTCTGTTGATTTTAGGGCTTAGGAGTCGCATTGGTTTCAGGGCTTAGGGTTCCTATTGATTTTAGGATTTCAGTTGTGTCTACAGCTAAGGGTTTCTATTGACTCCAGGACTTTGGATTTCTATAAGTTCCTGGGCATATGGTTCCTATTGCTCCCAGGGCTTAGGGTTTCTAGGGGCCGTAGGGATTAGGGTTTATATTGACCCTTAGTGCTCAGGGTTAAGATGCTCATTGGTCTAGGTCACCTGACCACTAGGGCTTCTCTTCTTTAAGCAGAACCTTTAGGGAGTCCATACTGGGCATCCAAGGAAAGGGCTTCTGTTTTAAAGTGCTGCCTGTTGGTTATGTTAAGGCCTGGAAAGGGCCTAGGACCAAAAACTTTGCCTCTCCTCCTTCAGATCTCAGGTAAGCAACCAATTACCATTGTGCGCAACACCTACTACTACCTTCTAGAGACTAACACCACATAAGCATATATCCACATTGTGAACATCACTACTACTGAGTTGCAGGCAGCCATCACACGTGACCACTACCCAACTACTGGGAACTTGAATAGCATTACACATATATGTACTAGTCTGAATACCAACCCAAATGAAACTCGCCTCCAATTCCAATAGGTGAAAACTGACTCCTTTACCAGTATATACTCTCACCATTCAGATACCAGCAGTACCCAGATCTACCCACTGCCATCTCCACAGGGACATGATTAACCACTCCTAGATTTAATACCCAACACCTCGCCTGGAATTGAATAACTCAAACCAATACCCATGGCAACCATCTATCTTTATCCACTTGAAATCTAACCACCAACACCAAATCACACAGCATATCCAAAGGCAGCCCACTTATTGAAAGACATCAACCCAGACAACGGACACACACAATATCACTTGCCTGCAAAAGTTAAACAGTGGAAGGTGCAAACACATAATAATTAGGTTCCCAGATTATGCTTTTCTCCTGACCCTTCCACACCCCATCCGACTCACCATAGAGCACAGTTCCTAATCCACTCCCATATTCCACAAAAAGCCCTCACTCCAACCTCTCAAACCTCAGAATTCTGTACCCAGGAACGCATCCTCCGCGTCCACCTCAAGCCACAGCCAGACTACCCTGTAGTCATCCCCAGCCACATTCCCTGTGCTGCTCCTCCTCCTTCCCTACCTTTCCCTTCTGCTGGCTCCTTCCCCTATCCGCTGTGGCTCTGATTGCCGAAAGTGCGGAGGGAAGATGAGTTCTTTTCAAACACTTCTGTTTAGTTAGCAGGCTAGTGGTGCAGGGGGACCATCCTTAAATTTAGCATGGCAGAACGGACGCCCAGCGGTTAGGCTAATGATGGGCGCTCCGTCCGTGCTGTTCTAATCTCTGCATTTTTCTTGTTTTTATTATTTTAAGATTTTTTTTTGCTTTGCTGCTGCTATTTGCACTGATTTTGAAGCCCTACCTTTTCCTTCATCTGCCTCTTTCCCTGGTCCGCCATGGCTCTTATTGCCGATTGTGCGGAGGGAAGACAAGTTCTTTTCATCCACTTCCTGTTTAGTTAGCAGGCTAGTGATGCAGTGGAAACGTCCTTAGATTCAGCATGGCGGAATGGATGCGCAGTGGGCTCCGCATAGGTGCAGCCATCCACGCCTGGCCTGCGCTGTGTGCAACAACCCCTTGCATTTTTTTTTAGAGAAAAAGCCCCATATCTTACTTACTCTTAAGACCAGCTCTTAAGTCTGCAAAAGTATGGCAATTCATCAGCCTGCCATTCTCCTATTGACTTTAGCAAACTCTATTACATCAAGATCCGTAACTGCCCATTGTGTAACTTTCAGGTTCTCTTCGGCACCTACTTCCAATATAGTTCATGAATTCCCCATGCCCCCTCCCGTTAAGGAAATACCCGCTTCTAACACAACCAGCCATTTGGGATTTCTTATCAATGCTAGGTCCCTTATTAAAAACAAAGTAGAGGTTGCAGAATTCGTTATGACCCATGAGCCTGATGGGTCTTTGTTACAGAGACCTGGGCCAAGGAGTTATATGGTCCTGAACTGGTAGATACCATTCCCCCAGATTACACCATCACAAGACCTTACAGAATTGGCGGGGGTGGCGGCCCTGGCAGTTCTACACAAAACCAAGTATACCTGCCTCATGGAACCTTTTCACAATTCGGCCCCTTGTGAAGCGCTTTACTTTTCACTGAAAATTCAGCCTACTCCATCATTCGCAGGGATCTTAGTTTTCAAACCTCCTGTACCCAGGTCTGCTTCTATTCCTGAGATTGCTCACCTATTAGAACTCTACTTGGGTAAATTCAATATCACACTTTTGGGGGGAATTCAATTTCCATGTGGAAAACCATGTGTGTAAGGACTTGGGCTTTTATGGATCAATTCTTTTTTAGTTCCGCAGAAACGTTTTAACACAGCTAAATGCCTATAACCAGAGCGGCTGGCAGCATACAGTAATCACAAAAGTGTGTGTATACACAATGTCTTGCCTACAACCTGGGGACCGGCAGTGGTACTGAGGCAATTGAACATACAAAATACAACAAACACCAAAAACAACCCCCCCAAATCCTTCATAAGGTGTAGTTAGGTGGTCAGAGATAGGAGTTCGTCATATCAATGGTCAGTAATCTGTAGGGCCGGTGGTTCGGGACATTTTAAGCAGAGGTAGAAGGCAGAAGGTCGTGGTGTGGGGGCAGCCGCTGAAGGACTCCGGCTTTTAAAAACATGACGTGTTGCGGGCTTTCTTAATTAGTAATGTCAGCCACCCATGAAGCAGGCCATATTCTGGATGGCATTTTCTGTCCGTCTTGGTCTCTCATCCTCTTCCCCTCACCTGGTCTGATCACTATGCTGTTCCCTTTTCCCTCTCCCGGTCTATGACACAGGAGACAGTCATTGGTGGAAGTAATAGAGACTCCAAAAGAAACTGGAAAGGGCTCCGTAAAGAATCCATATCCTAGGCTTTGAACAATTGTAAGTGGACAGATTCCAAGGACACCGAATTGGTGGCCGCAGATCTTTCTTCGTGGCTTACTTCATCTATTAATATTGTGGCCCCGCTGAAGGAAACCTACACACAAAGAAAGACGCCTACCTTGCCCTGGTTCTCAGAGAGACTTATTGTTGAGACAGGCTTGTTGTCATTAAGAGCGGGCCTGGCAGAAGTGCTACACCCAAAGAGCTGGATATAAGGCAATTCTAGCAGAATATAAAGCGGCCATTAAGGAAGAGAAATCTTTGTTGCACCAGTAAGCTTGAATCAGCTAAATTATCTAGAGATCCCTCCAAGTTGATCAATCTTCTATCCGCTCCTTCACCGCCGTCTTTTACACCAAAATTCTCAGTATTTATAAAGAACTTGACTGCCTCAACTCCGAATTTCCTATTCCCTCTCAATTGGATATTCAGGTTGAGTCAAGGCTATTAAAGACAACGACCACTAGAGAGAGCCCTACTGCCCTCCTATCTTGCTTTACTCCTCTTACACAAGAACTGACCAAGCGCTAGCTCCTCAGCATTAAATCAGGCTCCCCACTTGAATCCTGTTCACCCAGTGTCTTGCAACTGGGAGCTAATACCATTGTTCCCCATCTCACTGGAACTTTGAATGGGTGTTTCCCTCAACTTTGGAAAAAGGCTGTTGTCAAGCCTCATCTTAAAAAGCCTGATATGGACCCTTCAGACTTAAAACAAACTATCAGCCTATTTCCTTGCTGCCTGTACCTGCCAAAATTCTAGAGAAACACCTGAATTCCCAGCTGATGACCTATTTGGAACAAAATAGACTGCTGGATGTCTGTTTGGATTCAGGAGTAACTGTGGGACCGAGACCGTATTAGTATCAGCAGTCAGCTATATTCATTTAATGGTGGATGAAGAGCAGGCTGTGGCTTTGATCCTTTTGGATTTATCTGCAGTCTTTGACACCATCCCCCTGACCTTGCTCATTGATCGGCTGCAAGAACTGGGGGTCACAGACGCCCTACTGAAGCTCTTGACATCTTTTCTGAGTGATAGCTCTCAGACAGTTATGGTGGATCAGTTTTGCTCGGAGTCCATAACTCTGCCAAGTGAGGTTTCTCAGGGCTTCCCCTTGAGTCCTACATTATTCAACTTGTATGCCTCCCCCTGGCAAAACTTAAAAGGTCCTTTGGGCCCCAAGCTTTGTCCTATGCTGATGACATACATTATTGTGTCTATCACTAAGGACACCGAGGCAATTGCTACCAATTTCAAAAACTGTATGCCGGCTGTGGCCACATAGATGGAAAAAAACTCCCTAAGACCTAATAGAGACAAGACCGAGGTCTTGATCTTTGGCAGTCAACCATTCATATGTACCTACTTGTGGTGGCCAGATAGGCTAGGGGCTTTACCCACTCCAACTGACTCCTCTAAGAACCTTGGAGTATTGGTTGACAAAGCTTATCTTTCGACCTGCAGGTCAGTTGGATGGTTTTGACCTGTTTTTGGAGTATTAAGAATATCACGAAAGTGTTACTTTCCTGCGCATAAGCAATTGGCCTTGGCACTTATTATGACCAGGTTGAAATACTGCAATGCTCTGTACCTGGACATCAATAAGACTATACTAGCTAAACTGCAGCTGGTGTAGAATGCGGCAGCTTGACTGATTCTTGTTCCCCAATTCCAATCAGTCTCAGCAGGGATTCAGAAGCTTAATTTGGCTGCCTGTGAACAAATGGATCAATTTTAAGGCTGTTTGTATCTTTCACAAGGCTCTCCAGAACATCAGGCCTGGAGGACTTAAAAACATGTTCCAACGTTATGCTCCCCCAGACAGCTGCTATCCTCAGGCAGAAATCTTTTAGCTGTTCTGAAGTATCGAAGATCTAGATGGAGAGGAAGAGCCTTTTTGGTTGTGGCATCCAAGCTTTGGAATTCTCTTCCTTATTCCATCTCCAGTCTTCAAACTGACATTCCATTTCATAAGGCCCTAAAAACCTGGCATTTTTACTCTCTAACAGATGTCAGGCCTCATATCTTTTCCCACTCCTCCTTCCTAAGACTAATGGCTATCAGCGCCTTGACGCCTTAGGGCAATTGTTTGTGCTCTATAAGTTTATTTAGTTGTCTTTTCCTCCTGTAGGAGGCAGCACCTCCTCTAAGCACACAATCATGTCCAGAGGATAGACGCAACAAATAGAATACATGCTCTTCGGCAGAACCTTCATGAACAAAAGCTGCTTCAACATATTTGACCTGCTGTTAAAAATCACACCATATCTTACCTTCATTACAGTAATGTGGCACACCAAAATTGTTTGCAGTCACATGCCACAAATCCATCCCATTTGAATATAACAACTTCAACAAAAATTGTTAGCAAATTTAGAGGGCTGGCAGTAATTCGTATGAGCAGCTGCAAATACTTGCTGATAAGATGTCACCACACTCAAACTCTTGCCTTCCCCTTTCTCTTGAAATGCAGTCCACCAGCTATCAATACAAACTTTGAAGAGGTCTTACTTAATACTGTGATCAAAATTCTTCTGAACCACTATATATTCTAGGAGGCCTCAATAACTGGTTTGACAAAAGAAACCAACTACAGCCACAGCCTTCACATCCATTTTCGATGCCTTCAACCTCCATCAAATCATTTGTGGCCCAGTGCACTCAATCATCTGCCTCTTAATATTTTCAGCCCCCACCCCCCAAACCTAAAAAGAATTTCACAACTTTATTTTCACAATCTGTCCATCAGAATCCCCTTCAGACCTTGCACCTTAAAACGTTTTTTAATGAAAACCTCAACACAATCTGCACATGCTAGATAGCTAGAAACCTAATCAACAAGTCCTTGGCCCTAGGTGATTTCCCTCCATGTGTTTAAAATCACCTTCATTAGGCCACTGATCATGAAAAATAACCTCAACCCAGCAAGGGGCAGACCAATATCTGATTGCCCGTTAGGTGAAATATTTGAAAGTTTAGTTTATAATGCGCCATCAAAGCTTACTGTTGAAATCGACTTGTCAGAGCAACACTCTGGATTCAGACCAGGTACAGACACAGCCCTTGTATCCATATGGGATTAATTAAAGTTTACATTGGACAAGAACTGTCTACCCTATTACCTCCAGACTTATTAGCAGTATTTAGCATGGTCTATCGCCACCCACTATTACAAAGCCTTCATTTCAGAAGATGTCAAAATGCTTTGAAATTGATTGCCCGATACCTCAATGATAGGTGGAGCCATACAAAGAAAAGAGGACACTGCACCACGCATTGCCATACTGCCTTACTATAAGAAATCCATAGGAGGTGCCGCGTTCTCCATGCAAGCCGAGAAGTTCTAGAACTTACTATAGCCATGATTCGTACCATCCAGGAGCACTTACCGCTAAAAAAGAGTGATGAAAAAATGGCTGTTTCACAGACAACACCACCATCCCATAGTCCTGAGATAGAGCCCGGAACAAGAATTGAAGCTTTAAACACAATCTATAGTCCACAGATGTGCAACAGTTCAACCAATACACACTGCTCAAGTTCAACAATCTAGCCACTTTCTGTATTCATTTAAGTCACAAAGGGCTGATTGGGTCTAGCCTGGATATTATATAGTAATGCAAATTCATACTTAGTCCTCATGTAGGACAGAACTGCTACTAGTTATGTCAATCACGCAGTACTGTCCCAGACCACTGTAGCAAATTACCTATCACCATTTGACCAGGCATGGAATAACTGAGATCTGCCACATAATACTGGTCACCAGATTATTTTAATTTAGTCTACCACTGCAAAGTCTACTACAACTGCTTCTTGACTTCTCACATTGAAATCCATCTAAGGGCTGATTATAACAAAGTCTGTACCAGCAGATCTCCTGGCCTTCTTTCCCTCCAATCTATGCCTGTTCAGGACTATAAACATGAACAGCAATCTCGGAATGAATGAACCCTGTGTGGTAACCAACATAGCAGACTATGAAAATAAGAAATACCATAAAAGGTCTTGCAGAGCTGCCAGAGTATCAAAAACCACAAACTGCACACCTATCTTTTACACTAATTCGCCCATCTCACTAAGCTGCATCCCAAAACAAGATAACTGCAGCTCGGTGGTCATCACCTATTACAAGGAAACACCTACACACAGAATCAAAACAGTTACTTTTTAATCCATTCACCTTACACATTGTAGCATACTAGTGTTGCAACCTTTTCAGAGCCCCGCATAGGTGTAGTTAAGTGCTATAAAAATGTTAAACCAAATACAATACCATACCATTAAATTTGGTAATACTTGTACATATTTACAGTGCTTAAAAATGGCAGAAATGCTAAATGAAGCCCTATATGAAAGCAAAGTTATTATGCAAGCCTTTAGAGTCTGTCCTTGGTTTCTGTGCTGTCATTATACTTCGGTTGTAACAATTCATAGCTGTCACATTTACATATTCATTGTTAATGCATCTCAAATTATCTGTGAATATTTCTGGCATAATTCTTCTTGTTTTGATACATGAACTTGTTTGTTCAGCTATCTTAGGTTCTCCCAATAGTGGAATTCCAAATCCAATTGGCCCAGCTGGGGCTGGGCAGCAAAATGCACCCTCGTTGAATAGTCCTAATCCAATAGACGCTGGTTCCATGAAGCGAGCTTATGATGCGTTGGGGCTGCCTTACTGTAACCAACCACAAACACAATTGCCGCCGCAGATTTCGAGCCAGCAACCAACACCACCTACGGTTCACCAGCAAATGAGGACTATGAATGCACTAGGTAAGTGGGTTGGCGGCATGGTGAACTATTTCTGTTAATGCATTGATATAACACAGATATGTGTATTGGTAAGCAAGTATCATTCCAGCCTGTCAGATCCTAAGTTTATTATTGCTGTCCCTGGTGCATTGGCAAACAATTGAGCGCATTCTCTGTAGATTTGTATGTAATCTATGGGTTACAAGTTTCAGTACATGTGAGGTCGATTCAATTTTCAGACTTAAGAACTACTATTTGTTTTATAAATTATCGGTATTCTAAGTCATTTAATGTTAGTTCTGACCAAATAAGTTAATATTCAATTAGCTAGCAACTACTTGTGTATCTGCCAACAAATGCTTCTTTCTTCATACATTAACTGCAAGTGGCGCTGCTCCATTGCAGTTTATGTAAATGTGTTTTCTATTTGCACAGGGCAAAACCGTGCCACAAAACAAATGACTCCTGTCAACAATTCTTAACATCTTAGATTCTTCTATAGAGTTGTGCGGTCTTGTGGATCTTTGCCTGACATTGAATACTTGCTTTAAGGTACACAGTACAGTGTTAGCATATGGTTGAATGGGAAAGTTAGGTATGGTTTTCAGAACACGTTACTCAGTAGGTAAACTAGTGAATGCTTTTGGTTAAATCAGTAGATTAGCTATCACACCGTTTCCTCCGGTGGAAAGCATGGTTTTACTGTTCAAATGTGTTGTCAGATAAAGGAAAACGGGAGCCTTAGTGCCCCTCAATATTGGCTTCTGATGGATGTTTCTAAGTACTTTTACCAATCAAGATTAACAAAGATTCCTCATGGTGCAGAACTACCATTTTAATTCTCCCGCCAGCTTTAAAAAATTTTTTTTTTTAAATTGGTGTACTTGAACTTTCATCAAGGTGCTCTTTAGTCTTCATGCTGCCTAGAAGCACAAACCGTATCACCAGGAATGATGCATGCTGCCCATAAAGGCACCTCTTGTTAACCCCTGATGTACCACCTTTGTTCTTTGATTCAGAAATTGGGATCCCTATTTCAATGGGACTTTCGCTTAAATGTTTCTCATAAGTGTTTTTCTGTCTTGTTGGTTTGAATCATACTCCCAATTAAGCCATCAAGGTTTAACTGTAGATGCCGCTGGTAAAGCCCCATGGATTCTATTGTTCTTTAACCCTGAGGTTGGATGAAGTCACTTGAGTGTGTCCTTGGAACAAAAAAGATCAAGCTCCTAAAGTTATTGAAATCTTTGTATTCCAAGCATTAATTTTGATCTGGCTTAGAGCGAAAGTGCAACATTTTATTTCGTTTGATTTTAATGTTTGCTTGCCAATAAATATTTCCTGGTGAAATTATTGGCATGAATCTATGGATTGGGTAGAAAGGACAGTTTGATGAATTCAGATAACCTGTATAGAGAAATGTGCCATACTCCTATTTTCTTTTTTGTTTACTGTGGTAGCTTGAGTAAATTATGTAGCTTAGCTAAATCTAACTGACCATTTTCAGCTTTATGTAAAAGTAAGTGTGCATATGTGTGTGTACGTATTGCACACTATTTCTCATTTAGTATGTTTTATTACTGCAGTATTATGCAACATCCTGGAGGTTTAGCAAATTCGTAGTACTTTTATATTTGCGGGCAGCCTGCAAAAACACTATTTTCAAGAGAACAATGTAAAATGTAATTCAGCCACTGAATGGTGTGGTAAATGAACTACTGTTCGAAGCATGTGTGCTGCAGATACACATGCTTTGCATACGTCCGCCAACTAGTGGTGGACTCGGATGATTACAAGTTGTTTTTGTTCCAAGATGTTTTCTTCGAGTCACAAGGTTGTGTGACTCCTCCTCTTGGTAATACTGCGCATGGTCATTGACGCCATCTTTAGATTCTTTTTTTCCCGCTGGCTGCTTCAGATGTAATCTCTTGCGCTCCGCTTCGAGACTCCTTTTAACAATCTATTGGTTCTTGTATAGATCTCCACTCGACAGTGTTGTCTCGATAGCGTAGTTTGTTGGGTCTGAGGGCTCACCCTTCTGCGTAGCGGGTCTTTGGCTCGCTCTCGTGGCCTACGGGCCACGCCCGGGCGTGCTCCCTTTCTCCATTTCAGCGTTCTTCAGAGAATGAGCTGCTGATAGAACTACCTCCGTTCTACATTTTTCCGGAGTGCCATTCTAAGTACCCTCATAGCGACCAACACTCCGTTTGCTACCTATGATCATCGAGAGAATACCTGTGAGGCCTGCAAATCTTTTTGATCAAAAAAGACCCTTAGAGGTCGACGTGCTCGATGGTAAGAAATACATAGCAGGCAAGCGGACGATGTTCCAGACATCTTTGGTCGGCAACACGAAGACGGGGAAGCTTCACTGGCACAAGAGGAATCACTCTCTATTTACAATTCTGTTTTGAAGTTTCAATCTGATCCGGCACAAAAGCATTGGCCAGTGAGTACTACTACCACCCCTGGGGATCCAAAGCCAAATTGGTCTCAACCGATAAAACTGCTCACGGTCTGCCACTGCAAAAAAGCCATGGCGTGCACAGAAAGATTGAATCGGAAGCCCTGCCCTTGGCTCTGAAGTCAGCCTACAGCAGGGGTCCTCCACCTCTTCCACATCTGGGCCTACTCCGCCTTGATCTTCTGTATCTGCATCGAAACAAAAACTGGTTATTTCGGATCAGACAGTAGCTCTGCCTAAGTCGTAGCTCCCTCCACAGAAGTGCTTTGCTTTTGGATTGAAGACTCCACCGGAGCCGATCCTTGATGTCATGCAGGAAAGACTCGACATAAAGCAAAAAATGCTCCAGATTTCAACCTGGAACTAAGAAAATCGTACTTCAGCCTGCAAAAACCCAGTCTTCAAAGAAACATTTAACTTTCCAGGAGGCTTTAGATGCTCCTCTACAACTTCCAAAGAAAAAGAAAAGAGATGTTGCAACAAACCCTTTGCACGTTCCGACTCCAACACCACCATCCACTCTGCGACCTCACTCACCAACACCATCTGAGTCAGGTGACATATCTCCTCACTCACCCGTAATAGATGATGAGGATATACCACAAGACATGCACCCAGGGGATGCCTGGGATAATTATGATGCCGATCCTCAAGGGGATACAGACCCTGATCTCTTTCCCACACGGCATCACCACCTGATGATGCTTCTTCGTATCAAGATCTCATAGCAAGAGCAGCAGCTTACCGTCAAGTTCCCTTGCTTAAAGATACAATAGAAGAGGACTTTCATTTATTGAAACCCTAACCATCAAAGGGGGGTACAATACCTTCCCCTCCTAAAAGGCTTGGTACGCCACACAGAGGACATTTTTAAGGACCCTGTCAAGGCGGGAGTTAGAACACCGCGTATTGACAAAAAATATAAGGCTGCACCATCAGATCCTATATATATTAGAGGTCAGTTAACCCCCGACTCCCTAGTCGTCTCTAATGCAAGGAAAAGGGCCAACTCCCAAACTTCAGGAGAGGCGCCACCTCCGGACAAGGAATCTAAATTGGTAGATGCTTCTGGAAAATGGGTAACTGCTGAAGCATCTAATCATTGGCACATAGCTAATAGCCAGACTCTATTAACTAGATACGGCAAGGCTCATTGGGACGAAATGGAGGGGCTCCTCCAATACCTCCCAGAGGAACACACAAAAAAGAGGACAGAAAATTGTAAATTATGGTAAAGTTATAACCAACAACTACACAAAGCGTGCTTTAGATGCAGCTGATACCGCTGATAGGGAGACGAATACTAGCATTCTATTGCGTAGACACACATGGCATTGTGTCTCAGGATTCAAGCCCGAGGTACAGCAGGCAATCTTACACCTACTGTTTGACAAAAGAACACCTTATCGGACCTCAGGTAGACGCAGCCCTAGAAAAGATGAAAAAGGGGACACAGGTCGCAAAATGAATGGGAGCTTTGCAAACAGCCACATATCATGGGTCCTTTCATTGGCCTACCTATAGGCAATGTGCAATATCCGCCTCCTCTGACACTAGGCAGTATGTGAAAATCAGGGACAAACCTCTAGTCCAAAAACATTCTATAGAGGTTCCTAAAGAGGAATCCATTTTAAAGGAAGAGAGGGGGGAAAGAATTCCCGTACCTCAAACAATAACAATAAACAATGACTTCCTCACCATTCCCTAAACCACTTAACACCTGTCGGGGGTCGTCTTCAAAACTTTCTACCTATCTGGAACTCGATCAGAACAGATCGATGGGTGTTGGATATTATCCAACATGGCTACTGTCTGGAACTAGTTACAACTTCTCCAAATATCCAACCCGCACACATACTCTGTTAGTGCAACATCAAATTCTCCTTCAACAGGAAATAGCAGCTCTGTTACACGAAGGAGCAATACAGCCAGTTCAAAAACAATTTCAAGGAACAGGGGTATACTTGCTATACCTCCTTATCCCCAAAAAAGATGGGTCTTTACGCCCCATTCTCTATCTCAGACCACTTAACCATTGCATTATATCACAGCACTTCCGTATGGTCAGTCTTCAGGAAATTCTTCCATTGCTACAAAAGAGAGATTTCCTGACCACCCTGGATCTAAAGGATGGCTATTTTCACATACCCATCCATCCTGCACGCAGAAAGGATCTCTGGTTTCAATTCCAGGGCAACCATTATCAATTCAAAGTTCTTCCGTTTGGGATTGCCATCGCACCCAGGGTATTCACAAAATGTCTAGCAATAGTAGCAGCTCATGTTCGAAGACATAACATGCATGTTTTAACATATCTAGACGACTGGTTAATAAAAGCAAGCAGTCTCTGCCTCTGCAGCCACAATACTCAACAAACTCTAACTTTCTACATCAAATAGGGTTGACCATCAATCTTCAAATTCAAATCTACAACACATACCATACAGCTGTCTGTAGGAGCCATCGGCAACACACATTCAGCATTGGCATACCCAAATCCAACAGAATCTCGGTTAGCACAGAAAATATAGAGCATAGTAATACACCACAACATTAATCTCCTAGAAGAACATGTCCCAGGGACAAGCAACCAAGTTGTGCAACTTTCTAAGCAGGAGACAGCTACGAGTCCACAAATGGTAGCTCCACCATACAGTACTACCATACTTCAAAAGATGGGGGTTTCCACAAATAGATTTGTTTGCAACCAAAGAAAATGCAAAATGCCAAAACTTTGCAAGCAGGTATCCACACTAATAGTTTAAGGGCAATGCACTATGGATCAGTTGGTCAGGGATATTTGCCTACGCTTTTCCACCTCTCCCACTTCTTCCATTAGTGGTCAGGAAACTAATGCAAACACATCTTACAATGATACTCATTGCACCAACATGGGCTCGCCAGCCCTGGTTCTTGACAATCTTTGAACTATCCCTAGTTCCACATGAGAAGCTTCACGTCAAGCCAGAACTTCTCACACAAAACAAAGGGACACTAAGACACCCCAATCCCAAAGAAATGAACCTTGCAATTTGGCTCCTGAGGTCTTACAATTTGGATATCTAAACTTGCCACAAGAATGTATGGATATTCTTAAGGAACAAGGCAATGTTATGTGGCCAAATGGAAAAGATTTGTTGTTTACTGTGAACAACAGAACATAAACCTTCTTAATGCAAGGGCGCAGAAACTCATTACTGATTGCTTTTACATACAACAGGGTTAGCATATACATCTATACGCTTACACCTAGCGGCTATTGCAGCCTATTTGCAGAATGGACAGCACTTATTATTTAAGATTCCTGTCATTGAAGCTTTTATGGAGGGACTCAAAAAAAACATTCCTCCCAGGCATTTTCCTGCACCAGCATGGAACTTAAACATTTTATTAACAAGACTCATGGGCCCTCCCTTTGAACCTCTTCACTCTTGTCAATTTCTGTACTTATCATGGAAACTTGCCTTTTTAATTGATATCACTTCTCTTAGAAGGGTCGGTGAAATTCAGGCATTAACACTTAAGGAACCTTTCTTCCAGCTACATAGAGACAAAGTAGTGCTTGAAACAAATCCGAAGTTCCTTCTCAAAAATTGTTTCCAGTTTTTATAGTAATCAATCCATTGAATAACCTTTGTTTTTCCTGCAACCAAATTATGTTGCTGAGAGAGCATTATACACATTAGATGTTAAAAGTGCCCTAATGTATTGTGAGAAGCTGGCCTGGTATATGATGTACACTTATGTAAGTGGACACCTTGCACCAGTCCAGACAACCCTTATGGTGATTTAAGAGGTCTTAGACAACCTTAGCAAGCTCTCTAAGTGGTAGCTGTGGTGAGCAGCCTCCAGGCTTAGTCCAGAAGGAGTGTAAAGCAGCTTGTTTTAACAGAATGCAATCTTATAGTATAGATTAAGTGAAAAAGAACCACACCAAGTATTTATAAAAATATGTATTTATTATATAATACTCTTTAACACATAGAACTATCTCCTACCCGGAGATATGAATAATGCACACAGTACTTTAGCAAAGAAAAACACACAAAAATAGCACGAAATACACAGTGGCCCCAAGGGGGGACCAAACCATATACTAAGAAAGTGGTATAAGAACCACAACTCGGGTCAAGACCAGGTCTAGAGGACGTAGAAGTGCTAGGACTCCAAGGAACCACTCAAGGTGAGTAGATGGGGACCGCACGGAGAGCGTGGGCAGTGTGGGAAAATGACTGCGTGCTCCGTACAACTGTACGTGTAAGTCGCAGTTGGATTTTTAAAGATTTAGGACCCCTTCCCAGTGGATCCTGAAGAAACCCCGTCGAGATAGAAGGTTGGAGAGCCACCCCACCTGTGTATACCCTAGTACCCACGTTACCTACACCAAGGAAGCCGGGTGAATACGTGTGAAGTGGTGTCGGAAACCGCCGTCAAACCCAATGAAGGACTTTAGGAAAGTTCCGCTGCTGCAGAAGGAGAAAGTGTCCGGTGGAATCAAAAGGTGGATTCTAGATGAGAGGTACCTGCAAGCAGAGGGGACAGAGTCTGTCACTCTGAAGTGACCAGGAGACTTGGAAGACGAATGCCCTCCGAAGTAGAGTGTTGCAGGATGGATGACGATGACCTTGACTCTGCAGCTGTGAGGACCAGGCGATGCTGAGAAGGACCAGGAGCCGTGCACGAGCTGTCCCACGAAGGATGTTGAGTGCTGAGGGGTCGGTGTCCGGCGGGAGCACCAAAAAGCCTTGGCAAATGCAACCCACGCAGGAGTCGAAGAAGGAGCAACGTTGGGACCAGCAAGGTCTAGGGGACTCACTAAGAGCAGGGGAGTCAGGGCAGGCCCCGAGCAATCAGGGAGCCCAAAAGAAACAACGGTGACCCTCAAGTGGACCAACAGGCCGGAGGCACTGGATTCGCGAGAGGACCTTAAGCAGCTCACCAAAAGATGCAGGCCACGATGCACACAATGCGGTGTGGCTGAAGATTCTGGTCCCTGGAGGTGCTCGAGGTTGGGGCTACTTGGAGCCCGAAGATCTTCTTGGAAAGAAGTCAACAAGCCTTTGCAACTGCAAGTTGACGCGGTGCACAGGGGTTCGGTTATTGCAATCCCCAAGAGGGATACTGGCCTCAAAGTTTGAGAGTGCAGGGCATGCCTCAGGAGCTGTGGACAACCACCACCTGTGTTGCAGAGCCTTTGGAGTCCGGAGGAGCTCCGGATCAGCAGACCGGTCAACTTCGTTGCGGTGCCTGCGAATGCAGGGGAGTGACTCCTTCACTCCAAGGGAGATTTCTTCAAGTGTTTTTGATGCTTCACGGCCTTGGAAGGTTCCTGTGTGATGCACAGGCACAGACGATGCAGCAGACTGGAAGGGAGACGAAGTCAGGCCCAAACGAAGTCCAGCGAAGTCCAGAGTGCCCAGACGGTAGAAGAGCAGTGGTGTCTGATTTGAATCTTAATCCAAGACGAATCTAGGGGCCTACACCCAGGTAAACCCTTAAGTACTCTAAGGAAAGGGTTGGGAAGATTCAGGGGACCTTCCCACGGGAGGGTCTGGACAGGGGGGAGGTTACTCCCGTGCCCTTTGTCCAGTTTCGCGCCAGAGCGGGAGCCGACGGCTCCCAGGACTGGTTTGAACTGGACTATGCACAGGGACACCAAATGTCCCCCTCATGCAGACTGACTGGCGCTGGCAAGCGTACACACCCCATCCCAATACACTAAATCCTGTCTGGGAGGTGGTCACACCTCCCTGTGACAGGATGCCTATTCTGCCTTCCCCTGCTAGAGCTTGGCTCAGCAGCAGGAGGGCAGAATCGTGTCTCTGGTTGGCAGCAACCATTTTGTGCTGTCTGGGTCAAGAAGGCTGGTACCGGGAACACTGATAGCCTAACAGAGGACTCTTCCAGTGCTTGGAATCATATCTCCCACACCGTTTACGGTATGGGGGTATGATTCCAACATGTTTGATACCAAAGATGATGGGATTCGTTGCAGCCGTTTTCGAGATGGTCATACCGTAAGTACTCTGTGCCCCTCTGTATAGTATATGGCTGCTTCACTGATAACCCGGGAGAATAGACTCCATAGGCTGTAGGGGTGTCCTGCTCATACAGGGGTACCCTCTCACTTAGAACGAAGCACCCTGCCTTCAGGTTGGCAAAGGCCTGCTAGAGGGGTGATTTATCGGTTTTAAGTGCAGTGACCCTAGAAATAGGAAACCTATATCTTTAGTAAGTGGTGCTAGCACCAACTTACACAGGCTGCAATGGCAGGCCTGTAGTTCCATTTTGAATGGTCTCTCATGGGTGGCATAATACATGCTTCAGCCCATGGGAGTCCTCTGGGGTACCTATGCCCTGGGTACCTTAGTGCCATATGCTAGGGACCTATAAGGGTACCCCAGTATCCAATCTGGGATGTACCCAAGTACTGAACAACACAATTTAGGGAGATAGCAGATAGACTGGGGTCCTGATTAGCAGGATCCCAGTCAGACTAGTCAAATACAGCTTAGCACCAGGCAAAAAGTGGGGGTAACCATAGAAGCAGATCCTACTTTCCTATTTATTATATTGACTAAACTAAAACATTCAGAAAGGCAAAGCAATTATTTATTGCCTTTACACCACCTCGTAAGGGAAAGGCCATTTCAAAATGAGGAATTTCAAGATGGATCAATAAATGCATCCAGACTTGTTATACAAAAGCTAATACTTTTACCTGTTTTCCCTAAAGCTCATTCCACTAGCAAAATAGGAGCTTCTATGGCTTTTTTAGGGAACATTCCCATTGCTGACATTTGCAAAGCAGCTACATGGTCCACTCGACACACATTTACACAACATTACTGTGTGGACGTCTTTGCACGCCAGCAAGCCAATGTTGGCCAAGCAGTCTTAAGGACTCTTTCAAACAACTGCAACCCTCACGGGATAACCACTGCCTAGGGAGAGGGACTGCTTTACAGTCTATGGAAAGCATGTGTATCAACAGCACACATGCCTCGAACGGATTGTTACTTACCCTGTAAGCATCTGTTCTTGGCATGTAGTGCTGTAGATTCTCTTGCACCATCCCTCCTCCACAAAAGAACCCTTTGTAGGTTGCAGTGCACATACTTTATATACTTACATCATATTATTGCATGGCCATCACTTTGCTATACTTATCACTATTACGTTCTCATCTACCCTCGGCAAAACAATCTTAAGATGGTGTCGATGACCATGCTCAGTATTACCAAGAGGAGGAGTTGCACAAGCTTGCGATTCAAAGAAATCCTCTTGGAACAAAAACAACTTGTAATCATTTGAGCCCAACACTAGATGGCACACTTATGCAAAACAAGTGAATCTACACCACTACATGCCAAGAACAGATGCTTACAGGGTAAGTAACATCTTCCTTCTGACATTTACAGCCTTCAAGCTGTGCAGAGTTTCTTTCTACAAAAAACTGCTTTTTTCAGTACTGTAGAGCTTATGCTGTAAAGCCATAGTTGTAAGAAAGCACCCTCTTTTTGCATGGTTGCCCCCACTTTTTGCTAAACTGCTGATGTACTTTAACTGAGTGTGCCCTGGGTTCCTGCCAAACAGGTACGCAAGGCCTATGTTCTTTCCCTAAAATGCATTAAAAACAAAGCCCAGTTGGCACTCTTTGGCTACAGGTCAGTCCCTTGTAAAAGGTACCACAGGTACCAAGGGCCCTGTGGGCAGGGAAGGCCTCTAAGGGCTGCAGCACTTAATGTGCCACCCTTAGAGGCCCTGTACCTTTACACACACTGCCTTTGCAGGCTGCGTGTTTTGGTGCAGAACAAAGTGAATAGTCGACATGGCACACATCCCTGTGTGCCATGCCTACAACCCACTGCCCTGGCATAGGTCAGCCACCCCTCTAGCTGGGTGCACTATACCACTGGTGAGGGTACAGGTGCATGAGCCCTGTACCCTTACAGTGTCTAAGCCAATTATTAGACATTGTAAGTGCAGTAATGCCATGAAGAGTATATGGTGCTGGGAGTTTGTCATTACGAACGCCACAGCATCATAATATCGTTACTGAAAACTGGGAAGTTTGGTATCAAACTTCTCAGAACATTAAACCCACACTGATGCCAGTGTGGGATTTATTGAAAAATGCACTCAGAGGGCATCTTAGAGATGCCCGCTGAAAAACGACCTAACACTACAGGGGTGTGGAGTGTAATTAAATATCTGCTTGTCCATGGGGCAGGTTGCTTCAAAAATCTACTTGTGCTATAACTAAACCCACTTGTCCCTTTTGTGCCATGTAATGCGGCGACAAATTATGGCAGCAATCTCATTAGATAAGAGCTCTGATATAGCCTCTCTGATTTATGCCAGGCTCATACCATAGTGTTTGAATACTAACCCTTCCCTTATGTTGCCACGTTTCCGCAGATCTACATACTGACTGAAGGTAGTGGTAAGCAATAGTTCCAGGGTTGGAATGCCCTTTTGAGTCTGTGCAAATTTACTAACTTGCATGCTTTAAGGATTTTCACCAACTCTTCTCTAATCTTTTCCCATACTGAGAAAGTTTGGAACTTTACTCCTGACAATGGCAGATGTGAAACTTCTTTCAGGGTTGGGAAAAAGTGGTTGGAGGGAAAGTGTCAAGTTAACTGACATTTGTAGAGCGCATAATCACCGACAGGTCTCTTAGCGCTTTGATAGGGTGGCCAAACCCCATCAGCAATCACAACTACAACACTTGGAGCGGTTTTAGGCTGTGCCCAGAGTCTCCCTAAACAGGAGGGTCTTGAGTTGCTTCCTGAACGGGAGGAGTGCAGATTCCTTTCGGAGATTCTCGGGCAGTCGATTCCAAAGTTGAGGAATTAGGACAGAAAAGGCTCTGCCGCCTTTAGATGCGGTTTTAAACCGTGGGTAGGCCAGAAGGCCTGCCTCGGACGATTGAAGTGTGCGACCCGGCACATAGTTCCCTAGGCCCTCCTTTATATAGGCTGGGGCCTGGCCATGCACGGCTTTGAGCGATGCAGAGACCCTTTAGCCTAGCGTGGGCCCATCTGGGAAGCCTAAAGATCAACCTGGCTGCGTCATTCATGGTCACCTGTAACTTGCTGATAAGTTTCTCGGGGAGACCAATATACAAGGCATTACCGTAATCCAGTCTGGACACGATCATAGACGACACTACCATCTGTAGCGTGGCAAATGCCAGGAGGGGGGCTGTGGAAATGTACCTTTTTAGGGGTACACTGGTGCAGGCTCACCCTTTTGTCCACGGGTTCAAAAACCAACAAAATCGAGATCAACACTGAAGCTGGAATTCAAAATAACAATTTTATTAATTTCTCATGAGTGGAACCACGTTCAACAACACTCTCAAGTGTTGCAGAAGGTGGCACCCTGAAGACAGAGCACAGGCCTTATATACAGAGTTTGTTGCAGAGTAAGCATGTAGTTACAAATAGGAGGTACAAGCATACACAGGAATAACTACCTACAAACATGGGCAGATGGGAGATCACTTAGTCAGCAAAGTGGGAGAGAGATCAGAACTGCTTACAACAGTAGAAAACAGTTGACAGTTATATCTTTAGCCAGGTGCATTCCAGCAGCTACAGGCCTTTGCTCAGCACATTGCTTTTAGCTCAGTACAGAAGGAGTTAACTAGAGTTGATGACACAAGCAGAATAGAAGGGCAAGCAACAGTGAAGACGGAAGAATTACATAGCTAACAAAATGGATGCCACAGCCAAAATGACTGTAGCTTATGCTAACGTAAAATATTACACATTTCCACGGACGACCCTTTTAGCATAAGCTGAAGACATTTTCTTATGCTTTAAAAGGGGTACGATAATCATCATGGGTGTCTATTAACATTAACTCATTAATTTCCTGTTCCATTGCTAAATGATCATTTACATTTTGGACCTTCGATTTTGATGGCAAACAAGTAGTACAAATTGAAATACAGAAGGAACAGAACATTGGCCCACATTGAATACATAGGCAACAAGTGAAGAGAATCACAAAAAATATACATAGAGCTGTTAATACTTTCCATCCCCATACAGTAAATACATTCCATAGCCATCCAGTCCAAGTTCCATGGCTCTGATGTATTTCAGTGGCTATGTTATGCAGTTTGGAAATAGCCAACAGCACATGTCTGATACAATGTCTAAATAAAAACATCTTGATAGACCTTCCGGTGTTGTTCTTTATGAGGGCTAGAGTACCAATGATATGTTCAGGGGGGGGGGGCAGAGTAGTACTTATCAAAGTGTGCACAAGATATTTTTCTTGCAGAAAAAAACAGTATTCCAAATACGAATATTAAAGCGAGCACAATAATAGTCACAAAAACAATCTGTTTTGGGGGATGTAAGAAAGTGGCTCTGTATATACTGAACCAAAGTAAGGTTCAGTGTGCATAGAGTCCACAGTCCCCAGAGGTTTGGCAGAGGCTAAAGTTAGATATAACCTTACTCTCTAAAGTGGTAGCTTGGTCGAGCAGTAAGGCAGTATCGGAGGACAGTGTAAAGCATTTGTTGTACACACTCAGTCAGCAAATGGTCTCACACACTCAAGAACTGAACTCTAGGCCAATGGTTTGTATATAAAAATATATGCTTGTTTTATTTTAGAACCAACAATAGGTATCAAAATATACTTTCTCAGAATGAGATGCTTTAGATAAATACTTTCAATAGGCAATAGACTTTTGAATGCAATGGTTACAGTTGTTGCAATAGGCAACACAATTTCAAACACAATTTAACATTGAGCTCAATGGGAATTTCTAGTTAAATGCAATAGATTACTTTTTGGATTACTTTTTCTTACCACAGGACTGGATCCTAGATTCAGTCCTGGGACATCTCCTGTAAACAGTTGAGTAAAAACGTTTTGGTTACAGTTGTGACTTTTAAGGAATATTATTGTATTTTAAAAAGTTGGCACTTAGAAGCTTTTTCACATAGAATCACCAATGTTATCCTATGGGAGGAAATTCACGTAGCAGGTAAGTAGTGTTATCGTTACTTTTTCTTACTCAGTGTTGGATCCTGGATCCAGCACTGGTGCATCTCCTGTAAACAATTGAAAGAATGCGTTTGTCACACAGGCGATTTTTAACGAATATTTGTAAGTTTGCAAAATCAACACTTAGAAACTTTTTCGGCAAAAACCAGGCAATGTTATCCTATGGAAGGAAATTCAAGTTACCGGTAAGTACAGTTATGATTACTTTTCAGGGTCAGTGCTGGGCACCAAGATCCAGCACTGGGATCTCTCCAGATAACAGGTGAGTAAATTCGTTTTCGTAATTCGGTTGATTTTAGATGAATATTTTAAAGTTTCAAAACTCCACACTTAAAAGAATTTCCAAGTGAAACCAGTCAATGTTACCCTATGGAAGAAAAGTGAGTTATCGGCTCTTGGGTAAGTTCTCGACTGGCAGAGTTAAGGTTCTGGGCATAGACTCAGGGGTCCCCCAGGGTCAGGTAAGTACAGTTGTTACACCCTCAGCGGCACAGGGGTGGCCGGGTGCAGAGTGAGTAGGCCCAATGTTATCCTATGGACGGCAGGGGGCCTTGGGTTGGTGGCTGCTGGCAGGCAGACCACTCGGCTGTGGGAGCAAAGCTCCTAGTCACTTAGGGCAAGTGGGGAAGTCGAACAGGGTAGTGGGTGCACCCTCAGCGGCACTGGGGCGGCCGGGTGCAGTGGGCTTTTGGGCCGTCTGGCGCTCAATGGTTTTCAATGGGAAAGCTGCGTGACGAACAAAGGCTGCAAGCTCGGGGACGGTGATTCTTCAGGTGCGACCACCACTTCGAGAGGTAAGTTGGGAAGCTGTAGGAAGGGTAGGCACCCAGGAGTTGGGCACAGGAGGCCGTGGGGCGTCGGGTACAGGGGTGCCTTTAGGCGTCGGAAATCTTACCCTCGGCTGGTCGCGGTTGGAGGGGGCCCAGGTTCTGAGGCTGCAGGCGTCAGGATCGTCGAGGGGGGTCCTTGGGTGCTGGATTCTGGGTCAGTCGCAGGGGGGACGTCCTCATGGTCTTTGTCCACTCAGGCACAGGCCGGGCTCGGCGGGTGCAGAGTGCGCTGGATTCGCGGTTCCTGGCTGGCACCAGGGGTAGGTTACTTGCTTTTGAGCAGTACCACTGCTCGTGGGAGTCCCAGGTAGTTAGTCACAAGGCAGTCAGGTCCACCGGGGTTCTTGAGGTTGCTGACCACGGGAGACGCCGGGGTTTAGCAGGAGCAGGTTCGAGGGTCGACAGGCCGGTAGGGCTGGTGCCAAATCAGTTGGTGTCTTCCTTTTGTTAGCAGCTGCACGGCAGGTCTTCTTGTTTCTTGATTTTCTTTCTTGTTTTGGAATCTGGATCTAAGGAAGGAGGTTCAGGGTGCCCCTAAATACTAGATTTAGGGGCGTTACAGGTGGGTAAAGGGCAGGGACCAATGGGTCCCTTCCCTGGGGTGGGTACACCCCCTATCCTGCCACTCTCCAGTGGGAGGGGGGCAGGAGCCTAGTCCTGATTGCTCAGGGCTCCCCATCTTCAAGATGGCGAGAGCCCGGAGATGTGCTTCACCTCGCCTCCCCCACCTGAGGAGTGGGGTTGGCAGAGGCTGGCACACCCCCTCTCCTCCCTTGGTATTTCCCGCCAGTCTTCCCGCCAGAGTGGGGGCTAGAACCAGTGGGGACCAGTTGCTGAGTACAGCAAGGGGTCTGGGGAAGCTCACAAAGGCGGAATGCCTTTGAAGCTTCCCCCTGCCCATCCTGGGGGAGGAGGCCTAGCACCTCGCCCAGGACGTGCATTGTTGCAGGCCCGGGAGAGCGGATGGCTCTCTACCCAGGGGTCCAGCAACATGTCTGCTGGGTGGCAGCCTAGGCAGCCCCTCAGACAGGACGTGGATTGTAGGTTAGGTTCAGGGGCAACTGTAAGTTGCCCTCTGTCGTGCATTTTACATTAAATCCCACACTGGCATCAGTGTGGGTTTAATGTGCTGAGAAGTTTGATACCAAACTTCTCAGTCTTCAGTGTAGCCATTATGGTGCTGTGGAGTTCGTAATGACAAACTCCCAGCACCATATACTCGGAATGGCATCACTGCACTTACAGTGCCCAGGAATGGCCCTGGGTACTGTAGGGGCACAGAGCTCATGCACCTGTGCCCACACCACTGGCATAGTGCACCCAGCTAGAGGGGTGACTGAGGTATGCCAGGGCAGTGTGTTTAGGGGCATGGCACACAGGGATGTGTGCCATGTCGACTCTGTTTAGTTCTGCACCAAGACACTCAGCCTGCAAAGGCAGGGTGTGGGTGTCAGGGTACAGGGCCTCTAAGGGTGGCACAATAAGTGCTGCAGCCCTTAGGGGCCTTCTCTGGTCACAATGCCCTGGGTACCTAGGGTACCATTTACCAGGGGCTGACATGTGGCCAGAGGTGCCAATTGGGTTTAGGCTGTAATGCAGTTTTAGGGAAGGAACACAGGCCCTGGGCACCTGATTGGCAGGAGCCCAGGGCACACTCAGTCGAAGTACATCAGCAATTCAGCAAAAAGTGGGGGGCATACCATGCAAGAAAGATGGCACTTTCTCACAGGGGACCAGGAGGACCAAACGGGGCCATTGGAATTAGGACGAGGAGCCGCAAAGGGCTGCTCCTCCTCAAAAATGGGACGACCAAAGGGGTACATTGCTAACAAAACAAAGAAAAAATACTTGGGGAATTGAAGCCACTGTACAACCAGCCAGAGGGGAGTCTTCTCCCTGTGTCCGTCTGAGCCTCACAGGCAGGGTCTTATTGTTCATCAAGTATTGACTCTCCCACGGTGGAGCTGCACAACTTGCAACCCAGAAAAACAATCGCGGCCCAGGCTTAAGGAAAAAGTCTTTCTTTCAGGATAGGGCAATCACCCTCAATGATCCTGTCCAGTGTCTCAGGCAGTGCACCAGTATTTTTCACTCTAATCTAACAGGCACCAGAGACACAGTACCTGTACCCTAAACTCTAGTCCTTCCCTAACTCCTGTGTTGCCCTGCTGGCGCACTGCTCTTTCGTCGGGGCCGCAGATTGTACCTAGTGTGCCCAGGCACCTCCTTATCAGCAAACAAAGGTGCAGACTTGCATTCACTTGGGGACCGGGACTCAGAGGCCTGATGCACAGAAACTGGAGTATCTGAAGCAACCCTTTTTCAGAGGGGGTCCCCTCAGGCAAAACCTCCTTGCTCTTGTTATCGGTCTGTGCCTCTCTTTAGCCAGGCATCAAAAAAAGGAACAAAGCAAGGAATCGGCTCTCCGTCCTGATTTGTGACCCCGTCTTTCACCCAAGAATTATCTGACAGTGGTAGGGGTACACGTTTCTTCCGGCCTTCCACCTTCACTGCTGTTCTAGTGGCCAGCAACACCTGTGTTGGGTCCCTTCACCTCGGCTCCAAATTAGACTTGCGCTTAGTCCCCTGGTTGGATCTGATATCCTGGCCCCTCTGGCAATGGTTGTAGGGCAACAGATATCTGTTAGTGAACAGAACGGAAATCTTTAGACACAACATACAAATAATCAATCAAAAGAGGATATTCAATTTCAGAAACGCCCCTATATTCTTCATCTGAAGAACCTCAAAAAAAAAAGGAATTTCAAAACAACTATTCTTTTTAACAAACTTGTACTTAATAAGTCATAGAAATCATGATACAGCTTCTACTTTATGAACCTTCACTATTGTGCAAAACTGCAGACACCTCTAAAATTATTTTCCTTGCATAAGAACCATGTTTTGCGCTTTTGACCATGCTCTCATATTATAGGTTTTGCGTGAAACTCTAAAACTGTGAATGTAACCGAGATCCATATTACATGAATAACTGATAAATTAAACAACCTAGTAGGTACATGAATTTTCCAGCAGAACTTGTTTGTGGCAGACAAGAAAACAAGCAAAGAACATTTTGTTCTTAAAAAATGTGTGCTAAGGGCATATGGGCATCTTTCCCAGCATTGTGAACCATGTGCATCATACGTTTCACGATCTGGGCCATGTAACATCATATTCAGGGGAGAAACCTATTCACCAGCTCTAGCAAGGGCTGTCCGCTCGATTACATAGACTAACTGATAAGGGACTCGTGATGCCTCTGCGACTTATGTAGTGCTGTAATAACATAAACAATAATGGTGTTGCCACCTGGGAATTTGGAACAAAAACCACCAACATATAGTTCCCCTTAAAGGTCAAATAAGGGAACATCAGTCTATTCTACCCATCTTTTCATCCTTATCCAATTTCATCAGTTTACAGAAAGGAGGGGTAGTAACATGACGTATTTATGTATTCATTTTGTTAATTCTAACAATTTGTTCAAACAGTATTACTTAATAGCCAATTAGACGTGCTCTGGTGAGGTGCTTTGTCTCTATTTATCCAAGAACATATTCACAGCATCCTGTGAAATGAATGACTAAAGCGAGCCCACCCGATTGTGTGTGTGTGTGTGTGTGTGTGTGAGAGACACAAAAAAAAGCACACACAACAAGCTGCCCTGCCTACTTTCCACGCAGAATAGCTCACAATAATACACATAATAGACACAAAAACCAAGAAAAAAGGACACAATAATACCTATACCAAGCACAAAAACCCCAAAAACAGTGTGTTACTTGATTTTGCTTACCCTTAATTTGCCCAGGAGCTAGTCTCCTACCCACCTTAGACAGTAGGTAACCTAAGCAGGTGACCTCCTGTCGACAATACTTACCCCCTTTGGCAGTTGGGCACAGACAGACTTGTAGGAGGTAAATAGCTAGGGGAAACCACACCAAGGAGGCCATGTCCAATACTATTGGACTCTACCACTTTGTAAATTTTGCTGTACAAGCACATTGAGCTAACTAGAAAACATTAATCCAATGACCAACTACCAATTCCTTTAGCTATTGTGCTGTTTAACATAATGGTGCATTAATGCAAACTTTATTTTATTGCCTCCTCATCTAGCCCTGGCACAGCAACCTTAAATTGACACCATTATTCTGTATGCATGGCAGAGCTACTCTCTGTGTCAGAAGCTGAACATGGCCCACAGACGCTGCTGCCCCTCCTTCTCTCTTATGGCTTCATAGAACCTGCCTGGTCTTTTGCCAAAAATAATAAGCAGAGCCTCCCCTCTTCTCTACGCTCTGGCCCCCTCCTTCGGAATGTCTTCCAAGGTCGAAGTGCCAGAGCAAGCCTGCCAGAAACAAACCCTCCTTCTTTTTCATAGAGGGGGAGAGCACATTCCTACATGCGCTTTTAAAATACGTGTCTTTTTAAGCACAGAGATAAACAGCACTGTTTAATTTAAACGCGCATTCTTCTTTACATTTTTCAAAAGTTGCACTTTTCCTATGTCAAAACGAATGTACATTGTTACTAGTATTTCTGATCAAACCATATTTTTATTTATGTATTATTATGTATTCATTCTTCAAAATTTAAAGTGTAATTCTTCCAATGGCATCTGCAGAACACAATGACTACAACAAACCAAATTGAGCTCATTCCAGACATTTTCAAGAAGGGGCCACACACTCATAACACACAACACAGCTTGCTGAGGCAAGCCATCCTTAGACAAAGAGCACAGTCGCTACTCACTCAAACAAGTACTTCACAAGCATCACCACCGGTGTCAGTCCACAAACCTCATAGACACTCAAACACACAATCAAACCACAAATCAACACCAGGACAAAACAAAAGGCAGCCCACAGACTGCACTCAAACCAAACCTATTGTAAATCATATTTACAAACAAAAGAGCTCTCAAAAGCAGTCCAGAGACTGCACCAAGACAAGTAAACAGCCCAGAGACTGCTCCATGTTCAAGAAGACAGGCTCTAGCCCCAGACCTTTTCCAAAATACGCCGAATTACCAGTTGGTCTGGCAGAGTGTTCGCAAACACTCTGTGTCTTTACCAAATCATACTTATTCCAGAAGGCATGCCTATTACAGGGGTCCACAGACCCACCCAAAACAAGATAGGGTAAAACCTCCAAGCCTTTGCAAGAAGAGACCGAATTGGCCTGGCGGAACACTCGAGCGCTCCGTATCACCACTTACGAATTTTACTAAATGCAGGCATGTTCTTCCAAGTATACCCATTCAAACAAATATCATAAGGAGAAAAATCCCCACATTACCTGCCTTCACGTTTTTGCAAAAAATGAATAAAATACCAAACCAAAATCTTGGCCAAGCAAATCAAAAGTGCCACTTCAGTGACCTTACCAAACAGAAGTCTTCAACTCCCACCTGCTGATCTCTGGTCGACCTAATGGTCACTGCAAAAAATATGCCAAAGAAAACCCCAGTTGAGACCGGCCATCACCTGGAGGGTCAAATCGGGAAAACCGGAAAATTCACGTCGGCCTGCAAAGACAAAGGTCTCCTCGTGCAGTGCGCTTCCTCAGTAAGATTTCAATTTTCCATCAAGACAACTCCTTCGGACGGCCGCGTCTCCAATGGGGCCCCACGAGTCGGGCGTCAATTGTGGAAATGTACCTTTTTAGGGGTACACTGGTGCAGGCTCACCCTTTTGTCCACGGGTTCAAAAACCAACAAAATGGAGATCAACACTGAAGCTGGAATTGAAAATAACAATTTTATTAATTTCTCATGAGTGGAACCATGTTCAACAACACTCTCAAGTGTTGCAGAAGGTGGCACCCTGAAGTCACAGAGCACAGGCCTTATATACAGAGTTTGTTGCAGAGTAAGCATGTAGTTACAAATAGGAGGTACAAGCATACACAGGAATAACTACCTACAAACATGGGCAGATGGGAGATCACTTAGTCAGCAAAGTGGGAGGGAGATCAGAACTGCTTACAACAGTAGAAAACAGTTGACAGTTATATCTTTAGCCAGGTGCATTCTAGCAGCTACATGCCTTTGCTCAGCACATTGCTTTTAGCTCAGTACAGAAGGAGTTAACCAGAGTTGATGACACAAGCAGAATAGAAGGGCAAGCAACAGTGAAGACAAAATGGATGCCACAGCCAAAATGACTATAGCTTATGCTAACGTAAAATATTACACATTTCCACAGGGCCAGTCTCCGCAGCGGTCTCAAACCCGTATAGGTTCTGACCACGGCCGAGACTTGATTTGCCATGGAGAGGTTGGTATCAAGCTTGATGCCCAAGCTTTTTACGACCAGAACTGGTGTTGGGGTGGTGCCCAGCTCTTGCGGCCAGAAAAGGTCGTTCTAGGGATTGTTTTTAGAGGGGTTGACCAGGACCTCAGTTTTATCCGGGTTGATTTTCAATGAATTAGCGGTCATCCAGTTGACAGTGTATCTAAGTATGTTTTGCACACGGGCGTGGGCTTGAGGGCAGTTATCAATCTGGAGGATTAGTTGTGTGTCGTCTGCGTAGTTGAAGACTTGGCAGTCCATGCAGACCAGAGCGGCCAGCTGGAGGTAGATGTTAAAAAGGAGAGGGGACAATGCTGAGCCCTGGGGGACGCCACAGGTGAGTGCGCCAATGTTCGAAACCTGCTTGCCCAGTTGGACCCTTTGGGACCGCCCTGACAGGAAGGACTCCAGCCATTGATGTGCCAACCCACAGATGCCCAACTCTATCTGAGCCAGGAGCTGTGCATGATTGACCGTATCGAACGCCGCTGACAGATCTAACAATCAGGGCGCTCGATTTTTTATCAGCTGTTAGAACTGAGGGTCTCTAGTTGGCAGAGGTAGGTACCTTTGACCAAGTAGGGACCCTTGCTTCTAGTCAGGGTAAGGAGGCTACACTCCTAAATAACCCCTGCTCAACCCCTTTGTAGCTTGGCACGAGCAGGCAGGCTTATCTCAGAGGCAGTGTGTAAAGCATTTGTGAACACATACAGTAATACAGTGAAAACACTACAGATGGACACCACAAAGGTTTTATAAAAATAAGCATTCTTTATATAGACTTAACACAAGACTAAAACGACAAAAATCCACAATACTGTAATCAGAAATAATACTTCAAGATGGTAGAAGTAGCTTAAAAATAGGGTATTCACTTAAACGCAGTCTTTTGCAACAGATAACCCCAACTGGAGTTATCACGACGTCGAGGTCAAAGAAATCCCAAAGTACGGCGCCGACCGCGAGGTGCGCGGCGTCGGGCCCGGAGTCAAAACAGACCCACAAAGAACAGTACCTTGGAAAAGCGAAAACAAAGACAGCTCACGGCGTCTGTTAGATGCGGCGTCGTTGGCGCTGTGCGGTGTCGGTTCCTTGCTTCGGGGGAGGCCATGCGTCGGGTCCTCGATGCTTGCGCAAAGCAGGGGAGGCATCGGTTCCTTACCGGAGAGGAGGTGACGTCACGATGGCACCGAAACCACGGTTCCGTACGATGTCACGAAGTCGATGGTTTATTGACCACCCACGTCGAGGATCGGCTCCGCGATGTCGGCTTCGGAGTCGATGCGGCACAGCAGCAGGCGTCGGGCCTACGTCGCAAAGTCGGAGCAGCGCTCACAGCTTATGGCAGGTTACGATGACGCTCGCTGGCGTCGATGTGGCACGGCGGCCGGCGGCGGGTCTACGTTGTAAGTCGGAGCAGCGCTCACGGCTTAGATGCTGATTACAGCGTCGCTCACAGGCGTTGGTTTTGCAATTTCCTTCTGTGGCAGCCAGAACAGAACGTTCCAGATGCAGGCAAGCAGAAGGGGTGAAGTCTTTGTATCCCTGAGACTGCAGACAGGAGGCAAGCTCAAATTCAAGCCCTTGGAGATTTTCTGCAAGATGATGAAAGTTTCAATAAAAGTCTTTTCCCCTTTCCTTGGCAATAAAGAAACCACTGCAGGCCAACCCCAGCAAACAACACACTGGCATAGGGGCAGTCAAAAACTCCTGCAGATTCTCTGGTTCTTCTCCTTGGCAAAAGGTCCGTCTTGATTCCCAGAAGTGATCTCAAGTCTTGGGGTCTGGGTCCCAGTATTTATACCAGTAAATCCTTTGTCCTCTGAAGGCAGAGGGTCCTGTACGTAGTCCAAACCAGTTCTGGGTGCATTCTACCAGTGCACAATTTCTTCCTTTGTCAGTGTGGGCCAGGGTCATCAGACGCACCACAGGAGGTGGAGCCAGCATTGTGGAAGGCAGGCACAGCCCTATTCAGGCCCAGGTGCTACTCATCCCACCACTCCCAATGCAGATGGGTCTATTCAGCCTAGTGCTGACTCACCCTGTCTCCTGGAGCCGCCCCTGTCACTCACAAACCAGACAAGCAATACACAACCTAGCAGAGGCAGGCTGGATGGCTAGGCAAGAAAATACCTACTTCCTAAAAGTGGTATTTTCAAACATAGAATGTTAAAACCAACTTCACTAAAAGATGTATTTTATCATTCTGAGTTCAGGCATACTAAATTCGTTTTTCTACCATGTTCCCTGGGAGAGTTAGGATTATAAGGTGTTCTAATCAAACTGCCCATTCTGGCCTATAGGGACAGGTAGCCTTGCAATAGTGAAAAACGAAATTGGCTGTAATTCACTATCAGGACATGCCACACATATCAGGGCATGTCCCACCTTTTACATACAATGCACCCTGCCCTTGGGCCTACCTTAGGGGTGACTGATATGTAGAAAAAGGAAGGTTTAGGGACTGGCAAGTGGGTGCACTTACCAAGTCAACATGGCAGTACTGGACTGCACACAGGCTCTGCAATGGCAGGCCTGAGACACACTTTACAAGCTGCTTCTGTGGGTGGCACAACCAGTGCTGGAAGCTCACCAGCAGCATTTGATTTACAGGCCCTGGGCACATGTGGTGCACTATACTAGGGTCTGACAAGTAAATCAAATAAGCCAATCATGGAGTCACTAATTCATTACATCAATTTACAATAGGGAGCACTGTGGCACTGAATAGCAGTGGCACAGTGCCCAAAGCATCTAAAACCAGCAAAACATATAAAAAACAGAGGAGACAACAGCGAAAAATGGAAGGGAGACTCACGCCAATGGTACCAGTTCTAACCACGTCTCCCCTCCAACTGAAATGTGGGGAGAACTACCCAACCTCTTGGGAGTCCTCTTCACTAAGGCGGAAAAATCTGGACAGACCATCAGCATTGGCGTGTTCTGTACCAGGGCGGTGTTCCACCGTGAAGTCCATCCCCTGTAGGGAAATGGACCACCTCAACAACTTGGGATTCTCACCCCTCATCTGCATTAACCATCTGAGGGGCCTGTGGTCTGTCTGAACCCGGAAGTGAGTCCCAAACAAGTATGGTCTCAACTTCTTCAGTGCCCAGACCACAGCAAATGCCTCACGCTCAATTGCACTCCACCTCTGTTCCCGGAAGTAACCTCCTACTGATGAAGGCTACAGGTTGGTCTAGGCCCTCCTCATTTATCTGTGAAAGAACAGCCCCCACACCATGCTCTGAAGCGTCTGTTTGGACAATGAATTCTTTTGAGAAGTTGGGCGCCTGAAGCACAGGTGCTGTGCACATGGCAGTCTTCAGGGCGTCAAAAGCTTTCTGGCCGGTGTCGGTCCAGTTCACTTTCTTGGGCTGCTTCCTGGAAGTCAGCTCAGTCAAGGGTGCAACAATGTTGCCATACCCCTTGACAAACCTCCTGTAGTACCCTGTGAGTCCTAAAAAGGCTCTCACCTGTGTCTGGGTTTTGGGGGGTTCCCATGCCAGGATGGTATCAATCTTGGGTTGTAGGGGCGTCACCTAGCCGCTTCCCACCTGGTGCCCCAAGTACACCACAGAACCCTGCCCGATCTGGCACTAACTCGCCTTGATCGTGAGGCCTGCTCTCCGCAGCGCCATCAACACTTCCCAGAGGTGGCGCAGATGTTCTTCCCAACTGGCGCTGAACACTTCAATGTCATCCAGGTAGGTGGCACTGAAATCTTCCAGTCCAACCAACACCTGGTTGACCAACCTCTGAAAGGTGGCAGGGGCATTCTTCATCCCAAAGGGCATAACCCGTAATTGGTAGTGCCCATCTGGTGTGGAGAATGCTAACCTCTCTTTGGCCCCATCAGTTAAGGCGATCTGCCAGTACCCAGACGTCAAATCAAACGTACTGAGGTACCGTGCAGCCCCTAGCCGATCAGTGAGCTCATCAGCTCTGGGGATGGGGTGCGCGTCAGTCCTGGTGACTGAATTGAGTCCTCGGTAGTCCACACAGAACCGGAGTTTGGGTGTGGCACCAGGCACGGCAGCCTTTGGGACCAAGACCACTGGGCTGGCCCAAAGGCTGTTAGAGGACTCAATCACCCTTAAGGCAAACATCTTGGAGACCTCCTCCTTGATGTAAGCTCTGACCCAGACAGTCACTCTGTAAGCCTTGTGCTTAACAGGAGGACTGTCCCCAGTGTCTACGTCATGGACACACCACTCAGTGACACCAGAAACCAGGGAGAACAAATCAGAGAATTGCCCCAACAGTTGGCGACAACCATTCTGCTGCTCGGGTCAGCGTGGCAGAGAGGATTACACCATCTACTGACCCATCTTGCTCGGTTGCAGACAGGAGGTCAGGAAGAGGCTCGGTCTCCTCCTCCATTCCAGCATCTGTCGCTAGGAGCATGCCCACTTCGGACCTTTCTAAGTGGGGCTTCAGGCGGTTAACATGCAGGACCCGCAGAGGGTTCCTGGGAGACCGCAAGTCCACCAAGTAGGTAACATCACTCTTGCGCTCCACCACCTCAAATGGTCCAGTCCACTTATCCTGGAGCGCACAGGGCTCCACTGGGGCCATGACCCAAACTTTCTGACCAGGCTGAAGCTCAACCAGAGTGGCATTCTGGTCGTACCACCGCTTCATCTCCTCCTGGCTGGCTTCCAGATTCGCCTGAGCGAGTTGTCTGAATCGCCTAGTCTGGTACCTGAAGGCCAGCATGTAGCTATATACATCCTGGGGAGGTTTCCTGGGAGCTTTCTCCCAGCCTTCCTTAACCAGACTCAGAGGTCCTCTTACCGGACCATACAGCAGTTCAAAGGGGCTGAACCCTAGGGACTTCTGTGGCACCTCATGGTAAGCAAAGAGAAGGCATGGCAAGAGGACGTCCCACTTACGCCTCATAGGTTCTTCAAGACCCATAATCATGCCTTTGAGGGTCCGGTTGAATCTCTCAACCTGCCCATTACCTTGGGGGTGGTAAGGAGTGGTGAACTTGTACGTTAAACCGCACTCCTGCCACAGGGACTTCATATAATTAGATATGAAGTTGGTACCACGGTCTGACACCACCTCTCTGGGGAATCCCACACTGGAGCAAATCCCCATCAGTGCACGTCCCACCACGGGGGCCGTCACTGTCCGGAGAGGGATGGCTTCCGGGTAGCATGGTCCACCAAGACCAGGATAAACCTGTTGCCCATGGCTGTCTTGGGGTCCAGAGGCCCCACAATGTCAATACCCACCCGTTCAAAGGGGGTGCTGACTACAGGGAAAGGCTGGAGGGGAGCCTTGTGCTTCCTCCCACTCTTACCACTTGCCTGGCAAGTCTGGCAAGTCCTGCAATGAGTATCTGAACTCTTGCGCAACTGGGGCTAATAAAAGTCGATGACGAGCCTTTCAAAGGTCTTGTCCTGCCCCAGATGTCCAGCTAAAGGCACACCATGAGCCAAACCCAGTAGGAAGGCTCTGAAGCGCTGGGGTACCACCAGCACACGGGCTGACCCAGGCTCAGCAACCTTAGGCTCGCTATACAGGAGACCATTCTCCCAGTAGATCCAATGTGATCCAGACTGATCACCTGCTGCCTGGTTTGTGGCCTGTTGCCGCAAACCCACAAGAGAAGGGCACTTCTTCTGCTCCTCACAAAATTTCTCCCTTGAGGGGCCTCCTTGCTGCCAATGGGTCAGCTCAGGCAGGTCCCCCAGTTCGGCCACTTGTTCCCCTGTAGGTTCCAGGGCATCCCCCCTCAAGGTCTGCCTCCTCCTGGACCGTGGGAACTATGGGGGCTGGTTTCCCGCGCCCCCTACCTCTTCTCTTTAAGGCAGGTACCTGGGCCACTCTTTCAGGCTCCAGGTCCTCTTGAACACCCTTACTGGCTGCCATAGACCGAGTGGTCACACACGCCCACTCAGGCAGACCCAACATCTCTAAATGAGACCTTCTCTCCACCTTAGCCCAAGGGGAGCTCTCTAAATCATTGCCCAACAGACAATCCACAGGCATGGCTGGCCTCTCAGCTACTTGGAGAGTACCTGAGACCCCCCCCCACTCAAAGGGAACCTGAGCCACCTCACAATGGCTCTTAGTTGTCCGCGGCAACTACAGGGAAGAATGCATGGGGGACCACCTGCTCCTTCGACACCAGCCGACAACTGACAGCTGTCACACTGGCCCCGGTGTCTCTTAGAGCCTCCACTCTATGGCCATTGATGGTCACCCACTGCCTGTATTTTTTAGTGTTATCAGGCAGCTGGGTCCTAGGGACCACCTCACAATCTCCTAAAGAGACTAGGAACATTTCTGCGGGACCCCACCCACCCTGGGCACCCATCTCCTCCCCTCCCAGGGCTACACTTGCCATCTGACGGGGCGGTGCACGGGGTGGTGCATACTGACCTTTTTGGGGACACTGGGGATCATACCATCGGTGTCCCACTTGCTTACTGTTGTATTCACACAGTTAGGCATTACTGTATATACTTATACCGCACTACCTATACCTTTAAATAAGTTGTTCCATGGTTGTCATGGCATGTTTGTAATGTTCCAGGTGTTACGTATTAGGATTCCTGGAGAGTCAGTTATCGCTGGCTGGACAGGGATTACCAGCGTGTTACTCGCACTCAAATATCTACAGTTAACCAAACCGGACTCCTGAGAAGTTATTTATCGAACACAACAATTGGCGACGATTGGCCAGCGGAGTGTTGAGCGATCGTAACCACGCTGGTATTTCAAGAACCCACTACGGCACGCAAGACAACTTGGCCAAGGACAAGGACAGTAAAGTAAGGATTAAAAGAGATTACTGCCGGATCCTACAGTGAATGCGTGCACGATATGGAAGCGTGAAGTAGCTTTTTTTTTTAAAAAAAAAAGGGAAGAAATGTTACAGCGACATTTTGGAAGTGATTATACAGATTAAGTAAAAATACTGTAAGCACTGTGTGGACTGTGTGAATAACAGTGCGTTGGAGCGACATATGCGGGCGTTTCTGGTGTTATTGAACACGACGCATGGGAACGGATTTCAACCATAGTTCAAAGTTGGAAGACTTCAAGTCAGTTACCTGGCACGGCGCGAGCTGCGCGTTCGGAGCCTGACCGCTGCTGTTCGACATTCGTTGCCGTGGGGATAAGCTTGGAAGCTTGGACGTATGCGTGTGACGTCACCTGTTTGCAGCTCACACAGAGCGCCGGAGACGTGGAGACTGCGTGAGCAACGCAAGATGTTGTGCAGCGTCATGACGACTTGGGAGGCCATTTTATAAAAAAAAAAAGGAAGGAAGAAAGATCGTGAAATCGGATAGATTCACGCAACGTGATAAGTATCCTAAACTTAACGAAAACGGAGAGTAAGGTGAAAAAAAGAAAAGGAAAGAAGCAGTTTTGACTGGTCGCACGGAAGAAGGAAAATTCAAACATTTAAACACGCAAAGGTATTTTTTTTGGTGTCACCTCCAACAGTGACAGTGACTTTATGATCAGTGCGTAAATTGAATTGAAATCCCCATAAATACATGCGGAAGTATTCAGTGGCCCATGCTGCAGCCAAAGCTTCTCTCTCTATCACCGAGTAGTTCCTCTCAGAAACAGTAAGAGATCTTGAAGCAAAGGCAACGGTTCTCAACCCTTCACTATGTATTTGTTCTAAAACTGCACCTAAGCCAACTGCACTAGCGTCCACAGTGAGTACAGATTTCAACCTTGTGTCAAAAGGGGTCAACACTTTAGCTTCACATATTTCTCTTTTGATGTTTTCAAATGTACTTTGTTGGTTATCTGACCACACATATTTAAAACCCTTCCTTAGTAATTCTTTTATGTGTTCTGTTTTTCTGCGAAATTATGTACAAACTTTGCATAGTACTCTGAGACCAAGAAAAGACCTAAGTTGGTCTTTATCAGTGGGCACTGGGGCTTTTCTTATGGCTTCCAGAAGGTCACGTTTTGGTTTGATCCCCCTTCAAATATAGTGTATCCCAGATACTCTACTTCCTCAACACAAAATTTGCACTTTTCTTTTTAAGGGTAAGTCCAGCATCTCCCATCTTACACAACTTCCTTCAAAACAAAATTATGCTGTTCTTTTGTTTCACCAAATACTAATACATCGTCCTGAAAATATACCACATTTTTAATATCCCTCAACACCACACCCATCATCCTCTGAAAACTCCCGCAGCAGAAGCCAATCCGAACGGCATTCTATTAAATTGAAATATTCCTTCCATAGTAATGAACGCCGTTAACGGTTTTGACTCCTCGTGGAGTTTAATCTGGTGATACGCACTGCGTAAATCTAATTTCGAAAAATATTTTCCACCTTTTAAAGACAAAATGAGCTCATTAATGTTTGGTAACGGGTAGTTATCAACCACAATATTCTGATTAAGAGTGCGTAAGTCCACACAGAACCTATAACTACCATCAGGTTTGCCCGTGATCACAACTGGCGAAATCCAACTAGAAGTCTCTATTTGTTCAATGATGCCTTGTTTTACCATATCGTTGAGCATGCGTTTAACTTCTTCCCTAGCAATAATGGGTATTTTCCGTACTTTGTGTTGCATGGGCATGGCATCCGGCTTTAATATAATTTTGTGTACATACCCCTTGAGTTCACCAATTTCATCAGCAAATATGTTATGCATGTTTTCGACAATCGTATCAGTGGTAACATCCTCAACTACCATAACCTGCTGGGGAGCTCTTGGGTTAATGATAATGTGCAAATCATACTGATGTGCCCACCCTAAAATTGGTGGACCATTACGCGATATATATACTTTGCCACTTACGCATCTATCCTGAAAGGCAATATCAGTTAACATATAACCTATTATATCTATCTTTTCCCCTTGATATCCCCCTGGATTGATATCTTTTGGAAGTAATTCTACTCCCTGCCATGTTCTTTCAAACACATCTTTGGGAATAATGGTGTAAAAAGATCCACAGTCTATCATTAACTCAACATCTTTACCATTTATAACAAAATTTGCTTTGGGTCTGGATCTCCTCCCAGGTGAACTAGTGGTTTCATCTTCCTCCACACATAAAATTCTGTCTTCACTCTTTATACTTTTCACATAACTATCACTTCCCTGCCTCCTTTGTATTACCGCTACTGATTCGTCTTGAATGACAGATACTCTTGCTTTGCTAAATGTTTTACACATTTTAAAGAAGTGACCTTTACGACCACACTTCCTGCATTCTTTATCAATGGCAAAACAATTTTTATACTCGGCAGTATGATAACTGCTGCCACATCTCGTGCACATTCTCTCTGGTATTTTGTTATTATCTGGATTCTTCAAAAATTACTATTATACTTTCTACTGGGATTGCTACTTCTCCCCCGCCCAGTATATCTTTTTTCCTTGCTGACTGCTGCAACATCATCTTGGTCAACATATGACACTCCTACAGTGTCTGCCTTCTTTTCCATTTCTTTCATACACACTCGGAGTGTTCGACAACCGTGGCTATCTCTATAGCATTAATCAAAGTCGGGTTTCTTGCTGCCCATAACCTTTCTTGTATTTTTTTGTTGCGACACTGCACAATTAGTTGGTCCCTAATCATTTCTTCTCTAATCCCTCCAAATTGACACTTTATTGATAGCTCTCGTAAACGTGCAACAAATTGATCAATAGTTTCGTCACCCCTTTGAGGTTGTGTATAAAATTTGTGCCTACACATAACTATATTTACCTCTTTAGCGAATTGCTTCCTCATTCTAGCTTTAGCCTCTAGATAAACATTCTCTTCCGGTCTTCCTTCAGTATCTATTGCTACAGGTAAGTATTTAAATACATGTTGCCCTTCCTTCCCAACGTACTTAATAATAAAGCTTTCTTCCTTGCAGCACTAAATTCTTTGCCATCTAAAGCCTCAATGTAGTTCTCAAATATTTCTACCCATTCGTCCCATTCTATAGGAGGTTCTCCCACACTCTGTAAGAATAAAGGTGGAGTAATTATAGGTACATCCATTTAAACCGTTTTTTTGTTTTTTTGTTAATAAAAACACAATGTCACCACTACTTGGATTTACTATAAAATAAAATTATAAATATGCTGATGTTTTTGTTGTGTGATGTTCTTCTAAATCCAGGTAAGTTTAAAGTCACTGTCACTGTTGGAGGTGACACAAAAAAAATACCTTTGCGTGTTTAAATGTTTGAATTTTCCTTCTTCCGTGCGACCAGTCAAAACTGCTTCTTTCCCTTTCTTTTTTTCACCTTACTCTCCGTTTTCGTTAAGTTTAGGATACTTATCACGTTGCGTGAATCTAATATAAATAACTTCTCAGGAGTCCGGTTTGGTTAACTGTAGATATTTATTTGAGTGCGAGTAACACGCTGGTAATCCCTGGCCAGCCAGCGATAACTGACTCTCCAGGAATCCTAATACGTAACACCTGGAACATTACAAACATGCCATGACAACCATGGAACAACTTATTTAAAGGTATAGGTAGTGCGGTATAAGTATATACAGTAATGCCTAACTGTGTGAATACAACACATCATCTTCCCTTAAATAATACAAAAATGAAACAACAATTGGTGACGAACACAACAATTGGCGACGATTGGCCAGCGGAGTGTTGAGCGATCGTAACCACGCTGGTATTTCAAGAACCCACTACGGCACGCAAGACAACTTGGACAAGGACAGTAAAGTAAGGATTAAAAGAGATTACTGCCGGATCCTACAGTGAATGCGTGCACGATATGGAAGCGTGAAGTAGCTTTTTTTTTTAAAAAGGGAAGAAATGTTACAGCGACATTTTGGAAGTGATTATACAGATTAAGTAAAAATACTGTAAGCACTGTGTGGACTGTGTGAATAACAGTGCGTTGGAGCGACATATGCGGGCGTTTCTGGTGTTATTGAACACGACGCATGGGGACGGATTTCAACCATAGTTCAAAGTTGGAAGACTTCAAGTCAGTTACCTGGCACAGCGCGAGCTGCGCGTTCGGAGCCTGACAGCTGCTGTTCGACATTCGTTGCCGTGGGGATAAGCTTGGAAGCTTGGACGTATGCGTGTGACGTCACCTGTTTGCAGCTCACACAGAGCGCCGGAGACGTGGAGACTGCGTGAGCAACGCAAGATGTTGTGCAGCGTCATGACGACTTGGGAGGCCATTTTATAAAAAAAGAAGGAAGAAAGATCGTGAAATCGGATAGATTCACGTAACGTGATAAGTATCCTAAACTTAACGAAAACGGAGAGTAAGGTGAAAAAAAGAAAAGGAAAGAAGCAGTTTTGACTGGTCGCACGGAAGAAGGAAAATTCAAACATTTAAACACGCAAAGGTATTTTTTTTTGTGTCACCTCCAACAGTGACAGTGACTTTAAACTTACCTGGATTTAGAAGAACATCACACAACAAAAACATCAGCATATTTATAATTTTATTTTATAGTAAATCCAAGTAGTGGTGACATTGTGTTTTTATTAACAAAAAAAAAAAAAAAAAAAACTGTTTAAATGGATGTACCTATAATTACTCCACCTTTATTCTTACAGAGTGTGGGAGAACCTCCTATAGAATGGGACGAATGGGTAGAAATATTTGAGAACTACATTGAGGCTTTAGATGGCAAAGAATTTAGTGCTGCAAGGAAGAAAGCTTTATTATTAAGTACGTTGGGGAAGGAAGGGCAACATGTATTTAAATACTTACCTGTAGCAATAGATACTGAAGGAAGACCGGAAGAGAATGTTTATCTAGAGGCTAAAGCTAGAATGAGGAAGCAATTCGCTAAAGAGGTAAATATAGTTATGTGTAGGCACAAATTTTATACACAACCTCAAAGGGGTGACGCAACTATTGATCAATTTGTTGCACGTTTACGAGAGCTATCAATAAAGTGTCAATTTGGAGGGATTAGAGAAGAAATGATTAGGGACCAACTAATTGTGCAGTGTCGCAACAAAAAAATACAAGAAAGGTTATGGGCAGCAAGAAACCCGACTTTGATTAATGCTATAGAGATAGCCAAGGTTGTCGAACACTCCGAGGTGTGTATGAAAGAAATGGAAAAGAAGGCAGACACTGTAGGAGTGTCATATGTTGACCAAGATGATGTTGCAGCAGTCAGCAAGGAAAAAAGATATACTGGGCGGGGGGAGAAGTAGCAATCCCAGTAGAAAGTATAATAGTAATTTTTTGAAGAATCCAGATAATAACAAAATACCAGAGAGAATGTGCACGAGATGTGGCAGCAGTTATCATACTGCCGAGTATAAAAATTGTTTTGCCATTGATAAAGAATGCAGGAAGTGTGGTCGTAAAGGTCACTTCTTTAAAATGTGTAAAACATTTAGCAAAGCAAGAGTATCTGTCATTCAAGACGAATCAGTAGCGGTAATACAAAGGAGGCAGGGAAGTGATAGTTATGTGAAAAGTATAAAGAGTGAAGACAGAATTTTATGTGTGGAGGAAGATGAAACCACTAGTTCACCTGGGAGGAGATCCAGACCCAAAGCAAATTTTGTTATAAATGGTAAAGATGTTGAGTTAATGATAGACTGTGGATCTTTTTACACCATTATTCCCAAAGATGTGTTTGAAAGAACATGGCAGGGAGTAGAATTACTTCCAAAAGATATCAATCCAGGGGGATATCAAGGGGAAAAGATAGGTATAATAGGTTATATGTTAACTGATATTGCCTTTCAGGATAGATGCGTAAGTGGCAAAGTATATATATCGCGTAATGGTCCACCAATTTTAGGGTGGGCACATCAGTATGATTTGCACATTATCATTAACCCAAGAGCTCCCTAGCAGGTTATGGTAGTTGAGGATGTTACCACTGATACGATTGTCGAAAACATGCATAACATATTTGCTGATGAAATTGGTGAACTCAAGGGGTATGTACACAAAATTATATTAAAGCCGGATGCCATGCCCATGCAACACAAAGTACGGAAAATACCCATTATTGCTAGGGAAGAAGTTAAACGCATGCTCAACGATATGGTAAAACAAGGCATCATTGAACAAATAGAGACTTCTAGTTGGATTTCGCCAGTTGTGATCACGGGCAAACCTGATGGTAGTTATAGGTTCTGTGTGGACTTACGCACTCTTAATCAGAATATTGTGGTTGATAACTACCCGTTACCAAACATTAATGAGCTCATTTTGTCTTTAAAAGGTGGAAAATATTTTTCGAAATTAGATTTACGCAGTGCGTATCACCAGATTAAACTCCACGAGGAGTCAAAACCGTTAACGGCGTTCATTACTATGGAAGGAATATTTCAATTTAATAGAATGCCGTTCGGATTGGCTTCTGCTGCGGGAGTTTTTCAGAGGATGATGGGTGTGGTGTTGAGGGATATTAAAAATGTGGTATATTTTCAGGACGATGTATTAGTATTTGGTGAAACAAAAGAACAGCATAATTTTGTTTTGAAGGAAGTTTTGTGTAAGATGGGAGATGCTGGACTTACCCTTAAAAAGAAAAGTGCAAATTTTGTGTTGAGGAAGTAGAGTATCTGGGATACACTATATTTGAAGGGGGATCAAACCAAAACGTGACCTTCTGGAAGCCATAAGAAAAGCCCCAGTGCCCACTGATAAAGACCAACTTAGGTCTTTTCTTGGTCTCATAGAGTACTATGCAAAGTTTGTACATAATTTCGCAGAAAAAACAGAACACATAAAAGAATTACTCAGGAAGGGTTGTAAATATGTGTGGTCAGATAACCAACAAAGTACATTTGAAAACATCAAAAGAGAAATATGTGAAGCTAAAGTGTTGACCCCTTTTGACACAAGGTTGAAATCTGTACTCACTGTGGACGCTAGTGCAGTTGGCTTAGGTGCAGTTTTAGAACAAATACATAGTGAAGGGTTGAGAACCGTTGCCTTTGCTTCAAGATCTCTTACTGTTTCTGAGAGGAACTACTCGGTGATAGAGAGAGAAGCTTTGGCTGCAGCATGGGCCACTGAATACTTCCGCATGTATTTATGGGGATTTCAATTCAATTTACGCACTGACCATAAACCCTTAATAAAATTTTTATCTCCAGGTGGGGCTGGAAAAGGATCAGCAAGACTGGCCGCACGTTTGCAAGAATTCACGTATAAAATAGAATATATTGCGGGATGGAAAAATTGTCAAGCAGATGGTTTATCAAGATTACCTTTACCGTGGTATGAGGTGGATAAAGTGCAGGTGGAAGCTTTCAATTGTGAAGGAGCAGTTGCTTTAGTGGAAGAAGTAGTAGAAGCATGTAATGGGGCAGTTGACAAAGTTATGTGGAATGTGAGTATGGGTAAGGATGAGGCACTACGATTTGTTAAGGAGTTAATAGTTAAAGGTGGTAGACGTGAAAGTTCTTTACCCATTGAAGTGAGACCTTTTGGAAAAGTTTTAGACGACTTATCTATTTCTGATGAGGAAGGAAATGTTATCATGAAAGATGATAAATTTGTTCCTCCACTGGAATTAAGATATAAATTGTTTAAGTTGGCTCATGAGGGTCATATGGGACAATCACTCACCAAGAAAAGATTAAGGGAACATTTTTGGTGGCTGACAATGGACCAGCAAGTGTCTGAATGGGTGGAGAGATGTACCGATTGTGTGGAGAGATGTACCGATTGTATGGAGAGTGAAAAGAGGCTTAAGGTTGGAAACCAGTTGGAAATGGGTACTATTGAAAATCCTGGTTTGCCTTGGCATACAGTGTCTAGATTTTATAGGGCCAGTATCTTGTTTAGGGATGGATTCCAGGTTTGGTTTAGTTATGGTAGATGTCATGTCAAAATGGTTGGTGGTGAAATTCATGAGTGAAATTACCACGAAGAAGACTATACAAATTCTTGAAGAAGTTTTTAGAGAAGATGGATATCCTGTGAAATTGATTACAGATAATGGCACACAGTTAGTTTCTAAGGAAATGACTGATTATCTTAAATCATGTGGTATTGTACATAGTAGAACAACACTCTATAACCCACAGGGAAACGGTATTGTAGAAAGGGCCAACCGCATGATGAAAGGAGTCATACAGATGGCTATCACTAGCAAAAGAGATGTCAAACAAGTTGTAAATGATTTGGTATGGGCCTATCGCACAACAGAAAATACGGTTTCGGGAAGGGTTCCTTTTCTTGTGATGAGAGGACGTTCTGCAAGCACAAAGTTAATTCCTGCCTGGATGAAAGGGTTTGTAGGCATGGATAATCCTAAGGTGAGAGAAGAACATGGTGAACTTATCGCATGTAAAGGGAACATAGAAACCAACGACTTTGTTAAGGTCAAATCGGGTAGGGTGAGTGGTGGTCTTACAAAGTTTCGGGGTCCATACAAGGTGAAATCTGTTTATAAAGATTTTATTACTTTGTACAATGGTGAAAACTGGAACCTAAGAAGGGTTGCTCTTTATAAAAAGAAAATGGCAGAGAAAGTGGTGTAAAAGAAAGAATTGATAATTGTAACCCTCATTTATTCATGAGCGATGAAGAATTTGTTAATATTCCTTCAAGGACAAGTGATGAAAGTATTGGAGACACTGGCGACAGCATTGCTGCGCATAGACCTAGACTTGCTATGCATAGACCTAGGTGCCCACCCAGATATTTGCAGAATTACATATGTGGTGACTTCTAATCTCATTACATTATTACTTGTGTGATTATTTATGTTTTTTTTGGATTTATTTTCTTGCTTTTGCTTTGTTTCATTTTTGTATTATTTAAGGGAAGATGTGTTGTATTCACACAGTTAGGCATTACTGTATATACTTATACCGCACTACCTATACCTTTAAATAAGTTGTTCCATGGTTGTCATGGCATGTTTGTAATGTTCCAGGTGTTACGTATTAGGATTCCTGGAGAGTCAGTTATCGCTGGCTGGACAGGGATTACCAGCGTGTTACTCGCACTCAAATAAATATCTACAGTTAACCAAACCGGACTCCTGAGAAGTTATTTATCAAACACAACACTTACACTGAAAGCATGTAGCGGGCCCCCAGTGAACAGGTTTACCTGTCGGGGGCTCTGTCTTCTAATCAGGGTGAGGCTGGGAACCCTTACCTTGGTTCCCTTGGGAATTACTTTGGGGCCCTTTCTGGAACTCCCTCTGTTTACCCTTGTCCCCCCCCACTCTTCTGCTGGGGACCCTGCCCACCTTTGGCGAAGTCTCACACATGACCCTTGTGGACCCGGGTACTGACCCAGCGGTCCGCCTCCTCAGCAAGCTTCCTAGGGTTAGTTAACTTGCTATCAATAAGGTGCTGGCATAGCTCTGGAAAACAATTACCAGACAAGTGCTCCCATGCAAACAAGTCATAGAGCTCCTCAAAAGTACTCACTTTGCTACCCTTCACCCAACCATCCATAGCTCTGCAAAAGAAAGATACATATTCCACCCAAGTAGTTGCCTCCAGCTTTTTACAATTCCTGAACCTCTGTCTATAGAGTTCTGGGGTCAACCCATACCTTGTCATCAGGGCTTCCTTCATGTGGGCATAAGACATCCTATTCTCAACAGGCAGGTCTTACAAAGTATCCCTCCCTTCACTCACAAAGCGGCCCCACAACCCCGCTCCCTAATCCTTCTCAGGGACCCGGTGGGACAACATTGCTATTTCATAGGCTGCAAACCACTGCCCAATATCTTCGTGCTTATGGAAATCTTTGATGACATCCTTGGGGATATATACCCTGCCTTCTGAAGGCACAGATGGTGCGCTGCCACCAGAGGGATTAATTTCTAAGTTTTTAGCTTTGATCTCCAACTCCCTCAACATTCTCTCATGCTCTAATCTCATTCTCTCTCTCTCTCTCCAAGGCTAACTTGTTATTTTCAAACTCCAGCTTCTTATTCTCTAGGTCCTTTTGACCCTCCATTTTGAGCCTGGCCAGCTCCATTCTATGCCTTCTAGTTCTCTCCCTATCCTCCAGCTCTCCTGGGGACAGGTCTTTGGAAGAAACACTGCTGCCTGGCGGGGCAGGTACTTTCTCCCCTCCTTGACCCACTGGCCCATCTAGCTGCCCTTCTGCCTCCTCTGCCTCCACCACAGGGTGCTCCACATTCTCAGAGGAATTTCTTGCTTCCACCCAGGCCCTCAGCGCCTTGTGGAACTCATCCTTCTTTGTGAGGCCTGGTGTAGCAACTTTAAATTTTCTACAGAAGGCTTTCAGCTGTTTCGCATTATAGGTATCCAGCCTATCTTCCTCAAAATCTAGATCCATAGATGCGTTGGATGCTGGTGGACTCATGGCAATAAGAATTGGTAGTCTCTAGCAAAAAATAACAGTTCCAAGGAAAAAAAAATTGTACCAAAATGTATGTGGTTGCGTTTGGTCTGCACTCACTAGTAGTGTACACCAATTACTGTATATGAGTCACAAATGCAAGTCCAGAATCCTCACCGCTGACAACCAATGTTAGAACTGGGGGTCTCTAGTTGGCAGAGGTAGGTACCTTTGACCAAGTAGGGACCCTTGCTTCTAGTCAGGGTAAGGGGGCTACACTCCTAAATAACCCCTGCTCACCCCCTTGGTAGCTTGGCACGAGCAGGCAGGCTTATCTCAGAGGCAGTGTGTAAAGCATTTGTGAACACATACAGTAATACAGTGAAAACACTACAGATGGACACCACACAGGTTTTATAAAAATGAGTATTCTTTATATAGACTTAACACAAGACTAAAACGACAAAAATCCACAATACTGTAATCAGAAATAATACTTCAAGATGGTAGAAGTAGCTTAAAAATAGGGTATTCACTTAAACGCAGTCTTTAGCAACAGATAACCCCAACTGGAGTTATCACGACGTCTAGGTCAAAGAAATCCCAAAGTACGGCGCCGACCGCGAGGTGCGCGGCGTCGGGCCCGGAGTCAAAACAGACCCACAAAGAACAGTACCTTGGAAAAGCGAAAACAAAGACAGCTCACGGAGTCGGGGAGATGCGGCGTCGTTGGCGCTGTGCGGCGTCGGTTCTTTGCTTCGGGGGAGGCGATGCGTCGGGTCCTCGATGCTTGCGCAAAGCAGGGGAGGCATCGGTTCCTTACCGGAGAGGAGGTGATGTCACCGAAACCACGGTTCCGTACGATTTCACGATGTCGATGAATTCTTGACCACCCACGTCGAGGATCGGCTCCGCGATGATGTCGGCTCCGCGATGATGTCGGCTTCGGAGTCAATGCGGCACAGCAGCAGGCGTCGGGCCTACGTCGCAAAGTCGGAGCAGCGCTCACAGCTTATGGCAGGTTACGATGACGCTCGCTGGCGTCTATGTGGCATGGCGGCCGGCGTCGGGTCTACGTTGTAAGTCGGAGCAGCGCTCACGGCTTCGATGCAGATTACGGCGTCGCTCGCCGGCGTCGGTGTTGCAATTTCCTTCTGTGGCAGCCAGAACAGCAAGTTCCAGATGCAGGCAAGCAGAAGGGGTGAAGTCTTTGTATCCCTGAGACTTCAGACAGGAGGCAAGCTCAAATTCAAGCCCTTGGAGATTTTCTGCAAGATGATGAAAGTTTCAATAAAAGTCTTTTCCCCTTTCCTTGGCAATAAAGAAACCACTGCAGGCCAACCCCAGCAAACAACACACTGGTATAGGGGCAGTCAAAAACTCCTGCAGATTCTCCGGTTCTTCTCCTTGGCAAAAGGTCCGTCTTGATTCCCAGAAGTGATCTCAAGTCTTGGGGTCTGGGTCCCAGTATTTATACCAGTAAATCCTTTGTCCTCTGAAGGCAGGGGGTCCTGTACCTAGTCCAAACCAGTTCTGGGTGCATTCTACCAGTGCACAATTTCTTCCTTTGTCAGTGTGGGCCAGGGTCATCAGACGCACCACAGGAGGTGGAATCAGCATTGTGGAAGGCAGGCACAGCCCTATTCAGGCCCAGGTGCTACTCCTCCCACCACTCCCAATGCAGGTAGGTCTATTCAGCCTAGTGCTGACTCACCCTGTCTCCTGGAGCCACCCCAGCCCCTGTCACTCACAAACCAGACAAGCAATACACAACCTAGCAGAGGCAGGCTGGATGGTTAGGCAAGAAAATTCCTACTTCCTAAAAGTGGTATTTTCAAACATAGAATGTTAAAACCAACTTCACTAAAAGATGTATTTTATCATTCTGAGTTCAGGCATACTAAATTCGTTTTTCTACCATGTCCCCTGGGAAAGTGAGGATTATAAGGTGTTCTAATCAAACTTGCCATTCTGGCCTATGGGGACAGGTAGCCTTGCAATAGTGAAAAACGAAATTGGCTGTAATTCACTATCAGGACATGCCACACATATCAGGGCATGTCCCACCTTTTACATACAATGCACCCTGCCCTTGGGCCTACCTTAGGGGTGACTGATATGTAGAAAAGGGAAGGTTTAGGGACTGGCAAGTGGGTGCACTTACCAAGTCAACATGGTAGTACTGGACTGCACACAGGCTCTGCAATGGCAGGCCTGAGACACACTTTACAAGCTGCTTCTGTGGGTGGCACAACCAGTGCTGCAAGCCCACCAGCAGCATTTGATTTACAGGCCCTGGGCACATGTGGTGCACTATACTAGGGTCTGACAAGTAAATCAAATAAGCCAATCATGGAGTCACTAATTAATTACATCAATTTACAATAGGGAGCACTTGCACTGTGGCACTGAATAGCAGTGGCACAGTGCCCAAAGCATGTAAAACCAGCAAAACATATCAAAAACAGAGGAGACCACAGCGAAAAATGGAAGGGAGACTCACGCCAGTGGTACCAGGTCTAACATCAGCCAAGAGCCTAAGTTCATCCAGTACTGACAGCATCACCAATTCAGTGCTATGGCGGGCCCTGAAGCCAGCCTGCTGCACCTGGAGTAGCTGTTGTTCCTCAATAAATGAGTGTTTTGAGGACATGTTGTTCTACTACTTTCGCCAGGAACGGGAGCTGGGAGATGGGCCTATAGTTCTTAAGATTGGCTACATCTGCCCCAGGTTTTTTCAGTAGGGGGGTGACCCTGGCTTCCTTCAGGCTGGCGGGCATGCAGCCTGTCTCCAGTGAGCGGTTAAGCAGATCATGGAGCTCCCTCTCTAACCCGGGAAGGGCCAGTCGAAATATCCTTGGAGGACAGGGGTCTGCTGGAGAACCTGACTTGACACTGTTCATCAGGAGTGACAGGGACGCTGGGTCGAAACTGGGGAGGGAGGTAAGTTGCTTGCCGGGGGTACGGGGGAGTGGATCCTGGTCCAGGGGGCACTGGTTAGTTGGCGTGTTGCCAATATCGGTTAGAATGTCCCTGACTTTCTGAAGGAAGAAGGCCTGAAACTTGTTACAGTCTGGCGTCTCCGGCGTGGATTTCTGCTCTGATTTCTGGCTGAGTTCTTTCAGGATTCTGAAAGTTTCTTTCTGTTTGTTAGCAGCGTCCGTGATTCTTGCCTCATAGTATTCCACTTTCCTTGTCATGATGGCTTTTTTATATATGGCTAGCATGGTTTTGTAGCTTGCCAGTGCGGCTGGGTCTTAGGATTTCGGCCAGAGTCTCTCAGATTGGCGGAGGGTCTGCTTCCTTCTACTCAGGTCCTCATTGAACCAGGGAGCCCCCTTGCCCTTATTCCTAACACTTTCCCTCCGGGCAGGTGCCACCTGATCTATGGCCTCTCTCAAGATGCCGGTAAGGGCCTCAGTCTTCTGGTCGAGGTTACCTTTCGTGTAGTTTTTAGGTGGAATACTAAGCAGGGTACCCAGTAGCTTGCCTGCCTCGATCTTATTCCAACCTCGCACCACTCTCCATTCCGGAGGTGGTTGCGTTGGTTGGCTGGCCAGCGGAACCCAGCAACTGATTAGTGAGTGGTCTGACCAGGCACAGGGGTTGATATCTATTAGGCTGGCCAGTGGCTGAGTGGTCCAAATGAGGTCAAGGATGTGCCCCTTGACGTGGGTTGGGGAGTCAACCAGCTGATGGAGCCCCATCGAGCACATGGCTTCCTCGAATTGAGTGGCAAGCGACTCTCTCGGTGCTTTGTCCCAGTGGTAATTGAAGTCCCCACTACCAGGATTCGTTGGTACAATGAGCAGAGGTCACTGACTATTTCCGTGAATAGCTCATTGAACCTTGGGGTTGATCTTGGGGGGGCGATATGCCACCATTAGTGTCAGGCAGGAGGATTTGGTCGATTTTTACCCCCAAAATGTCCGCGCTTTCAATGCTCTCTGCCGCTATCTTGTCAACCACTAGTCGTTTGTTATAAAATATTGCTACTCCCCCCTCCTCTGACCTTTTCTTGTCTGTTGTGCCATAGGACATCAAAACCCCCAGGTAGGGCTGCCACTAAATCCGGGATTGAGGTGTCCACAAGCCAGGTTTCTGTGACCGCCAGGATGTCTGTATCTCCATCCTGGAGGAGCGAGAAGATTTCAAGGCTGTGCTTCTGCAGCGAACGCGTGTTTAGAACTGCCACCTTAAGTCCTAGCGGTTTCCCAAGCTCTGTGTTTGAGGGGACGTTGTTGAGGAGGCGTGCATCCTCCGCCCCCTTTGTTTCTCAATATGTTCTCTGACCTCAGTATATCTTCTAAGCTATTATCTATGGCGTGGTTCTCAGAGGCTAATGCCCGTAGGCCTACCGCAGAGTATGTCAACAAATGACCAGGGGTCCTGGCCCCTGGACCCGGGCGGGCGCGGATGGGCGCAGACGGGCTTGCCTTAGGCCTGCCCGCTGCGCGTCCGCTCCAGCGCGGCAATTATGGCGTTCCCTTCTGCCCACCAATCAGCCCTGCTGTGCAGCAGCTGACCTCCCCCTTGAGCGCTAGACCGCGTTTGCAAAGCGGAAGTGCTGGTGATCTGGGAGGGTACAATCAGGCGGCGAGGCAGAGAGGAGTGAACTTGCAAACACTCAGATTTTCGCATGAGCAAATCTACACATGCAAATTTGCTCATACTAAAATGCATTTCACAAATATTTTCTAGGAGTGCTATTTCTTGGCCTCCTTCTGTAAATTTTTGTGAATTCGTGAAAGTTGTATATCTACACTTAATGCAAGGACATATACCATGGGTGCACTTTTGAGACTTTCTTTAATAATTGGGCCCCTAATTAGGTCCTAGTTAACCATGACTTTTTGTGTTTATCAAAATTCTGTCTCTCTCTCTCTGTCTATCGGCTGGCTTCACTGTGAGTGACAGCATTCTGCTCTTTCACAAGGAGCATATTGGCACACACAGTAGTTTCGTTCAGTCCCAGGGCCCGGCAGCTCCCACACCAATATGGTTTTATAAACACCATGCCAAAACAAGTCACATATTGACAAAACAAAAAACGCTGACCATCAATTTCAGACCTGCGGGCTATGCCAGTGCTTGTTTATTTTTGTTTCCCACAATCTTATTGAAACTGGTTACACTAATTATCCATTATGAATATCTTTGGGAAATGCTAGCGTACATCAACACATTTTACTAAAGGATTTTGCATAGAAATGGTACTTAACATTTTACAGTAGTTTAGCCAAATGTTTTTTTTCCTACTTGCATTTTTTTGGGAACATTTCATTTTGAAAGCAAAGACTCCTCAAGCTTGCTTTCAAGCTTCTGCAAATATTTGCATCTAATCAGAGAGCATTCTGGGAGCATTATACATAGCCTCACATTGCTAAACTTTGAAAACGTGTGTACACATTTTTATACTGGAACCACTGTCAGTAGTGCAGTTCGAGCTTACAACATTTACTTAGAGCGATCACCCTAATATTAAAGGCTTTGCATTAATGAACCATAGATACAAGTTTGAACAGCATTAACACATGGACACAAATATTACCTTAACTGCAGACAATGCTCTTCCCGAATCCATAATGTGTTACTGTAAACTGGCAGCCAAAGAGTTTGTGTTGTAGGGGGTTGGGCCTACTTGTCCCAAGGACAAAATACACATTAAAACGTGTTGCCCTTGACCCCAAACAATATGTCCTGGGCGTCGGGCTATAGAAATTCCACATCCCTGCACTAGTGTCCAGACTGAGTGGCTGCTCGCCAGCTGCCACCTCCAGACATGTTTCTGGACCCCTGGGTCGAGAGCCTGCTGCTCTCGTGGTCTGAAACAATGCACATCCTGGGACGAGGTGCCAAGCCTCCTTCCCCAGGATGGGCAGGAACCACGAAGGGGAAGCTTCAAAGGCTTGCCGCCTTTGAGCTACCCCCAGGCCTTTGCTGCCTGCAGCAACTGGCCCCCACCCGTTCTGACCCCCAGTTTAGGCGGGAGAATCGGCGGGGAAACCAAGTGAGGAAGGGAGGTGTGCTCAACTTTGCCAACCCCACCCCTCAGGTGGGTGAGGCGAGGTGAAGCACAAGTCTCAGTCCCCACCATCTTGCAGATGGTGGGGCCCTGCCAACTAGAGTGAGGCATATGCCCCCCTCCCACTGGAGGGTGACATAATAGGGGGTGTACCCAGCCCAAGGAAGAGACCCATTGGTCCCAACCTTTACCTACCTGTAACGCCCCTAAATCTAGTATTTAGGGACAACCTTGAACCTTGCCTCCTCAGACAAGAACCGACCAAGAAGAAGAAGGACCGAAGAGCCATGTGGAAACTAAGTAGAGGAGGATTTCCACTGACTTGGCCCCAGCCCTACCAGCCTGTCCCCACCCCGAACCTGCTCCAGCGAAATCCCGGTGTGTCCTGCAGCCAGCAGCCTCAAGAACCTGAAGGACCTGCCCTGCCTTCCAAGCCAAAGACTTTGTCTCCCGTGAGCACCAGATTTGCTCACCCACAGACTCTGGCTCTGGCCAAATCCACGAGTCTGCACCACTCTGCACCCGACGCCTATGGCCCGAGTTTGAGTGGCCCAATACCACGAGGAGGTCTCCCCGGCGATCCTGACCCGAGATCTGGTGATCTCTGACCTGCCTCTAATGTCCAAGCCTGTAGCCTCTTTCTGGAGGATCCTCCCCGACCGGAACTGGTAAGAAAGCCCGACGCCTAAAGACACCCCTGCACCCGATGCCCCACGACCTTGGGTGGCCCAACCGACGGTGTCCCAGCATCCCCAGGCATCCCAACTTACCTCTCCAGCTGGTGGTCACCTCTAGAAGATCTTCGTCCCGAGCCTGCAGTCTTTGTTGCATCCGGAGAATCCCCTTTGAAATCAACAGGGCACCCAACGCCAATACAGCACCCTGCACCCAGCCGCCCCTTCGCCGCTGCGGGTGTACTTTGGGTGCTAACTCGGATCCCCCTTTGCCCTGAGTCTAACACCAGGAGCTTTGCTACCACAACCTTGTGGCCTGCTCGTGAGCAGCCACCAACCGGAGGTCTCCTATCCCACATTGGGCCTCAGCACTCTGCACCCGGCCACCCTAGTGCAGCTGAGGGTGCTTTGAGAGTGCATCCTTGACCCTGGGGGAACCCTGGTTATAACCCCAGAATACCATGTATGAGAACTTGAAAAACTGCAAATAACTAAAAACTGCTTTACTTACCTTCTCTCTAGGAAATGTCCCAGTGTGATATCTAGGCATATCACACTGAGTAGAAAAAGTAATCCATAAAGTATTCTGTAAAGTAATCTAACGGTAATTTCCACTGTATTGAAAAGATTAACAAACCTGTAACAAAGACATTTTCATTCAGCTTGCTTGTATTGTTCAACCTGCCTTGAAAAGTACCATTTACACTTACCTGTACCAAGTTTGCTTGGTTCTAGAAAATAAATATAACTAAATAATAATTTTTATACAAACAAATTGGTCTGAGTTCAGTCTTTGAGTGTGGACATCATTTGCTGCCTGTGTGTACAACAAATGCTTAACACTACCCTCTGAAAAGCCTTACTGCTCGCCCACACTACCACAAATAGAGAGTAAGGTGCTATCTACTTTTACCTCTGCCTACCTTTGGGGTTACACTGGACTCTGTGCACACTATACCTCATTTTGGTATAGCATATACAGAGCCAGCTCCCTACAATAGTGGAATGACAAAAGGTTGATACAAGCACTACCTCAGCCCGCGCATTTTTCAATGGTTTAGTTGCTAAACGTAGAAGAAATGGCCACATTACTCAATCAAACTATCCAAAAAAGTGATGGATGGAATGCTTGAATTAATCTCAGCCACTGGTAATTACGGTCGGCTGCATCCCAGTCCATTGTTGTTTTGCATACCAGGTCACCTCAAGTTGGACCCAGCTACATGCAAATAAGTTTTCACCCTGCTCCAGTTGGAGCAGTCTAGCCCGAACTGTCATGCCAGGTTCTCCATAAACTGGAACACAGTAGTCCAGGACGGTTTCTGCCAAGTTATAGGCTCGTCAACTGGGACAGCTTAGTTCCAGTGACAGTGTGCACGAGACCCACTTCTGGCCATCCCTGTCACACTTAGGACATCAAAAAACAAAGTGATAGATGGAATGCTTGAATTGATCTCAGCCACTGGCGATCTCCCAGGCCGCATCCCAATACATCAGTAAGATAATGCAGCCACTTTCCTAATCTGCACATTACTCCTGCTATGTGCTGTTTATAGAACTGAAATTCCATGCTACAAGTGTTTCTGTGACCTTAAAAATTAGAGTATCTTTTTATATACTTGTAATTTCGTCCCAAGTATTAAGCATGGTTTCTGACACGTATTTGATATATTTGGTGCTTGGTGCGTGATCTCATTACTGAAGTATATAATTTTAGGTTTTCATCATTGTGCAACATAAAAGATTCAAAATTGAAGAAAGTGCTACATTTCTTTGTCATCATCTTTATTGTCTCCCATAGGAACAAATATGATGAACCTTTCTGCGGGAGGGATGTCAGCAGATCAGCAAGCAAATTTATTATCTGATACAGCCCTTCCTACCACGCTTGGATCAACAAAGTAAGGCTCTACTTCAAATGGTTTAATATACATTGTACTTTCATTATATATGTGTCTGTTTAGAGGTCCAAGTTTTTTAATGAAAGAATGGCAGGCACTGTTATTTTTAGAGTTTTGTACAGCTCTAGCATGTCACCTTGATGCTGCTTCAAAAAGCATTGTTTCATGATGTTGTTTAGTGTGTGTGCTTTGTATTACCAACTCAGTGACCTAACCTCTCTCGAATTTAGATTAACTAGTGATGTGCACTGTATCCCAATAAGAGATACTTGATTGGCTGGTCCAGGAAGGCTAGTTTTTCCAGACAACCTGAACACTAGCCCTGTGGAAAGCACCAGAGGAGTAAATTTAATTCTAGACTTCATTGTAAGCTGTTGCTTTGCTTTTAGTAAAGGTTTTCTGTGGTCACGTCTTCATCTGTGGTTTAGTCTGGCCTGTTCTTTTGCACTGGGTTTGACTTGCGTTGCATTTGCATGTTTAAATGATGACTGGAGGATTAATAGAAGTCTTATAAAAGTGGTACTTGCACTATTTTTTTAGCTAATAGATAGTGATCATAATAGTACTGGGGATTGGAAAAAGAGCAGGTGCCAGTACAAAGAGCATTCTAACCCACAAAGTTAAACAGAAATGTGGCCCTTCAGCTCTCTTGTGTGTGAAGTAATATTGTAAGTCAATTATTTAATTACATTTACGACTAGGCAATTACTCTTTTGTTCTTCTCTCCTCTTTCCCCACTTGTTGGGAGCCCTGTTGTACACCATATCAAGTTGGAAACTGCTGTATCAACAGCAGTTGTTATCGTAGGCAACATTATAACAATCATTGGCAAAGCCAGTCTGTCTCATGTTCACAGTGATTTTTTTTTGTTTTTTTTTGCTCCTGGTATCGCTTTTACCAATACTTTTAGAATTTTTATTTGTTTACTTCTAAATCAAGTTTACTCCTTTCGGCCTCATTGTGCTAGAACAATCCGCAACACAACGAAGCGTAAAAGGAGAAAGTGGACCAGGTATCAGAACAGACACGTTTTAGCTTCTTGTGAGGTCTAGAACAGGAACTAGTTTTGTATTATTTCAGAGACAAGTTTTTCCAAAGAAGAGGACTGAAATCTCTAATGGATCCATCTCTTTGGTGTTCTCATTGGGTTAGTTGTTGCACTATGTAAATTTCTATTTCTGCTTTCCGCCACTCACACCAGCCATTTTTGACATAAAGAAAGCTCCCAAGCATGATCATCCCATCAGATGCAGTCAGATGGGATGCAATCAATTCTACTGCAGGTGTTCATTTCCAGTTATAAAAATGCATTGTCAGCTATATTAATAATCCTTGAATAAGTTTTCAGTAAAAAAAAAAAAAGTGATGGCCCACTGGGTGCACCAATTCACAAACTGTGTTCTAATGTTTTAGTTTTTTTAGATTTACTCCAATTAAGTGCATCAGTATGTAGCTCTTTTTTAGCTGTGACCAAATAAGTTACTATTTTTTTACTGAATACCTTCTTTCGCCCCACTTCCTTTGAATTTGTTTATTAAAAAAACTTTTTTATTGAGTTTTTAAAGTTAATACAGTACATTGTACAATATGCTCTGACAATTTTGCATTTATTAATTGCTAACAATTGAACTAACATGTCCAGTTTCACTGTTTGGCATAGTATATGCCATTGTTTAACTAGCGTCCACTGTGAGATTGGGGTGGTTGGCGGGGAAGACCCCAGTGGGCTCTAAGTGTCTTAATAATAATATTTATTGGAGAGCTGTGTTTAGGTAGCACTGGGCCTCACATATTGTATGTGCATCAGGCCATGGTAGATTTATGTCTGAGGGGTCCTGTACCTCTTATCCTGATTGGATTACTCTATGTATGGGTCGACTGGTCTCTTATAGTGGCATGCATGTCCTGAATGTTCTACTCCATTATTATTTCTGCCCAGCCTTGCGTGTGTTCCGCTTGCCTTGCCCTTTTCTAGTTTTCCTTATGCATTGTGTACAGTTCTGTCAGTGCTTTCAACAAGGAGCTCAAGAGGGATATACGTGCCAGATCACCCTCCAATCATCATATATTCAAAACACCAAAGATCTGGCAGTAACAGTCACCCTCATAAATTTTATATATAGGATTGTTATAGGCGGATATTCTTATCTTCACCTAAAATTCAGATGCTCATTTTCACAGTCTGAACTAATCCTCTGTGCCTACTTGGTTAATTTTAAAACAAGAACGGAAAATAGAAGTAGTCAGTCAAGTCACTCAACATACACCATACCCATTCTAATTAAGTGTATGTGTACAACAAAGAAAAAATGTATAGAGAAATGAGAAAGTATCTCACGTGCGCACCACCAGAGGAGCTACTGGCAGGTTCGCACCAGCTTGCGCACATTTTTGTCATCGATTAACTTTCTCATAAAGAGAAAAGTGTGTGTCCAGTGAAAAAAGGTGTAGAGACAGAACATAGAATAAAGACCCCGTGAAAAACGAGACAGGAGAAGTCTCTAATAAAATTGAGCTAAACTCACACACATACTTGTAACTTTTTAATCCACAATGTGAGTTAGCCCAGCATTAAAAACACGGCATGTTGTGAACCACTTCAAGGACGGCCAACATGTTTCATTGCCTGTTATATATTGGCGGCAAATTCGTCAGGGCAACCGAGGTCAGTAATCACCTCCCTGGACATCTAACGTTAAATCAAGAATGACTAGTGAGAGCCATGGGCCCACATACCAGCTCCCACTTAGTCGTAAGGGTGTATATCGTTTATACTTTTGATCCCCTTTTAACAGCACGTTCGTTGCTTATAGATTCATCGCTATCCAGAAACCTTCACGCGGTAACTCAACCCGGCGTGTCACACGCTGGGCCCATGGCTCTCACTAGTCATTCCTGATTTAACGTTAGATGTCCAGGGAGGTGTTTACTGACCTCGGTTGCCCTGACGAATTTGCCGCCAATATATAACAGGCAATGAAACATGTTGGCCGTCCTTGAAGTGGTTCACAACATGCCGTGTTTTTAATGCTGGGCTAACTCACATTGTGGATTAAAAAGTTACAAGTATGTGTGTGAATTTAGCTCAATTTTATTAGAGACTGCTCCTGTCTCGTTTTTCACGGGGTCTTTATTCTATGTTCTGTCTCTACACCTTTTTTCACTGGACACACACTTTTCTCCTTATGAGAAAGTTATGAGAAAGTTATCGATGATGACAAAAACGTGGGCAAGCTGGTGAGAACCTGCCAGTAGCTCCTCTGGTGGTGCGCACGTGAGATACTTTCTCATTTCTCTACACATTTTTTCTTTGTCGTACACATACACTTAATTAGAATGGGTATGGTGTATGTTGAGTGACTTGACTGACTACTTCTATTTTCCGTTCTTGTTTTAAAATTAACCAAGTAGGCACAGAGGATTACAAAGAGGACATATTTTGCCCAACGAATCAATGAAAACTGCAATTCAGCTAGGGAACTATACAAAATAGTTAAAGAACTTAGTAAACCAACCAGCATGTCTCAATGCCTACCCCCCTCAATAGAAGCTTGTGAAAAAATTAGTAACTTCTTTTCGGAGAAAATAAACAAAATATACTCCACTTTTAGTACGATTACAGAAACAACCAACCTGAAATTCTGGACTCCTCACCCAGAAGCCTCATCAGCATTGAGCAACTTCTCCCCCCTCTCAGAGACTGAGGTTCTAAAAGCAATGGGCGAAGTAAAGGCTGGATCACCTCTAGACCCCTGTCCTCACTTCATTTTTTCTCAAATTGCCGCAACTCTGTGCCCTTATGTCACGCAGCTCTTTAACAACTCTCTTAATTCAGCTGCATTACCTGACATTTGGAAACAGGCAGTAGTAATTCCTCTACTGAAAAAAGCAGGAACAAACGTCCTTAATCCTGAAAACTATCGGCCAATCTCCCAACTGCCTTACCTCTCCAAAGTTCTGGAGAGGCTAATAAATAAACAACTATCAAATTTTCTGGAAACTAACGATCTATTGAACCTCTCTCAGACTGGCTTTAGGGCTACTAACAGCACCGAGGCTACACTACTGGCAGTATTGGATAACATCAGAACGTGCATTGACCAGGGAGGAGCTGTTGCCCTGATACTATTAGACCTGTCGGCAGCGTTCGACACGGTCTCTCACAACAGACTGCTAGAAACCCTCTATGAAAAAGGAATCCATTCCAAAGCCTTGGAATGGTTCAGATCATTCTTAAGTAATCTTACTCAAACGATTCAGTTAGGGCACTTCCAATCTCAATCTAGCGCCATCAGCTGTGGTGTCCCGCAGGGGGCATCACTAAGCCCAACCCTATTTAACGCCTATGTTTCATCCCTGGCGAAAATCGGTAGAAAATGGGGAATTGGCATTTGCTCTTACGCGGATGACACCCAACTGATGGTGGCCCTTGAGGAAAGATCTGAAATCACCAAAACAAAACTGCATAATTGCCTCTCAGAGATGGCACAGTGGATGTCTGAGCATTATTTAAAATTAAATGCAGGAAAATCAGAAATCCTGCTCTTTGGGGGTGCCAATCTAATTTGGGACGCCTCTTGGTGGCCACAAACTCTTGGTGCTGCCCCAACCCCCAAACAGAGCGCAAGAAACCTGGGCATCATCATTGATACCACCCTATCCATGAAAGACCATGCTCTGTGGAAAAGGCTTTGCAACTCTGAAATTATTAACTAGACTTTTTCCTTGGATTCCATTGGAATGCAGAAAAACAGGCACTTGCTCATAAGTCAGCTTGATTATGGAAACGCCCTATTCGTGGGCATGACTGAGCTCCTTTTCACGCGGCTTCAGGTGCTTCAAAACGCCGCAGCCAAACTAGTATGCAATAAAAGCAGACTAAGTTCCGCATCAGCGTGCATGAAACACCTGCATTGGCTTCCAATACGACAAAGAGCAGTATTTAAACTGCTCTGTCATGCACATAAAGTATTACATCTAAGCGGACCCAGAATTCTTCAGGGGAGAATTGAGTTCTATGTCCCTACAAGGAGCCTTCGGTCACTCCATCAAGCACTAGCCAGAACTAAACGCATCAAGAAAGTGAGGACCGGTGGACGGTCTTTTTCATACTTAGCAGCTCAGAGATGGAATAAACTCCCCTTGGATCTACGTCTTACAACAGACTACTTGATATTCCGGAAAAAACTTAAAACTCATCTGTTCCCTAAAAATTAACAACCATTAATTCTTTTATACCAGCAGCCAAACACCGTTGCGACTAGCGCCTTGATATCCCTTGGGATGAATGATGCGCTCTACAAATAAACAAATAAATAAATAAATTAGTTCAGACTGTGTAAATGAGCATCTGAATTTGGGTGAAGATAAGAATATCCGCCTATAACAATCCTATATATAAAATTTATGAGGGTGCCTGTTACTGCCAGATCTTTGGTGTTTTGAATACAGTTCTGTCAGCCCAATATGTTACTGGTTGGGGCAATTTCTGCAATCTTGGGCACTCTAGTGCCTTCCCTTCCATCGCTATATGACTTTTGGTTAAAAGTCTGTGCTAGGCTTTGGCATTTATTTCCCATCTTTTTCTTCTTGGGCTGCAGCAATGTGCCCAGAAGGCAATGTTTTGGGTCGAGCAGAGTCATTCTATTTAGAGTATTCTCTAGTGTACCAATAACCCTGACCCAGTAAACGTCTATTGTTGGGCATCTCCACATCATGTGAAAGTAATCCACTTCAGGTGCATGACGTCTTGTGTATCTCCTGTTTGCTGAAGGGGTATAGTGGCCTAATCTCTTGGGTGTTAAATAGGAAAGAGAACTGTTGGAGCTTTAATCATGCTTTCCTAGAAACCCTAGTGGGATACACCAGTGTTCCTTCCCATTGCCTGTCCGTAACCTCTGCTCCCAGGTCTTGAGTCCATTTCATTTGTAATTTGCCCAGAACACTTACCCAGGTCCTCTTGTAAGACCCTGTACAGGTGTGTAATCGTTTTCTTGGGCGTGTCTGTGTCCTGCACCGCTTCAGGCGAGTAGCTTCTGTCTGGCTCAGGAGCCCCCAGTGTTTTTGCAATGCTCTGACTAGTGCACCATATTTTAGAAGTAGATACACAGGTACTGAGTACACGTCCATAACCTCCATGAAAGTCTTCAGTGCTCCCAGCTAGTACGTCACCCACTTCCACTTCGTCAAATTGTTCCTGTAAGGAAATACATCTTTTTGTATGGTCACTCCCAGGTTTTTCGACTGATGCTGCTGGCTTTTTTTGACTGTGTGTGGGGAGGCTTGCTAACCTGACCTCAGTGCCCGACCCCTAAACAGGTCTGTTACGTTGACTGTACTCAATTAACATAGGCTAGCTTACCTGTAAGTCCCTAGTGTATGGTACCCAGGGTACCCATGACCTGTAAATTAGTTGCCCCCAGGAATTGCAGCACTGATTGTGCCACCCTGGGTGTGACAAAGGTAAAACTAGTGTTCGAGGCATGTGTGCTGTAGATACACATGCTTTGCATACTCCTGCCATCTAGTGTTGGGTCCGGATGTTTGCAAGTTGTTTTTCTTCGAAGAAGTCTTTTCGAGTCACGAGGTAAGGTGACTCCTCCTTTCGGTGATAGTGCGCATGGGCATCGACTCCATTGTTACATTGTTTTTTTCCGCCATCGGGTTCGGACGTGTATTGCTGCGCTCAGATACGAAACAGTCAATCGAGATCCCTTTGGTTCGCAATTCACTCTACCCTCGTCTGCTTTGTTTTCGATCGCGTTACCATCTTCTGCGTGTCGAAGAACTTCGGAAAACTTTCATTATCCATATTAGACGATTGACTCAATTAAATTCAGCAATTTAACAATTGCAAATCCATCCTCAAATGCTTTTCTGTGTCAAGGTTTACAATTGAAAGTATATTTTACCTTCTTGTACCAAGTCCTGCTTGGTTCTAGAAATAGAATACAAGCCTATCTTTTTTTATACTTACCCAATTGGTCTGGATTCAGTCTCTGAGTGTATCAGTCTTGATTGAGTGAATACAATAAATGCTTAACACATCCTCTGGATAAGCCTAACTGCTCGCCCACACTACCACAAAGAGGTTATTTTTGCCTTTGTGGCTATAGGCAGTAGACTCATTTGTGCTCCCGTTTGTGTGCTTCTCCAGCCTAGTTCCAGGCTTCTCTCGCCTTTTCAAAGACGACTGCACCATCTCCTTCAATGATCTTTACTCATGCTGGGCAGAGAAATGGCCTCTCTCAGTGCTGCTGCTTTACCTCCAGGAAACTCTGATGGTGGTGCTAGACCACCAAAGTTTAGTCACGAAACATTATTACTTTCGCATCTGCAATCTGGAGGTGACCTGCTTTCCTAGCCACTTGCTTGATGATTGCGCGGTCCTTGTAAATAACTATGCGCAGTAGCAGTGGTCTGGGTGAGCTGGTACCCAGTTTGCATGCCTTCACTACAAAGAGCCGTGACACTGCATGAGGTGCCACTTCCCGCAGCCAATTTTCAATATAAGCCACTGCGTTAGAGCCCTCTTTCTTCCGAGAGACCCATGACTCGCACATTATTGCATCAAAATCTCCCTTCTAAGTCCTCTTTCTTCACCTCAAGGACAAACACTGTTGCAGTAAGTTCTCCCATCTCATTCTGAAGCTCTGAGTTGCCAGGTACCGGTGTGTCCAGACACTCCTCTGTCTGCTTTACTCTTGTTGCCAGTGCTTTATGGTCTGCGCATAAAGTCCATTGCCTATCACCACTGTATCAATTTTATGCTCAAATGCTTCCCTTGTTTGTGTTAGGGGCGCCATTATGGTGTCAAGCTTGTTCCAAGTCAATCGGTCTCCATGTGTTGTGTATACCAAACCCTAGTTTATGCTCTCACCTTTGTTTTCCGAGGGATATCCAGTTGGGGTTGGCTGATCCTCAGCACCTTAGGGTGCCCTGTGTTGCGGTTCCCGGTGCTGCAACCACAGTACCCTGTTTGAGTGCAGTCCCCTTCCCCAATGGGTCTGTTACGAAGTGGGTCTACCAAGAAAGAAGTTTGTTCTCCGTTTGCTCACTCTTTTAGTTGCAGACCCACAATGCAAGGCTATTTATTGTAGATCAAGACCCCACATTGGCCATGATTTTCCCTAGTCATGTTTCTGGGATCCTGTGGCACTCCAGGTGAGGAGCCAGACCTTAGTGTGCTCGCTCCTTTGGTTGTTGACCCCCTGTTTAAGGCTACTTAGTTTAGGCTAGAGCCCCACAATGGTTTAGCTTCCTCCTGTTTCTGGAGTCTGAGACTACACACACTGACATGACCCCCCTCCGCACCATTGCAACTCCCTTGATCCTGCTGGGGTGAAGCTCGCAGCAAACTCAGATGTTTAGTGTTAGAATGTGGGGTGGGTGCAAGGAACACTCATTGCTCTACAGGCTTCCCCCCACTCTCCCAGTCGTAGCGTTATCTCCTGGTGCACACCGAGCATCTGTTTAAGTGGGAGGCCCGCACGTCTTCTTTACTGCCCCCCTATCTCTGCTCTCCGGCTCACCTCTACACGCTCTTGTGTTGCCAGTATTTGGCATGATCCTCGTGCACAGGCCGCACCTCGGGGTCTGACTCGGACACCCGGAGGACATCCCTCCAGCTCTGACTCCTTCGATGACTGGAACAGTGGGTAAGTATCTTGCTCACACCTTTGCGCTCTGAGATGGCCCACATCAGCGGATTGCAGCATCAGCCGGGGTCATGTATTCTCCGGTCACTCCTCGCTGTCTTGACCACACTCCATCGAAATCAGTGGGGTCTCATCGATGTTTCAAACAGCGGCACAGGGCATCCTTCATTGTGTACACTGTGTGCACGCTGTTTCATGGTTGGATGGTGAAGAAGAGGCAACCCTCCCATGTCGGTAGCAAATATTTGTTTATGCTTCATAAACTTCCCCAGTAGCGGAGAGCGTCTCGCAAGGCAGGCAAGCAGCTTCCAACTGACTGGAGCAACTGTAAAGACAGTAGTTCGAGAACATGAGCAACTGCGCTTGAGAATAATACGGGCCAGGTGATTAACAACAAATAACACTGGCACCTCAAATAATAATAATAATGCAGGTGCAGGGTTATAACGCTCATATAAAACAAGGCAAAAGGTAAAAGCACTATAGATAGACTGACTTTGGGACAGGTTTAACAGATTTTCAGCCAGGGCTCTGCGAAGCTTAACAAAAGACAACTGCCATCTTTGCTAGACAAGCCACGCACCTCCCCAATTTGTTTTATATTCATGTATGGCTTATGCTCCTTAAATTCTGGTTATGATCCTGCCAGTCATTGCTGTTTAAAACCCCATCAACGTTTGGGGCAGTTGGACCTTTTTTAAAGTACATTCTTCTGTTATTTAGATATCCGACTCGAGAAGAGCAAACAACTAATGTAATATCTATTCTATTGCCTGCCTGTAAAATACATGTTTCTTTTGATTCTCACGCACTATGATATTGAGCACGGTCAAGTTGCATTAAATGTTATATATGCAAAAACTCTTAATGGCTTATTTCACCACTTATTTATCTAAGTTACTAGGTACTTATGCGTAATTACTACTGATCTACCTATAAGGTATTATCCCACAAGGAACCATTGTGTTATGTGTCGTTAGTACTGAGTAACTTGAAAAAACATGAAAGATCCAGATCTCTGGGAGCTAAGAAGAACGTGTTGAGTCAGTAGCAATAAGATATTCTTTGGGCCGGTGTTATGAACGCGGTTCATCATGCAAAGTACTCTGTGATGTATCCTCTGTTTCACCAGAAGCCAAGGAAAGAATGGTGAGCCTCGGGCACCGTATCAAATTTATGAAGCCCAGATGCTCAAACTGACAAATGTTTAATCCACTGCAAGTTTGCAATATAAAATTCCCCAGACCAAGCTAAAGCAAGTTCCGACAGTCTAGGAGGGAAAGGATGGTAGCACAGACGACCATCCCCAGTTGCCCTTTTGAAAAATGGGAGGATTTTCTTAGAGGTCCTCAGCAAGACAAGACACATGGTCTGATTATTATTTTTTCTATTTCAATGTCCTTTGAAAGGATTTGGGACAACCAAAAACCAAGATTCTTTATGGATTTAGCTGGGGAGGAAATATTACCCAAGCATGATGGCCAAACGAAGTCTTACCAATTCAAGAAGTTGTCTTCAGATATCCAAATCTGTCTCATCTCTTACAAGCTTAAGAGAAATCACTGCCATCTGGATTTGAAAATGTGCTGAGCAGTTAATTGAGTGTTTCAGAATTGGTATCCTCTGCTCGATATTCAGGAGAACCAAGGTGTCCTCATTGAACCCAAAGATGCAAATCAGTTCCTCCAGGGTTGTACATGTTAAAAAGATTGGTGAAAGAGAGACCGCTTGAGGTCCACTGTTTTGTTTCTTATAACTTTTGTTTTTATCATAAAAACCATTGAAGGCATAAATAAACAATACAGCAATCACAGGCTCCAAAGCATACAAAATATAATGATTTAACAATATCCCTTCCGTATCATGTATTGGCGTCAGCAGTGTATATACACCAGTCGCCCCATACTTTGAGATGTTTTTTGGGGCAGCCACTAAACCTGCAGAAAATGCTCTGCTCTAGCGGAATAGTCCATTCCTTGTGTCCATTCGGTTACAGAGGGAGCTGGCTCTGTCACTTTTAGTATGAAACCCATGGCCATTAGCAGTTGAGTGGTCCACCTGGTCTCCATTTAGATATCAGGCCTAATAATACCATTTTAAGTGAGCACCTGAGCTGGAATGTCGCAAATCCATCTCCAGTATCGTAATATCATGGAGCACTCCCATATTGTGGTATGATAAAATAATCCCAGCGCCACTTTACATCTAGGGTGTAGTGGAAGTCTAAGCTGTGCTTCATTTTGCTTAGCCACATGGGGCTATAGTAGACCTGTACTGGTACCAAATTTGAATTATCCTCATTTTCATAGAGAACGCCAGCTCTCTAGGAGCCATCTTTGCCTCTGCTTTGTCCAGCAGTGGACTGCAGGACCACAAGTGTGAACGCTCTTAATGTGGCTTCTATCAGGGCACGCGGGGCATAAACCTATGCAAAAGACCATCTCACATCCCACGTTGCACCTTCAATTACTACAAATCTACTGTGAGCATCATAGCGGTTTTGTAACTTGTATTGAAAGAGCTTATGGGGAGGAATTGCTGATGTTTTGGTATATCCAGCATGATCAATTCTAGTATATCCTTCTTGAGGAAAAAATGGGCACCTATTACCCAGCAAGTGCGTCTCCTGCAAGGCTGTAACAGGTGGCAAGTTCCTCCCGAGATACTGCAATACTGCTCCCCTCTTAATTTTATTGTTGAGACCATTGATATTCCAAGAAAGTATCTCAAAGCTGATTTGTGTAGCTTTAATGGGGGCTTATAATGTATTGTTGTGTCTTGGAGAACATTTATGTGGTGCTGTATAAAACATGAACTAAACTTAAAACTTGCTTGACTAACAAAAACCCTCGTGAATATCTCTGTTGCAGAATGTCTCTCACTGTCACTCTCCCCCTCAGTTTGTGCTTTGGTGAAGATTAGTCTGTTCGGTGTCCTCAATTTTCTTTGGTCAGAGTCTGATGCCTCATCTTCGTTGGCCCAGAAAGCGAGAGTCTCCTCTTTGCCCCCTCTGCTTCTTCAATTAAGAGCTTGTGCACAGGCTCTCCTTCCATCGATGCTGGACCACTGCTTTGGAGTACATTCTTCAGAGTAGTATTGAAGCAAGGAGATCATTTGGCTGTGGCCTGAAAAAATAACAATTCCAGCGTATCTTATGAGATACAATTCCGTTTCAGGCGGGTGATGAGAATTGCATGTTTTGCAGTGTGCATCTTTTCTGGATTCACATACTATGCATTATTCGGCCAGCTAGTGTTTGCAACTGGAATTTTCTTTATATGTATTTTTTGTTGGGGAGGTTGGGGGCAGCAGGGTGGTGGTTAGCTGAAATGAAAACTGCAAACCTAGATACATTTATGATCATAATCTTAAGCGATAGAGGTATACCATGCTGGTGCAGGCATTGTTTGCTAAAAAATGTTAAGCTTTTAATACACGCATCATCCAAAAAATTTTAAAGACGGCAGGCAAGGGTTTAATGTAGCGCTTTCATAGGCCTTTAATCTGGTATAAAAATGTTGTATGTTGCGAGTATGCCTGTTGTAGACCGTATGTTTAACCAAGCTGGCCCGGCAGCCATATTTTGGGTCCAGGATTGTGATTTGCCACCTTTGTTTTGTCGTTAAATGTATGAGAATCAACTGCAGATCAGGCATAGTTTAGTTACAGCGTGCCTGTACTGGGAGAGTTGTGTGGTTCTATTAATGTTTCTAGTTGCTTCTTCATAAGGTTTGTCACGGTTGATCACACATCTAGAGAGTATTTTCTAATATATAAGTAACTTGCTCTAGAGGGCAAACTGCTAATAAACATCTTAAATATTCTTTCGAAGGTAAAGAAAGAAAACTGGTAAACCCGTCCATAAGAAATTTGTAGCGTTGCCTACTGCTATAAGGTCTAGTTGCATTTTTTTCCTATTAGTTGCTAATGTGAGAGCTTGAGAGAAATTGTCATTAAGTTGATGGATATGGGCATGTACAAGATTAGTAATTTCTTCTAAAAGAAAATGCCTTATCCAAGTCAGTGACCGCAACATTTGATCACTTATGAACAAAATAATATATGGCATGTTTCCAGAAGTGAATGTTGGATCCCTAGTAATTGCCTGTGGGCTTTTCTTTTCTAGTCAGTTACTGAGTGATGGCACGAATGCGGTCAACGTTGCAAACCTTAGCACTATGCCAACAGCTGCACCACCTTCCAGCACTGGTGTAAGGAAAGCATGGCATGAACATGTCACTCAGGACCTGCGTAATCATTTGGTGCATAAACTGTAAGTATTTTCACATATTTGGCAGGTCACCATAATTATGCATTTGGAAACCATCTTCAGCTTGTCTCTCCATTGTAAATCTGCTCGAGGGCAGTTTAGAGATGCCACAGATATCTGTGAAATTTTGGAAAAACTTATTGGGCAGGGTTAAACCAGTTTTCTAACTTGTGGAGTATAAATCTGTTCAAGATTTTGCATGTTTTTTCTGCACTTCTATTTCTCAATCACAGGAAGAGCTAAATTCACATTAGTAAAGTGTAAATAACAGAAATGTTTATTTCTGCATTGTAACATCCTCACTGATGGTCATAAAATATTCCCGCCAGCGTGTAGCCCCTGGAATACTTCTCCTTATTAAAGCATATAACTTTTATTGGGAGTAGAACCTTTAAAAATTCCAACTGTCACCTCCATAGTGTAAAGCAGGTCAGCATTTGCTCCGAATTGCCTATTAAAACAGAAGAAAAAAACGATATTGCAGCACTGAGCTGAAACATGTAACACCTTAGTATAGGAGCCTTTGTATTACATTAGAGAAAAATGAAGGAAAAGAGTGCATTAGGTCAAAAAAGGTATTGGGTCAAAAAATATATTCTTCCTTTAAATAGTGAGTATGCACTGCACTGGCACGTTGCCTTACAGCTTCAGTTCTTTTTTTATTTCTTATCTCATGCTGACTAAATCTTTGAACACTTCAGGGGGATTTTCTCCCTACTTTAAGGTATGGTTCCTCAAAACCTTTTCCCTTCACTTGCTTTATATTTCTTCACCTACCCTTTTTCTCCCACATATTTGAGATGACTTCACTCACAATGCCTTCACTATTTATGATGTGGATTACATCACCACTTTTCAGGAAGCACTTATTAGAGGAACTAATAAGTTGAGCTTTCAGTTGGCGATTCCACAAACCGCTGTCTCCATAATTATGGAGGCACTCCATCCAATGGCAGCATAGAGACTGACATTACTTATGGTCTCTGGATTTTTGTGAGTTTGCAAAGAGAAATGTCTTTATTCATGAGCCAATAAGATGGCAACATCCAGGCTACTCAAAGTGCAAGCTTCCAGAACACAATCCTCCAGGTTTACTACAGGTACCAAAACCTGATTGAATCATTGTGACGGCTGTAACGTAAAAGCATACAACTGCACTAGAAACCTTAGTACCTCCAGAACGAGAGTACTAAATGATGAATGATGCGGGACACGTCGTCTGTGGATTTGCTGCAGTCCCCCTCGAGACTGCCAATGACTCAGCTAAGTTACGGAGAAAGGACAGATCACGGTGGGAAACACTATCTTCCTTTGCTGCCAGTTTACCAAGGAAACGCAGACAAGACTTCAGAGAGGACATTCAGGAGGACAGCTTGTATAAGCCTAGGTGATCACTGTGGCTATTGATTCACAAAATTTACCTGCCACTCAGTTCTGCCATGATGTCTTCTTACGATGCGCATCCTTGTCGAGGTTTAAAGCCTTGTCATTTGCTGCACAACCAAAGACATTTAAACTTCCCTTCAACGGTTCAGTTCTGTATGGCACCCACATGGATAGTGAAAACGAGTGGATGAAGAAGGCAGTGGAGACACTTAAAGCGTCTGGTCTTGAAGAAATTCTATAAAGCTCAATATTAGTGTCAAGACTACACATATCAAGACAGGCAGAGGGTTCAATCCTGTAAGTGGTGCGGTTAGCAGAGCTCTGGGAAGCAACATCAGCAAGCCTCATACCAAAGACACCCAGCTAGAGGAAGAATACAACAACCTCTTCAGGAAAATCCAGGACTCTGTCCAAACAATAAGACCTCCACTCCTCCACTGGGAGGGAGTGTCTCACAATAGCTGGCAGAGTAATACCTACAGACAAGTTGATGTTGCAGATCATCAAGGCATATAGCTATTCAATTAAAATCCCTTCCTCCCACAATTCCACCAAACTATGCTCCAAAGCACTAATTGCATTCATTAAAATAGGAGGATATTACAAAAACAAGCTCTAGAACTTGCCCCTCCACCACACTGAGGAAAGAGATCTACTCAAGTTATTTTTTGGGAACAAAGAAAGCATATCATACAATATTGGTTGTGTCAGGCCAACAAGAACATGAAAAGAAAAATTCAAAATGTTGGATTTGCATGAAATTTACCTACAGTTTATGAAGGAAATTGGATGTCCTTAGTGGATTTGTCTGTTTTCATATCGTAGAGGCAGAAAAATAGAAGATGCTCCTGAGACTCACTATGAGAAAAGCTCACTACAAATTCAAAGTGCTCTCTTTCGGTCTCAAGTCTTTACCAAGGACATTTTCCAAAATATCGCTGTCATTGCATCCTACCATCACAGGCAAGGAATCTACGTTTATCCAACCTTCGATGACAAGTTAATATCACATTCACCAAAGCAAGTTTGTCAGGATTTCAACTCCATGATCTGATTAATGCATCGCATGGGTATCCATGTCAACTTTGAAAAATCAACGTTGATGCCTGTGCATACACTAGATTATCTAGGAGCGACTATAAAAACATTGAAAAGAGCAATGTCTCCTTTGGAGAGCAGAGTATCTACCATCTTTAAGAAATGTCATAAACTCCTGCCGCGAATCCAACAAGACCCAACTCACACAGAATCTATCCGATCTAGAAGGTGCCTGATGCAGGACCTTTCTCCCGGTTCCTTCTCCCGCAGCACAGAAGCCTCCTGGGGATCCCCCCAGCTTGTATGCCCATAGAGGGACCTGTTCTCCTCTGGTTTACACATAACCAAGTTCTCTTGTTGACAATGGAACTAACTAGTTTTTACCCTTGAAGCTGAGCTCCATTATCCCAGCTGCCTCGTGGATCACTTGACCACACACCCTGATAGATCGCGCTCACTGTTACCAATGCGCTTGCATCCTATCTAATTCCAGAACTGTTTATTACATCCATGTAGTTTACCTACCACTGCCTCGGGCCAACTTTAAGTCCTGAATATCCTATGACTATAGTGGATCGAAATGCCAATGAACATTGCGCAGACCCGTTAACACACATTACACATGTATCTCCCTTGCCTGAGCCCGTTTTCTCACCTCACTGTCACCCATGTATATGAATTTTGTTCTTTTTTTAATTTTTTTACTATAGTAACATTTTTTTGGCAAATATATATTTTGTGCTAATAGCATTACTCTTACTATGGGGACCACTTTTGTTTTTTTTATAAGAAATCATTAATTAGCCCAGGTCCCCAAGAATCCAGGGTCTCCCTTGTGCTAAAGAACTCAGAGTCTTCTGACAATGCATCAGTTTTTTTATCCATGCTGGAAACAGTTGCCTTCTGTATTTATGTAGTACCCATTACATGCCTCTTTTTGAGACCTCTCCAACAGTGTATCGAAAATCAGTAGGGTTAATACAAAGAAAGGTGGAAAGACAATCTGATACTTGGAGTGCAAGCAAAAGAATCTCTCAAATGGTGGTCCAAAATAAAGAATCTCCTGAAAGGAATTCCTTTTGCTCCACAGCCTGCCATTTTAGACCATAGTTGACAGATGCATCTCTGACAAACTGATGAGACCATCTGCGGAACCAGTCAGTACAAGGGTTGTGATTAGAGAAGCAGCAACTTTATCATATAAATGTTCTGGAGCAGAAGGTGGTACATCTGGCATTGAAACAGAAAATGTGGCCTAAAGGCTAGGGCGGTCGACCTCGGAGCTGGGCAACCAGGTTTGAGTCTCGGCAGGGACACTCCACATTCTGTGATTCTGGGTAAATCATCTAATCTCCCCGTGCCTAACAAAAATGAATGTGTCTGTCTGTAACGTAACTGGTGCTCATGTAAAGCGCTCTGATACCTCCGGGTCTAGTTCGCGCTATGTAAAACTCCACAAAAAAAAAGCGTTTCTACCATCTATTACAATGGACATGTTGCTGATTCAAACAGACAGCATGACCACAGTGAATTTTTTTAATGGACAAGGTGGCACCAGATCAAGGTTTTTAACTTTGGATTCTCAGCCAATTTGGCACTGTCTCCTTGTGAGAAATTGATGGATCAAACCAGTTAGTCGCCCAGGTTTTCAAAATTGTCAAGCAGACCCGTTGAGCAGATGTTGGCAGCCACGAACGAGAGCTAGTCTTGTAGAATATTTTTCAAGACGGGTTTTTCTGCAAGTAGCCCTCTGCGCTACCAAACAAAATGCAAAACGCCCTAGCACACTGGAGAGTAGGGGAGCCAGAATCGATGGGCTATTCTCTTGTGATGAATTGGTCCAGCAAATTTCTCTATGAATTTCCATCACTACCTCGGAGTCCATCAAGACCAATAAAATTCGATCAGACCAGAGCCATGATGATTATGATCGGCCCTGGTATGCAGATGCACTGGTGGTTCCCAGAGGTTCTTCATCTGTTCTTTAACTGTTGATAAAGTCACCTAAGACTCTTTATTACAGACTGAATCTGTCAAAGGCAGGGGAAGTTGCAGCATCCCAACATACATTGATTTTGGCTGCATGGCTAATGAGGTCATGCAACATGTAAACCTAAATTTGCCTCAAGATTGCATGAACATGAAGTCGAGTGTCTTTCCACGAGAGCTTCATCCAACTTTAAGTGGAAAAGATTTGTATTCTGATTTGTTGTCGGGATCACTCCTTGTCTTCATTTGTCAAAACCTATTTTGCAATACTCTTCCATAAAAGTTTTTCTTGCTGCAAGTTCTGCCAAAAAGGTCATCCTTCACAGTCCTAGTGATAAAGGGCTTTGTAGAAGGTTTATAAAAGCATGTTTCCTCTAAGATTGCAGCTTTCTCATCTATGAGAATTTAATTGTGTTCTCCAAAACATTTGTTCCCAATTGAGACTTTAAGACATCATTGCTGCACCTGATCTAGTTAGTGGGTTTTTGATAGCGATTACATCTAATGGAGTGGTCAGTGAGCTTAATGTATTATCTGCAATAGAGCCTTACAGTTTCCACCACAATAAGCTACTGTTGAGAACTCATGCAAAGTTTTTGCTGGGTGTATTTTTGGAATTTCATATTATCTAACCATTTTCTCTGCTTCTGGTATTTAGTAATCCTTCTTCCTCTACGGAGAGAGATTTAAACTCATTGGATGTTAGGAGATTGAGTTTTAACTTAGATTGCACAAAGGATATACGGATGACTAATCACCATTTTGTCAATTAGGGACCTCTCAGTATCCACTAAACAAACCATACCTAGATATATAGTTTCCTGCATAATCTACAGTTACCAACAGTATAACAAACCACCTTCCTGGTAGAATGAAGATGAAGAAAGGCTGCTACTGCTCTTGTTTGAGAAATGTTCCTCTTCTGGATATTTGTAAAGCAACCTCATGGAAGTATGCTCTCGCATTCACTAAATATTTATGATTAGGTGAGTATGACAGGGCTGGCACTGTAGTCGAGTAAGCAGCATTGGCAAATCTATTTGTTTGACATTGTATTGCTTTTGGAATTTGTGTTTCTTTATATTTTGCAGGTGATTATTGACATCCTCTTTGAATGATAAGCTTGCTATTCCATCCGATGTTTGTTGATCAGTGAAGATCCTACAGTGTAGAAGGAACTGCTACTTACTTGTAATCCTAGTTCTGCATTGTAGGAATGATCACCACACTTATAAACAACCTCCCTGATGTTAGGCAAACTGCCAGTACAGTGCATGCTGGAAGGTGGAAGCTGCTGGCTCCTTAAAAGAGCCGTCGACCATTTTTACCTAGTTCTCTTTTAGCCTAAAAGGCACTCTTTGCTTAATTTCCCTTACTGTCAGTCAGTCAGTCAAAAATCTTTATTCGGCTAAATATCAGCCATAAAAGAAAACATCATTAAAAAACATTTACATTAGATAAATAAAATATAAACAACAAATAATAATTCTATGTTGATCACAATTTCATTCTCAGGATATCAATATTCTAAATAGTAATTCTCACAAATAACATCTTAAAAATTTAAAACCGGGGTATAAGTAAATTCATAAAATCATTTACCAACAATGTCCCGTAACCGAACAGCCGAAGAAATATATCTGTAGATCATTAGACAAGTAAATAAATCATTTAAAAGCTGGAGGTGATGTAATGCTGCCCGACACTTACTAATATTTAAAAATGTTAAAAGAGGAATAATAAAAGCACGCCTTGGTGTAATGTAAAGTTTACAAAAAAACATGAAATGTAAAGCACTGTGAACAGTCTGAGTCACAAGGGCAATGATCCAGTTTGGCATCACAATAAACTTTACGTGGATAAGAAACCAAAAAATGTAAAATGCCAAACCTGAATCTTATAAGATAAAACAATTTGGTGTGACTAAAATGGAAAGAAAGATAAGGCTCAATACATGGAGTGCAGACTAACAATGAATGTTCTACAACACTCTTTTTGGCCATCTCTATTCTTCCTCTGGTTGAATATAGATGCGTTAAAAGATCTCTTTTTAACTTAGCTTTTGGTATCTTAGCGATACTAGCCGGATTATAGAAACAATCCCCCAACCCCATGTTCTCTAACTGATTCTTTATATAGCTAAACCAGGGTATTTTTGTCATGCACTCCAGTTTAAGGCAATCTAGAATAATAGCACGATTTAGGGCTGGTTCTTCCTTCGCCCAAATAGTGTGCCACAGTAGTATCGGGGCTAGCTGGATACGAAAAGACAAAGGAACCAAGCCAAGTTCGCTGTGACAGATGGTGGCAGCAATACTTTTAGGAACTGTCAACAAGCGTTTCATAAACATATTCTCGGCTCTTTGTAGGTCCCCTACATTACAAGAACCCCAGACTCCAGCACCATACAGAGTGACAGCACATGAGCGGGCTTTATAAATATTAATGATTGCATTGATTGGTTTGGAGCCTAACTTTTTAGTAAATCTAAAAATCGCCTCCAGGTTTTGGTTAAAACTACCAGTCCTTGATTCTACTAAATGACGTCACGTGCTTTTCTGATCGAAAAGAATTCCCAAATAGGAGAAGGTGGGAACATAAGACAATTTTTCATTATTTATAAAACAAGATTTTAAAATGGTGGTGGTTTTACCCACCACCATAGTATGAGATTTTCCTACATTGGTCTTCAAGCCAAGGTCATTCATAAAATCATTAAACCTGGTTAGAAGCCTCTGCAACCCCACCCCAGTTCTAGACATTAGAACGCAATCATCTGCATAAAGTAATGCGGGTAGCAACCTTCGGCCTATCGTGGGGACATCCACACTCCCCAGTTTAATATAATTTTCTAGATCATTTATATACAAACAGAATAAAAAAGGTGCGAGAACGCAACCTTGGCGAACCCCTCGATTAATTTTTATTGAGGCCGTAAGTTCGCCACCTACTCCATATCGGACTCTCCCCGTCACGTCTTTATGCATGGCTGCTAGAAAATGAACAATCGATGGTTCAATGCCCATATTCATCATCTTTTCCCACAGCCTTCCTCTCTGCACCCAGTCATGAGCAGACGTCAGGTCCATAAAACCAAGGTAAAGGGATCCTGACTTGGCTAGTGTATATTTGCCTATGACCAGGTGCAGATTGAGGCATTGTTCTACCGTGCCCAGGCCTCTCCTAAAACCATATTGGATATCTGAGAACTTTCCACTGTCAGATACCCAGGTCTCCAACCGCTCAAATATTACCCTGCCCATCAATTTACAAGTACAATCGATTGAGATGGGCCGATAACATTTAGGATCAGACCTGTCCCCAATTTTAAAAATAGGGACTATTGTCACGGTTCTCCATGAGTCAGGAGGACCCTGGGCCACATAACAGCTTAGAATGTTTGTTAGCAGTGGTAGCCATAGTGGTTGATTAGCTAGAAACAGGTCCGCTGGGATACCATCGGGGCCTGAGGCCTTGTTCTTTTTAGTATGATTTAAAGCCCTTTCTACCTCATCTAGTGTCTGGTGTGCCAAAGCTGATGCCCCATAATTAAAATTACAATTGGAGTGTGGCTCACTATCAGTGTAATATAAGCCAGAAAAATGTTCTACCCAAGTTTCAGGCATAATTGTAACATCAATGTTAATATTATTGGGCCTATTAAAGTAATCCTGATTAACAGTTTGCCAGAATAGTCTAGAATCTCTACTCTGGCAAGCTAAGTGGAGTTGTTCCCAAGCTTCTTGTCTTGTGTAATTTACGTCTCCCTGACACCTGTTTATATTCAAAGCGTGACTGTTTTACCTCCAGTTTATCTCGAGGTTTTTTCCTCAGTGTCTTAATTAATTTATTATGTGAGTGTACAGTCGCTATTAAACCACTTTTTTTCACTCCGCGGTCTTATTTTGTGGTTACCAGTTAGGGCGGCATTAATAGTTTCAGTTATTGCCGAGAAAGATGTTCGCATGGATGATGGATTTATGCTGTCTTTCAGGCAATCTAGGACTTGCCTCCTATTCGATGTTACGATCTGCTGTAAGACCAGATCAGGATCTATGGTAGACCATTTTCGCAATAGCCCCTTATTTTTGACATAAGTGATTGGACATGATTTGGTAGGTATAGTGTGGTCATCAGCTTGAATCTCCAATTCCAGTGATAATGGATAGTGATCACTTAGACAAACCTTATGTATAGTAAAAATCACAGATTGAGGTTTAAAATAATCAGATAAAGCAATAAAATCGATTAAGGTCCCTTGGCCTCTCCCAACAAATGAAATTAATTCCATACCCTCCGATTGGGTAAGATCAAGTGCAAGGAAAAGAGAAAATTTCGACAATGAATTAAAATTTTTCACACAGGTGTTATGTTGAAAATGACAACCGCCATCTCTACCCCCATCTACTAAATGGCATGCAGACAATTTTGATAGGGGGCATAATTTGCAATTAAAGTCGCCCCCCATAATACTGTAAAATCCCTATTTACCTCCTGTATGTGTCTGCACAATGAATCTTCTAATTCTTGGGCAATGTTGTTATTAACATTAAAATTATTGTGGTAGAAGTTAACAAGGATCAAGGTCATAGTTTTACTAAAAAGAATATTGATAATCTGAAAGTGTGATGAATGGAGCTCGGACTTTCTTACTTTACCAGATAGTGTCGTCGATACCAAAGTTAATAATCCTCCTTTGGCATGACCACCTAGAGCTGCATTAGCTGGTGTATGAATAGAAACATAGCCATTAATGTGTGCAGGCTCTCTCAGCCAAGTTTCTTGTAGGCACACTATGCTATACTTTTGGATAAAAGCAACCCATTGTTCAGATTTTAACTTATTGGACAGGCCGGCAGTATTCCAGAAAAGGCTACCATAAACAGTTGTACAGCTGTGACTACCAGTAGCTACCTCCATACAGTGGGCAGCTGACTCACAAACATCTTGAGGTGTCATAACCATATCAGATGATTCCACAGATTGGGCCACCTCTCCCAGTAGAGTAACATTAGGTGCAAGTAGCACTGGCTCTGTTGGGCCAGGAGAATTAAAACTAAGTGCATGGGGCACAGCAGGAGATGTTAAATTTTCCCAGTCTCACATTTGGCCTTTAGACAATCTATATTTTAGGTCAAGCTTAATTTGTCTAGGGCGGCCAGTAGCCAAAGGGTGTAGTCAATCCACATAGTCTAAAGGGGAAAAACGATTAAACGTTGGAATTGCAAAGTCATACATTGTGTTAGCGATAGAATTTGCAGGTCCATGACCTATTTGTGCATGTGGCTTATAAAAGTACCCTAATGGTACTGCCTCAATAAGGCCACTAACATTATTGCACCAGGAGAGTCTATCCATAAGGCATTGAACTAGTGACTTATTTTTAAAATTCACTACAATACAATCGCCTGACTCCGTTTTGACTTGTGTGCCCACCCATAAAACCTGTTCAACATTATTTACAATGTAAAATAAATCATCACTTTTTGGCCAGTCCGCTGCTTTTGCCAACGAATGTACAGTTTTATTCTTTAACTGGTTCCAATCTTCCTCCTTCTTACTTAACAGGGATGGCACATTCTTAAGTACTATTACATATGGGGTAGCTTCGTGCGGGAGATGAAGTGTTCTTTCAGTATTTGTCCTCGTCTCAACTTGGCAGTTATTGCGATAACTGTCAACAAATTTAGACACTCCCTTCTCCTTTTGCCCAGAAGTAGTAGTTGGCTGACCACTAACCAACGCGTGGGCTTTATTTTTCTGCAGCTGAGCCGGACGTGTTAAAGTATCAGTGGTGATGACAGGGCAATCTTCTGAAGACGGGGCCAAAGAGGACTGTGCTACATGCAGTACATCAGCATTAGGATTTAAGTCAGAATTTCCAGAAATTCCAGGAGTTAGTTTGGATAGACTTGAGCCAATCAAAATTTTTAATGAGACATCTATGCTATTCAAAATCCCCAAGAATGGTTCAAGTAGTGACTTCATAACCACTTCGAGAGAGCTAATACGTTGTGTGTGCAGCAATGAATCCCTTATAGGCTCTGTATCTTTCAATCCTGCAGCAGTTTCTGTGTCTGAGGCCCTTGCGATCTTCCTTTCGGGGGGTGCCAGTATCTTCTTACGAGTTACCGGGGGCAATACATCTTTCTTGGGCTTACCACATGCCTTTGTCTTTTTCGACGGTGGCGGACATAAAGTGTCTAGAAACCCGCCTTGCTGATTATCAATGGTGTTAATTATATTTCTGGGGACTTCCGGTCCATTCAGTGCAGTGGTACCTATAACTGGGTGTTCACCATCTACTGGGCGCCCCGGCTCAGACTCGAGCTCTGACTCTGGCAGTATACTATTATGTAATGCTCGTTTTGTGGCCCCCAGTCTCTCCTCCACGGACTCGATCTCACTAGTAATAGCCCCCATTGCAGTCGTCAAAAAGCTAGTAATGGTAGTGGTTAGCGGGCGATCCTTGCCAGTAGGCATGGTAGTTTTACGTTTCCCCATCTCCTTACCTGGAGTCAAGTGTTAGTACCAGACCAAACCAAGCGGCCACTCCGAAGACCAAGAAAGGGACCTGGCCCAGCCCAACCACGTCCAGTCGCGGACGGGCGCAGACTGGCCCGGGTGCGTCCCGGGCACGCCCGCGCGCGTCCCGCGCTGCGGGAGCCCAGGCCCCCTTTTGAGCGCCTCCTGGCGCGAAAGTGAAACGTTGGCGCCTCCCCGGCGCGTGGGATTATGGGGATTGAAGTCCCCTGGCGAGATCTGCAGGCTGGCAGTGCGGGCGGCAGAAGACAAAAACACGAATGATAAGCTTGCTATTCCATCCGATGTTTGTTGATCAGTGAAGATCCTACAGTGTAGAAGGAACTGCTACTTACTTGTAATCCTAGTTCTGCATCGTAGGAATGATCACCACACTTATAAACAACCTCCCTGATGTTAGGCAAACTGCCAGTACAGTGCATGCTGGAAGATGGAAACTGCTGGCTCCTTAAAAGAGCCGTCTACCATTTTTACCTAGTTCTCTTTTAGCCTAAAAGGCACTCTTTCCTTAATTTCCCTTACTGTAATACAAAGGTTTTTAGCTCTTTGTGCTAAAGGGGTTATATTTTCCAGCCAGCGTGGTGCTGCAAAGTAGTTTTGTTCTGGTTAAATTGCCTTTTCCAGAAATTCAGCAACTGCTGGTCTGCTTTAACCTATGGAGATGAGGGGTAATAATCCTTGGAACTGCGTCACTTTACATGCGTATTTGTTTGCTTTATAATAACTAATCCATAGGTGACACACATCCCTAAAAGCCCACAAAATACATTCATACTAAATACAAGTATAGGTTAGTCGATTTTCAAGTTCTTAAGTTTACTTAGAAGAGAAGTGATTCAATCAAAAGGTTTTTTTCATAGTTTTTAATTCAAAACTCAAATATCCATTAAATTGTAATTTTGAATTAAAAACCATGAAAAGAATCATATTACTTTACATTGAATCACTAACCTATACTTTACATTTAGTTCCAATTAAAGGTACTTGTTAAATAGAGAAATTGTTTCTAGGTCCTCCGGTGCTGTACAGAATATTCTAAGTTTATGATTTCAAGGATGATTTCCATGATTCAGAACTAGGATTACAAGTAACATTCCCTTCCCATTTAATTTACTGCACAATGTCCCTTCATATACACTTGAATAACTGATCAATGGAATCCACTTTGTTGATGGGGGTGATGCCATCACTGTTTACAAGTATATAGGGTGCCTACTTCTTAGTAGTAAAGAAAGACAATACTAATGAAAAGTACTCTTGTTGGAGGTTAGGGAATCTCCTGGTATATTTACATCAAACTTGATTATGCGGCTGCGTTTCCAAGAAACCATTCTATATTCATATTTTTTTCTATTTAACAAAAGTTTCATGTTGATATTTTTTCTCTGAAGAAAAATGCTTGTGAATAAAGTACAAGGTACTATTTTAAAACTGTATGACCATCTATAGTATTTAATTTCATGTTTTTTTCGTGATGGTTAATTTTAGTTACATTGTATATTAGAAATTATATTTTTGTCTGTTAAAAAGAAAGTAGGCAGGCTTCTAGGAAACTAGTCCCCTCAAGGCAACATGTAGACCAATATTAAAGTTTTTGTTTGAAGTATGTTTGATCAGAAGGATTTTGCTTGTTTCAAATGTATTGAAGCTGGTTTTTCATTTCTGCTACTTCATTCCCCTCCTTAACCCAACTTTTAGTATCTCAGCTCCATATGTTACAGATAATTGATCTGATGATGATTGATTTGGCTTGATGAAGTGGCCCTCTTAATACCTACTGACAACCTCTACAGTCCTTTAACATTGGCTCTCAGAAACACTGGTCTGGCTTTGATTTCTGAGCTATGGGCTTGCGAGGTAGACATTAATTTAAAAACAGCAGGGTATATGTGTTGCCAGTCTCATCTGTCCTTGTCCGGTCAAGTTGATGAAATCGGTTTGTTCTAGACCTGGTCCTCATAGTTTGCCACTTTGTGTTGCATCCCAAGGATTTGGTTGTGCTGAGGGTTAGGGTCTCATCTTAACATTTCTTTAGTTAAAGACCACAGGTCTGTCTAGATGTACATCATGGGTGGGCTTGGCGTCTTGTTCTTTGTCTCAAGCATTCATAATCAACTGAGAAGTAGGCTACTGATGGCATCATTGCATAAGTTCACGAAGCACTACGGCTTGACAGTCTGGTACATCAGGACGGGCAGTTTGCTCATTCGGCCCTGCAGGCCTTTAGTCTGAGCCATTCCACAGACCCACCATCTTGGGAGGTACTGTTTTGGTATCTATTCACAAGGTGAGGAATCTGTGGTTAGAAGTATCCAGCAGAAGGAACACCTTACTTACCTTCGGTAACTCTTTTGGTGCCCGCTCGATATAACTGCAGATCCTCTCTCTGAGGATCTCCATTGATAATCGTAAGCACTGAATGCCCACGAGCGGTGACCCTGGAGCAATTCTTTCGACGTCACATCTTCGCCTAACTTTAGGAAGGCCAGAAAGTATAAGTGACAAAAATGTAGACATTTGTAGCCTTAAGACAGGCTATAGTGGCAATTCCACTACATTTACTTTAAAATAAAGTAAGAAAAGAATACGCTTTAAAAAAAAACAAAAAACACTACTATAAAGGGGTAAGAGTGGTGTTTTAAAACGTCCTTCACAATTTCATTTTACATTATTTTAAAGTGAATGATAGGGAAAGATAGGCAATATAGCCTGCAGCATTGAAACCGTGTTAATATAACACTGTGTAGGAAGCTGGCTCTGTATATACTATACCAAAGTGAGGTATAGTGTGCACAGAGTCCAGTGGAACCCCAAAGGTAGGCAGAGGTAAAGTTAGATAGAACCTTACTCTCTATTTGTGGTAGTGTGGTCGAGCAGTAAGGCAGTATCAGAGGACAGTGTTAAGCATTTGTTGTACACACTTAGCCAGCAAATTAATTCACACACTCAAAGACTGAACTTCAGATCAATTGTTTTTGTATAAAAATATTCTTTTAGTTATTTTATTTCTAGAACCAAGCAAGCCTGGCACAGGTAAGCAATAAATACGTTACAGTAGTAAATGCTGATTGTAAGACAGTTCAATTGCAATTGTAAATGTACTATGGTTTGACTTACAATATTGTTTCAGAGAAATGCAATCACTTGTAAATACAGTACATAGACTTCAATGGGATTTTCAGTAAAATAGCAGGTAAGTTACTTTTGGATTACTTTTCTTACTCAGTGCTGTACGCCTGGATGCAGCACTGGGACATTTCCTGTAAACAGGTGAGTAAAAGCGTTTTTGTCTAATCGTACAATTTTAAAGAATTTCTTTAGGTTTCAAAACTCCACACTTTGACACTTTTTCCTGAAAAAGTTTCTATGTTATCCTATGGTGGAAAATATGGTTATCGGTTTTTAGGTAAGTATTCGGTCTTTGGAGTTGAGGTTCTGGGGTTAGACTCAGGGGGTCCCCCAGGGTCAGTGATGCACTCTTGTTACACCCCCAGCGGCACTAGAGCGGCCGGGTGCAGAGTGTTGAGGCCCATTGTTATCCGTCAAATCATCTTTATTCGATCAAAGTTTATCATGATCATAAAAGAATAAAATAAAATACATAAAAATCCCAAGTTCATAGTATTCCATTAAAAATCATTCAATTGATACTCACAGTTAAATTGCAATAACGTTAAAATTACTAAAACAGTTAAAACAATGATTTACAATTAAAATCGCAGGTCAGGATCTTATTGCCCCACCCCCTTTCCTTCTCTTCAAACATGCCAATAGGTAAGAGGCCATTGAAAAACAAACATGCGAATCTGGTAATGATTTTTAAAAGTATAGGGCCACTCGACACTGCGTAAACCTTGCTTTCTTTAAAATCGGCAGTAAATATGCTTTCCTTTCCTTCTTGTATAATGAACAGAACAGGATTAAATGCAACTCTGATTGAGTTGATGCGTTGTCACATGGGCAAACGCTCAAGTCCTTGGTCCTAAAAGTGTTCTCCGGATAACCTAGCATACACGTTATCAAATTCGTTCTAAACCTTAATAAAATATACCTGTGTTGTGGAATATTAGCTATTGCTAGATACGAGAATCCTACATTTAATAACTGAGGGTTCCTTGATATAACCGCATGGCTTGTTTTCCCTTCTCATCTTCCTCCCTCTTATATTCCGCCAACCGGGAGAACCTGTTAGTTATATACTGTTTAGAGCACCTCTTGCACGTTTGCGGAGTCTTAAAAAGTTCCAGGAGCCCAATTTCTCTAAAGGTCTGCTCCACGTAGGTCAGCCACTTGGAACTCTTCCATTGATCCATATCGAGGCAATTCTTCAGTATTAACTGTGTGAGAGGAATAGATTCCCTCCTCCATACTGAGTGCCACAAAAGCAACGGGGCCAATTTAATCTGCTCAGTAATGTAAGGGGTCTCTAACTCCTTGTGTAATATAGAGTTTGTAAAAGAAGGGGGGAGACCAACTACAGATTTAAAATATTTATTCTCAACTGTCTGCAGTATCGAGGTGTTTGCCATACCCCACACCCCTGCTCCATAAGTTACAGCAGCTTTTACCCGAGCTTGGTAAATATTCTTAATAGTGGGCAGAGGCTTCGGCCCCAATTTTTTAGAAAATAATTTCAGGGCGCTAATACCCCTCTCCATAACCCTCCTTCCTTCCTTCCACTAATTTGTTCCATGTAAGGTCTTTATCAAAAAGCAACCCTAAATAAGGGAAGGATTCTACTACCTCGATTTTGTGACCTTCCGCACAAAAACTAGGGGTTTTATCTCTTAGCAGCCCCAGCCACAATTACAAATGATTTAGTGTGATTTACTTTCATCCGTAGCATGCCCATGAAGGAGACATACGTCGCAATCAATTTCTGCAGGCCCAGCCCCGTCCTTGCAATCAATACAGCGTCATCTGCATACGCCAATATTGGGGTCCTTAAGTTACCAAATCTCGGGATGTCCTCAGTGGCCACTAGAAGTTCTTCTTCTACACCATTAGTGTACAAAGAAAACAGAAACGGGGCTAAAACGCATCCCTGGCGTACTCCCTTTCCAATTTTAAATTGGCGCGTGCAATCACCAGATTTTGTGTAGCGTACTGTAGCGGATGCATTAGAGTATGACTGACGGATGAAATTTAAAATAGCCGGGTCTACTCCCATCCTCTGCCTTATGCCCCACAGCTTCTCATGGACCACGCAGTCAAAGGCTGCGCTCAGGTCCATGAACCCCAAATATAATTTGCCTTTCATTATCATTGTATATTTCTCTATTATCAAGGCCAAATTTAGGGCTTGGTCTACAGTGCCCCTCCCCTTCTGAAAACCATATTGGGCTTGGATGAGAATGTTATTATTCCTAGCCCAATCTTCCAGCCTTGACAGTAGAAGTCGACCCATTAACTTTGAGGTTGTATCTAACAGGGAAATTGGTCTGTAGTTATTCGGATTTGACCTATCTCCCTTTTTGTGTATCGGGACGATCACTCCCGAAGACCATGATAACGGGGGACCGACCCGAGCAATACTATTCATAACATTTGTCAACAGTGGTACCCATAAATCTAGACTTTCTCGAAAAATATCGATTGGAACACCATCTGGGCCGGGCGCTTTCCCCAAACTACACGCCTCTAGCCCCTTCCTGAGCTCACAGCAAGAGAAACTTATGGGTTCGCTTACCATGTCCAATAGTGGCCCTGCGTGAATCCTTTCGGTATCTGTGCCACGGAAAATCTCCCCAAAATGGAGAACCCAGGCATCCTCTCCCACGTTTACATCCAGAGAGGGGTCGGTTGGTGATTTAAAGTATGGGGCATTAATCAGACCCCAAAACTCACTGCTATTCCCTGGTTGGGCTTCTTTTCTAGATCTGCCCATAATTCCTCCTTGATCTCCCTCTCTCTCTTTTTCCTTACCTCCTTGTACTCAGCCCGCAAGGTTTTTATAAGGGCCGGGTCTCGCGGTTTCACCTTAAGTTCTCTGTGCAAAGCTGTCTTAGCCTTTGTACAAGCGCTATCAAACCATCCCTCCTTGCCTTCTTGGGGGCTAGTTTTTCCCCTGGTCGTTAAAGCCGTTTTGATATTTCCCAGAATTCCACTAAAGGCCTCAACTACAGCTAAAGGAGGGCCTTCTGAATTCAGACATACATCGATTTCAACCTGTGAGCGGGAGACTACCTCCTGGATAGTCTTACATTGTTATCCAATGGGGGATAGGGGGCCTCCGGTTGGTGGCTGCTGGCAAGCAGGCCACTGGGTTGTGGGAGCCAAGCTCCTGGACTTCAGCTCAGGGCAAATGGGGAAACAGATTAGCACCAAAGGTGCACCCTCAGCAGCACTAGGGCGGCCGAGTGCAGAGTGCTGTTTCGAGGTCGGATGCCCTGTTGTTTCCAATGGAGAACCTCCGGTTTGCAAAAGCACTGCAGGCAGGGAGACGAACGACTTCTGGGTGCGACCACCACTTCGAGAGGTAAGTTGGGAAGTTAGGGGTTGGTAAGGCACCGTTGGTTTGGGCACACAAGGCCATGGGGCGTCGGGTGCAGGGGTGCCTTTTGGGGTCGGATCTTCTTACCAGCTCCTGGTCGCGGTTAGGGGGGCCTTCTGGACTTAGGCTGCAGGCGTCGGTTGGAGGCTTGAGGCAGGTCCGGGGTCGCCGGATCTCGGTTCAGGATCGCCGGGGTGACCTCCTCGTGGTGTTTGCCCACTCGAGCTCGGGCCGTGAACGGCGGGTGCAGAGTGGGTCAGATTTGCGGTCTCCGGCTGCTGCCAGAGGTTGCTGTTGAACAAATCCGGTGTTCACGGGAGAAGCAGTCTTTGGAAGTGAAGGCAGGCAGGTCCTCCGGGGTTTTTGAGGTTGCTGGCTGCAGGACACACCAGGATTCCGCAGGAGCAGGTTCGAGGGGGAGACAGGCCGGTAGGGCTGGGGCCATGTCAGTGGGCTTCTTCCTCTTATTAGCTGCTGCACGGCTGTTCGGTCCTTCTTCTTTTCTTGTTTCTTGTCTGGATCTGAGGAAGCAAGGTTCAGGGGTGCCCCTAAATACTAGATTTAGGGGCGTTACAGGTAGGTAAAAGGCAGGGACCAATGGGTCACTTCCCTGGGGTGGGTACACCCCCTATTATGCCACCCTCCAGAGGGAGGGGGGCATGTGCCTGTCCCTGGTTGGCTGAGGTCCCCCCCATCTTCAAGATGGCGTGGACTGAGAGTTTGCTTCACCTCGCCTCCCCCACCTGAGGGGTGGAGTTGGCAGAGGTGGGCACACCTCTCTTCCTCACTTGTTTTTCCCGCCGGTTCCCCCCTCCCAAAGTGGGGGTCAGAACCGGTGGGGACCAGTTGCTGAGGGCAGCAAGTGGCCTGGGGAAGCTCACAAAGGTGGCAAGCCTTTGAAGCTTCCCCTTCGTGAACCCTGCCCATCCTGGGGGAGGAGGCTTGGCACCTCGTCCCAGGATGTGCATTGTTTCAGGCCCCAGAGAGCAGCAGGCTCTCGACCCAGGGGTCCAGAAACATGTCTGGTGGTGGCAGCTCAAAGCAGCCACTCAGCTATGACACTAGAGGTGGGTTAGTTTTCAGGGGGCATCTCTAAGATGCCCTCTGTGTGCATTTTTCATTAAATCCCACACTGCCATCAGTGTGGGTTTAATGTGCTGAGAAGTTTGATACCAAAGTTCTCAGCTTTCAGTGTAGCCATTATGGTGCTGTGGAGTTCGTAATGAAAAACTCCCAGCACCATATACTCTTAATGGCAGCACTGCACTTACAATGTCTAAGAATGGATTAGACACTGTAGGGGTACAGGGCTCATGCACCTGTACCCTCACCACTGGTATAGTGCACCCAGCTAAAGGGGTGACTGATCTATGCCAGGGCAGTGGGTTGTAGGCATGGCACACAGGGATGTGTGCCATGTCGACTCTTCACTTTGTTCTGCACCAAAACACGCAGCCTGCCAAGGCAGTGTGTGAGTGTAGTGTTACAGGACCTCTAAGGGTGGCACAATAAGTGCTGCAGCCCTTAGAGGCCTTCTCTGGTCACAGTGCCCTGGGTACCCGTGGTACCATTTACCAGGGGCTGACCTGTGGCCAGAGATGCCAATTGGGTTTAGGCTTCAATGCAGTTTTAGGGAAAGAACATAGGCCCTGGGTACCTGATTAGCAGGAGCCCAGGGCACACTCAAAGTACATCAGCAATTCAGCAAAAACTGGGGCAACCATGCAGAAAGAGGGTACTTTCTCACACACCCCCCCCCCCCCAAACGAAAGAGGATGAGACTAACCTTTCCCTAGAGAGTCTTCATTTTCTAAGTGGAAGAACCTGGAAAGTCCATCTGCATTGGCATGGGCAGTCCCAGGTCTGTGTTCCACTACAAAGTCCATTCCCCGTAGGGAGATGGACCACCTCAACAGTTTAGGATTTTCACCTTCCATCTGCATTAGCCATCTGAGGTGTCTGTGATCAGTTTGAACTAGGAAGTGAGTACCAAACAAGTATGGTCTCAGCTTCTTCAGGGACCAAACCACAGCAAAGGCCTCCCTCTCAATGGCACTCCAACGCTGCTCCCTGGGGAGAAGCCTTCTGCTTAGAAAAGCAACAGGTTGGTCTTGGCCTTCATCATTGGTCTGGGATAGGACCGCTCCTATCCCTAGCTCAGAGGCATCAGTCTGCACAATGAACTGCTTGGCATAGTCTGGAGCTTTGAGAATTGGTGCTGAGCACATAGCCTCTTTCAGTCTTCTGTAAGAGCCTCTTGATCCCTAGTGTCCCATCATGCCATGCAAGTGGCAGTTTACAAAGTTCTTTTTTTCGGCTCCTGCTGAGAGGATCCTGGAGCAGAGCTCTGCCTTTTTCTCCAGGAACTTCCACTTTTTTCCTCACCCAGAATGATCCACTGAATATCCTTCAGGGTGAAGAGTAACTTTTGATATTTTCTTCTCAGGAAAGATATGTTCGAGGCATGTGAGCTGTAGATCACATGCTTTGCCTACTCCTGCCATCTAGTGTTGTGTCCGGATGTTTGCAAGTTGTTTATGTTCGAAGAAGTCTTTCCAGTCACGAGGTAGGTGACTCCTCCTTTCAGTGATAGTGCGCATGGGCATCGACTCCATTGTTGGATTGTTTTTTTCCGCCATCGGGTTCGGACTGGTATTGCTGCGCTCCGCTTAGGGATCGATCCTCGGGTTCCCCCTCGGTGCGTACTCTCTCTACCTCGACGGTATTGTTTTCAAACGCGTTTTCTCTTACCGCGGTTCGATTCGAATTTCAAGAATCTTCGACATTTTGATCGGAAGATCTGCGGGCGGCCTTCCGGCCCATCCACGTCTGTTCGGCTCCTCATCGATGGAACGGACTCCATTTAAATTCTGCCCCCTTTGCCATGTGAAATATCCGCATACAGACTCCCATCCGGTGTGTAATTTGTGCTTGTACCCCGAGCACAAAGAGCAAGACTGCGACGCACGCTCTCCTTCAGGTCAAAGAAAACTCTCCATGATCGTCGGGCTCGACGTCGAGAGATGCAGCGGCAGTGATTGGATGTCATACCGGACCTATTCGGTGAAGACTCCGAACAAGAAGAGGTATCAGCGGCAGAGGAGGAGATGGCTTCAGCTGCGTCTGACTCCGGATCTGACTTACAGAACGACTTCGAGGACGATGATGTGCCACAGGGACGTGAGTACCGAAGACACCTTCCCCCTCCTCCCACTGTCCCTAAGAAATCTAAGGCTTCGGCACCACCTCTGCCTCAAGGCCAAGGTCGGCACCGAGAAGAGGTGTCCATCGCTCCGCCTCATGGCTCGGCACCAAAACTCTCTGTGAAGCCTTCTGGCTCGGGACCGAGTCGGCCAAAGCCCACTTCCGAGCCCAAATCTTCCAGATCGATATTCAAGATCGGTTCCGAACCGAGACCTTCGGAACCAAAAATAAAAAAAAAATCCCTCGGAGTCGAAACCTTCGGCACCGAAGGTACATTCCGGCTCGACTCCGAAAACTTCGGTGCTGAAAAGCAGAGTCTTGCCTGCAACTCAACCGGATCCAAACATAGACACTGTATCTCCTAAACTGGATCCAAAACAGAAAAAACTGTATATTCACCCAGACACAAAGCCTATCCATGCTAAAACACCATCTAAGCACAAGCTTTCTGATTATGATAGCCCATGCAAAATTCCTCTCAAGAAAAAAAGTGTAGGCACTAGTCCTTTCCATACACTGCCATCTCCCCCTCCCCCTCAGCTTGATCCATTAGATTACACCTAGTCAGTCTCCTCTACCTCATTTTCACAGAGGTGACACTGACGATGCACAATTACCAGATTCTTGGACGGACTACACAACTGATCCTCCACAGGACACAGACCTTTATCCTGACAGGCCATCTCCACCTGATGACAATCCGTCTTACCAACAGCTTATTGCTAGAGCAGCCGAATACCATGGGGTGGAGCTACATAAAGAGTCTTTAGAGGAAGATTCTCTCTTTGACACACTAGGATCCCATAAGACCAGTCAGACACTGCCTATGCTAAAGGATATGTTAAGGCACACAGACGATATTTTCAAAAATCCTGTCCGTGCCAGAATCCTTACTCCTAGAGTAGAGATACAAGCATTTGCAATGCAATCGGTCTCGCCTTTGGGACTTTATATGTATTTATGTATGCAGCACATTAGCCTGGGTGCTGAAACATCTACTGTTCAACATGGAGGGAAAGTAAGCACCAAACTGCGTGACACGCCAGGTATGGGAACACATTAATCGAAATATTGCCTTTCAGTGGGAAATGGTATAGTCCAAAGTTCAGTTTTTAATATTAAATCGGGGCCTTCGGTGGTCATATCACTGAAAATACAAGATTTGAAAAACATATTGTCTACGTGTGCTCGTGGAAGACAATTTCTATGGACTGGAATCTAGAGAATGCTAAAGTGATTCTGGTATTTTGCTAACTTCTGCTGGTCGTTTTCTATCAAGAAAGTTAAATAGAGGCAGTTGCCAGAAAAATAAAAAAAGAAAGTCCCTCAGCAGAAAGCAATTCTGGTACTTTACTGACCTCTACTGGTCGTTTTCTCTCAAGACAGTTAAATAGAGGCAGTTGAACAGAAATAAAGTCCCTAAGCGGAAGCAGACAAGTCCTAGGGCTGATCTTCAGAGCCCACAAAGTAGATACACATATAAGTATATACTAAAGTATATACAAGAGGTCTCGAATGCTCGACCTAAAAATATAAATGTTCCCCCACAGATCCTATATTTATTAAGGGTCCGTAACCACTTGACTCTTTAGTGGTATCAAATGCTAGAAAGAGGGCTAACACTCGAGCATCTGGGGATGCCCATCCCCCAGATAAAGAATCAAAGCTGATCGATGCTTCGGGAAAACGGGTGGCTGCGCAAGCTGCTACCCAATGGCGTATCGCTAATACGCAGGGCTTACTGGCAAGATACGATAGAGCCCACTGGGACGAAATGGAACAATTACTTCAGTTTCTCTATAGGAACATAAGGCAAAGGCTCAAAATCTAGTCCAGGAAGGCAAACTAATTTCTAATGCCTCTATCAGATGCGCTCTAGATGCAGCTGACACCGCAGCTAGAGAAGTAAATACTAGCATCTTACTACGACACGCATGGTTGCGGCTATCAGGATTCAAACCTGAAGTCCAACAATCCATCCTGGCTATACCCTTTGATAAAAAACATCTTTTTTGCCCTGAAGTCGATCTAGCGCTCGAAAAAATGAAGGACACCAATGAAGCAAAATCGATAGGAGCGCTTCAATCCCCCTCAAATAGAGGATCCTTTCGGCGCTCTTTTTATAGGGGAGGGTCCAAGTCCACAGGCACTGACCAGAACACTTCCTCCTACAAAGGCAATTCCCAATCCTCTTATACAAGAGGATTTTTCAGAAGAGTTTATATGGGAAACAGTCCCAGGGGTAGAGGTAAAAACAACACACCTCGCACTTCCCCCTTCCTCAAGCAAACAGTGACTTCCCAACACTCCCCCCCCCCGACTATTCCACACCTGTCGAAGGAAGACTTCAACACTTTCTCCCCATTTGGGAATCAATAACAGACAAATGGGTGCTTGGAATTATCCAACATGGTTATTGCCTGGAGCTAATCAACAATCCTCCAAACATTCCTCCTTGATCTCACAAAATATCACCAGACCACCAGCACTTGCTTCAACAAGAAGTGCAATCTTTATTACTTGAAGGAGCTATAGCACCAGTCCCACTTCAGTACCAAGGGTCAGGGGTTTACTCCCTTTACTTTCTCATTCCCAAAAAGGACGGCTCCTTGAGACCTATTCTAGATCTCAAAGAGTTAAACAAATGCATATTGTCGGAACACTTTCACATGGTAACTCTTCAACAGGTACTTCCTCTCTAGCAGCAGGGCGACTTTGTCTACTCTAGATCTAAAGGATGCCTACTTTCATATTCCAATTGATCCCGCTCATCGCAAATACCTCAGGTTTGTGATAGCAGGCAAACATTACCAGTTCAAGGTACTTCCATTTGGCGTCACCACAGCCCCCAGAGTGTTCACCAAATGTCTTGCAGTAGTAGCTGCTCATCTCAGAAGACAATGTATACATGTCTTCCCTTACCTGGACGACTGGCTTGTCAAAGCGGGCACTTACCAGAACTGTATACTACACACTCTGACAACAGTGCACCTACTTCACCAGTTAGGTTTTACAATAAATGCTCAAAAGTCTCACCTGTGTCCGGCACAATTGCAATCTTATCTGGGAGGTTCCCTCAACACTCTCAAAGCTCTAGCCACTCCCAATGTAGCCAGAATTCACAATATTCAGGCCACAGTATAACAATTCCAACCCCACCAATCATTACCAGCCAGAGTCTTCATGCAACTGCTCAGATTGATGGCATCCTGCATTGCAATCGTACCTCATGCAAGGCTTCACATGTGTCCTCTGCAAGAATGTCTAGCGCGTCAGTGGAATTAGTCACAGGGTCTATTAACCGATCTAGTGTTGGTAGACAGCCGCACTCATCGCTCTCTGCAGTGGTGGAACCCTCAAAACATAGCAAAAGGGCGGCCTTTCATAGACCCGGTTCCACAGACTATACTGACAAGAGTCACGTCGTTAACAGGTTGGTGTGTCCATCTTCCACATTACACAGTACAGGAACTGTGGTCGTACAATCACAAGTCTCCACATCAACTACCTGGAACTTCTAGCAGTGTTCCTAGCAGTCAAAGCTTTTCTCACCCAACTTGTAGGCAAGACTGTCTTAGTTCGCACAGACAACATGACCGCAATGTACTCCCTACAGAAACAGGGAGGGACTCTCTCTCTCCAACTGTCGCGCCTTGCACGAAGCATTTGGAATTGGGCGATTCGCCACAAAATCCATCTCCTAGCAGAACTCCTTCCAGGAGTAGACAATCAGATTGCAGACCTGCTCAGCAGACACAGGCAGCAAGTACACGAGTGGGAAATTCACCCCCAAGTTCTTCTTCCCTACTTTCAAAAATGGGGTTTTCCACAGATAGATCTGTTTGCCACAGTACACAACGCAAAATGCCCAAGCTTCGCATCCAGGTTCCCACACCCAGCATCAAAGGGCAATGCTCTATGGATGAATTGGTCGGGGATATTTGCTTACGCTTTTCCGCCTCTCCCACTAATTCCATTACTGGTTTGGAAGCTCAGACAAGCGTCCCTCACACTGATCTTGGTACACCACCCTGTTAGAACTCTCAGTGGTTCCACATCAAAAGCTACATCTCACACCCTGTCTCCTCACTCAGAGCCATGGAGAAATCAGACATCCAAATCCCGGAGAACTCAACCTAACAATTTGGCTCCTGAAGTCATAGAGTTTGGTTATTTACAACTGCCACCAGACTGTATGAATATTCTCAAAGAGGCTAGAAAGCCTACTACTAGAGCATGTTCTGCAGCGAAATGGAAACGATTTGTTGTCTATTGTAACAACAACATCAATCCACTTGATGCTTCTGTACAGAACATTATTTGTTATCTGTTGCATTTACAGCAATGTGGACTAGCTTACACATCCATTCGTTTATATCTAGCAGCCGTAGTTGCATACTTGCAAAATAGACAACACTTTTCTCTGTTCAAAGTACCAGTGATTAAAGCCTTCATGGAAGTATTAAAAAGGGTGATACCACCAAAATTCCCCCTTCTCCAGATTGGAACCTAAACATAATCCTTACAAGGCTAATGGGTCCACCTTTTGAACCAATTGACAAATGTCAGTTACAATTCCTATCATGGAAAGTTGCTTTTCTCATAGCGATAACCTCACTAAGCAGAGCTGGTGAACTTCAGGCATTAACTATACAAGAGCCTTTCTTTCAACTTCACAAAGATAGTGGTTCTTCGCACCAACCCTAAATTTCTCTCTAAAGCAGTTTCTGCTTTTCATATCAATCAGTTGAATTACCTGTGTTCTTTCCTCAACCTGATTCTGTAGCAGAACGAGCCCTACACACACTTGATGTTAGACGTGCTATACTTTACTACATAGAAAGAACCAAAGATTTTAGGAAAACAAAGCAACTATTTGTTGCTTTTTCTCCACCTCACAAGGGCAATCCTATATCTAAGTCAGGTATTGCAAGATGGATTGTAAAACGTATCCAAACATGTTATGTTAAAGCAAAGAGAACTTTATTACCCCCTAGAGCGCACTCTACTTGCAAAATAGGGGCTACGATGCCCTTCTTGGGAAATATTCCCATAGCTGATATTTGTAAGGCAGCAACATGGTCCACACCGCACAGATTCACCAAACACTATTGTGTAGATGTTAGCAAGACAACAGGCAAATGTAGGCCAAGCAGTACTGAAAAGACTGTTTCAAACAACTACATCAGGTTAGCCACCGCTTTGGGAGTTTACTGCTATATAGTCTATGCAAAGCATGTGATCTACAGCTCACATGCCTCGAATGGATTATGTTACTTACCCATTAAGCTTCTGTTCTTGGCATATAGAGCTGTAGATTCACATGCGCCCACCCACCTCCCCGTCTCCTGTAGTTGTTGTAGTTCTTAATTCACATTCATACGCAGGGACATCTCTATTCTACGCATACTAACTCCATTCTCACCCTCTGCGGGAAAACAATCTAACAATGGAGTCGATGCCCATGCGCACTATCACCGAAAGGAGGAGTCACCTACCTCGTGACTGGAAAGATTTATATGAACAAAATCAACTTGCAAAAATCCGGACCCAACACTAGATGGCAGGAGTATGCAAAGCATGTGAATCTATAGCTCTACATGCCAAGAACAGATGCTTACTGGGTAAGTAACATTATCCTTATGTGTTTGCAAAATGTCATCTCTTTTGAATGATGGCAAATACAGACCTGTACAGAATTTGTATCCTCTGTTTGCCAGACTCTCATAACCCAAAGAAGTGTCGCCACTGCAAGACCCTCTCCAGGCGCACTTTTAGGGAGAGAGAAAAGATTTGCCTCCATGGCCAAGTGGAACATTGGATAATGCAAAATTCCATGGCTGGAGAGACATCTGAAGGGTGAGGAGAGACTATTCCATCTACCAGTCTCCAATCTCACCCTATGAGGACTCCTGCAGAGGGAGATCCAAAAGGAGACTCATTGCTAAAAAATCACCATTCCTGTTTGGTGAAGATTTTGAATTTGAGACGAGGTACAGCACTCACTTGCTCGCCGTCAAGAGCTAGTTTGATTTCTCCGCCACATAAGATCTCTAAGAGGAGAGCACTGTCTGCTTTTGAGAGGTACCTCGATGTCCAGACACCATACAAAGTCGAAATCCTTGGTGACAAGACATGATTCAGCTTCTCTAACCAAGATGACGGAATGGCTTTCCTGCATGAAAGTTTGCAGACTTCCATCAGTATCTGACTCAAGAGTATTCAAGAGCCTGTTCGCCATCCAGGTATGCTTCTCCAGTCACCATTCCGGATTCATGAACACCACCTCAGGCTCTGATGGAATCTCCTCCTCTTCCACAGTCAGCAATTCCAGCGGTAATTCTGCCGCCAAACACTCCTTCTCGGCCACCACCGTCACCTGTACCAGTGACATCTACACCAAGGCACTGTAGGTCTCGCTCCGTCACACCACATCTCGCAGTGATAGGTCTAGGCCATGGTGAAACTCTCGCCACCATCATTTTTGCTTGGAATCTCCCAGGCGTTCACACTTGAGGTAAAGAAGATATTCTTCTTCCATAGTCAGGTCCTCATGGTCTCATCATACCACTCCTCTTCTGGTCTATGCTCACATACTTTGTCGAACTCTTTCAGCAAGAATATCTCCTGTGGCTGATATAAACACTTTCCAGGACTTATCAGAGGTGCCAACAAATAGAATATTGACTTGCCGATTGCCACGTGTGTAATCTTTGAGACACTCCATCAAATATCTGCTTCTGGACCATTGCTTCCTTTCGTCCCAGATCTTTTAGAACTAGCTATGGAGCAATATTTTGACTTGGGCTTCTGTAAAGACTGCACAATCACACCTACAGGAAAAAATACAAACCACCTGATCAGTATTCATCTTTTCCTTGCATGGATCCCACACCAGACTCCGTCATAGTCTCTGCTGGCCGGACACTACATGCCAACGCTACTTCATCAACTGTTCCTCCTGACAAGGAAAGTAAAAAATTGGACTCTGGGCAGAAAAGTCTGCAGTACCTCTGCTAGCTCTATGAAGGCTGCTATCGCCGAGGACCGGGCGCTCGGGGTGCCCAACTCTTCGCCCAACTCTTCGAGGCCTACACCTTATTTACCGACTCCAGAGAAAGAAGAGGCATAGAGGGTGATGATATAGGAAGACCTTCAATCGATGCCCTCAGTGCCACTCAAATTATCGATGTAATCTGTGCCTCTCCCCAGAGCATGACACCCACTGCGATGCCTGCTCATCCTTCAAGAGCATGAAGACTCTTTGGTAGCAGTTGGCCCAGCCATGCACTGACATATTGCCAATTCTGTGAGTCTCTTGACCCAATCTGATAGGGCTCAATCGGGGGAAATGGAGGCCTTATTGCAACATCTGCCTGACCAGTAGAGGAAGATATTGGAGGGGATTGCAGAGGAGGGCAAAGCTGTCTCTTAATGCAGCTGAACGGTGTGTTCAGCTCAGGCGACACAGCTGCCAGATGTGTAAACACCTGTCATTCTCCGCCACTACTCTTTGCTTTAACCCAGAAGTTCAACAACACCTAATCAACCTGCCCTTTGACAGAGAGCACCATCTTCGGCCCACAGGTTGATGAGGGGTTCCTTTCAGAGGTAGCATGCAAGGAGTGGTTTGAAAGCTATGTTGCCCCCCACTCCAACTGAGTACAGTTGTATCCGTGACAGAATCAGGCCTATCACTAACCGGGAGATAGGAAATACACATGAGGCACATTCTGAGGTGATCACTCCCAAGGGCAGGGGCTCCCCCTCCAAGGGAGGCACTTCCATGAAACTCTAACATGCCCTACTTCCCCATCACAACACACCTGTTGAGGGGAGACTACTGCAGTTTCTTCAACACAGATTGGTGGGTCCTATCTAATATAAAGTATGGCTACTGCCACATGCTTACCACATCCCCACCAAACATCCCACCCCTTGCACACACTCTCGGGCCAGAAACCGTGCCATATTACAGGAGGAAGTCCAGGCGCTCCTTTTAGAGGCCATAAAACCAGTGCCTCCACCTTCACAACACCGGGACAACGGCGTCTACTCCCTGTCCTTCATCTCTAGGAAGGACAGCGCCTTCATGCAAATCCTCTATCTCTGGAGCCCCTCAGTGCATCCTCTCAGAGCATTTCCATATGGTCACACTATAGGATGTCATCCCCCACCACGTGGCCAGCACTACCAGGTAAAGTGTTGCCCTTTGGAGTCACCACAGCCCCAAGGGTCTTCATCAAATGACTAGAGTGGTAGCTGCCCACCTCAGATGGGAAGAATTTGCATGTACCACTTCCTAGGTGTCTGGCTGATAAGGCACTTATGCAGAAAGGACAGCCTAGCCCACACACTAGCCGCCAACTCCCTGCTGTACAGCTTGGTGTTCGTAGTCCGCGTCACCAAATCCCACCTCCAGCCCCTCCACGTCCAGCTCTTTCTGGGGTCTGTGTTATTTGCAGTCACTGCCAAGGCTTACCCAGATGATCAAACAATGGCAGCATTCCAGCAGCTAGTGCCCCTTTTACACCCATTCCATCTTACAGTTCTCACACTAATGCACCTCCTAGGTATGATGGCCTCCTGTATAGCCATCGTCCTTCACGCAAGACTCCATATTCGTCCACCCCAAGTGCCTCTCGGCACAGTGGTCAGTGATCAATAGTGATACATGAGGCTGTGTCGGCAAAAAGCCAACCAAGGAATTGACCAGCCCTTGTCCCAAGCCAGGCAGTTAGTGATTATAGCCCTTGTTAGTAATGGTTCCTCAGTTAGCCAAATGGAAAGCCACAATACAGGAGGTCTAGTATGGATGAAGTCACTCGTACAAGTCAAGCTCAAATCACTGACAAAATGTGAGGAAGATGCGGGGATAGCCAAAATTCTCCTTCAAAAGATGTTCTCCTCCCTCTGTATGGCCGTACAGTCCTCAATTCCACAAACACCCGCCCCATAAGATGCTGACTGAGCACATTATGCAGTGTAGATTTGTAACACCGGGGTAAGGGACTACCCCCTAGAAGGGTGCGGAAGGCTAAGAAACAAGCCCGTTAACCTGGACAATTTCGCCGTGCTTTGCAAAATATGCTGTCCCCAAGAATCTGTTGCATTAAAAATAACACCCAAGTAAGAAAAGGTATTTGCATTTAATAAGGTATTCGAACCAACTGTGATTTTGGGAACCTGAGTTCTCTTTGAGCCTCAAGTCATTATGAATGACTTCGAAAAATTTGTTGTTAAATCTAATTTTGCCTAAAATTCACAAAGGTAAGGACTAACATACGCAGATCCTTTGATATGTGGGCCCTTTAGGACCGCATCATCCACGTACAAGAGTGTTAGAAGCGGGATGCCACCTATCCTTGGAATGTCCAGAGTGCTGGCTGTCAAATGGGTGCTAAGATTTTTAATATATAAAATGAATAATAAAGGGGCGAGTACGCACACTTGACACACTCCAAGCTTATTCTGGAAAACATCTGACACTTCACCGCTTTGACCACACAATACCCATGCTGTGGTGTTTGTATGAAGAGAGGCCAATATGTGTATGAGGGCATCGTCCAGTCCCATCTCATGGGGAAGTTGCCATAGCTTATGTTTAACGCAGTCAAAGGCCATGGACAAGTCCAAGAAACCAAGATATAGGGTGACCTGCTTAGCCACTGTGTACTTGCTAATCGCCAAGTTCAAATTTAGGCACTGCTCCATATTGCCAATTCTAGCCCGAAAGCCGTATTGATATGGATTCAGGATATCGTTATCAAGGGCCCATTCTTGAATCCTATTGTAAAGGCCACACCCAAAGATCTTTGCCGGTATATCAATCAGAGTGATTGGGTGGTAGCAGTGGATCTTTGAACGATCGTCTTTTTTTTAAAATTGGGACTATATTGGAGTTCATCTATGAACTTGGTATGGTGAAGTGGCTTAAACTGTTAAGAACATTAGTTAACAGGGGGGTCCATTTGTCCAGGATGGATTTTTAGTTACTTGATGGGAACTCCAACCGGGCCCGGAGACTTACCCCCTGCGCTCTGCTGGATTGCTAAAACAAGTTCGTGAAGAGAAAGCCTTAAAATATTTGAAAAAGAATAAACGACCGGTCCAAATGGAAATGGCAGGTTTGGGTCGCTGTCTTAGTAAATACTAGTAAAATGCTAAACCCACGCTGCACTCTATATGACAACAAATTGTGGAGGATGTCTGATCCAAGGAGCGCCTACTAATCACGGCCGTCCAAAACAATTTGCTATCCTTTGACTGGGATTTATAGGTTAGGGCCTCCCACTTCTGGGTGATCACTTCATTCCGCCTGTGCGCGGTTACAAGTTTATACTCTATGCACATGAGGCCACCTCAGCATGGTCTCTAGGATTTTTAGACCAGGCTTTGCGCAGTGGGCGGTTAGCTAGGGAACACTCATGAGCAAACCACCGTGGATACTGTGCAACGGGTCTGTGGGGCTTACTAAGGGACTTTCTGATCACATTGCATAAGCCTACAAAAGCACTGTCTATCACCACCTGGTTGCTAGGCTCTGCTAAACACCCCATTACTAATTCAGTGTTCTCTGCTACTACCTTCTTCAGAAATTGCACGGGATCAGGAATTTTCCAACATAATAGTAAGTTATCCGTGGATGGCCATAGCTTACTAAGACCAGTTGCTAACTTGGAAGTCTTTCTCGCTGGGGTATCAAATGTTCTTGCAACAGGATTATGATCACCAAAATGAGTAGCCACGATAGTACAATGCAACAAACAGTTTCTCAAGTTGCGGTAGACAAATACATAGTCAGTCCCAGATGAACAGTTTTTCCCTCTAAAGGTAGGTACTCCCAAATTGTCTATGCCGGCTATCTCCATTACACTAGAAAGATCAGCCAGGTCTAGATATGCCTCCAACTCCATGCTCCTTGTATACCTGCCAGCATCACTGTCTGTAGTATTATGTTTACTACAGTTGGTGACACACATTTACTTTTTGCTCCACAATAGAGGAAATGTAATTAAATACAACAGGTAATTTTTTGTTGGGAACGGTATATAAATCATTGTTATACAAATTGACAAGATGTATCTCCAGAGCCTTCTTAACTGCTACTTGAAAGTTATTTTCCTTTGTTTCCAAGGGCTCTGCACAACCCTCAAGCAACAAATTGATTCAAATGAATAACCCATCTGACGGCGGCCCAGACATAGAAGGAATTGCAAGTTGCGAAAAACATACAAAGCCCTCATGAGTTATAGGATTAATGTCCCACGTTTCTTGAAATGGCAAGATTTCGTAAGAGCCTATAAAAGCTTGCCACTCAGATGGTAGAATCTTCAAGCTCATTCCAGCTCAAAATTGATAACGAATGGGAATAACTTGAGGTAGAATTGATTGTGGCTGCATCAGGAGTTGAGTGGAATTTGAAAAGTAGTGGATTTACATTCCAGCTCAACCGGAGCTATTAAATTAAGTAGACGCTGCATGTCCGTGGCCCCAGACCATTCTACTGAAACATCCAATGCAACTGACCTGAGAACACCCTGTCAATCAACTTCAGTAAACGGAGAATATCTGTTTCTGCTAGTGTCCCCACAAAGGCTCTAGATGGTAATCATGTGGCACGTAATGAGCTATTGGCTGGAAAGGCCTATAAAAGTAGCCCAACTGGAACGAAGTGATGTTTGATTTTACATGTGCCCTTATTATTTTCGAGTCAAACAGTCCCCACACAATGTCGGGCTACTGACAGTTGATTACAATGCAATCCCTAGGTAGATCTTTTGAAACATTGCCAATCCAACTTATCCGCCGGACCATTAGATTGTCGTTTCCTTCCAGCACTCTAAAGTTTCTCTTAACCCCAAGCCAATGAGTTACCTTATTTCGTGCTTGTTCCCAAGATTCGGATTGGCCATTTTTCGAAGGGGGGGGGAGGGGACCCCTGCCAAAACCAGAACATACAGGCAAGCCTCTTGGGTGAGTTTTAAAAGAATGGTGCTAGATTTTGTTTCCTGCATGGCGTGGTCTTTAGGCTTTTTTGCGGCATTGTAGCAGGCCGCTATAGTGCAATTGCAAATGCTAACGCATCCTCCCCCTGCACCTGAAGTAACAGTGTGGCAAACAGCAGATCCTTTTAATGCATTGGAGTCAGCTGATGCGGCATTCTTCCTGACCCAGGATAAAGGTGTTTTCTGAGTCTAATCACCAAGTACCTTGCTCTGTTCTTTACCAGTGGGTAACTTTATCTAAGAATCAGGTGCAGATTGAGACAAGGGTAGGGACATGAGAAAAGAGTTGGACAATGTAGCCAAATGTTTTTCAATACTTTCCAAACGATCTTTTATTGTCTTCAATTGTTTTTCTAGCGTCTCACCAAGTAAAAAGGACAATCTATCGTAATCTGTTTCACTCAACAGTGATGTCTCTGCCCCTTTCTAATTAGACTTTTGCTTGGTTGAGGCTTTGAACGAGTGGTGTGATTGGACAGTGTCTTCCTTTTTACCACTGGTTCTGGGGTCAGAGTAGGACTGCTAATATTCACACTAGCAGAACTGTTTTCAGGGTTATTATGGCTAGAAGAAACCATGTGGTACGTGGCTCTGCAGGATTTACTCAATGGTTACTCTTTTGCCCCCCCACCCCCCTTGGCCTAGGGAGAGCCTGCGCTCTGTGAGGGCTATTTCAGTGCTTACCTCAGCCGCATGGCTCTCTCTAGCATATTGTGAATGCTTGTGGGTTTATGGGGTATTTTGACAGTTCCTGTGAACTTCCTCTTCTCCATAGTACTTGATCACTTAATATGGAAGGAGATGAAAAAATGTTCACGAGGTATCTCGCAGTGTCTGCGTCAGAGGCTTGACCCAGCCTCTGTCAGCCATGGACGGGCGTAGATTGTCCCGCCCTTGGCCCAGGCTTTGCCCGGACGCGTCCCGCACAGTGGGAGCACAGTGCGCTTATGTAGTGTTCAGGATCCAGGTATTGCCTGAAGGTTATGTTGTACAGTAAGGATTGTGGGGCTTGTAGTCCCCCAACAGCTGCAGCAGCAGCGGCTCGACCCACCGCTCAGGACTTAACAGGCGTTTGAAAGGGTGATGCAGAACCCCTCAGCAAGCGAGCTCCTTCACAATCCAGGCAGTAGGTCAACACTCCAGCACAGCCCCTCAAGGCATTAATGTGTGGTTATCCTTGCAATGCAACAAGCCAGAGTTGGTCAAACTGTCTCAAGGTTTGTTTCAAACTTGTACACCATCCACTGGTGATCTACAGCTTTAGTGGCGTACAGCTTTACAATCGTTGCAGAGCATGTGTATCTCCAGCCACACATGCTATGAGCCTATTATGTCACCCTGCAAGCATCTATTTAATGCATGTAGGGCTGTAGATTCACATGCGCCCACCCACCTCTCCGGATGCCAGTGTTTGCTAAAGATTTTTTATTCTGTATCTCTACATAACACGCATGGTCACCGTACTATCCTACTCACTGCTCCATGACTACTCGCGCACACTGATTGAAAAACAGTAACAATGGGGTCCTTGCCCATTTGCGTTCACAACCACAGGATGAGTCGCTGATACTTTGGAACTTGAAAGACATCTTGGAAGAAAAACAAGTTGCCAAAGTCCAAGCCCAATAGCAGATGGTAGGTGTATTCAGAGCATGCGTATCTACAGCACTGCTTACAATAAACAAATGCTTACAGGGTAAGTAACATAATCTCATTTAATCATATTGCTATGAAGGTCAATTGTATTTTAGATTTGTATTTGGAAAGTGTATTCTGCCATGGGCAAATAAATTAGATGGATATTATTTATAATTGTTCCACTTCAAGTAATTTATTTTTACCATTTCCTCATTGCTTCCTAAGCACGGAGTGCCATTTTAGTATATTCTCTTCCACAGCAGTCCTGTATCTGAATGTTAATAGCGATTTTTTCCTTCGGCAGTGTCCAAGCCATCTTTCCCACTCCTGACCCCGCAGCCTTGAAGGATCGACGAATGGAAAACCTGGTGGCCTATGCTAGGAAGGTTGAGGGTGATATGTATGAGTCTGCGAACAGTAGGGTAAGTTTTCTTTTTCATGGTGTTTCCTTAGATGCACACATCAGTTTGCCTTGTTTGCATATGTACAGTTTATTATCTTTAGTTGAGTGATTTTTGCCTTCCAGCTGATGACCAGTCGATCATCAGCTAGAAGGCAGTAGTGCTTTGTGGAATTACCCTGCCCCTTCTCAATAGAAGACATTATAGTTGTATATTATATTTGCAGATGTAGACAGTGTAATATGCTACTAATTATCATTGCTGAGTATCCAAAGGGGCCATGGATCACAAGAGGTGAATCCACATTTATTTTACACACACCCTGCATTGGATCTTTCACCAGATTCCAATGCTTGAATTTTTTCTGCAATGTCAGGCTGGAAACTTTCAGTAATCAATATTGTCATAGGAGTGTTTTAACAAAGCAATTGTTCCTGATGCAAACAGAAACCCGTTCACAGATATTAAATAGCCTATCCACCATAATATCATCCCAAGTTTACCCAGTCAGGTAGAAGGAATACAGCAACTGCAAAATGGGTTTTCTCCGGGTGCATCCTCAGGGAAGAATTTATCGGCTAAAAAAATGGTTATTGGAAGCGCCCACATTGAAATACGTGACTTAACGTAACCTCCTCAGAACTCTTTGTAAAACTCACCAAGAAAGCATCTGCTCTGAAGGGACCAGCACCTGGTCAAGGTGTGACCAAGAATTAAAATTCTGGAGGTTCTCTAGTGGAAAAAAAAAAAGTAATTCAAAGATTCAAAATCACAGCCTCCACGTGTGAATATCCTTTTACTGACCTTCAACATAGCTGCTATCGCTGATGGCATCGTTGCCTATCCACTCGTAATGTGTTGAGGGGGTTCTACATGAACGACTATCTCCTTGTCATCGACAGACTCCTTTTGTAAAACAGGTGCTCTTGCGATGTCCAGGGATTTACAGTCGACGACTCAACATCCTCTAACCACACTGTCGCTGACGCATCCATCATCACCGAAACATCATTAGCTGATGAAGTGCTTGTCTGTGAAGTTTTCTCCAAGTTTTACAGTCCACCATCAACCAAAAGCCATTGATGAAGTCAGTCTCTCACGCAACACCCGTAGATGACCAGATCTCCATCAACGGCAGAAACTGTACCTCCATTTGATGAACCCAAAGAGACACCAACTACTTTGACTGCAATTATAACTGTTGCATCAAAGATAACGGCTATAAGCACAGCCTTACCACAAACACCCATCAGTGCAACACTACCATTACTGCAGCTGATGCCACCAGTTTGCATTACTCCAGAACTGTCAGTACAGTAACTTGATTTCTCCTCTTCAAAATCTTCACATGATGAATCTTTTTCTGAACAAGAATCAGATAATGAACAATAATATTCAGATGACTATGGTGACCACTCAGACATGGCCTTTCGGGCTGAAGGCCTGCCTGATTAAGGTATTCCATTTGTAAATGAGGGTTCAGGCGAAGATTCTGAACCTTATGGTTATCGGGAACCAACGTATTACATCCAGCCACCAGATCGGAATATATGTTAGCCATCAGTGTCACAGATGACTCAAGTGCTCACTGATTTATAACAATCAAAGAAGCAAATGATGCAGGATTTATAAAAGAGATTGCTACCACCACAGCTGCAACCGCCAACTGGCGCGCCTCCTGAAAACCTTGATACAATAACCTGAGCAACAACCCAAAGGTGCCATTCAGGGTACAGCTTCAGATGGACTTGATTGGCCTCAAGGAAATAAAGATACAGGTAATGATTGTCACGTCTCAGAGATTCACAAGACTCTGGGAAAATTATGTTCCTGCAGAGCAACCACACCCTGAGCAGATCCCTAGTGGCTTCACATGTTCGCTAGATACCTCTCACTGAGCTCAAATTAAGTTTAGGCAAACTCAAACCATTGAAACCTGCATGTGATTCCTCTTCAACAAAAGAATAGTAATGTGCTCAGCTAATATAATCGTTCAAACTATTGAATAAACCAACAAGCGAGGGGCACCATCCATTTTTTTCACCTTACAGAAAAATGTCTTTAGTCCAAAATATTAACCACAAAAAGGCCAACACATGTTTCACAACGTTTATCACATCAGAGCTATCTAGTACATGTAAATCATTCACAACTAAATAAACGTAAATGGTCACTATGAGTCACATCATTAAAGCTTCAATATCACACTTCATCTCATTTGCCATTTAGTCTGTAAAATTGTATCTACAATAAGAATTGATTTCAAAACCATCTGTCAAAGAACCATTTCCTTTCATAATTCATATAGGAATTCTAAAGTTGATCAAATTATCACCCATCTATCAAAAGAGAAAAATGAAGAGAAAGAGAAAAATAGAATTTACAATCTTTACAATGGGCTCAAAAATGTACTATGAAAGCCACAATAGGTCTTTAACACTGTTCTAAAATTGTCAATATCTAATTACAGATAGTTAAAAAACTAAGCACAAATCAATCACATAATAGCTTTTTCTTCATCCTACACAAAGAAAATGTAGTTTTACTGAACTTAATTTCAACCAGCAGTTTATTATACAAAAGTGTCCCGAATTACATAGTTCTCAATTAATCTTCTATTCATGTTCTTGAACCCAGTGCCTGATGCTCATACAGTAAAAATCTTTGTGTTTTATAAAGATAAATCACAATCAAAACATACCCTTTCAAAACACCCCTTTACGTTTTAGTTTAAAAAAGGCTAGTAAATCTGGGAAATCAAGTAGTGATCCTTTGCCTAAAATGCAAATCAAATGCACTTGATAAAATTTCAAAGGTGTGGAAACCGAGACCATATTCAAAAGCCTAATACTCTTCTAATCCTCCTTGTCACCCCCCTTTACCTGTTAGCTTCAAAGTCGTAACTGGTGTAGTGCTGCTTCCACTTCTGTATTCTATCAAACCTTCCCTGCTGTAGAGATTGTTTTATCCCATTGAAGCGTAAGATGGCCAACACAATGTGCTCCTGGCGTTCTAGCACACTATGGTGTTCCACTCTGTGCCCTCCATAAAAAGCAAAGACTGATAACTCCATGTAGACCTGTTAATGACATACTTATTTTTTCAGTGTATTCAACTAATGTAAGGGGAAAGAGTCTGCTCATTTGTAAAGAACAGAATCTTCAAAATAATTCTTAAACTCATCTCTTCAAATTGAAACATTCAAAAAGAAATTGAGAGCTACTCATGTATACAGGGTTTGAATCAGTAGTCTTCTTATTCATATACTATAAAAATATCCACTATGCCATCACCTGTTAAACCTCCACAAATATCTTATGCTTTTCAATATTCTCTTTTTTTAATTTTTTTTTATTTATTGATTTTGCAGCTGACAGTATACAGCAAAAAACAGAGCAATCTACAACCATGACAAAGAAAATCGGCGATGGCGAGCAGGTTCAATGTCTACATGTCCGATGAGCAATGGTACACAGCGAGTTAAACATTACAAGGTTCAAGCAGCACATAACGGTTGACTTTTAGAAATGACAACAAGCAGTTAGCAGTGGTTACACAGCAAGGCGTGCACAGCGTCCGTTTAAAGCGAGTCCTGACGTAATCTGTTCACAGCAATTTGGGTATGGGGTGTGTGTGATCGTATAATATCCTCTCTAACGATCTTAGGGCAATGTTGGGACAGTAGGGGCTGGCGCCTCAGCGGAAGAAGGGAATGTCTTCGTATCTTGCGAGGATTCAGGGGATGTCCTCACTGTGCGTGCGTTGGCCCATGTCACAAATGGTGCCCATATGTCTTTGGGTCTAGACGCCGTGGGCATGAGATCCCAATATGCAGCGAGCATTTCCTGGCTGTATGTAATGTCGTGGATCCAAGTGTCTACAGTGGGAGCCCTGTGTGTGCCCCAGTGCATCGCAATGCGGCGTTTGGCCAAGAGGAGTATCATGGCCGATAACCGGCTTGTGCCCTTGGGAGCTTCCGCCACATACCCTAGTAAAGCTATCAGCGGGGAGCAGTCAAACCTGTTCCCCGTTACCACATGTATAGTGTCAAATACTGCGTTCCAGAAGCGCGAGATAGGTGGGCAGGGCCGCGCAAGGTGGAGGAAGGATGTCTGGGTGTGGGCGCATCTCCAACATTTTAAGCTCCGGTCTCAGACCCATTTTGAATAGTTGGAGGAGCATGCGGTAAAGTCTGTGGAGATACTTGAAATGTATGAGTCTCAATTTGTAATTGGGGGAGAGGTATTGGAGCTGTGCACAGCAGAAGGCCCATTGATCCGCTGTGGGTGGTGGGTCTAGGTCAGCACTCCATTGTTCCAGCGCGACAGGTGTGACAATCTGAGATGTTTTTTGCGTGGCGTTGTAAATACGTGTGATCAGTTTCTTGGGCGACGGGTTTGCCAGAATATTTTCCAGCGCAGCTACCGTCGGTGGTGCCGAGGGAAAGGAAGTATGAGCTTGTCTACAGTTAGCTCTAAGCTGGTAATATAGAAGGAGTTCCAGAGCGGGAACCCGGGCGCCGTCGGGGCCCAGCGGCCTAGCCAGGAACACCTTCTCTGGGTAGAGGTCATCAAAAGTGGCAAGTCCCATCCGGCGTGCGCGTTGGATAGAGCCTATGCCATGCATTGTGGGGAAGCTCGGGTGATGCGCCAGTGGCATTGATGGTGCATACAGTAAGGGGACTCTAGCACGCCGTCTAAGACCCTCCCATGCCCATCGTAGGACTTCCACAGTACTTATCTCTTGGTTAGGCCTTTTATAGGTGTAGTAGACTGCAGCTGGCAGAGGGGCCGGTGAGGCAACATCTTTCTCGACCGCAACAGGGGGCTGGAAAGGAATAGGATGGTCCCAGCAATGGAGGTATTGCGCCTGTGCGCTTAAAGCATAAAGCTTGAGGTCTGGCTCCCCCAGTCTCCCCCTGTGCTAGTGGCAGTGTCAGCACCTCCCAGTTAATGTGTGGTTGTTTTCCCGCCCAAACGTGTCACTAGAAGGGAGCGTAGCTGCTTAAAAAAGGCTTGTGTGAGAGGAAGTGGAATGTTGACAAAGCAATATAGAAATTTGGGCAGAATTATCATCTTTGCAATGGCTATTCTGCCAGCCAGTGAGAGCGGTAATTTGGCCCAAAGGGCTATTTTACTCTCCAGCCAAGTTATTAGCCGGCCGTAGTTCATTCGCCAGATCTCCTGCACCTCGCTACTGAGCCAGATCCCTAAATATTTAACCGCCCCTTCAGCCCAGGTCTAGCGTGATTGGGGCCGATGTCAGGGGTAACAGAGTTGACTTAGACCAATTGACCTGTATGCCAGACATGCCTCTGAACAGGAGGATCTCGCTCGTCACAGGATTAAGATTCCGTTCCGGCTCGCGTATGTATAGGGTGATATCATCGGCGTACATTGAGATGATTAGCCCTCTGTCCGAGAGGCGCAGACCCCTGGCCGTGTGGTGCTGGCGAATCCTAGCGGCGAGAGGCTCCATCGCTATCGCGAATAACAGGGGTGATAGGGGGCACCCCTGTCTGGTGCCTCGCAATATGCGGAACAAGTCGGATACCAGGCCGTTGACCCTGAGTCTGGCAGTAGGAAAGGTGTAAAGCAGTTGTATCAGTTTCAGGAAGTTGGCACTGATGCCTATTCTGGACAATATCGTGAAAAGATATGGCCATTTGAGGGAATCGAACGCCTTTGTTGCGTCCAGGAAGGCCGAGAGGGCCGGTAAATCCGGAGGCAGTTGGTGGAGGATGGAAAAGGTTCGTAAATTATTTGTAGTGGATCTCCCCGGGACATATCCGGATTGATCCGGCCTGACAATCTGGAGTAGGGGTTGCAATCTATTGGCAAGTAGTTTGACTAGTATCTTGGCATCTATATTAATGAGGGAGAGCGGGCAATAGGAATCGCACTTATTAGCCGGTTTATCTGGTTTTAAGATTGTAATAATCACAGCCTCTCGCATTGTTGGCGGAAGGTAGCCTTTTTCAAGTGACTCCTGGTATACAGCCAGTAGATAAGGGGCGAGCACCTCCGCGTACATCTTATAGAAGGAAGCTGAAAGTCCGTCCAGACCAGGGGCTCTGCCCCGGGCAGACTTTTAATAACCTGCGTAATGTCTTCCACTGTAAAGGGGCATATCCAGGTATTTACGGTGAGTGTCGCTCAGCCACACCAGCTCAATGGATTCTAGGTAAGTCTGCAGCTCCGGGTGCGGGCTGCTCTGTGTGGCAGTGTAGAGGGACGCATAAAAGCTTTTTAATCTTCCCAGCGTGGCGGTCTGTCCGCGGACTGGGCCGGAGTCAGTGACATATGACGAAGTGCGAGGTTACCTGAGTGTGAGAGCCAGGGCTCTGCCAGGGCGGTCTCCCTCCCCATACCTGCGGGCCCGGGAATTCTTCCCCAAGAATTGCGTTTCGCGAACAGCCTCTGTGTCATATTCAGAGATTTTTGTACGTATAGTTGCCAAGTGTGTGGGCAGTTCACTCTGAAAATACAGGAGTTCCGCCTGGTGTATCTCATTCTCAATCTTTTCCAGGGTGAACCTGATTGAGTTTAATACCCCAGATTGTTTGGCAATGCAGGCCCCTCTTATAACGGCCTTTAAGGCCTCCCACAGAGTGGAGGGGGATTCTACCGATTTTTCGTTAGTGGCAAAATATTGCAAAATCTCTGATCGTATCTCTTCTCTGAATGCTGCATCACTTAACGCATGCGGTGGAAGACGCCAACTGAAAGCCCGTGGTACAGTCATCGTAATAGTCCAACTAAGCAGGACGGGAGCATGGACTGAGAGAGTGCGTGGCATGTGTTTGATGGCCGTAGACCAAGACGCAACATGATTGGAGACCAACCAGAAGTCTAGGTGAGACCACGCATTGCAAGTGCCCTCCCTGAGCTCCGGGTGCCAGGCCCGCCAAATATCTGTCAGCCCGTATTCTTGGGATATGGTAGTGAGAACGTCAGTAGCTTTGGGATGTAATTGTCGGGAGACCCCCACCAGGTCCAGAGAATCCTGCATAACAGCGTTGAAGTAACCCCCCCCTTTCCCATATCACTGTCTCAGTGCCCAGTAGTGTGATTTTAGACCAGATAGTTTCGAAGAAGATAAGGTCATCAATATTAGGGCCATATACAGCAGCTAGTGTCAGCGGAGTTCTGTGTAGAGTGCCTCTCAATAGGACAAAACGGCCCTTGGGGTCAACAACTGAGTTGATTGTGGCCCGGCCCACATTGCGTCTTATCAGGATCGCCGTGCCTCTTGCATAGTTAGAATACGCTGCTGAGTGTGCCTCCCCCAGTATCTGTTTTGTAACTTAGGATCAGTGCCATTGCGAAGGTGCGTTTCTTGCAGGAAGCAAATATCAATCTTGTGCCTAATTAGATAGGCGTGAACTAACCTCGCCTTCCTGTGATTATTTAGACCGCGTATGTTCCACGTTAGAAACTGGATTGCAGTCATCTTGTGTGATTAGTAGTGCTGCTTGCGCACTTGAAGTGTATTGTTGGCTGTATGTTGTGAAAAAGTGCCATCTTTCTTGCATGGGGTGCCCCCCCTTTTTGCTGAATTGCTGATGTGCTTTGACTGAGTGTGCCCTGGGCTCCTGCCAATCAGGTACCCAGGGCCTGTGTTCCTTCCCTAAAACTGCATTGATGCCTAAACCCAATTGGTAACCCTGGCCACAGGTTAAGTCCCTGGTAAATGGTACCACAGGTACCCAGGGCACTGTGACCAGGGAAGGCCCCTAAGGGCTGCAGCACTTTTTGTGCCACCCTTAGGGACCATGTACCTTTATATATATATATATATATATATATATATATATATATATATATACACACACACACACACACACACACACACACACACACACACACACACACACACACACACACACACACACACACACACACACACACACACACACACACACACACACACACACACACACACACACTTTTTTTTTGCAGGCTGCGTGTTTTGGTGCAGAGCAAAAGTGAAGAGTCGCCATGGCACACATCCCTGTGTGCCATGCCAGCAAAACCACTGCCCTGGCATACATCAGTCACCCCCCTAACTGGGTGCCCTATGCCAATGGTGTGGGTACCGGTGCATGAGCCCTGTACCCCTACAGTGCCCAAGTCCATTCTTGGGCATTGTAAGTGCAGTGCTGCCATTAAGAGTATATGGTGCTGGGAGGTCGTCATTACGAACTCCACAGCACCATGATGGCTGCACTGAAGACTGAGAAGTTTGGTATCAAACTTCTCAGCACATTAAACCCACACTGATGCCAGTGTGGGATTTAATGTAAAATGTGCTCCAGAGGGCATCTTAGAGATGCCCCCTGAAACCAACCCGACCCCCAGTGTCCGGACTGAGTGGCTGCCACCACCATACATGTTTCTGGACCCCTGGTTCGAGAGCCTCTGCTCTCGGGGGCCTGAAACCATGCACATCCTGGGGCGAGGTGCCAAAGCCTCCTCCCCCAGGATGGGCAGGGGAAGCTTCAAAGGCCTGCCGCCTTTTGAGCTTCCCCAGACCATTTGCTGCGCCCAGCAACTGGTCCCCACTGGTTCTACCCCCCACTCTTGGCGGGAGAACCGGCGGGAAAACCAGAGCAAGGAAGTGGGTTGTGCCCACCTCTGCCAACTCCACCCCTAAGGTGGGGGAGGCGAGGTGAAGCACAAACTTGAGTCCCCGCCATCTTGAGGATGGGGGGACCTGGCCAACCAGAGACAGGCTCCTGCCCCCCTCCCACTGGAGAGTGGCAGAATAGGGGGTGTACCCACCCCAGGGAAGGGACCCATTGGTCCCTGCCCTTACCTACCTGTAACCGCCCCTAAATTTAGTATTTAGGGGCACCCTGAACCTTCCTTCCTCAGATCCCGAAACCGAAACAAGCAAGAAGAACAAGAAGCAAGAAGACCAGCCGTGCAGCTGCTAACAAAGAGGCGACAACAACTGACTTGGCCCCAGCCCTACCGTCCTGTCGACCTCTGAACCTGCTCCTGCGAAACCCCGGCTTCCTTTGTGGTCAGCAACCTCGCCAAACCCGGAGGACCTGACTGCCTTGCCACAGACTTCAAGACAGGGACTCCCACGAGCAGTGGTACTGCTTAAAGAAAACTACAAGACCAGGCCCTGGCCCGGAACCGCAAATCCACACCTCTCTGCACCCGCCGACCCTGTCCCGAGCTGAGGTCAACCAACACCACGAAGACGTCCCCCCGGCGACTGGGACCCAGTATCCAGCACCCACGGACCCTCCTCGACGACCCTGACGACGCCTGCAGCCTCAGAACAAGGGACCCCTCCTATCGCGACCATCAGAGGGTAAGATTTCCGACACCAAAAGACACCCCTGCACCCGGCGCCCCACGGCCCCCTGTGCCCAACTCCTGGGTGTCTACCCTTCCTCTACCTTCCCAACTTACCTCTCGAAGTGGTGGTCGCACCTGAAGAATCTCCGTCCCCGAGCTGGCAGTGTTTGTTCGTCAGGCAGTTATTCCATAGGAAACCATTGGACGCCCGACGGCCCACAAGCCCTACACTCGGCCGCCCCAGTGCCGCTGAGAGTGCAGCTACAGCATCAACCTGACCCTGGGAGACCCCTGAGTCTTACCCCAGAAGCTCAATCCCGCCAGTCGAGTACTTACCCTAAAACCGTCCATTCACAATTCCTCCTTAGGGTAACATTGGCTGGCTATACTCAGAATTTCTTCTAAGTGCCCAATTTTGAATCTTCAAAATATTCCTTAAAAATCGACCGAAGTCCGAATCCGAAAATTCTCACCTCATTCCAGGAGAGACCCCAGTGCTGGAGAAAAGACTCCAGCACTGATCCGAACAAGACCGATTAACTCATTCAAAACCGATACTTTGTTTTTCGCCATTGAATAACCTTGAGACATTTTCACCGGAAAAGTTTCTAAGTGTCCACTTTTCAAATCTAAGGAAATTCCTTAAAAATCGCACGAATCACTAACCCGAATTTTTCCAACTGTTTGCAGGTACTGTCCCAGTGATGAATCCATGATCCATTACTTGAGTTGAAAAAATAATCGCAACGTACTTTACCTGTAACTTGTAATTCCTTCCATAGGATATCATTGGTGATTCTGTGGGAAAATATTTCTAAGTGCTCACTTTTAAAACCGTAATATATTGCTTAAAAATCATACATCTAACCAAAACGATTTTACTTAACTGTTTTCAGGTCCTACCCCAGTGCCGAATCCCTGATCCAATACTGTTATAAAAAGTAATCCAAAAGTAATTTAAATGCATTTGACCTGAAACAGTCCATTGAGATCAATGTATTGAGTTTCCTGCAATTGTGCTGTATTCTCTTACAGCTCCTGTAAAACACTAAAAAGTGCAAAGTTCAACTGTCTTTGAAAAAGTATCTATCGCAGTCTTCTGTAATTGAAAAGTATTTTACATGCTTACCTGCATCAAGCTTCCTTGGTTCTAAAATAAAACCGTGTATATATATATATATATATATATATATACACACAAAATCATTGGCCTAGAGTTCAGTTCTTGAGTGTGTGACTTCATTTGCTGATTGAGTGTGTACAACAAATGCTTTACACTGTCCTCTGATACTGCCTTACTGCTCGACCAAGCTACCACTTTTAGAGATTAAGATTATATCTAACTTTAGCCTCTGCCAAGCCACTGTGGACTCTGTGCACACTGTACCTATTTGGGAACAGTATATACAGAGCCACTTTCTTACATATGTACTCTAATAAGTGTGCGCCACCCTTCAGAAAATAAGACATCGCAATCAAACTGTGCACTCTGTCGCTTCGCATGCATACTGAAATGAATGCAGTAAACTTCTTGTTTACAGTGACCCCCCTCCTATCCCAACCGCCCTACCCATCCCCCCGCCCACACTAGCCCCCCAATTAGGTTGTGTTTGCCCTTCCCACCCCAACTCAAACATCCCAAGAAAGAAGATAAACTTATTGAACCATGGGAGATCTCCCTTTGGGGGCATGGGTCGCCGGCGAACTGCCCTGCATGGATGGCAGGGTGGCCAGGCTGTACAATAACACTGGGTTACAGAACAAGGAGAAATAGTGAGCATCAGCAAGGGCGGCCATGAACATGGGGCACATGGATCTGCGCCCAGTAGCCGTCCTCCGATTAGTCATTGTCGCTCAGTCTATTCTCTGCCTCGGTACGCGGAGGCGAGCAGGAATGCTGTCTCTTGGAGCAGACGTGTTTGGCAAACTTGTGGGCAGATTTTGCATCCGTGAAAAAATGGGACTGTCCCTCATACGAAAGTTTTAGTTTTGCCGGGTAGAGCATTTCGTACGGGATTTCGGCGTGTTGCAAAAGGCGTTTTGTGGGGAGGAACTCCTTTCGTGCAGCCTGTACCAAGGGGGTGAAGTCCTGGAAGATGGATATATTATTTCCTTGATGGTTAATGGGGCTGTGATCTCTGGCAGCTTTTAGTATGGAGTCTGTGTCGCAGTAGTTTAATAGTCGCACAATGATAGGCCTAGGTGTGCCGCCGACAGGTCTTTTGGCCCCAGAGATCTATGCGCGTGCTTCACCACGAAGACAGTCGAGAGAGCAGTAGGGAACAGTTCACGTAGCAGGGACTCAATGTATGGTTCCATCTTGGGTATTGCTGTGGTCTCAGGAACTCCGGCTATGCGTAGATTGTTGCGCCGGGACCGCGCCTCCAAGTCTTCATTCTTCGCCTTGATTACTGTTAGGACTTTTTCCATGTTGAGGAGGTGTTCTTTGGAGTCTACTTGAAATTCGTGGGCCTCCGATGCGCGATTTTCCAGCACGTCGATTCTTGTCTCGTGTGTGTCCACCTGTCACTTCACCGTGTCCAGTCTGGTGGAAAGCGCATCAAGTTTGGTGTCTATAGACTTAAGGTTTGTGCGGACCTCCAGCATTATCGTGCGCAAGTCGTCCTCCTGTCTGTCTCCCGAATTGGTGGATTCTGTTTCGGGTTCAGAGCCCGTGTCTGCAGTGCAAGTATGGCGTTTGTTCTCAAACGGCAGTATGGACTGTTTGGGGTCGTTCTTCCCCATGGTATGATCAGTAGGTGCCACCCAGGCACAGGGTCTCAGCGGTCTCCTACTCAGCTATGTCGGCACTCAGCAGGGGTTTACGGCGAGGAGAGGCTCTACCAGGGTGCAGTTCCAGGCGACCCACGACCCAATCTGGCTACAGGGCCAGAGGGGAGGCGAGGACCAGACCCCAACGCCCGGCAAGGGAAGAAACACGGTCGCGCCACAGCCCCAGCACAAGTGGAAGGCCAACGTGTCTGGGTGCCTAGCGCCCCATGCCGTCCCAAGCTCGCATCAGCGCCGCCCCGAACAGCATCCCAAGCCCTACGGGGCTGTCGACCCAGGCCGCAGGCGCCCTCAGCAGTCAGGGGAGACCCAGGAGACCACACCCCAATGCCGGGGAAGGCCCGCCCGCGCCCCAAGCCAACTACACCCCAGGGCCCAGCAGCCTACTTACAGAGTCGCCATTTAGTCACACCTGGGCATCATCAACTCTTCCGCCACTCAGTGTCAGCACAGGTCCGGGAATTTGAGCGATGTCGCACTTCGGCAGTACCGCTTTCCTCCTCACGTTAGCACTCTTATTCGCCTCCGGCTGCCACTGCAGGGAGGCAGACTCCAGTCACATCGGTGGATGGGCTGTGCAGGCCGCCGCAAGCCTGCAACGGTGAGGGCAGCAGCGCTTTATGGTATGGCGAGGAACCGTCTGGCTCCCCGCCTCAGCATTCAGTGCAGATCGGACCTGCACCGGCAGGCCGCAATAGCATCCTGCCGCACCTCAGTAGATATCTTTGATCTTGGCCCCGGCCCGGGTGGATATGTCCAGTCGGCCTCAATATATATTTAGCCGGCTCGCAACCACCCCGAGCAGCGGCAGACAGTAGCTCGGCGATCCGTTAGGCCCCTTTCACTCGTAGCTCACGGCCTGGCAGTGCGCGGTTCAGGAGTCCACCATCCTAAGATTGAGGCGCAGTCAAGGGCCTCTTAGTCCCTCCAGCACACGGGCAGCAACGATTATCCCCACTCACCCCGGCATGTACATCAGAGGTCTGGGACAGCCGCAGGCAGTGAGATGTTGAGGCGCCGCCCGCACCACGTCGCAGTGCGCAGCGCCACCCGGTCTTTCCTCCGGGCTCAGCCCGACCACGTCTGCCGTCCACTCGGGGCACCGCAATCGACCCTGCTGCTGCTTCCACATGGCTCGTGTCTCTCTGCAGCGTCGATGGATCTCCTCGTCACGGGGCTCAACAGGAGACTGTAGCACCGTCCGCCATCACAGGTAGGACAGCCGCAGTCGGGCAGCGCAACACGCCGCGTGCAGGCCGCACAGACTGTAACTGCTGCACGGATCAGCTTCGGGCAGCTATGCACAGCTCACCGCATCCCTCTAGATTAGCTGGATAGGTCTCATGAATTTCTGAAGCGTGATTGCCCAGAAATCACAGGATTAATGTAGGAATATGAGCCCGGCCGGCAGAGCCCACTCAGCAAGTGGCCATCTTGCTGCTCGGCCAAGCCACGACCCTTCAATACATTCTCTTAATATACAGACGCTCATCACTTAGAAATATTTCATATTTCCTAGAATGTGTTGATCACACAAACCATTACGTTTTTTTTAAAACTTCAACCAAATCTAATAGTGTGTGTGTGTGTAACCAGAAACCTTCCGATTCGAGAATAATCGGACTACCTACTTGTCCGTTCCTAACTTCTATACTCTCATATGTAATCATAGAATAGAAATCCTGCTGAATCAAAATTACTTGGTACTAAATCTTAACTCAATCTTAAATGTCAGCGTAAATGTTTTGTTCGAGTCACGTGTGCGCTATAGATACACATGCTTTGCATAAGTCCGCCAACATGTTTGTGAAGCATCTGTTGTATTTTCTGGGGAACTGGGTCCTGAAACGGCCACCCTTTGGTTAAATTCTGTGGTTTCCACCATTGCACAGAGTAATTTGTGTGGCTGTCTACCAACACTAGATCGTGAAGGTGACCCAGTGATTGAGTCCACTGTTGAGGGATACATTGTTGTAGAGGTCTCATATTTAGTCGGGCATGTGGTACTATGTGAATACAGGATGCCATCATGCCTAGAAGTCTTAGAAATGTTTTTGCAGGAAGTTGATTTCCTGTGTGAAACTGTTGACTTAATGTTACTATGTTGTGTACCCTGTCTGTGTTTGGGTATGCTAGTGCTGATTGTGTGTTCAGGATAGCACCTAGGTATGACTGAGTTTTGGCTGGTTGTAGTTGGGATTTTTGTAGATTGATGGTGAACCCTTGTTGATGCAGCAAATCTAGGGTTTTTTGAGTGTTTTGGTTGCAAAGAATGTAGTTTGCTTTGATTAACCAGTCGCCTAGATATGGGAAAACATGAATATTTTGTTTGCGCAGATGTGCAGCTACTACTGCTAGACACTTTGTGAAGACTCATGGTGCTGTGGTAATTTTGAATGGAAGAACTTTAAACTGATAATGTTTTCCTTGAAATAAAAATCTGAGGTATTTCCTATGTGCAGTGTGAATCGTTATGTGGAAATAGGCGTCCTTTAGATCTATTTTGTAATAATGGAATGATCTCTTATAGAGTGATCATATGGAAGTGTTCTGATATGATGTAATGATTTAATCGTCTTAGATCTAGAATGGGTCGTAGGGACCCATCTTTTTGGGGTATAAGGAAGTATAGTAAATATACTCCTGTTCCTTGAAATTGTGGTAGAACTATTTCTATTTCTTCTTTTTGTTATAGAGCTGAGATCTCTTTTTGCAGAAGGATTTGATCTTGTACAGATAGTTTGTGTTTGCGAGATGGAATACTTGGAGGAGTTATGAGCTCCAGACAACGATCATGTTGGATAATGTCCAAGACCCAACGGTCTGTTGTGATGGATTTCCAATTATTGTGAAACTGTTGAAGGCGACCCCCGATAGGTGTTAGCTGGTCTGGGGAAATGGTAAGGAAGTCATTGTTTGTTACTGGCATTTGAAGAACGGGTGTTGTTTCCTCTGCCTCTTCCTTTAAAATTGTTTGTGCTCTAAGAATCTTTGTAGAAAGTTCCAGGTGTAAAGGTTTTTCCCTGATTTTTGTATTGTGAGCCAGAGGTATCTGTGGTGGCTATTTTGGCACCTTGTTTGTAATTGGGCCTACGAAAAGAACCATGGTAAGTATTAGTTTGTAGGGCTCCCATAGATTTTGCTACCTTAGTGTCCTTATTCATCTGTTCAAGAGCTGTGTCTACTTGCGGGCCGAAAAGATGCTCCTTATCGAATGGGAGATTTAATATGGCCGTGCGTGCCTACATAGTAGGATATTGGTGTTAATGCCTCTAGCAGCGGTGTCAGCTGCATCCAGTGCTCACTTAATTGAATTGTTAGTAATAAGTTTACCTTCATTCACTATTTATTGACCCCTCTTATTGTGTTCCTCTAGGATATGCTGGAGGAGCCCCTCCATTTAGTCCCATTGGGCCCTGTCATACCTTGCTAATAAAGCATGGCTATTGGCTATACACCAATGATTAGTTGCTTGTACCGCAACTCTTATCTGAGCTTAGATTCTTTTTCTGTAGGTGGTGCATCTCCAGTTTGTGAGTTTGCTCTTTTCCTGACATTTGACACAACCAAAGAGTCTAGGATGAGTTGGCCTTTAATAAAAATGGGGTCTTATAGTGCTGCCTTGTACTTTTTTTCAATGCGTGGAGTAATTATTCTTGCTTTGACTGGGTCTTTAAAAATTACGTCAGAATGACGTGTCATACCTTTGAGTAACGGTGGTATTATGCCCCTCTCTGTGCAGTAGACAGAGTATTGAATTGAAAATCCTCCTCTATAGAATCTTTAGATAAAGGAACCTGATAGAACATTGCTGCACGTGCTAATTGGTCCTGATAAGCAGAGGCATCATCAGGTGGTGATGGGCGAGTAGGATACAAGTCAGGATTAGTGTCTGCTTGAGGCTCAATATCATAAATATACCAAGGATCCCCTGGTTGTGTATCATCTGGGATGTCCTGATCCACCCCTACTGTAGACTGAAGAGATATGTTACCTGCCTCAGATAAATGTGGTGAGTGAGGTGGTGGAGTAGGTGGTGGAGGAGGCGTTTGTGGTAGTGGTGAAGTGGGAATAGGAATGTGCAATGGACTAGTTGCAGCATCCTTCCTCTTCTTTGCAGGTTGAACAGGAATGTCCAATGCCTCTTCAAAACTCAAATGCTACTAAGAAGTGTGTTGTTTTGGTGGTTGTATCATAATTTTCTTAGTTCCAGACTGAATTTCCAGTGTCTTTCGTTTCGGGTTGAGCTTTTGTTGAAATTGTTCGCGAATTGGCTTTGGAGGAGGTTTCAGACCAAAAACGAAGCATTTTGGTGGTGGGAGCTTTGATTTCGAAAAGGAATGTTCGGTTCTGAAATTCGCAGTCTTTGTTTCAGTGCCGAAACCGAAGATCGAGGTGTTATGGCCTCCGATATCGAGGAGGTGGAGGCCTCTGCTGTAGGCCGAACTTTCGGATCCAAGCCAGAGGTCTCGGAGTCATATTTTCGGCACACGCCATGGCTTATGTGCAGTGGCGGGCCGCAAGCAGGTTTTTTGGTAGAAAGTGATGGGTTGGGCTGAGGATCAGGGGCGGAGGTTCTCTCTGTCCGTTTTTGTGCTGACTGCAGAATGTTAGTCATCTACGCATTGGGACTCGGAATCATGGATGGAGAGTGATTCCTCTTGTGCCGCTGAAGCTGCTTCTTCCTCTTCTTGTCGACCGAAGATGTCTGGGACATCGTCCGCTCGTTTACACTGCATCTCCTATCTTCTTGCACGTCGATCCCGAAATGTCTTTTTGGACCGAAAGGATGTGCAGGGCTCACAGGTGTCTTCTCGGTGCCCGGGCGAGAGGCATAAGTTACAAACGGGATGTTTGTCTGTGCGAGGGTATTTCGAGTGGCACTTCGGACAGAAACGGAACGAAGTGCGTACCATTAGCACGCCACTCTCCGGGAGTGTGTAAATGGAAAAGTCTTTGCCTGGCCGGGCGCGGGCCGAGGAAGCGAGCCGAAGACCTGCTTCGGAAAGGTTGTGTGAGACGCAAAGATGACCGATCGAGACAATACCGTCGAATTGGAATAAACGACCCGAAGGGAGTCTGAAGGAGTCTCAAACCGGAGTGCAAGATACTACTTCTGAACGAGTCGGTAGAAAAAAGCAATCTGAAGACTACGTCGATGACCATGTTCAGTATTCCCAAGAGGAGTCACAAAGCCTTGTGACTCGAAGAAAACTTCTTGGACCACAACAACTTGTAATCATCCAAGCCCAACACTAGATGGCAGATTTATGCAAAGCATGTGAATCTATAGCACTACATGCCAGGAATAGATGATTCCAGGGTAAGTAACATAATCCTTCCCCCTTATTAGCCTTACTCCTTCGGTTTTAATGAGGAGGTCCACAGATGGGTCTTCATTAAAACAGTGAATCAAACCACCAAGGCCAACATTGGGGGCTTTCTGTAAGAAAGTGCCCTCTTTTTGCATGGTTGCCCCCACTTTTTGCTAAACTGCTGATGTACGTTGACTGAGTGTTCCCTGGGTTCCTGCCAAACAGGTACCCAGGGCTTATGTTCTTTACCTAAACTGCATTGAAGACAAAACCCAATTGGCACTCTTCGGCCACAGGTCAGTCCCTTGTAAATGGTACCACAGGTAGCAAGGGCACTGTGGTTAGAGAAGCCCCTAAGGGCTGCAGCACTTATTGTGTCACCCTTAGAAGCCCTGTACCTATATATATATATATATATATATATATATATATATACATACACACACACACACACACACACACACACACACACACACACACACACACACACACACACACACACACACACACACACACACACACACACACACACACACACACACACACACACACACACACACACACACACACACACACACTTACTTTGCAGGCTGCGTGTTTTGGTGCAGAACAAAGTGAAGAGTCGACATGGCAAACATTCTATGTGCCATGCCTACAACCCACTCCCCTGGCATAGGTCAGCCTCCCCTCTAGCTGGGTGCACTATACCAGTGGTGAGGGTACAGGTGCATGAGCCCTGTACCCCTACAGTGTCTAAACCAATTCTTAGACATTGTAACTGCAGTTATGCCATTAAGAGTATATGGTTCTGGGAGTTTGTCATTACGAACTCCACAGCACCATAATGGCTTTACTGAAAACTGGGAAGTTTGGTATCAAACTTCTCAGCACATTAAACCCACTCTGATGCCAATGTGGGATTTAATTAAAAATGCACACAGAGGGCATCTTAGAGATGCCCCCTGAAAAACGATGGCATAACGATGGCATATTAGGGGATGTACCCACCCCAAGGAAGGGACCCATTGGTCCCAACCTTTACCTACCTGTAACGCCCCTAAATCTAGTATTTAGGGGCACCCTTGAACCTTGCCTCTGCAGACCAGAACTGACCAAGAAGAAAAGAAGAAGGAACGAAGAGCTGTGCTGAAACTAAGAAGAGGACGACTCCCACTGACTTGGCCCCAGCCCTACCGGCCAGTCCCCACCTCGAACCTGCTCCAGCGAAATACCGGTGTGTCCTGCAGCCAGCAACCTTAAGAACCTCAAGGTCCTGCCCTGCACCGGATTTGCTCATAGACTCTGGCTCCGGCCAAATCCGCGAGTCTGCACCACTCTGCACCCGACACCCAAGGCCGAGTTTGAGTGGCCCAACACCACGAGGAGTTCTCCCCGGTGATCCTGACCCATGATCTGGTGATCTCTGACCTGCCTTGAATCTCCTAGCGAAGCCTGCAGCCTCTTTCTGGAGGATCCCCCTGACCGCGACCGGAGCTGGTAAGAAAACCGACGCCTAAAGACACCCCTGCACCCGACGTCCCACGGCCTTCAGTGGGCTAACCGACGGTGTCCCAGGCATCCCAACGTACCCCTCCAACCAGTGGTCACCTCCAGAAGATCTTTGTCACAGAGCCTGCAGTCTTTGTTGCAACCGGAGAATCCTCATTGAAATCAAAAGGGCACCAGATCCCAAAACAGCACTATGCACCCAGTCGCCGCTGCTGGTGCACTTTGGCTGCTAACTCGGATCCCCCTTTGCCCTGAGCCTAACACCAGGAGCTTTGCTCCCACAACCTTGTGGCCTGCTCGTGAGCAGCCACCAACCGGAAGCCCCCTATCCCCCATTTGATAACAATGGGCCTGAGCACTCTGCAACCGGCCGCCCTAGTGCTGCTGAGGGTGCTTTGAGAGTGCATCCTTGACCCTGGGGGAACCCTGGTTCTAACCCCAGAATACCAACTCCCACAAACTTGTACTTACCTGTAAACCGATAACTTAATTTCCTTCTTTAGGATTGCATTGACTGCTTTTTCCCAAAAAATTGTTTTGTGTGGAGTTGGTTTTGTATGGAACATTGAAAAACTGCAAATAACTAAAAACTGCTTTGCTTACCTTTTCTCTAGGAAATGTCCCAGTGTGATATCAAGGCATATCACACTGAGTAGAAAAAGTAATCCATAAAGTAATCAAAAGTAATCCAACTAATTTCCACTGTATTGAATGCATTTACAAACCTGTAAGAAAGTAATTTTTATTCAGCTTGCTTGTATTGTTCAACCTGCCTTTGAAAGTACCATTTACACTTACCTGTACCAGGCTTGCTTGGTTCCAGAAAATAAATATAATTAAGTAACATTTTTATACAAATCAAATTGGTCAGAGTTCAGTCTTTGAGTGTGTGACATCATTTGCTGACTGTGTACAACAAATGCTTAACACTACCCTCTGATAAAGCCTTACTGCTCGCCCACACTACCACAAGTAGGTGCTATCTACTTTTACCTCTGCCTACCTTTGGGTTTCCACTGGACTCTGTGCACATTATACCTCATTTTGGTATAGTATATACAGAGCCAGCTTCCTACACTTTCCTCACTTTTTTTGTTAGGTACTTTTGAGGTAATATGGCATCTGTTGTTCACGTCACTTCGTTGTGGGCATACTACTCCCAGTAAATCGCCCATATACACAACTCATTTCAAAGGCACATGAGATTCATTGTCCTTATTGATGCCTTTATTCACTGATTTGAAAAATATGTATCCATTTAAATTCCAATTTGCATAATCTTAGAATCCTGTTACTCTCACTTCTGTGGGATCTGACCGTAACTATTCTTGTAAATCTAATATCCTGTAATTTACTCGGGGAATGTTCTTCACAAAAGTCTAACGCTAGTGGATACTTTAGATCCTTATTTTTTATAGCTCGTAAACGTTCCTGCCACCTAACTTTTCACTTTTCTTGTTGTTGAGCCAATATTTAATTTCTTACATGCACAAGTTATTACGTGTATGCAAAATGTGGTATTACAGTTAATGAAATATTTTATGTCATAGGCCTTGGTATTCAAAGCGTCAATAAAAAAAGTTACTTTCCCATCTGTATACACATAGCATATACAGTTACCACAAAATCATTTTTACTTTACTTCACGGAAAAGAATAAAAGGTCCATCCGAAACAACATTCTTCTTCTTGTCAATTTATGGGTTGAGGATCTGCCTTGTATGGGAACCCTGCCACAGGCTCAACTCCCATCTCCCAACTAAAGAATAATTATAAGGTTCCGCTCACAGATCTTGCATGTTTACTCAGCCAAGTTGAGTGACAGTCATTTTAGCAGCAGTGCAAAGGAGATTGCTTAATCCAGCAAAGCCATGTGCCGTTTCCACTGATGAAGAGGGTAAAAGACTAGACACATTTGGCAAAATGAATACCAATTTATGCAGTGACCTCGGTTATAATTGCCTTTTCAGGAGCAATCATGTCATATGATATGATGGGCAACTGTGGAATGATATTGCGCCATATCTTGAAAAATTACCAGAGAACTCCAAGGAGCAGTCAGAATCTATCCTACAAGATGATGAATTAACATTATCTGCACTCACTGATATATATCGTTAGATTGTATTTGTAATTGCATGTTCAAGGCATGTGAGCTGTAGATCACATGCTTTGCATACTCCTGCCATCTAGTGTTGGGTCCGGATGTTTGCAAGTTGTTTTTCTTCTAAGAAGTCTTTCCTAGTCACGAGGTAAGGTGACTCTTCCTTTTGGTGATCGTGCGCATGGGCATCGACTCCATTGTTGGATTGTTTTTTTCCACCATCGGGTTCGGACGTGTATTGCTGTGCTCTGGTTCGAAACCGTTCCTCGGGTTCACCTCGGTGCGCAATCTACTTACCCTCGACGGTATTGTTTTCGATCGCGTATCCCATTTTTATCATATCGGTTTATAAAACTCTTTTCGATCGGGAAATTCGTGGAAGGCCGTCTGGCCTAGCCGCGTCGGTCCACCTCGCAGTCCATTGATCGGACTCCATTTAAATTCTGTCCCAGGTGCCACGCAAAGTTTCCGCCCACCGACTCACACGAAGTGTTCAACTTGTGCTTATCCCCAGAGCACAACGAACAGGACTGCAATGTATGTAGATCTTTCCGATCGAAGAAAACGCTCCGTGACCGTCAGGCTCCACGTCACAAAATGCAAAGTCAAAACATCTGCTCTATTCCGGACCTCTTCGGAGAAGATTCCGAACAAGAGACTTACGACGCACTAGGAGCCGAGGAAGAAGAGGAGGAGATTGTTTCCGTCTCAGAATCTGGCTCCGATATGGACTAAGAGATTCCGCAAGGTCAGCGTATCGTGAGTACCGATCCTCCCTTGCCCCAAAGTCAAACTCAGCCCAAGAAACATACTACGGGCCCACCTTCGCGCCAAGGTCGGCACTGAGAACATGTTTCCAATGCCCTGCCTTCCGGCTTGGCACCGAAACACACACAAAAAGCCTTCTGGCTCGGGATTGAGTCGGCCACACTCGGGCACCAAGCTGAAACCTTCGGCACCGAAACCAGTCTCGGAGCCGGCTCCTTAAACAAAATCGAAAGCTTCTTCGGATCCGAAAGCTTCAGCACCGAAAACACCGCCACCGAAAATCTTGGCACCTAGACACAAAAATGCTCCCTTACCGCAACAGAAGCCCCGTTTCGACGTCTCTCCTTCCAAACCGGACCTGAAACAAAAAACTGTTTATTAACCCTAAAACTGGACATATTTCCACCAAATTGCCACTTAAACGCAAACCAGAGCCAGAGGACACTTATTACATTCCTCTTAAAAAGAAACATGTTGGTACTAACCCTTCTCCTCCTCTATCACCTCCTTCCCCACAAAACAAAAATGTACTGATAACACCTAATTATTCACCACAACCACAAACACCTAATGATCAGGATGATGGTGATGGGGGAGATGATACTATGCCTGCACACCCCTGGACGGATTATAATACTGATTCACCCACAGATAATGATCCTGACCTTTATCCTACAAAGCCTTCTCCATCAGATGATAATGTAGGCTATATAGAGCTATTAAATAGGGCTGCTGTATATCATGGTTTCAATTACATAAGGAATCCCTAGAGGAGGACTTTCTCTTTGAGACACTTAGTACTTCTCAAAAATCAAGCTACACACTCCCCATGCTCAAAGGTATGTTGAGACATGCGGATCGACACATTTAAAGACCCGGTTTGTGCACACATTCTCACCCCTAGAATAGATGAGAAATATAAACCTGCACCATCAGATTCAGCTTTCATTAAGGGTTAATTACCATTTAGATTCTTTAGTGGTTTCTAATGCTCGTAAACGTGCAAACTCACAAACGTCAGGGGATGCCCCCCCTCCAGACAAATAATCTTAACTAATAGATGCCTCCGGGAAAAGAGTAGCCGCCCAAGCAGCAAATCACTGGCGTATTGCTAACACCAAGGCCCTTCTAGCCAGGTACGACAGAGTGCACTGGGACGAAATAGAGCAATTGCTCCAATTTCTACCAGATTAACATAAATCCAAAGCTCAAGACTTAATACAAGCAGGGGAAGCTCATGTCTAATTTGTCAATTAAGTGTGCTCTAGATGCCGCTGAAGCTGGGGCCATTAATACCAGTGTTTTATTAAGAAGCAACGCCTGGTTAACAATTTCCGGGTTTAAACCAGAAGTCCAAGCTTCTATTCTGAACACACTGTTCGACAAACAGCATCTCTTTGGTCCCGTTGTAGACACCTTCTTCGAGAAAATGAAAAAGGACACAGATGTTGCAAAATCTATGGGAGCCCTACAGTCCCCGTCCAATCGGGGTTCCTTTCGTCACTCCTATCGTGGGGGGTCAAAAAGTATACGTCAGACACTGCCTCTACACCATACAAAGGCAACAATCAGTCCACCTCTTCAAGAGGTTTCTTTAGAGGAGGGTACAGAGGCAACAACGGGAAGGGTAGGGTAAGGGTTCCACAACACGTACCTTCCCCTCACCTAACAAACAGTGACTTGCCTCCGCTTCCCCCAATCATTCAGCACCTGTTGGGGGACGTCTTTCTCAATTCCCCCCTGTCTAGCAATCAATAACTACAGACAAATGGGTGCTAGGAATTATCCAATCTGGTTATTGCCTGGAGCTTACCAACGATCCTCCAAACATTCCTCCACGTTCACACAAAATGTCACCACAGCATCTACACCTCCTCAAAAAAAAGGTTCAGTCTCTCCTACTAAAGGGAGCCATAGAGCCCGTACCGATACAATATCAAGGGTCGGGCGTGTACTCCCTATATTTTCTAATACCCAAAAAGGATGGCTCTCTCAGACCCATACTAGACCTCAGAGAACTAAATCATTACATACAATCAGATCATTTTCACATGGTGACACTTCAACAAGTGCTCCCACTTCTACAGCAAGGCGACTTTGTCTACTCTAGACTTAAAGGACGCATATTTCCATATTCCAATACATCCAGCTCATCGCAAATATATCAGATTTGTGATAGCGGGGCAGCATTACCAGTTTAAAGTGCTTCCATTTGGAGTCACCACTGCTCCCAGAGTATTCACCAAATGCCTAGCAGTAGTCGCTGCTCACCTACGAAGACAACACATTCATGTCTTCCCGTACTTGGACGACTGGCTCCTCAAAGCCAGCACTTACCCAAAGTGTCTCCAGCACACTCAAATAACACTCCAGTTACTGCATCGACTGGGGTTTACAGTAAATGTGTTAAAGTCTCATCTCCAACCTTCCAACACACAAACCTATCTGGGAGCCACCATAAATACTCAAAAAGCTCTAGCTTGTCCCAATACAGCCAGAATTCACAATATTCAGGCCCTAATCGCTCAGTTTCAGCCCAACCACTCATTACCAGCTCAAGTGTTCATGCAACTGCTGGGAATGATGGCTTCTTGCATCATGATTGTTCCTCATGCAAGGCTTCACGTGCGTCCCCTTTAACAATGCTTAGCGAGTCAGTGGAACCAGTCGCAGGGTCAATTAACCGAACTAGTGTTGGTAAACGGCCGCACCCATCGCTCGCTGCAGCGGTGGAACCCACAAAATCTGTCCAAAGGGCAGCCCTTCATCGACCCTGTTCTACAGACAGTGCTAACAGCAGACACGTTGCTCACTGGTTGGGGAGCTCATCTCCAAGATCACACAATTCAAGGCTTGTGGAGTCAAAAGCAAATCCATCTCCACATAAATCACCTAGAGCTGCTAGCAGTGTTTCTAGCGCTCAAAGCCTTTCAAATTCACCTTGTAGGCAAAGCTGTCCTAGTCCGCACCGACAACATGACAGCCATGTACTACATACAACAAGCATTGGCATAGCCAATAGGTCTCGCCTTTGGGACCTTCTAAGTGTTTAGTTATGCAGCACAATATCCTTACTGCAACAACAGTAACTGTTGCATGGCTAAACACTTATAAGGTCCCAAAGGCGAGACCTATTGGCTATGCCAATGCTAGTTTTTTTATTGTTCCTGATTAAAAAAAAAAAAGAAGAAAAAAAAGCATATTGCCAAAATCAAAACATCTGGCAACGTAATACGAGGCTGCTAATTATAGGAAAACTGAAAGGTATCCTAATGTAAAATTACTTCAGGGGCAATGTGGGACACATCCAACTTGAATAATGAATCTACAAACGAGCTGCTGCTTTCATTACTGTACATTAGTGATTATTTAGTGCCAGCTTGAACACGGATCCACTGAAGATTTCTCCCTATGAAGGAAATTAAAATATCCACCTGTGTATGTGCCTGGCAGTGGTCTAACAAGTGCAGGCGGCCTTACTGAAGAATCTTTCCGCAATCATGAAACCTAATCCGTACTATTTACAAATGTATTTCCATGTGCGAGTCTAGGTATGCTTACCGGGTCTGCAACGCTTTGGATTGAGAACCAAGACCTCGTTTACGGTCCTCTGGTGAGACATTTACTCAGACTTAAGGAAAGTTTCAAACACAGGAACGTGAAGAGAGCGGTGTGTCCAAATTATTTTATCCTGAAGCATGCCGTGGTGCCAGAGGGAAGATGCTACATCAGACTGTATGAACCCGGTGTGGGAAATAAACTGTACAATATCTAGCCAGAAATCAGACGTACTCTTTATTTAAAATTTTAAGCCTGTAATTTTTCCTACGTGGGAATATCTGTTACAGAACAGACCTCCAAATGATCTATGGAGTGGTTGCTTCCTATATCTGGGAGTCTGAAAATGAACAGCACTGCGGTAATAGCCAATGATTGAATTCCACTCGGTTGTTATCTATTTCTGGGGACTTATTGTAACCCTCTGCACATTCGCCTGACATCAACGTTTGTGCTAAATCATCTCTATAATTCGCCTGACATAGTTTGTGCTAAATCATCTCTGATATGCTGCCCACGATTCAACTCACAAATATTGACCCGTAGGAAATTGGTACGTAGTTAATGTGGGCTCTGGGAGCTGTGGTGGGGCGGGCAAGCAGTGCTGTGGGGGAGGGGGGGGCTACAGAGACGGGTTTGAGGTGTCACGCTGGACAAAGCAAAGTGTATGTATGTGAATGTTGTCCGTGCTGGGCATTAACAACAAAGCAAACTTAAGCAAAGAAAAGCAGCGCAGCAAACTTCAAAAGATCAAAATAAGGAAGTAATACAGAGCGCACGGGGGTGTTTATTCGAAATGAAAACAACACTTCCATGTTGACAGTGATACATGCCCAAGCAGAGATGGGGGAAATGAGTGGTAAGACGCAGTAAGCAAGTAGGAAGGAGGGAGTGGGGGATGGGCGAGCAATGAGGAGGGAGGGAGGAAGCAATAATGACGTAATAGCGAGTGGGGGAGGGTGCAAGGAATGATGTGGAGATGGCCTGCAGATACACTGTATGGAGTACTAGATACCAAAACAAAACGTAGTACACCGCGTTTATCCATACGTTGCATGTCATTCCCTCTATAACTTTCGTTCTAGCCCGCAGTGTACATTTCCCCTGTAAGTTTTTTACCTGTTGGTGCACACGCTGTGACTGGGGCAGCAGTTCATGTAATTTACGCGTGGAAGTAAAAAACCTCATCTGAGACGGGAATACATCCGAGATTCTGTGCTTGCTGGAGAGCAGGGATGTAACCTCAAGGCACATGTTTTCCGATGATGTAGTAATAACCAGGCAGCAGTATGAGCATGAGATGAGAAGAAAAAAAAAAGGTGCTCGGCGCTGATGAGAACACTGTGAATGTAGTTACATTTCCCCAAAGAACTGCGGCGCTCGTGAAACGGCAGGCAGCAGTATGAGCACGCTATAGGAAGAAAAAAAAAGCATTGGCCGTGAAAGTGAAAGTAATCGCGAGCGTCCAGATGGCGAGGGAAGCCATATGGCGCCTAATCGCGCGTGCACGCTCGCGTGAACGCAAGCTGGTCGCCAGCAAAATCCACTGTTTGCACTTCCAAAACCCGCTTACTAAAACTCTCGCCAGAGCAGCGCATGCGCTGGCTCAGGCGAGACCTAAAAACGGGGGGACACACACTCTCCAACTGTCACTACTAGCACAAGCCTTTTGGAGGTGGGCCATACACCACAGAATTTATCTCCTAGCAGAATACCTTCCAGGACTAAACCATCAAATTGCCGACCTTCTCAGCAGACAGAAGCAACAAATCCACGAGTGGGAACTTCACCCTCAAGTTCTCCTCCCATACTTTCAACGTTGGGGTTTTCCTCAAATAGATCTATTCGCCACATACGAAAACACAAAATGCCCAAGCTTCGCCTCCAGGTATCCAGACCCATTCTCCAAAGGCAATGCTCTATGGATGAACTGGTCAGGGATATTTGTCTACGCTTTTCTGCCTCACACTCATTCCACTAGTGGTTCAGAAGCTCAGGCAAATATCCCTCACACTAATCCTAGTAGCTCCCACATGGGCCCTTCAACCTTGGTTCACAACCCTGTTGGAGGTATCAGTAGTTCCACATCAAAAGCTGCATCTCACATCCAGTCTCCTCACTCAGAGCCATGGAGAAATAAGACCTCCAGATCCCAAAGAACTCAACTTAGTGATCTGGCTCCTGAAGTCAGAGTTTGGTTATCTGAATCTTCCACCAGACTGTATGAACACATGAACATCATAAAAGAGGCCAGAAGGCCTACTACAAGAGCTCTTTATGCAGCTAAATGGAAACAATTTTTAAATATACTAATAATAACAATATCAAACCTTTGGATGCTTCCATACAAAATATCATCTATTTACTACACTTGTAGTAGTCCGGATTACCGTACACTTCCATCCGCTTACATCTCGCTGCAATAGCTGCGTTCCTACAAAATAGACAGCATTTGTCTCTGTTTAGAGTACCAGTTATCAAAGCATTTATGGAAGGATTAAAAAGGGTAATACCACCAAGACTTCCACCTGCCCCAGTGTGGAATCTTAACATAGTCCTTACACGATTAATGGGTCCACCTTTTGAACCAATGCATAAATGTGAACTGCAATTTCTTTCATGGAATGTCGCTTTCCTCATTGCAATTACCTCACTGAGGAGAGTGGGTGAGCTACAGGCACTAACCATAGAAGAACCGTTTTCCAGCTCGACAAAGTGGTTTTGCAGCGTGAATCCTTTTCTGGATTCACACGCTGTGCATCATTCCGCCATCTAGTGGTTGGGTCCGGAATTGTCTTTTTTTTTTTTCTTCTTGTTTTGGTCGCTGTCGACAACCATTTGGTGCCAGGTACGTCCCCTGTGTGACGTCAGACGGTGTCCTGGAGGTCGACGTGCGTGGTGGCCATCTTCAGATTTTTTTTCCGCTGTTGGGTCTGGAAGCAAGACGGGAAGCTTCGAAGAAAGTTTTTGTTTTTCCCGATATAACTTCAAAAGATGATGATCATCGAAGGATCATCAAAGTATAATCGATCAACCGACGTCGTAGCCGAAGGCAGGAGCAGAGCGTCCATTTGAACACCAGAGGACCACTCCGGTCCACAAATGGCGAGGTAGGGGTCATGGAGAATACCCCTTTCTAATTCTGCCCCAAGTGCCACCACAAATACGCACAACACGACCCACAAGACCTGTGCAACCTTTGCCTGGCCGAAGATCATCAGGACAAGGACTGTGAGGCCTGCGCAGCGTTGCTGCCGAAGATGCTCAGGACACGCCGAAACCAAAGACAGGCCCAATACACCACAATGTCGCAGTCGACGAAGAAACCTTCCATGAGGGACCTGGGTTTCTCTAGCGACAAAGAGGAGCAGGGAGCTCCAGCAGAGTCGACACACGAAGGATCGGACGTCGAGATCCTAGAAAAGGACTCCGAAAAGATGAACGACGAAAGGAAGGCGAGAGTCGAAAAAGAAGACGGAGAAGTTAAGACACCATAAAGATCCGTCCGAACCGAAGGGCCACGAACATAAGGCGCCCAAGGCAGCCCCGACGCCGAGCAAAAAGGCGATCGAGGGTCAGCCGTGATTAAAAGAACCACACGGAACCCATCCAAAGGTTACCGAAGAGGGAAAATTGCCAAAGGCACCGAAACCAAGGGTCGACAACGAACCCGCAAAAAAGGGCACAACACCGCCGAAGACTAACGTCGACGCCGGGAAGAAAAGAAAGTCCCCGGCCTCCAACGCCGAGAGGGCCCTCGAGGTCGAAAGGAAAAGAAGACTCGAGGAGGAAATGGCTACGCTCATACAAAAGAAAAAGGAATTCGACGCCTCACTAAAGGATTTTCGAATCCCTAATGCACAGGCTGCCGAACCGGATAACGTCGACGAGGCAGAAGATACCGAGGGGGAGGAAGAAGGTATCTTCGAATCTCCACCAACACCGGAACCTCGAGGCGAAGATCCGGAGGAATACGGAGACGAACCGGAGGAAGAGGAAAACTCAGAAACCTTCGAGGATACATGGAATGACCTCGACACCGAGAGTCCAGAGGAAGAAATCTGCTGCTACCCTTCGAAAGCATCACCCCCAGATGACATTGCATTCTATAATGACATTGTAAAAAGGGCAGCAAACCAATTTGGTGTTCCCGTAGAGGAAGAAAAGGGGGACACATGTTTCCTACTGGAAACCCTGGCACCTGTAACAAAGGGGACACAACATCTGCCTATGTTGCCTAGTATCCTGGATCAAGGCAAAGAAGCCTTTAAAGAACCAGCTTCAAACAAAGGGGTAACTCCCAGAGTGGAGAAAAAATATAAGCCCTCTTCAAAGGACTTAAAATACATACAGGGAAGTACTACACCTGACTCCATCATTGTCACCACAGCCAGGAGGAGAGCAAATGCAGTCTCCAACACCGGGCCTCCACCAGAGAAAGAAAGTAAGGGGATGGATATGGTGGGGAGAAGGATGGAGAAAAAATGCTGCAACACAGTGGCGCATTGCCAACTCAAATGCCCTGTTAAACAGATATGGCCACCTACAGTGGGATGAAATAGAAGAGTTGCTGAACAAACTCCCCGAGGAGGACAAGAAGAGGGCAAGATCTATTGTCCAAGAAGGGAAAAATGTGGCTAACACCTGCCTAAAGTCAGCCCTAGACGCAGCAGAGACTGCAAGCGGGCAAATGTGCACAAGAACCATCCTCAAAAGGCATGCCTGGCTCAGAATTTCTGGCTTTAAATAAGAAGTTCAGACATCAATCATCAACAGACCATTTAACGGAGAAGCTCTGTTTGGCAAGGAAGTGGATGAATCTCTTCAGCAAATTAAAAAGGACAATGAAACAGCAATGGCAATGGGGGCCCTACAGCAAAGAGGTTCTTTTAAAAGAGGAGGCTTCTCTAACAGAAAAACCACAGGTAGAGGCAGCTTTGGTCAAGGACAGCAGATGCCACAACAATCTCAGGGACAGAACCCAAACCAACAGATGGGTCAACAGTCTAGCTACCAAGGTTGGCAACAAAAGCAGAAGCAGCCCTTTCGAGGAAGAGGTAATGGCAGAGGAAGAGGCCAATCCTCTAGAGGAAGAGGAAATGGCTCTAACTGACTTAATCACGGAAAAGGACCCACACAAGACACCAGTGGGGGGAAGAATATCCTTTTTCCACAGACAATGGAAAAGTATCACAACAGACAATTGGATATTAAATTTGGTACAATACGGATATTGCATAGAGCTCACAAAGACACCAAATACAAATCCACCCAAAACAAGAAAATTATCCAGATCAGAACAAACACTGCTAAACGAAGAAATCCAAGAACTGTGCCTAAAACAGGCAATAGAAAAGGTACCAACACAAGAATGGTACAAAGGAAACTACTCTCCATACTTCCTAGTACCCAAACAGGACCAGACTCTAAGGCCAATCATGGACTTGAGATTCATAAACAAGTTCATACTAACACAACACTTCAAGATGTGTACCCTTCAAGAAATAATCCCACAGATTCAAAAGGGGGATTATTTGGCAACAATAGACCTCAAGGACGCCTACCTACATATCCCTATGAACAAAAGACACAGAAAGTACCTAAGATTCCTGCACAACGGAACAACTACCAATTCAAGGTACTCCCGTTCGGCATAAAATCTGCTCCACGGGTGTTCACGAAGTGTCTAGCCGCAGTGGTGGCACACCTGAGAAGAGAAAAAATCCACGTCTACCCCTACTTAGACGACTGGCTAATAAGGGGACGCACGAAACAAATGTCACAATCATGTTAAAAAAACAATTCAAACGCTACAAATCCTGGGTTTCTCAATAAACCACAAGAAATCTTCTACTACACCAGAATGAGAAAAAACCTTCCTGGGAACAAGACTGAACACAGCAAACGCCAAGACTTATCCCACACAAGCCAGGATACAAGCTATCCATCACGAAACAGCCCTCTACCGGAGGGGACAGACTCTGACAGTGAGGAAAGTAATGAAACTAATGGGCATGATGTATCCCACTTATCCCTCACACTCGCCTACACATGCGCCCATTTCAAGAATGGCTCAACAACAGCTGGTCACAAGCCACAGGAAGTTGGGAGGATCTAGTGGTTGTTACACAAAGCGTGCAAGCAGAGATACAATGGTGGGCATCCAACAACATAGCATAGGGGAGACCTTTCAGGGACCCAACTCCATCTGTGACAGTCACCACGGATGCATCCCTCAACGGTTGGGGGGCACATCTCAACCAGCTGAAAGTTCATGGGCAGTGGAGCGAACAGGACTCCACGAAGCACATCAATTTTTTGGAGATGAACAGTTTTTCTGGCACTCAAGGCATTCCAGAAACACATTCAGGGGAAAACCATCTTAATACAGACAGACAATACTACTACAATGTTCTACCTGAACAAACAGGGTGGAACAAGGTCCTTTCCCCTGAGCAAACTTGCACAGGAAATCTGGCATTGGGCGATACCCCAAAAAATCAATCTACAGACAGTACATCTACCAGGGGTAGACAACATCACAGCAGACCAACTGAGCAGACAAAACAACTGCTCCCACGAATGGGAGTTGAAACAGACAAGAGTACAGTATCTATTCAGCATCTGGGGAACACCAGTGTTGGACCTGTTTGCAACAATGCAGAACAAGAAATACCAATGCTTTGCCTCGAGGTTTCCACACCACCTGTCAAAGGGAAATGCGCTTTCACTCAATTGATCACAGACATTTGTTTACGCTTTTCCACCAATACCCCTGATGCAGAGTGCGCTACAAAAAGCAAAGGAACCAGGAACAAATATGATTCTCATTGCTCCTCATTGGCCAAGTTAGTTACCTAGAAGGGTAAACCCAAATGACGTCACTGGGACCTGGGTATAGAACAGTACATTAGAACAGTGGTCCCAGTAAACAATTTTTGAAAACACAAAGCTTACAAAAAATTAAATGAAAAAAATGAAAAAAACGTGGTATGCTCAATGTACAGGGTTATTTAATCACACTGAACAGACAATAGTTCATGACATTTGTTGTAAATGTAAGTCAGTTTTTATATAGCGCAGCTACTCACCCTTACGGATCTCAAGGCGCTGCGGGCCGTAGTGGAAATTAAGTGAGCTATTGCCCAGAGTCACATGGTGCTGAGCTGCCGCCGGAGCCGGGGATCGAACCGTGAACCCTGTGCTCCGAAGTCAGCTGCCCTGGCCGCTGCACCACACCTCTCCACTCGTAACATCCGTGAAGGAGGGAAGAAAGGCCATGCCAGATTAATCAGCTGGGCCTTGAAATTCGTTCGGTTCCTCCTTCACGGATTGATATCCTCTCAAAGTGAATGTTCTCGCTCGCCATCCCGGAGCCCACGCGCCCACACTTTTCCCTTCAGGCCTCATTTACGGGCTCTTCATGGTAACCAACCCCCCACTCCCCCTGTCCAACACTCCTCTCCTGAGGAAGACCCCGGCGTAAGGGACACAACAACCTACCACTCTCTAGGGGTCGAAACGTCGACATCTACTATACTAGCCAGTTTGACCAACAGCGATTAATCACTGTGTCACTGTTCTAAACCATGGCTATCTAACGTTTGGATACATTGTGAATAATTTGGCTCTAAATATGAGCCCTCTTGTTAAAAAAAAAAAAAAAAAAAAAAAAGATTTTGTGATTCGCACTTTATTTCATTTACCCCCACATCCTCACTTCAACCACAATACCCTCACTCTTTCCCCTCCCCCCTTTTTTCCCTCCTGGGGCACTATTTTAAACTGTGTTAACAAATGTTATGAACTATTGTCTGTTCAGTGTGATTAAATAACCCTGTACATTGAGCATACCACGTTTTTTTCATTTAATTTTTTGTAAGCTTTATGTTTTCAAAAATTGTTTACTGGGACCACTGTCCTCATTGGCCAAGGCAAAGATGGTACTCAACTCTCCTAGAACTATCCAAAGGAGAAATGATCAGGATCAAAGCAGAAAAAACCTGCTGACAATGCAACAGGGCCAGATTTTTCACCCGGAACCAGCAATGCTACAACTAGCAGCCTGGCGCCTGAATACATAGAATTTGGGCATCTCAATCAACCGCTGAGAACCATGGAAATTCTAAAAGAAGCAAGAAAACAGTCAACAAGAAAATGCTATACAGCAAAATGGAAGCGATATACCACATGGTGCACCGCTAACAACAACACTAGTTCAATCAATACACAAGAAACAGTTATTACATATCTTACTTACCTCTTAGACAGCAACATCAACTTTTCCAGCCTTAAAGTGCACCTTGCTGCCATAGTGGCATACACAAGAGGAAAATCATGCAAAAGCTTTTTTACAAGACCAGTCATCAAAAGGTTCTTAGAAGGAGCAAAAAGAATAGCTCCACCAAGAGCTGCTCCTGTACCAACATGGAGCTTAAATACAGTACTTTCTCAACTAATGACAAAACCCTTTGAGCGCATGCATGCAGCGGACCTCAAACATATTATTCTAAAGACAGCCTTTCTCATTGCTATAACATCACTATGAAGAGTAAGTGAACTGCAAGCATTAACGATACAAGAACCCTACTTACAAATCCACAAGGATAAAGTAATCTTAAAGACTAACCCACAATTTTGCCAAAAGTGGTATCTAAGTATCACTTAAATCAAAACATTCTCCTGCCAGTTTTCTTCCAGAACCCAAAAACTAAAGCAGAGAGAAGCCTCCATACCCTGGATGTAAGGAGGGCTTTACTATATTATTTGCAGAAAACAGAACAAATCAGGAAAACAAAGCAATTGTTTGTTGCTTACGCACATACCAACACAGGATCAGCTGTCACAAAAGCAACTATTGCAAGATGGATAGTACAAGCTATCCTATTATGTTATGCCAATGCCAAAAAGGAACTAACAATGCAACCAACAGCTCACTCCACTAGAAAGAAAGGAGCAACGCTGGCATTTATGGCCAATGTACCCATTGATTCCATTTGCGCAGCAGCAACATGGGCATCACCACACACCTTTACGAAGCATTATTGTGTGCACATACAAATGAATAAGGAAGCTCAAATTGGACAGAGGGTGCTTCAACACCTGTTTGCAAGGTCTTCCTTTCACCACAGCCTCCCAGACACGGGAGAAACCGCTACATAATCTGATGCACAGCATGTGAATCCAGAAAAGGATTCACGCTGCAAACCGAAATGGTTACTTACCAGTAGGAGTAGTTTTAGAGCTTGAAGAATTTTCTGGATTCACATGCGACCCACCCGGCCTCCCCTATAAGGAAAACAAACAGGTGGGGAAGCAAAGGACTACATCAGTATTTTTCAAAACCATCTCAAGGATTACAAAACATAAGAAAAACATAAAAAAGAATCTGAAGATGGCCACCACGCACGTCGACCTCCAGGATACCGTCTGACGTCACACAGGGGACGTACCTGGCACCAAATGGTGGTCGACAGCGACCAAAACAAGGAAAAAAAAAAAAAAAGCAATTCCGAACCCAACCATTAGATGGCGGAATGATGCACAGCATGTGCATCCAGAAAATTCTTCAAGCTGCAAAACTACTCCTACTGGTAAGTAACCATTTCGTTCTTCGCACTAACCCCAAGTTTCTACCTAAAGTGGTATCTGCCTTCACATCAATTAATCGGTTGAGTTAAATGTTTTTTCCTCAACCAGATTCAGTGGCAGAACGAGCTCTACACACCTTACATGTTAGAAGAGCTTTGCTATATTACATAGAAAGAACAAAACCATTTCGCAAAACAGCTTTGTTGCTTTTTCTCCACCACACAAAGGCAATCCTATTTCTAAATCAGGAATTGCTAGATGGATTGTCAAATGTATTTTATGCGAAAGCAAAAAGTACTTTACCAATACCCCCTAGAGCGCATTAAACTCGCAAAATGGGGGCTACTGTGGCTTTCTTAGGAAACATTCCCATACCTGAAATCGGTAAGGCTGCAACATGGTCTACACTGCACACATTCACCAAGCACTATTGTGTAGATGTGTTAGCGAGGCAGCAAGCTAATGTAGGCCAGGCAGTACTTGGAACACTCTTTCAGACAACTGCAACAGCTACAGGTTAGCCGCCGCTTTGGGAGAATACTGCTGTATAGTCTATGCAAAGCATGTGATCTTCAGCTCACATGCCTCAAACGTAAAATGTTACTTACCCAGTAAGCATCTGTTCTTGGCATGTAGAGCTGTAGATTCACATGAGCCCACCCGCCTCCCCGTGTACTTATACCTGCTGCAGTTTCTTACTCATATACATACGCATGGACATCTTTATTCTGCACTTACTAACTCCATTTTCACCCTCTGCGGGAAAACTATCTAACAATGGAGTCGCTGCCCAGGCACACTATCACCGAAAGGAGGAGTCGCCTTACCTCGTGACTGGAAAGACTTCTAAGAAGAAAAACAATTTGCAAACATCCGGACCCAACACTAGATGGCAGGAGTATGCAAAGCATGTGAATCTACAGCTCTACATGCCAAGAACAGATGCTTACTGGGTAAGTAACATTTTCCTTATATAGCACTTACTACCCCTGACCAGACGTCAAAGCTCTTTTTTGGCGATTAGCATGCTACTCTGGAACCCAAAAAGTATTAGTGGTGAATTAGTATAGGAAAATATGAAATGAGGTTTAGTGGTGGACATGTTAGGCTGTTATTTGGATTAAAAAGGATAGTGGAGGGATAGATGAGGGAAGGGTTTGCATTTATATAGAGCTTGCTACTCTGATGAGGTCTTGGAGCGCTTTTCGGTGGTTAGCACGCTACTTCAGTACCCAAACAGGATTAGTGGGGAATTAGTATAGGTGAATATGAAATTAATTTGAGCGGTGGACATGTGAGTTCATTTGTATTGAAAAAGGATAGTGGAGGGATAGAAGATTGTAATTGTAATTTTATTTATATAGCGCTCGCTACCCCTGATGTGTTGAAGTGCTTTTCAGCAGGTAGCACACTACTCCTGAACCTAAACAGTATTTGTGGGGAATTTAGTATAGGGAAATATAAAATTAATTTGAGCGTGGACATGTTATTCTTTTATTTGGATTGAAAAGGAATAGTGGAGGGATGGAAGATGAAAAAGGGGTGTAGACCGTTTTTTGCGGAGCTCATAGCAGTAGGAGAAGGTTTGGGATGAGTAAAAGGGAGGTGGAGGGGGAAAAGTCAGAGAGAAGGATTTGGAATTTAAATTGAATAACCACAAACAGACAAGGGCCTGGAAGAACTGTAGCCCCAACGACCCGAGAACTACAGAAAGAGGAGGACGAACAAGAAATCCTCTTCGAAGAGATTGAACCTGCAGTGCCTGCCAAGAGATAGGTTGGTCGGAATATATAAAGACGTAGTGGCAGGTCTTTGAAACTGATTCCCCAGAGGAGGGGATAGATATGTATCCGTTCAGGCCTTCGCCTCCGGATGACATTGCAATGTATAATTGGATAATAAAAAGGGCAACAGATAAGTATAATGTGCAACTGAAAGAAGAAAGATGACCACCATGATTCATTTTAGAGAAATTGTTGCCTTCCCAAAGTAGGAGCCGATACCTACCCATGCTCCCCAGTGTACTGGAGCAGGGAAGGGAGGCGTTTAAGTAACCTGCAACATGCAGGTCAGTAACACCAAGGGCTGAGAAGAAATATAAACACTCCTCAAAAGACCCACCATATATTCGAGGAACTGTATCAGCAAACTCTATTTCTGCTGCCACGGCCAGAAAGGGGGCAAACGTTCCAACAGCATCCTGCCCACCTCTGGATAAACAAAGTAAGAAGATAGACATAGTGGGGAGAAAGTTTAAAAGGGGATTGGCAAAACAATGGCGCATAGGCAATTCAAATGCCCGGCTCAATAGGTATGTAATTCAGCACTGGGACGAAATGGCAGAGCTGATGAAACATTTACCTGAACTGTACCAAAGAAGAGCAGCATTCCTAGCAGCAGAGGGAAAAAAATATAGCAAACACCTACTTAACATCTGCTATAGATGTGGCAGACCCCTCAAGTAGGTAGATAATGGGGGGGAATTCCCTAAGACTTCTTGCCCGGCTAAGGGTGTCGCTCTTCAAAATGGAGGTACAGGCAAACATCATTAACACCACATTAAATAGGGAACAGCTGCCTGGGAGTGCAGTAGATGAAACCCTACACCAACTCAAAAAGGACAATGACACAGCCAAATCAATGGGAGTCCTGCAATTCAGGTTAAACATAAGGAACGGATCAACACCTACAAGAACACCTGTAGGTAGAGGGAGTTTTCAAAGTGCAACCTCACACGAGGGTTTCAGGGTACCAGTCAAAAACAAACACCAATGCAACAATGGCAGTACCAAACACCACTATAACAACCCTTTCAAGGACGAGTAAGAGGAAGATCGCAGCCACAGAGGCGGGCGGATGCACCATTCAGCAAGTGACCTCGTATGCACAACACCTGTGGAGCGAAAGATAAAGGACCTCTTCCAGGCATGGAAGTAGGTGACTTCAGACAAATGGATAATCAACATCATACGATTTGGATATTGCATAGAACTGATCAAGCAATCACCAGTAAAAGGACCAAAGAAAGTGATCCACACAAAGGAGTAAAAATCCTGACTACTCGAAGAAGTAAAATAATTGCTCCAAAAGAAGGCAATAGAAAGCGTGCTCAAAAATAAAATTAACCAGGGAAACTACTCAACATATTTCCTAATACCAAAGCAAGACGGATCTTTGTGCCCTATGTTAGACCTCTGTTTCTTAAACATGTTCATAAAAACACAAAAATTCAAAATTATATAGCTGCAGGATGTCATACCGCAGTTACAACGACGAGACTATATGGCAACAATAGATCTAAAATATGCATATCTTATAGAGACTTTTAGTTGTAGATTCCTTACTTTTAGAATTTCCCCCAGGCATCAGTCTGGATCTGGAGATCTTTTATTAGCAGTACCATCCTCGTTGGTATGCCGTGTCGGTTGGCTCTGCATCGGGCGTCAGAGTTATGCGCGCCAGAAATGACCGCAGGACCTACATAGACGCCGCCTTTGTGTGCTGACATCAGTTCTTTATTTTTCCGCATCAGCCTAAGCGCAGATCCGGAGAGAGCTACCCCATAGCTGTTTTTTGGCTGTCCTCTTTTCACCTTTCGTCTAGGTTTTTTCTGAGTTTTGGACTCCTGGTGGCATTGAGCTGTCCCATCGTAGGCACCGGATTCAAGCCCCGCGGATCTGGTTATCGGGTGATGTCTGTGACGGATCTGCACCAAGTGTGCCTCTGGTGCTTGGAGCACGACCATGACCCGAAGTCGTGCTCCGATTGCCGGGCCATGAATTCAAAAGCTTTGCAGGAGCGGTCCTGGAGGCTGTTGGAGACCTGGCGCTCGGCTCCGCATCGCTCCCGTTCTCAATCGAGAGGAAGGTCCCTAGAACGGTCGTGGAGCCCGCACACCTCATCCCATTTGAAATATAAGGGGCGTTCAGGTAAGCACAAGAAGTCGGCGAAGAAGCATAGGTGTTTTTAAACTTCACCCAGTCTGTTGGCCAACACGAAGCGGGACATAGAGCATCATTGCTTTAGTCCTCCGTCCCCTGAGCTTTTTTCCGAGACGAGTCTGTGCCTCCCCACTTTTCCAGGAGCCGGAGCGTCTCCTGCCCAATTGTGAAAGTTTTATGAGGCCTTGTACCTCATCTTTGGGCAGCCCAGCTACGCTGGTGCACCTTTTGGCCCTGTGGAGTTGGTTGGGGGCCCCAGTCCTTCGACACCGGCAGCTACGGCCCCAGTGGGCTCTCGTGGATCCATTATCGGATCCAGACTGACATCGGTCAATCCAACTTGACCTTCCCCCCGACGTCTTGCTCGGCTGTGACGTACCCGACACAAACTGTGCCCCCGATCGTCGTCAACCCCATCCTCATCCCTGACTTGGACACAGAGCCAGACCAGCGTCGATCAACGTCGGAAGTGAATTTTGTCCCTGTGTTCACCCTGGTGTTGATTTTGATCCGGGAGGTGTTGAAGAGAACTGGGAGGGGCAGCTGAACCCTTTAACAGACCAGCTTGAAAACCCCATGGACTGGCGGATGGACCTGGGTGAGGCCACTAGGTTGGACACTTCACCTTACACTGGCTTGCTTTCTCCCCCTACCATAGCTACAGAGGAGGGGGCATCCTACTCAATGGTGGTGAGGAGGGCAGCCCAGGTCCATGGCCTCGAGCTCCCTTGGGTGGCAATCAGGACTAACCCCCTGACAGAGCTTCAGGCTGCGGCTTCTACCTCTGTTGCCATTTAATTAAGCCCTCACTGATGTCCTTCTGGGCACTTGGTCCAGGTCTAGCACAGGGGATCCTGTGGGCAGGACAATTTCCCGCCGCCATTGACCCGCTCCCTGCCACCCAGCGTACCTTATGCAACATCCTTCCCCTGAGAGCTTGGTTGTCCAAGCTTCATCTTCCAAAGGCGCATTTCCTTCTGCTCCCTCGGCTAGAGAATCCAAGAAGCTGGACCATCTTGGGAAGAGTATGTTTTTTTTCCTCCAGCTTGGCATTGTGGTCGGTGAATACTGCTTGCCTCTTGGGCCGAACTCCCATACCATCTGGGATACGGTTGCGCAGGTGCTGCATCAGTGCCAGGAGGAGGCCCGGGCTGTTATCTCCCAAGCAGTTGCGGACGCAAATTCACTATTCATTGTGGACTGGACACCACTGACTCAATGGGCAGAACGGTTGACTTGCTACGCCTGTTTGAGGACTTCTAGCTTTTCAGGGGATGTCCAATCTACTCTGGACATGCCCTTTGATGGCACTCTCCTTTTCGGCGAGAAGGCAGACTCCGTGCTTGAGTGCTTCAAGGAATCTCGGACTGCAGCCAGATCCTTGAGCCTCACGGCTACAACCTGTCCCCCCCTCAGTCTGCCTTTCGTGGCTACGGAAGGGGCGCCCAGCCACGTCCTGTCCAGCCCCAGGGTCATTCAAGTTGTCCAGATTCTGCGTGGTCGCGGACGTGGGGCCCAGCCTCCTTGTGGGTCACAGAGCCAGCGGGTGGTCTAGTCCACCCTTTTCCCCTCTGCCACTGCCTCCAAACCCTCCTTGTCCGATGTTTCAATCCCATCATCTTCCAGTCGGAGGCAGGATTCACATCTCCTCCTCCGCTGGCAGTCCATCACGTCGCACAGGTGGGTTCTGCAGATAGCCCGAAGGGGCTACTCCCTCCCCTTCAAGACTACCCTCCCATGGCACCCTCCTACGGCTGTATCCCGGAGGATCATTTGGCGCTTCTCCGTGAGGAAGTTACGGCTCTCTTGGCCAAGGGGGCCATAGAAATGGTCCCTGTGCCAGAAGTAGGATGTTGTTGTTATTCCTGCTACTTTCTGGTGCCCACAAAAACCAAAAGCCTACGTCCTATCCTAGAACTTCGGACCCTCAACTTCTTCCTTTGGAAGAAGTTCAAAATGCTCACTTTGGCCCAGGTCCTCTCTGCCGTAGACCCAGGAGTCTTGATGTACGCGTTTGACTTGCAGGACGCTTATTTCCATATCCTGGTCCTGCCTGTCCACAGTTGTTACTTGCGGTTCGCGGTGGGTCACAAGCACTTTCAGTTCAATGTGCTCCCCTTTGGTCTTACCAGTGCCCCTCTGGTGTTCACGAAAGTGATGGTGGTGGTCGCAGCTCATCTGCGTAGATCAGGGGTACCAGTCTTCCCCTATCTCAATGACTGGCTGTTGAAAGCGGGCTCGTGCCAGGATGTCGTCTCCCACCTCCTGACTATGGCGGACCTCCTGCACTTGCTGGGGTTCACTATCAATGTGCCGAAGTCACACCTGACTCCCTCTCAGACGCTCTTTCATCTGAGTGATTCTGGACACAGTGTAGTTTTGGGCTTTTCCTCCCAAGCAGCGAGTCCGGGATATTCGGGCTATGATACAGATGTATCTGAAAGAGACACGTTAGTGACAGATTCCTTACCTTAGAATATCCCCAGGCGTCAGGCTGGATCCGGAAAGTTTTTGCGTAGCAGTACCCTTGCGCGTCGGTAGGCGGCGTTGTGCGGCTCCGCGTCCGTCGTCGGCGTCGTGATCGCCGGGATGACGTCGCGGGCAGTACTTAGACGCCGCCCCTGCGCGCTGACGTCAGTTCTTCTTTTTCCGCGCCAGTAAGCGCAGATCCGGGAAGAGCAGTGCCCTAGTCAATTTTTGACTAAATTTTTGGTGAATTTTTCACTGTTTCTTTTCGAGTCTTCGACTCCTAGGTGTCGTAGGGATGCCCGGCTTCAAGCCATGCGACGCCTGTGGTCGAATGATGTCGATCACAGACCCGCATCTAGAGTGTCTCTACTGTCTCGGCCGAGACCACGACACGAAGTCGTGTCCTGACTGCCGGAAACTTCACCCGAAGGCTTTGCGAGAGCGGTCTTGAAAGCTACTCGAGGTCCGGCAGTCGGCTCCGCGCCGCACCAAGCCCCTATCCCGTGAGGTCGAGGGGCCGGTCGCGGAGCCCCCGCCGGTCGTCGGAGTCCAAGTCTTCGCGCTCCTCGGGTAAGTCGAAGCACAAAAAGTCTAAGAAGCATCATCGCTCTAAGACTTCGCCTCGCCGGTCTCGCGACTCGGCTGAGGCCCCTGTCGGCACCGTCCCCGCGACCCCGGACGTGCCTGTGGAGCCGCCCCCGCATTACCCGTCCTTTCCGGGTTCGGGGGCGACTCCGGCCGAAATACAGGAATTCCTGTCGGCCATGGCCCGCCTCTTCGGGCCTCAAGGTCCCTCCGGTGCGCCTTCGGGCCCCGCGGGCCCTGATGGGGTTGCTCCGGCGTCGCCGCCGACTCTGGTCCCGGCGTCGCCTGTCCCGCCAGCCTTGATCCCGGCCTCGGCCTCGATCCCGGCTCCGGTGGTACCGCAACCCCCATATACGCCGGTTGACCTAACCACGCCTCCGCCGACGTCCCCGGTGCCGTTCCTGACGCCGTCCGGGGCTCCGGACGGCGTCGTTCCCCGGTTCTCTCCGGCTCCGGACATGGAGCCGGACCGACGTCACTCGATTCCGGCGCCGATGAGACCTTGGGTCCCAAATGTCCCTCCTCCTCCATATTTTGAACCAGAGGAGGACCAGGAGAGCTGGGAGGGGTCGGAAGACCCTCTCACACAACAGTGTGAGTATGATCAGGACTGGGCTGAGGAACTTGGGGATGCCAGTGGTCTAGACACTTCCCCTGACACTGGCATGCTGTCTCCTCCCGTGGCTACGGAGGAGGGAGCTAATTTCGCAACGGTGTTGCGTAGAGCAGCTGGAGCCTTGCACCTCCAATTGCCTACTGTGGCTGTCAGGACTAATCTCCTGACGGAAGTGCTTCAGCCGGCAGCTTCCTCCACGGAGACTGTGCTGCCGTTTAATGATGCACTGACTGACGTTCTTTTGGGCGCCTGGTCCAAGCCCACCACAGGGGCTCCTGTGGATAGGAACGTAGCCCGACGCCATCGCCCTGCTCCGGCCGACCCCTTGTTTCTCTCCCAACATCCCACCCCCGAGAGCTTGGTTGTCCAAGCCTCTGCCTCCCAAACCGCCTTCTCTACCGCCCCTCCGGATAGGGAATCCAAACGCCTGGACCAATTTGGGAAGAAGGCTTTTTCTTCCTCCAGTGCTGGCTTGCGGTCCGTCAACACCGCTTGCCTTTTGGGCCGATATACCCACTCCCTGTGGGATTCGGTGGCGGCTGTTTTGCCACAGTGTTCTGAGGAGGTCCAGACACTGCTTACCCGCGCCATTGCGGAAGGTAGAGATGCGGCTAAATACACCATACGTTGTGGCCTTGATACCGCCGACTCGCTCGGCAGATCGCTTGCAACGACGGTGGCGCTACGTCGCCACGCCTGGCTGAGCACAACTGGTTTCTCGGGTGATGTCCAGAATACACTCATGGACATGCCCTTTGATGGAGTCGGTCTTTTTGGTTCCAAAGCAGACCATGCGCTGGAGCGTTTTAAGGACTCACGGGCTACTGCCAAGTCCCTGGGCCTTTCTGTTGTGCGCCCTCCGCTAACCTCTGCTTTTCGCCCGTTTCGTGGACACGGAAGGGGCGCACAGTCACGTCAGCTGCCCAGCCACCGGCCCGCGCAGCAAGCGTCTTCGCGTGGCCGAGGACGTGGATACCGCCGTGGCGGTTCGGGCAACCAGCGTGCGGGTCAGGCCACCACCTCCAACCCGTCCGCGGCCTCCAAGCCCTCCTAGTCCCTCCTTTCCGGTGCACAGCACGCCAGTAGGGGGCAGGGTCCGCCATCACCTTCACCACTGGCGTCCCATCACCTCGGACAGGTGGGTCTTGGACATTGTCCGAAGGGCTACTCCCTCCCCTTCGAGACCACCCCCCTAGCCATGCCACCTCAATTCCACCGCATGTCAGGGGATCACTTGGTGCTTCTGCAGAAGGAAGTCACGGCCCTCTTGGCCAAGAGGGCCATCGAGCATGTTCCGACCCCAGAAGTAGGACGTGGTTGATACTCCCACTACTTTCTGGTGCCCAAAAAGGACAAGGAGGACATGCGTCCTATCTTGGACCTCCGGAACGTCAATCGCTTCCTCTGGAAGGAGAAGTTCAAGATGCTCACCCTAGCTCAGGTCTTGACTGCCCTTGACCCTGGAGACTGGTTGGTAGCGTTGGACTTGCAGGACGCTTATTTCCACATCCCCGTCCTGCCGGCCCACCGGCGTTACCTACGGTTCACGGTAGGCCTCGAGAATTTTCAGTTCACCATGCTCCTCTTTGGCCTTACAAGTGCCCCTCGGGTGTTCACGAAAGTGATGGCGGTGGTCGCAGCTCATCTGCGCCGGGCAGCGGTTCCAGTCTTCCCCAACCTCGACAACTGGCTGCTGAAGGCGGGCTCGTCCCAGGCAGTCGTCTCCCACCTCCAGACTACGGCCGAATTCCTGCACTCGCTGGGGTTCTCCATCAATGTGCCGAAGTAGCTTCTGATTCCTTCTCCACAGCTCCTTTTCATCGGAGCAGTTCTGGACACGACGCAGTTTCGGGCCTATCCTCCCGAACGGCGAGTCTGGGATATTCAGGCTATGATTCCAATCTTTCAGCCTTTATCCTGGTTTTCGGTACGGATGACCCTGAGGCTGCTGGGCCTCATGGCCTCCTGCATCCTGCTGGTCGATCATGCCAGATGGCATATGCGGGCTCTGCAGTGGGACCTGAAGTTCCAGTGGGCGCAGCACCAGGGCAACCTGTCCGATCACGTCCAGATCTCGGAGGGGACTGCAAAACAGTTGCAGTGGTGGCTCTCGAACCAGCAATGGGTCATGGGCAGATCCCTCTCCCTTCCCCAGCCAGAGCACACAGTTGTGACGGGCGTGTCCCTTCTGGGATGGGGCGGTCACATGGGAGAGGCGGAGATCAGAGGCCTCTGGTCTCCGGCGGAGTCCCGGCTCCATATCAACCTTCTGGAGCTCCGGGCGATCCGACTTGCACTCAAGGCATTCCTTCCCTCTGTTACAGGGAAGGTAGTGCAGGTGTTCACAGACAACACCACCGCCATGTGGTACTGCAACTAACAAGGCGGGGTGGGGTCGTGGACCCTCTGTCAGGAGGCTCTGCGCCTCTGGACATGGCTGGAACATCAGGGCATGTTCCTGATGGTTCAACACCTGGCAGGTTCACTGAACGCCAGGGCCGACTAACTCAGCCGCAGGTGCATGATGGATCACGAATGGCGTCTTCACTCGGAAGTGGCGCAAGGTCTCTTTCTTCAGTGGGGAGAGCCTTGGTTAGATCTATTCGCCACCGAAGAGAACGCGCAATGTCATCAGTTCTGCGCGTTGGAATTTCCAAGGCGGCACTCGCTCGGCGACGCTTTTCGTCGCGAGTGGAGTTGCGGTCTGTTGTACGCCTTTCCGCCTATACCACTTCTACCCAGAGTGTTGAAGAAGATTCGGCGCGACCGGGCCCAAGTCATCCTTGTGGCTCCGGACTGGGCTCGAAGAGTTTGGTATCCCGAGCTACTCAGTATGAGCGTCAATCCCCCGATCCGTCTGCCTCTTCGGGAGGATCTTCTGTCGCAGCAGCAGGGGACGGTCCTTCACCCGAACCTGTCCAGCCTCCACCTGCTTGCGTGGAGATTGAGCGGCGGCAGTTGATTCCTTTCGACTTGCCTCCCGAAGTTTGTGATGTGATTCTGGCAGCCAGGCGTCCCTCCACTAAGGTGGTATACGCCTGCAGGTGGAACAAGTTTGTGGCATGGTGCACAGCAAAGGCTGTGAATCCCCTCTCTGCCCCTCTTTCTGAGGTTCTTCTGTTTCTTCTTTCTCTGGCCCAACAGGGTTCTGCCCTGGGTACCATCAAGGGCTATCTTTGTGCTATCTCGGCCTTCCTCAGGCTTCCTGATCAGCCCTCCCTTTTCAAGTCCCCTGTTAACAGGTTTCTAAAAGGCATTACACACCTCTTCCCTCCTGTTCCGTTTGTGATGCCTCAGTGGGACTTGAACTTGGTTCTTACCTTTCTCATGTACGCTCCCTTTGAGCCTCTACATAACTGTCCTCTTCGTCTTCTGACTCTGAAGACAGCCTTTCTGGTGGCCATCACCTCCGCTCGGCGGGTGAGTGAGCTCCAGGCTCTTTCATGCAAACCTCCCTTTCTGTCTGTCCATCCAGACAAGGTTGTTCTTAGGACGCGTCCGTCCTTCTTGCCAAAGGTGGTTACTGCCTTCCACATTGGGCAGACCATCACTTTGCCCACCTTCTTTCCGCCTCCGCATCCTTCCAGAGAGGAAGAGAGGTTCCACCGTCTGGACCCAAAACGTGCGCTTTCCTTTTATATCAACCGCACACAACACTTCCGGGTGGATGACCAGCTCTTTGTTGGCTACGTGGGCGCCAAAAAGGTCGGGCGGTGCACAAGAGAACCATCTCCCGCTGTGTAACCTTGTGTATCAAAGCCTGCTATTCTTTGGCTAAGAAGGAGCCTCCTGTTGGGCTGCGTGCCCATTCCACCAGGGCAACGGCTGCTACCACGGCTTTAGGCCGCGGTGTTCCGCTGCAGGATATCTGTCAGGCAGCTACGTGGGCCTCGCTGCACACATTTACAAAGCATTACTGCCTTGACAGTCAGGTCCGGAGGGACGGCTTCTTTGGCCGTTCTGTCCTCCGGGACTTCCTTGTCTGATCTTTGTTCGCAGACCCACCACCGGGGTTGGTATTGCTGGGGTATCTATTCTAAGGTAAGGAATCTGTCACTAACGTGTCTCTTTCAGATGCACAAGTTACTAACTTGTGTAACGATATATCTGTAAGAGACAGTAGTTAGTGACAGATTCCTACCGCCCCACCCATCCTCCCCGTTCTACGAACTGATTTCTAGGGTTAAGGACATCCCTTTCAGGGCCCTAGTATTTTTCAGACACCTATGTCAGCTTCTTGCATGGCTCTGCGTTCCTGGCGCGGAAAGTCGTGTACAGAACTGACGTCAGCGCGCAGGGGCGGCGTCTAAGTACTGCCCACGACGTCATCCCGGCGATCACGACGACGGACGCGGAGCCGCACGACGCCGCCTACCGACGCGCAAGGGTACTGCTACGCAAAAACTTTCCGGATCCAGCCTGACGCCTGGGGATATTCTAAGGTAAGGAATCCGTCACGAACTACTGTCTCTTACAGATATATCGTTGCACAAGTTAGTAACTTGTGCTTTATCCTCCATCCTGGATTTCAGTGCGAATGACTGATGCTGCTGGGGCTCATGGCCTCCTGCATCCTGCTGGTGGATCATGCCAGATGGCATATGCAGGCTCTGCAGTGTGGCTTGAAGTTCCAGTGGGCGTAGCATCAGGGGAATCTTTCCGACTATGCCCAGATTTCGTAGGGAACTGCGCAGCAACTGCAGTGGTGGCTCCCTCTCCCTTCCCCAACCAGATCTGATGGTGGTGATGGATGCGTCACTCCTGTGATGGGGCGGCCACCTGGGAGAGGCGGAGATCAGAGGCGTCTGTTCTCCGGCGGAGTCAGGTCTCCATATCAACCTTTTGGAGCTCCGGGGATCAGACTGGCACTGAAGGCATTCTTCCCTCTCTCAAAGGGATAGTAGTGCAGATGTTCACGGACAACACTACCGCCATGTGATAATGCAACAAACTGGGCAGGGTGGTGTCGTGGAGACCCTTTGTCAGGAGGCCCTCCGCCTCTGGACATGGCTGGAACATCAGGGCATATCCCTGGTGGTTCAACATCTGGCGGGATCTTTGAGTGCCAGAGCGGACAAACTCAGCCATTGGTGCCTGGTCGATCACAAATGGTGTCTCCGGAGGTGGCACAAGGTCTTTCCGTGGTGGGGAGAGCCTTGGTTAGATCTGTTTGCCTCCGAAGAGAAAGTGCAATGTCAGCAGTATTGTGCGTTGGAGTTTCCAAGGCAGCCGACGATTGGCAATGCTTTTCGGCGCGAGTAGTGTTTTGGCTTCCTCTACGCCTTCCGCCTACACCACTTCTGCCTGGAGTGCTCAAGAAGGAAAAAGGGGAGAGAGTACCTGCACGTCTATATTTCCAATTCAAGTACTGGGAACGACGAGAGGTTATATCTTCAGAATGAAATGCATTATATTATGTTACGTTAGTACTCCTTTTATGTCTTTGGTTTTTAAGCTGTGTGCGGCATGTTTCTCAGCTGTCTGCAATGTGTTTTGCAGCACTACTCTGTGCTGCCTGAACTGAGGGTTGTTGCATTTATCCGTTGTATCTGCTTTCGTGTGCTCGTGTTCAATATTTGCTCTTTTGCATAGGTCATCTTGCGTGATTGTTGAACGTGGTTGCTTCTGTGGTGTGCTTCATTTGACAAGTTGGTGTTCATTATCCATGCAGTTACACCCCACACAATTCAACACCACACATTTCCAATCCACACCACATAATTCAACACCAAATCACATAATTCAACTCAACACAATTACACAACACACCACATACTTCCAATCCACACCACAGAATGCCACATCATGACACAAAATTCAACAGCACACCACATAATTAAGCTCCACTATATACCACTCTACAACACAAAATGATTCCACATAATTACTCTCCATAACACACAATCCCACTCCACAAAATTCCAGTACACTCAATACCACATAGTTACGATCCACGTAATTCGACTGCATACCATGCCACATAATTCCACTACACAAAGCTACTCCACACCACACAATTCCACAACTAACAGTTCTAATCCAACCCACATAATTCAACTACACACCACATACATACACTCCATAACACATAGGTTAAATACGTTGTCATTTACAACGCCAATAGCTCTAACTCAATCAAATGTGAGACCTTTTTGCATTTTTTCAATGCTTGTTCAGAACTGTAACCATGTTGTACAGGTTGTGCGAAAAAGCGGTATTGTGTCTAAAGAACATGCAACTGAAAAGGAATTCTCAAATTTTCATGCCTGTTGAGATTATGGATCTTATAACCCAACCAGGCAAGCAAAAGAAGACAGAAATGGGACTTCAAACCTCTGAGGTATCCTACGGATATGGGAATGTTTAAGCAGGAAGTGACAAGTCATGGACATTTTATTGCAGTACAGAATAGTGGTGAATTGATAAACAGCCATCATATCTTCCATCTCTGCAACCCAACCCCCATGAATTCTTCCAACTTGAAGTGTAGTCTTTTAAAACTGTTCACAATTTATTTAAAGTTATTTTAGTTTCAGTTAAACCCTTTATTCATATGCTCTGTGCTGCACTGTGACAGCTTGCACATAACCGTCGTCCAATAAATTATCAGACTATGGAGTCATACAACGACTAGGGGTCCGTCATGAAGGAGTGATTATAAAGTATCGAAAAAGGGAACCATTACGTTGGGACCCTTTTGTGTGATCTGTGCTTTGTTAAAGCATTAATCACTGAGCTGAGGCCTTCAGTACCCTTTCTTCATTCCCTTTCTCACCCAGGGCCGTCTTGGTTTATGGCATTTGGATCATCTGCAGGCATGAAGATATTCTTAAAACACATTACCTCTTAACTGCCTGCCCAAAACCCCACATTGTATGCAACATGGATAATGCTTTGAATAAGAACTGCAGCTCTCTTACAGGCAGATTTGTTCCAAGGTAATCATTTGCACTTATTAAATTCCTTAAAATGCCCACCTTCATAGCAGACTAAGATGCCTAGACTGAAAGACATGGCTAGCTAGATTTCTGCTTATAAGTGCCTATTCCCCCAGAGGGTAATAAAGCTCTTTCCATCAGAATTCAGACCGCTTCTCTGGTTTTCAAAAGGCGTATCACGGTCGTAACAAAGTGATGTTGGATAACCAGAGTTCCTCCACATGCTTTCTGTCAGTAAATGGTTTATCAACGAGCTGGGCTTAGTTTTGATCAGTAAGACAAGTGAGTCTTGAAATCTGCTCTCGTCTACTTTGGATTCTTTCCTTAATCTATTCCCATATTTTTATATTGGAATATGACCAGATGTAAGTATAATGAAATGTTTTCTTGGTGGTAGCAATTGATAAATTTTCTTCCTAGGGTTTCACAAATGTCATCATCCCTTTGCCTTATAGCAAAATAAGTATCCTTTCTTTATGGTCAACCATTTCTTAAGAGGAGGTGGATGTAATTGTAAGGAAAATGGACAGTGGCACAATAGCAAACCATTTGATTTTCCTCAAATACTGTTTTTTCGTAATTTTCTTGAGTAAGCAGACATTTTTTGATATGGTGAAGGTGAATTATGAAGTACTGATTTCCCGGATTTATTTCTGTCCCATGAATGGTGTGTACTGGTCTTTCCCATATGCAGTTTCAGGGTGGGTCGCTGAAGGACTGGAATGTAAAAATATGTTCGAGGCATATGAGCTGCAGATTGTATACTTTTGCATAGATCGCCATCTGGTGTTGGGCTCGGATGTTTGCACTTTGTTTTTGTCTTGGAAGAAGTCTTTTGTTGTCATGAGGTAGGGGACTCCTCCCTAGGACGATAGTGCGCATGGGCATCGACTCCATCCTTAGATTGTTTTTTTCCGCCATCGGGTTCGCATGTGACTTGCTGCGCTCCGGTTCCATATCAGTTTCAAATCACCCTTCCATGCGCAACAACTCTCCACTCGACGGTATTTTCTCTCTCGCGTTCCCCTTTTCGACGCGCATCTTCAAAGACACTACTCGACCTCCATTTCGACGTGGGCCGTTGGGCCTCCCCGCGCCGACCACGCCTGCAGTCAATGGAAAGGACTCCTTTCAAGAAATGCCCCGGGTGTGGTGCTAAGTTCCCACACGCAGACTTGCACGAGGTTTGCAATCTGTGCCTCTCCCCGGAGCACGAAGATCACGACTGCGAGGCCTGTGCATCCTTTCGGTCGAAGAAAACCATCCGTGATCGTCGGGCTCGGCGTCACGAAATGTCTCGCGGAAGCAGCTCGATTCCGGACATCTTCCAAGCCAGTCTCCAGCCGGAACACTCAGGCGATGATCACGTCTCCGAGGCCGACGACTCTGACGCCGAAGAGGAGACAGTCACTCCGGCTCAGCGGTCCGTGAGTACCGAAACCCCTCTCCCAAAAAACAGACCAAAGGCTTCGGTAACACCCTCTCCCTCGGGTTCGGGTCGACACCGCGAACACGTTTCACACGCCCCGCCCTCTGGCCCGGCCATGAAACATACCCATAAGCCTTCCGGCTCGGACTCGATCCAACCCCATTCCGGCGCAAGGAAGGCCTCCCCGGCGCCGAAACACCCGGCCAAAGACTCTTCGTCGATGCCGAAAACCAGCTCTACGTCGAAGCCCTCGGTGTCAAAGCACTCCGAAAGCAAACCCTCGGAGCCGAAGAAATCTTCGGAGCCGAAGAAATCTTCGGAGCCGAAGAAGGCTTCCGACTCCAAAAAGTCGGCGGAACCGAAAACGGTCTCGGAGCCGCACAAACATAAACAGCCTAAGACTCCACAGAAAGCCTCACAGACTCCGTCCAAAGAAGACTCGGCACCGAACAAAGACATTTTGCCCACGCAGCCTCCACCTGATTTTACGGATCCGAAACAAAAGACTGTTTATCGATTCAAACACGGGCAAACTAGTCACCAAGCCTCCTAAAGAGGAAACTGTACACTGACAAGGAACCTCCAATACCTCATAAAAGACAGGACATGGGCACTAACACCTCCCCACCTCCTCCTCCTCCTCCAGTTCACCCAATTCCATTGGTCTCTCCACCACACTCCCCACAACCTGTATTTTCACCTCAGCCATCAGACCATGAGGATAACACGGGTGGGGATATGGATCCATACGATCCTAACGACGATACTACACCACAAGATGTAGACCCTTGGGATGACTACAACACAGATCCCGACCCACATAATGAGCCGGATCTCTACCCCTCTAAGCCATCACCACCAGATGATAACACCGGGTTCGCACAACTCATTCACAGGGCTGCCCAATACCACGGGGTCCCCATACATTCTGACCCCTTAGATGAGGATTTTCTGTTAGAAACCTTTGCACCCTCACAAAAAAACAGCATGCACCGTGCCAATGTTCAAGGGCTTAATCAAACACGCCCCAGAAGTGTTTAAGGACCCAGTCAGAGCCAGGGTCCTCAACTCTAGAATCGATAAAAAATACAAGGCAGCTCCCACTGACCCAATTTTCATTAAAGGTCAGGTGCCCTTAGATTCCCTTGTGGTAACCAGTGCACGCAAGAGGGCGAACTCACAAAGTTCAGGTGACACACCCCCTCCAGATAAGGAATCAAAATTAATAGACGCATCCGGAAAACGCATTGCGTCGCAGGCTGCGAACCATTGGCGGATTGCCAATGCCCAAGCTTTATTGGCCAGGTACGGCAGGGCTCACTACGACGAGCTTGAAAAGCTCATGGAACACCTTCCTGACCAGTATAAACAAAAGGCCAACGACCTTATCCAGGAGGGTAAATTAATCACCAATACGTCAATAAAATGTGCGCTAGATGCAGCCGACACCGCATCTCGCGCAGTTAACACTAGTGTGTTGTTGCGCAGACATGCTTGGCTCCGGGTATCCGGGTTCAAGCAGGAAGTTCAAACTGCTATTCTAAATCAGCCCTTTGATCAGGAACATCTTTTCGGGCCCGCAGTTGACACATCCCTAGAAAAGATAAAAAAAAGATACCGAGACTGCGAAGTCTACGGGAGCCCTACAGTTCTCTTCCCCTAGAGGTTCCTTTCGCCGCTCCTTCTATAGAGGCGGCTCCAAAACGGTGGGTACAGAACAGCCCTCTTCCTCCTACAAGAGCCCCACTCAAACATCCTCTAGAGGATATTTTCGTGGAGGCTACAGAGGCAACAATAATAAGGGAAGAGGTCGCGGCAACAATAACCGCACCTCCCCCGCCACTAAACAATGACTTCCATGCACTGCCCCCCGATCATTCCACTCCTGTCGGGGGACGTCTCTCACAGTTCCTACCTGTCTGGAATTCCATCACAACAGACAAGTGGGTAAGACAAATTATCCAGTATGGTTACTGCCTGGAACTCACCTCTACCCCCCCCCCCCACCCCCAAACATTCCTCCCAGACAGCGTCCCATGTCTCCGGAACATCTGACGCTTCTCAAACAAAAGGTTCTCTCCCCGTTACAAAAACATGCAATAGAACCGGTCCCCTTGCCTCGTCAAGGCACAGGGGTTTACTCTCTCTATTTCTTAACAAAAAAGGACGGCTCTCTCAGGCCTATACTGGACCTCAGACCGCTCAACCTTTACATTCAGTCAGATCACTTCCACATGGTCACTCTCCAACAAGTGCTCCCACTACTTCAACAGGGCGACTTTCTCTCCACTCTGGATCTAAAGGACGCCTACTTCCATGTTCCCATTCACCCAGCTCACAGGAAATATCTCAGGTTCGTGGTAGATGGTCAACACTACCAATTCAAAGTCCTCCCGTTCGGGGTCACTACAGCGCCCAGAGTGTTTACCAAGTGCCTTGCAGTAGTTGCAGCCCTCTTAAGGAGACAGCACATTCACGTCTTCCCTTATCTGGACGACTGGTTCATAAAAGCCAACTCACACAGCGGCTGTGTACAACACACACACAACGCTACATTTGCTTCACAGCTTGGGATTCACAGTAAACTTCGCCAAATCCCATCTACAGCCGTCCAGCATACAGCAATACCTGGGGACTACAATAGACACTTCCAAAGCACTAGCATATCCCAATCCAGTCAGGATAAGCACCATACAGGCGCTAATCCAGAAGTTTCAGCCTCACCACTCGCTACCAGCACGGGTGTTCATGCAACTAATCGGGATGATGGCCTCCTGCATTCTCCTCGTCCCTTATGCAAGACTCCAAATGCGTCCCTTACAGGAATGCTTGGAACCAGGTTCAAGGTCAGCTAACAGATCTGGTGTTGGTAGACGACCGCACACATCGCTCTCTGCAGTGGTGGAACACACAAAACCTTTCCAAAGGGCGGCCGTTTCTCGAACCGGTTCCACAGACCGTGCTAACAGCAGATGCATCGCTCACCGGCTGGGGAGCTCATCTGCAAACTCATACCATTCAGGGCCTATGGACCCCCCAACAAAAACAATTCCACATAAACTACCTGTAATTGTTAGCAATCTTCCTGGCGTTAATCTTTTCAAATCCACCTCCTAGGCAAAGCTGTCCTAGTCCGTACAGACAACATGACAGCAATGTATTACATACAAAAACAGGGGGGGACACACTCTGCAGCTTTCACACTTAGCTCAGAGCATATGGAGATGGGCCATTCCGCAAAAGATATACCTCCTTGCAGAACACCTCCCAGGGGTACACAATCAGATCGCAGATCTGCTCATTCGTCAAACACAGCAGATCCACGAATGGGAACTTCATCCTCAAGTTCTTCTTCCATTCTTTCGCAGGTGGGGCCACCCGCAAATAGATCTGTTCGCTACACACCAAAACGCAAAATGCCCAACCTTCGCATCCAGGTATCCACACCCATTGTCCAAAGGCAATGCGATATGGATGAATTGGTCAGGCAAATTTGCTTACACTTTTCCCCCTCTCCCACTCATTCCATTAGTGGTTCGGAAACTCAAACAGCATTCCCTCACAATGATCCTGGTTGCTCCAACATGGGCCCGACAACCATGGTTCACAACCCTATTGGAACTATCAGTAGTTCCTCACCAAAAACGACACCTCTCACCCAGACTTCTCACTAAGAACCATGAAGAGATACCACATCCAGATCCCAATCAACTCAACCTTGCGATCTGGCACCTGAGGTCTTAGAGTTTGGCTTCCTTAATCTCCCGCCAGACTGTATGGACGTCATTAAAGAGGCTAGACACCCTACCACCAGAGCATGTTATGCAGCAAAATGGAAGCGATTTGTCATTTATTGCACAAACAACAAAATCAACCCACTAGATGCTTCTATTCACAAAATTATCTGCTACCTTTTGCATTTACAAAAAGGTAACCTAGCGTATACCTCCATTAGGCTACATCTAGCTGCCATAGCAGCCTATCTCCAAAACAGACAACACTTGTCTTTGTTTCGAGTACCTGCTATCAAAGCTTTTATGGAAGAACTTAAAAGAATAATTCCACCCAGAGTTCCGCCCTCTCCAGTGTGGAACCTAAACGTGGCCCTTACCAGACTCATGGGTCCCCCTTTTGAACCTCTCCACAAATGCGAACTACAGTTCCTCACTTGGAAGGTAGTTTTTCTGGTTGCTATCACATCTGTCAGAAGAGTTAGTGAACTCCAGGCATTAACCATACAAGAACCATTTTTACAAATACATTATAAAGTGGTTCTTAGGACTAACCCTACATTTTTACTCAAAGTCGTATCTGCCTTCCATCTCAACCAGTCTGTTGAATTCCCAGTGTTTTTCCCTCAACCAGACTCAGTGGCAGAACGAGCTCTTCACACGTTAGACGTTAAAAGAGCAATTCTCTACTACATCGAAAGGACAAAATCCTTTAGAAAGACCAAACAACTCTTTGTGGCTTTCTCCCCACCTCATATAGGCAATCCCATCTCAAAAGCAGGAATTGCAAGGTGGATTGTTAAATGCATCCAAATATGCTATATCAAAGCCAAACGTACATTAACCATTCCCCCTAGAGCTCATCTCACACGCAAACTAGGGGCTTCTATGGCATTCTTAGGGAACATTCCCCTAGATGACATCTGCAAAGCAGAAACTTGGGATACACCACACACCTTCACAAAACACTATTGTGTAGATGTGCAAGCTAAACAACAAGCTAGTGTGGGCCAGGCTGTATTAAGAACACTTTTTCAAACCACTGCAACAGATACAGGTAGCCACCGCTAAGGAGGTAACTGCTGTATAGTCTATGCAAAAGTATACAATCTGCAGCTCATATGCTACGAACGGAAAATGCTACTTACCAGTATGCATCTGTTCTTGGCATGCAGAGCTGCAGATTCGTATACGCCCACCCGCCTCCCCGGATACCTCTATCTGTTCCAGTATTATCTTACTTCGATACATTACACATGGACATCTCTTTCTACTTCTTACTACTTCATCGTAACACTTCGTGCCAAAAACAATCTAAGGATGGAGTCGATGCCCATGCGCACTACCGTCCTAGGGAGGAGTCCCCTACCTCATGACTACAAAAGATTTCTTCCAAGACAAAAACAAAGTGCAAACATCCGAGCCCAACACCAGATGGCGATCTATGCAAAAGTATACGAATCTGCAGCTCTACATGCCAAGAACAGATGCATACTGGTAAGTAGCATTTTCCTTCATTGCAGCAAATACCCTGTTATGACTCTTCATACATGCAAACACATCTGTTTTTTTATTTGCAACATTTTGTACTGTGCACATCAGTTTGCAATTTAATTTACAATGTTGTCTTATCATTTTCAATTTTGCAGGATGAATACTATCACTTGTTAGCCGAGAAGATCTACAAAATACAGAAAGAGCTGGAAGAGAAAAGGCGATCTCGCTTACAGAAGCAAGGGATGTTGACTAACCAGCCTCCTTTACAGGCACCGGGAGCTGCACCACCGGTTATCCCGCAGGTTACTGCTGCCACCATTATGGGCCAGGCCCAGCCTGTGAGACCCTCCAGTGAGTACTGACTACATTAATGATTGTTCAAAGTGTCCATGAGTAGACCATGTGCTGGATGAATTCATCCTAGTTTAAATTATATTCGCTAACACTGATGGACCTGTTCAACTATTTAAAACGTAAGGTGTCAATGAACTCTGCAAGACCTGGGTAGCAACAGAAACCACTAGTACAAACATGATAAGACTGCTGGCTCAAGATGTAGCCACCTCCAAGAATCAGTTAAATAGAAATACAGCCATCCTGCCCAGTTTCATTTTGGTCCTAAACAGTGAATGCTTTTTTGCAGTGTAGTACTTCAATTACAGTTGTGACCGACTACTGTCAGTGACTCCAGTAAGTGATACTGTAGCCAGTTGCTATGTCGGTGAGGATGGAACTCTTGGATTATTATGGTGTGAAGTTTGTGCTTGTGAAAAGTGGGTTCTTAATTTCTACATCAACTGTTCACCCATCATTAATAAGTGCTTTGCTTTATTCCTCACTTAAGGTGTAGTGCATTATTTTGGATGCCAGTGCTCCCTGTTCCACATAGTAAAGTATTTGTAAGTTGTTCTTTGTGTAAATGATTTCGGTGCCTGGGAGTATATTTCTTAGTGCCATTCAGCTCTGCATTATTGAATATCTGTCAGAGACCAAGGAATTGAAAAGAGAGAAAGTTAGGATTTTAAAAATTTATAATTTTTCAAAGCCTTTCTGGAGAGATCGATGAGTTACTTTATAGTACCACAAATGATACCAGGAGGCAGTCTTCACAATTTGGGTGGGTATAGTGAATAGATGATACACCTCCCATGAGAACTTTGAGGAACATGACTGTCATACATACCACAAAATAATTTCGAGCCCTTGCTCAAAATCATCCTTGGATGCAGGAAAAAGGACAAGTCAAAAACTGAGTATAGGCTTAGTGGTACCGAGACAATGATGTCTGAGAAAATCTGATTTTTAAACTGCAGATCACGATTCAGTGATCCGATTGATTTCTTGCTGAAGAATCAGTTTGGATGCCCAGTAGATAATCTCTGGAGTGCAAGAAAAAAGAAACTGCAAAGCTTGCGGAAACATTGCACAGTAGTGGAACATAGGATGGGTAGTCCCACTCACTGGAGACCACAGGTCAGACATTAGTAGTAACAGCAGGATTACTTGTAGTAACCACAGTTCAGTCAATATACTGCAACATTGCTAAAGGCAGTCCTTCTGTGACGGCAATGAAGGCAGTGTACAGTGTCTGAGATGCTCTGCTCCCTTGACCAAGTGACAGTGCTCGCCCCAATCTAAACTACTCTGTGGGAAGATGTCTGTGGGATTACCCATAAGAGTGGGAATGATTCACATCAGGTTAGTGGTTCTGGCAATAATGGATTTTGTTGAGACACGCGTCCTTTGCATCTTTGTCAAGCTGCTGTGGTTCAGTACCTTGTATCCTTTCTGGCAAGGGCTGGATATTTTTTCCTTAGAGAGGGTAGCAGTCATACAAGCCCACCAGATGAGGTTCCTCTTGACAGTGCTTTTGTGGACATAAGAGCTGGACTTTGATATTTGGACTTGCTTAAAGTGGACCTCTTTATTGAAATTTAGGTTAGGTTAAACATGCGGACGGGAAGTATCCAATTTCTATTAATTTAATGCACTTGTGTTGAGAAATAGAGCCTTGACATGAATTGCCATGACATGTTTGTGCCCATAGTTGTGGTTTGTTAGCGTTCATTTTTTTTTTTTTTACACATATTTTATTGAATTCACAGGTGTACAGGCAGGTTATATATTTCTTTGACTTTTTAAAAGGCATTTTACATATCCAGTATATATTGACATATATTTCCATACAGATATACCAATCGTGCAATCAGTGATGTCGTTTTCATTCTCAGCTAAGTTAGATATGTACCTATCCACCAGCTCTTATGATACCGTATACATGGCTATGTCTTTTAATAAACTTTTACCCTCCCTGCTAATAAAACCCTCCCATTATCCCTCCCTCAATACATCCCACCCCCCAAAAAAAAACAAAAAAACTTCCCTTAGAACTTTGCCGCTACTATCCAATCACCCCCCTCCAGGCTGGTTGCTTTTGGGGGCAAACATTCGGATACTAGAGAAGAGAACAAGAGGAGGGGAGGGGAAGGAGGACGAGGAAGGGGGGGAGGAAAGGAAGAGGGAAAGAGGGGGTCCAACATGTATGTCCGAATCATAACACAACTGAGAATTTGGCACCGTCTGTATGGTCATTCAGTGTGGTCTGTGTGTTCTGGGGGCCCTGTGTCTCTTCACCCATTTCTGCCTTAAACTGTCCCAACAGCTGGGCCCAATCCAGGGAGATCGGCTTCTTCCTTAATCCCCTATACTCCTCACGCCGAAGCGCTTCTCCCTCAGCCACGGCCCATCTAACGACCTCCTCCCTCCATCTGCCTTCACGTGGTGCCGTGCGGGATTTCCAGCGCTGTGTAATTAGCCTTTTAGCGAGCATCAGTGCTAGTCCCGCAAAGCGGCGCAGTAGAGTCTCCTTCTTTGGGAAAGGGAAACGACCCAGCAGACAAGCCTCTATAGTTGTCCAAGGAGAACGCCCCGTCAGTTGAGATAGACCCCGTGTGACCTCCGACCAAAATGTCCCCAGTGTAGGGCAAGTCCATAACATGTGAGTAAAGTCAGTGAGTTGATGAGAACATCTGGGGCATTCAGCAGAAGCAGTGGGGTATATCTTCTGTATTGTCAGCGTAGTGAGGTAGGCCCTATGTAATATGAAAAGTTGTATTGTCTTTGGCCTAAAGTTACGGGACACCCGCCTAGGGTGCTCTAGGGCTAAGTTCCATTCTCTATCCTCCAGTTCCCTTGCCAGCACCCCTTCCCATTTCTGCCAAAGAGAGAATGGCGTATTCAGATGCTCCCTCAGTCCTCGGTACAGCCATCTGACAAGGTGGCGCCCATGCCCCATTATGTGAATGGCTCGCACTAGTTGAAATGTAGGGGTTCCCTCTGATCGATCAGCCAGTATCTCCGGATGTATTGTGTGATTGCCGCATGTATGAGAAATAGTGTCTGGTACTGCATTAGTACGTACAAACTCATCGTGGGGCATCAAGTTACCATCTAAAAAGAAGTCTCCAATTGTCTCCGTTCCTGCCTGTGTCCAGCTCCGCAACCGAGCATTTGACAATATTCCACACCGGGTAGGTAGGCCACAGAGCGGAATATTGGGGGCATATGGGGTAGGCATGTGTGCATATTTCAGCGCCTGTTTCCAATAGTGCAATGTAATATGCAGTAGAAAGGGGGGATTATGCATTCTGACAGCTCCAGGGCACAGCAATGCCTGTAGTGTTCTGCGCAGTAATCGTTCAGGAGAGTAGTCGATTTCAAATAAATTGTGGCCAGCTAACCAATATGCCAGCCATTGCAATTGCCCAACAATGCAATATGCCTTAAAATCAGGAGCCCCCATACCACCCTCGGTGCTCGGAAGTTGCATCTTGGCCAGGGCTAACCTATGCCTCTCCTTCCCCCATAATAAGGATGATAACAGGGTATCCAGTGTTTTAAAGATCCAAGTCGGGAGGACAACAGGAAGATTCACAAAATAATATAAGAGTCTGGGTAGCATAACCATCTTAGACACGGCCAATCGGCCTGCTATTGTTAACGGCAAGGTAGTCCAGAATGACACCTGTGATCGAAGAGAATTAATAGCTCTGACTACATTTCCATCTTTAGTGTCTGCACTGGTCCTGTAGATGTGTACCCCTAGGTACTTAAAAGTCGTGGGTTCTACTTTGAACTGTAAGTGGCCAAACTGAAAGTAGGGTCTGTTGTAATTGTCATAAAAGGCATACGCCACAGACTTTGAGGCATTAAGGCAAAGACCAGAGACGTTCCCAAACTGCGAAAACACGGCTGCTATGGGTTGCATGTCCGTGTTCAGATCCTTAAAATACAACAACATATCATCAGCGTAAAGTGATAGAGTGGATTGTCGCACCTGTTGGGATGCCAAATGGGGCCATGACACAACGTAAATATTGCGCTAGGGGTTCTAGCGCTAGTACAAACAATAGGGGTGACAAGGGGCATCCCTGACGAGTTCCACAATAAATATGGTATGCAGGAGAGATAGTTGCACCTGTCTTGGCACGGGCTGTGGGATTGGTATAAAGCAATTTTACCCAATTGCAATATTCTGGGGGTAGCCCAAACTTAGTCAACAGGCAAGCATATATGGTCAACTCAGTGTCAAACGCTTGACGTACATCTAGTGACAAGCATCCCACTAGTGGTACTGTCTCAGCCACTGCATGTATCAGGGCATGTAAACGGCGAATATTTAGTGAGGTGCTGCGTTTGGGTATGATTCCACATTGGTCCGAGTGTATTAATTTAGGAAGTAAGGGGAGTAGTCTTGACGCTAAAATCTTAAGTAGTTTGTATTCGGTATTAAGTATTGCTAAAGGTCTATAGGAAGTGAGATCAGTTGGGGCCTTATCCGGTTCCAATAAAGATGTGACTATTGCCTCTCTAGTGGTGGGAGGTAGTGCGCCTTCTGCAAGTGAGGTGGTATAAAGCTGCAATAGTTTGGGAGTCAATGACGCTGCAAAAGTTGAATACAATTTAATAGGTAGGCCATCGGAGCCCAGAGTTTTATTACGGGCCAACGCCTTTATTGCAGTGCGGATCTGATAGAGACATCTAGCCGCAGATTCCTTAACTTAGAATATCCCCAGGCGTCAGACTGGATCCGGAAACTTTTGCGCAGCAGTACCTCTGCGCGCCGGGAGCGGCGCCACCTGGCTCCGCCCTGACGTCGTCCCCGGACATGACGTCAGTGGAGCCATATAGGACCCTCCCGGCGCGCTGACGTCAGTTTCCTTCTTTTCCGCGTTACAACGCGGATCCGGGATTCAGCTGTTCCTCTGGCCTGTTTTTATTCAGGCCCTTTTTTCGACGTCGTTGGGGTCTGGGAACAGTGTGCGATGCCTTCGGGCTTTAAATTGTGCGGGACTTGTTCGCGTCAGATGTCGGCGTCGGACCCGCACGCCATTTGCATGTGGTGTCTTGGGTAGCACCACGACTCCGAGGAGTGGGACGCCTGCCGGCAGATGCGTCCGAAGTCCCTACGGGAGCGGCGGATGAAGCTCTTGGCCGCCCGGTTGACCCGCCCGGCGTCTCCCTGACGTTCTCCAGTGGGTTCGTCTTTCCGCGCCCGCTCCCGGAGTCGATCCCGCGAACGCCGATCTGCAGGTAAGCACAAGTCACGGAAGTCGAAGTCCTCGCTTCCACGTGACGGTGGGGGCCATGGTTCCCGCTTCTTCGCGGAGCCGTGCCCCCCGGAGACAGCCTCCTTTTACCCGCCCTTTCCGGGTACTGGTGCTACTCGGCCCCAGATGGAAGCCTATTACCAGCCTCTGCACTCCATCTTCGGGTCACCTCCACTCCCTGGTGCGCCTTCAGGTCCCACAGTGGAGGTAGGCATTCAGGTCGGGTGTCCGCCGGCGGGTTCGCCCTCGGCGCCGGCCGAATGCCTCGACTCCGGCTCCGGAGTCGTGCCGGTGTCGTTTCCAACCGATGGGCGTTCCAGCCCTACGCCGAGCCATTCTGCCTTGTCCCCGCATAGCCCCTGGCGGCTCCCTGTGTCAGCACCGGCGGCACTCTGCCTGTCGTCTCCTGGACCTCAGGCACTTTCTCCGCACCTCTCGGTGGTGGAGACGTCGCCGCCCACTCGTCCAGCCGAGTCGCCCCTCATGGGGCTCGACGTAGCTTCGGCGCCGGATCGGCGTTGTTCGGCGGATCGGCGTTGTTCGGCGGATCGGCGTTGTTCGGCGGATCGGCGTCGTTCGGCGGATCGGCGTTGTTCGGCGGATCGGCGTCGTTCGGCGGATCGGCGTCGTTCGGCGAATGGGCGTCGTTCGGCGAATCGGCGGATCGGCGTCGGTACCTCTTGGCTCTCCGCTTCCAGAGGACACGGAACCGCTGTGCTTGGGCTTGTCTCCACGCCAGTTTGCTCCGCCGCCATGGAAGCAGTGGTCCTTTCTTCCTCCTGCTGGGGGACGTGTTAGTTTGCAACCGTCCCCTACCGATGGGCTCTTGTCCGTCCCCCCCCGGACGCCCACTGAAGCTGGTGCTTTATTTTTACGGGGTGTTCGCAGGGCGGAAGCTGTTTTGCACTTGCACCCTCCTCTTGTCCTCTGATCCGTTGTTGGATCTCCTCCACCAAGGTGCGGTGGATCTTGAGCCCTTGATGCCCTTTAGCGGCTTGTTGTTCAACGCCCTTCTCGGGACTTGGGCGTGTCCCTCTTCAGGAGATGCTGTCGACAGGGCCGTTGCGCATCGGCATCGTCCGGCCCCTGGGGGCCCATCCTGTTTGTCCCTTCAGCCTACTGCTCATGGTCTTGTGGTGCAGGTGTCTTTCGCCATGCAGCCTTCTTCTCCGCCTCTACTGCAGCCTCCTACTAGGGAGTCTCGTTGGCTGGAGACATGTGGACGCGGCATTTTTGCGTCCGCTAGTTCTGCATTACGTGCTCTCAACACCGTTTGCGTTTTTGCCAGGGCTTCTTCTGCTCTTTGGGACTCCGTGGAGTGTCTTTTGCCTGCCCTCCCTGAGTGTCCTCGAGCTGATGTGGCTCGTCTCATTCACGAAGGCAGAGAGATGGCGCGGTTTACGATTCGGTCCGCCGTTGATTCTACCGATTCGGTGGGTAGGACAATGGCGCAGTCCGGCTGCGCGACGGGGGTTTCCCCGACAATGTCCGTGACAGTCTCCGGGATTTGTCTTTTGATGGTGTGTCCCTGTTTGACGCACATGCGGACTCTGCGGTTCGCCGCCTTCTGTCTCACCTTTCGTAGTTTTTGTTCCGGTTGAGGTCCTTGTCCTCACCCTGCTCTGTTGTCTTGACTCATGTTGGGCCGGGTTCATGCTGTACTGCCTGAACGGCCTGGGCGGCTCCTCGCCATATTTTCTTTCATTTATGCAGCAGTTTTGCTGCTTATCCTTCTCCGTTCCAATAGCCTGGTGGTTCAGGTTGCACCCTTCCTCCACGGGTTATGTGTTCGGAGCCTGTGGTTTCTAAGTTCCACTTTTACGTCCTCTGTCTTGAGCTTCCGCTCCAGAGGAGCCCCTGGTTGGGGTTGATACTTACCCTATATGGGGTATTTGTTTGCTATTGTATAGCTGCCTTCCTTTGACAGTTGCCCTTGTTCGCTTCTGTGGGGTCCTTTTCACTCGGTCCTCCTGCGGCCGTGCCTGTGTGTTTTGCACGCTGCTGCTGCGGGCCCTTCAGGGGCCTTCTTGCGTGCCATTGGTGGGGTGTCTGCTGCTGGCCTGCATTTTTCCCAATCCCTTTCTTCAGGACGGAAGGGCTTTCTGCTCCTTCCCGTCCCCTCATGGTTCTTCGCTGCGGCTGTTCCAACTGTGGCCGCCTTATCGGAAGGCCCTGTCGTTGTCCCCGAGCACTCCTACGTAGCTCGGCACTCTCCCTCTGTGTTCTATCGGCGTACCATGCCTGCTCCCTAGTGTCTCCGGCTGGTACGTTTTTCTCTGGTGACTTCTGTTGCCTCGTTTTACTCTGCTATATCCATGCTGCGTAGCCCTTTCCTGGTGGACTTCGCTCTCCATGGTGGCGTTCTGGCTCCAGACGTGGTTGATCTTCCTTGTCTTGTGCCTTGCCTTTGGCACTTCCTCTGCCACCGTTTCTCATGCCCCTGTTGCGTTCCGCGCAGGGTTGGCGTGCTTTCCTTCGGGCTGCGGTTGCTGCTCTCAGCGGGGGCGGTCTCCTCAGAGCATTGTTCTCTCATGGGGCGTGTTAGGGGAGCTGATGTGGTCTCCCGGCTAGATGCCGATTTTCGAGCTGGAGCGCGAGGTTCCGGTCTCGGGGTCGACTCTACATCCTGTGATTCTGGACACATCACGGCTGGCCTGGTCTCCTTGCCTCTCTCGCGATAGCCAATGGGTCTGCTACACCGTCGGTGGCTGTTGCTCTCGCTCTGGGCATTGTTCTGCCCAGTGCCGCTGCTGCGTGGCTGTTGGGGCTCTGGTGTTTTTTCTTTCTCACCAGTGTGCTACCCACACATACGCCTCCCACATGCTTACTACGGGTAGTCGCCGAGGTCTGGTCCCTCACTTTTCGTGAGCGCAGTTCACACACTGCGCCTGGTCATGCGCCTCTTGTGTCTCAGCTTTGCTCGTGGCGCTTCATGGGGCCTTCTCCTTCCATGGTGTGGTTCTGGCAGTACATCCAGGTTTCTTGGTGTACTTCTGTTACCCACGTGCGTGGCACTGGTTGTTACCGTTCTTTTCTGCCTTGGGCTGTCCGCCCTTTTGCGTAACGGGTGCATTGGCAGGTCTTGTGTTTCTTGTAACACTGCCTCATCTTGGGCGTTGTCAGCATCTTCCTGCTGCTGTTCCCACTCTCACAGTGTTTCTTTCACTGTCATGCATGGCCCTCGGACTCGGTACGTCCTTGTGCCCTAGTTAACCCTTCCTCTTTCAACGGTCCATCGGATCCTGTGGGTCCCTCACATCCTGCATTCGTACCTCTCCGGCTACGGCAGGTGTCCACTCTTATTCCACATCCCCCTTTTGGGTTTGTGCTTATTTTCTCCGCTGTTGACCAACAGGGATTTCCTGCCGCCCTCGGCAGTCTTTGATGCCTTTTGCCTCTCATTGTTGGCCACTTCCTCCGGAGTATCCTGGTCCGGTGTTGGCCTTTCTGGCAGCGCTGTCCCAACTGTGTTTAGTCAGCTGGTTGACACTTCTGTTCCCTTGGGAACTTAGTGGGGTTCTGTCGCAGACCCGCTTCCAGTGGGGTATGGCTTTGGTATCTATTCTAAGTTAAGGAATCTGCGGCTAGATGTCTCTATCAGATGTACGAGTTACTTACCTTCGGTAACGATGTATCTGGTAGAGACGTTGTCTAGCTGCAGATTCCTTAACGCCCACCCATCCTCCCCGATCTGCGAGGACCTTTTCAGGTGGGGTTTTCGGCTTTCGCCTCCTTTGGGGTGGCTTGTCCGTCTATGGGGCGGTGTTTTTTCGCCTTGCTCCCCGTTGGCCTCTCCCTTTGGTTTACTTGTCGTCCCCCCCCCATTTTCATGCTGGGGCGGTGGATTCAGGTGACCTTCTGCGTTTTTACGCATCAGTTTCTTCCAGTATGGTGCCTACTGGTGTTCTCTACCCTCCCACCCGCCTTCTCTGTTGACGCTCCTGCAGTCAATTAGTGTTCCGGTCTCTTTTGGGCCTGTTCCTATGACCGATAATTCTCTCACAGGGGACACGGTCTCCCTATTTCTTTCTTTTTCTTAATCCTATGAGTGGGTGCTTTTTTGCCTGTCGCTCTCGGCTCGTTATTGCCGTCTTGCCTCAGGAGTGGGCACTCTCTCGCTTTTGCGGGGTTGCTTCTCAGTTTACAGTTCTGCCCTCTTCATTTCCTTTCATCCGGTGCAGACTTTCTGTCGTCTGCCTCGGTCTTCTTTTTGTAGGTCGATTTCCCTCAGGGGTGACATTCACTTCGCTCTTGCGAATTGGCTTCTCAGAGTATTGCTCTGCTCTTTCCTTTTCGACACCTTTCAGTCGACAGTGCTTCTCACTGTCGCTCATGGTGCTTTCTCACCAATTCTCTTTTTTTATTCGCACACTGTTCCCATACTCCCACAGTTTCGCTGGGGGCTCCCCGTTGTAGCGCGGAAAAGTTCCTCCGAAGAAAACTGACGTCAGCGCGCCGGGAGGGTCCTATATGGCTCCACTGATGTCATGTCCGGGTACGACGTCAGGGCGGAGCCAGGCGGCGCCGCCCCCCGGCGCGCAGAGGTACTGCTGCGCAAAATTTTCCGGATCCAGTCTGAAGCCTGGGGATATTCTAAATTAAGGAATCTGCGGCTAGACAACGTCTCTACCAGATACATCGTTACCGAAGGTAAGTAACTCGTACATCTCTACCAAGGTAAGTGGGGCTGCCAATACCTTAGCGTTCGAATCCATTATAGAGGGGAGTCCAATCTCCCCGAGAAAGTGCGTAGTCGCTTCTGTCACATCTAGGGGGGGAGCCGTATAAAGATTTGTATAATGGTCCTGAAAAGTCCTATTTATTTCAGCTCGGGAAGTAACCAACATGTGCTAGGAATTATATATTGCTAGAATGGGAGTAGAAGTGACTTGAGGTTTGATCAGCCGTGCTAGTAGTCTGCTAGCCCTATCCGCTTCAGCGTGTGTGCGTAATGTATAAGCATTTAAGTCGATCGTTTGTAACCGCTCCAATAATTCAGCATATTTTATCCTAGCTTCTTGCAGCCTTTCAGCTCTTGTCGCATCCGCTTGAGCTGCCACCTCTAGTGCTTGCAGAGTGCTCTCCAACGTTATGTCTCTAACCGCCTCTCTTCTAACTCCCACTAGGGACCCCATGGAAACTCCACGTATTGCCACTTTAAAAGCCTCCCACTCTAGGGACCTTGTTGTGGCTGTGCCTTCATTTTCTTCGAAATATGTGGTAATAGTCGTGGCTAATGTGGTGCGGAACACTTGATCCTCTAAGTGCAATGGCTGCAGCCGCCACGTGGGGATAGGCGTTGGGACTCTGCCCCAGTTTAATGGCAGTTCTATGGGATTGTGGTCAGATATGGTTTTGCCCAAATAGGTACTTTGTTGAATGGCCGATAATTAATCTGGTGTACAGAGAAAATGATCTGATCGGGTATGCAAGTTATGCGGGTGGGAATAGAAGGAATATTCCCGCATATTCACGTGCTGTGATCACCAAACATCAAACAGATTCCACCCATGTGCCCATCTAGTCAGGGTAGCAGCTTGTGCTGCAGCAGTAGTGCTCGGTATTGGAGGATGGGATCGGTCCAGATGCACATCGAACACAACATTTAAGTCCCCACCCAGGACCCATGGATACTGAGACCAGTCTGAGAGAGCCCGAGATACCTGCGATAGAAAAGCGTCCTGGTCCACATTTGGAGCGTAAATGGAGCCTAATACCACTTGTTTACCATCTAAGGCCCCACGTATCAACACATATCTGCCTTGCTCATCTATCTTACTCTCACTGAGGGAAAAGGGGACTCCCACCCGTACCCAAATTGCGGCCCCTCTAGAGAAGGCGGAATACGCTGTTGCAAAAAGTTTGCCCCTCCAGCGTTTCTGCAATTTGTGAGTTTCTGTTGGTATTAAATGTGTCTCTTGGAGATATACTATTTGGGCCTTACTGCGGTGGAGTTGTGCAGCTATTCTGTGCCGTTTGTGGACCGACCCCATCCCCCGTACATTCCAGGATACAATAGTGTAAGATTTGGTAATTGACATCATCGTCAATTAATTATGAAGAAACCCCCCCCCTGCCCCCATTCCTCCAGACCATCATCAGGTAGTGCGGCAACAACATAAACAATACAATCTTTTCCCAATACTGGGTCCAACGATTCAACTTCGCCCGACCAAACTGTGTAAACAAAGTTAACATAGTACACTTGTAACTCTTGCTTTTGCCCACGGGGTAGGCTGCGTGCTCAATTTACAAAGAAACCAATGTATAATAAGTGGAAGTGCCCCGGAGAGGCCAGGCCACAGGACTTATCATACCTCCCCCTTTGTGTGTGTGAGATGTATCGTAATTATGGTACAATAGAAACTGGCTAAAGAGTCACCGGGGCTAGTTATGGCCCATCTATAGGGCCGATTTAGTTAGTTTAAGCTATGCGGAGGCACAGTTCTTCCTTATACACTGTTGGGTCAGCCCAATGGATCATGACTGTGCTGCGTAGACCCTGATGGGAATAATGCAATACTACCTTCCGAGTCAGTCTCTGGGCGCCTCATCAGAAGGACTGGTACTGATGGGTGGACGTGGAACGCGGAGAGCCTCAGTGGACCGGAGGGCCTCTTGCCTGCCCTCCATTACCTGTTGGCGAGGTGGGGGACTGGACCCTGTACTCTGCGTGGTGAGACCCCTTCTGCGTCTCCGGGAGCCTCGCTGTGATTTCGGCTGCGTTGTCTCCGGACATCTGTCAGGCAAAACATCAGGTTAAATCCTATCTAACCCATCCCACGCCCTGTCCGGCATATAAAAAAATAAAGCACGCTGATTGTAATTAATTTTCAATTTTGCTGGGAAAAGCAATGCAAATGTAAGGCCCGCTGCCCGGACCCGTGCTTTAACTTCCATGAATGAAAAGCGTTAACGTTGTACTGCCAGTGTATAGTCTGGGAATATGGAGATCCTTGCATTGTCTACTTATAGTGGACCATTGTCCCTTGCCGCCTGCAACACATGATCACGATCTCTATAGTTCAGAATCCTGGCCAATAGTGGACGGGGGTTTGATCCAGGAATTGGCCGACGTGTGGGGACACGGTGGGCTCGTTCAACAGTAAAATGTGTGGATAAGCCTGTAGAGGCCACAGTAGTTTTCAGCCACTCTTCTATGTAGATTGTTGGGTTGGGGCCCCTCTGTTCCCTCAGGAATGCCCACAATCCTGAGATTGTTGCGTCGTGCCCGCCGCTCTGCATCGTCCGCACGGGCTTGTAAGGATTCTATTTGGTGACGCATTTCTTTCAATTGTTCGTCGTGATCCTTCACTTGAGGCACCACTGTTTCCAATGTTTGCTCTTTGGTCTTGACCTTATCGGACAGCTTTCTGTGATAGTCTTTAAGCAGAATTTGCTCCACTGAGATTGTGCCCAATTGGTTTTCGATCGCGGATCGGGAATCGCGGATTTCTTTCAGGATCATGTCCAGTTTGGAGGCGAGCGAGATCCAGCCCCCCCGGACCTCGAGGTCGTTCTAGACTTCCCTCTGCCCATGGTCATTAGTGATATGTAAAAAAGTGGTTCTGTCGGGAAAGAAACAATTGCTTTGTACAATATGGATACTAACTTAAAGTCAACAAATATAGATTGCAGGGAATCATTCACAGCCAAAGACTTTTTACACGGAACACACCACAAAGACACAGTAATTTTTTAGTCACACAAAATGATCATTGTATTGTATGAGTATCATGTACAAATATTAATGAATATGGCTGTCAAAAAAACAATACAAAATACGACGATCGGGTGAATTAAAGTGCAAGTGAAGTGACTTGTGATGAATAAATGAATAAAGTGCTGTACATATTATATAGATGGATCACACATGAGACAATAAAACGATTATAGTATACTGTCCAATCATTAATGCATAGATGCACAGCCCAGATATGACTTTAAATTGGGGTCCGTGAAGTTGCATGAACTAGTATAAATTTAATGCCGACGTTTCGACCCTAGGTGGAAGCGCAACTTGGATATGCATCAGGGCCGGGTCTTCATCAGGACGGGGTGGGAGAAATTAAATGTTGACAGCCGCAAGTATTTTCAGGGATCCTGTTTCGTGAATGGATGGGGATCCAATGTGATATCAATCAAGAAGAAGGGGACCTACACCAGAGGATGTGGTCTCAAAGAATGATTCCGCACGCACTCCACCAGCCGGTTGGAGACGGGAGTTAGGATTAAGGCGCCGCCGTCAAGCGATCATTCCTACAATGATCGCTTGACGGCGGCGTCCTTAATCCTAACTTCCTGCCTCCAACCGGCTGGTGGAGTACGTGCGGAATTCATTCTTTGAGACCACAACCTCTGGTGTAGGTCCCCTTGATTGATATCACATTGGATCCCCATCCATTCATGAAACAGGATCCCTGAAAATACTTGCGGCTGTCAACATTTAATTTCTCCCACCCCGTCCTGATGAAGACCCGGCCCTGACGCATATCCAAGTTGCGCTTCCACCTAGGGTCGAAACGTCTGCGTTAAATTTATACTAGTTCATGCAAATTCACGGACCCCAATTTAAAGTCATATCTGAGCTGTGCATCTATGCATTAATGATTGGACAGTATACTATAATCGTTTTGTTGTCTCATGTGTGATCCATCTGTATAATATGTACGGCGCTTTATTCATTTATTCATCACAAGTCACTTCACTTGGACTTTAATTCACCCTATCGTCGTATTTTTGTATTGTTTTATTGACAGCAATATTCATTAATATTTGTACATGATACTCATACAATACAATGATCATTTTGTGTGACTAAAAATTACTGTGTCTTTGTGGTGTGTTCCGTGTAAAAGTCTTTGGCTGTGAATCATTCCCTGCAGTCTATATTTGTTGACTTTTTAAGTTAGTATCCATATTGTACAAAGCAATTGTTTATTTCCGACAGAACCACTTTTTACATATCACACATACCCAGGTTATGAGGGCCACAGGGTTACCCCATTATCGCTAATGGGTCATGGTCATTAGTGATCAGGTTGGTTATATATTATGCTCGTGAACGTTAGGTCAACACGGCAACTCAGTTACTGCAGCCGCGTGTCTTCACCGTTATGCAATGCCCAGACTCTCACAGCTACCGGGGCCCCATCCCAGCAGTACTCCACTGTATCACCACCGACCAGGCACCATCTGCAGCCGCCGACCTTGATGGCTCCACCCAACAGGATGTCTCTCCCAGGCCGTATTCCAGTCATAGCGCCTGGGCCCCCACAGGGGCATAGCCACTTATTCCTCTTCTCCCCCACCGGTGTATTCGGTATACTGTAAGCTTCACAGTGGTTGCTAGGGCTCTATCTCGCAGTACCCAGTCTAGCCGCTCCGGGGGGGGGGGGGATCCCACAATCGCCTCACTGGTCCGTCACTGACCTTTAGCAGTAGCCCCGTAGTAGTCTCAGCTCAGCCAAGGACGTTTGTTACTGTCCAAATGTAGTAATCTTCAACTGAGCGTCCCCAGCAGGCCCCGCATCATTCATAGTTCCTGGGGTCCAACGCGGAAACAGTGTCATGCCATCTACTTCATTCCTGCCTGAGCAGGTGGCCCAGGAAGGATCCCTCACCACCTGCAAAGTTCACTTATAAGCGCGTCCCCCCTTCAATCAATAGCAGGCTATGGCCTCGCTGGGTTTTCCACAATGTACAGTGGGGGGGTAGGTGAAGGGAAGCAATAAACTGCCTCACCAGCTGCATATGGGACGTGTCCAGGCAAAGCAGGTCGGCCCTGTCCCACCCAGGACACCCGCTGGGCCTCCACCGATCAGTCTCCGAGGCCCGCTGTGGCGGGAACTCCCCCCTCAGTCACCTCAATCCACCTATCCAGAAGGGGAAGGGGGGGCTACACTCGTCACTTGCAGCAAGGGGGTGGGTGAATCACTCATAAAAGCAGGCCCCCTCCATGCAGCGCTCAATCACAGCTTCAGGGGTACGTCGCTGGCGTCGCAGCCCTGGGATCTGTTTAGTAAGGCCGGTTGGGGAAAAAAGCCAGCCCTGCGCCCATCCAGGAGGCCCATCACCACCACTCAAGGAGGGGCACAACATTGCCACAGGTGACAGAGTTCGCCTTCAGTGGCGCGGCATACACCGGGATGATACCAGGCCCCTCCGATCGCCACTGCCGGGTGCGTACCTCCAGGCCAGGGTCCGGGGCCTCGCGTGCACACGCACACCGCTCGCGAGTTCTCCGCCGACCTGGATCTACGACAGACCGCTGCGTCTATAGGCCACTCCCACAACTCAGGCCCACTGAGTCCCTGGAATTCATCTCGGGCTGAACTCAGGTTAGTGCCCACCGCAGTTCCTCAGCGTCCCCTTATCGCATTCCTCAGACGTTCCACCATGCCTGGTGACTCTGCCAGCCACCTGATCACGAAGGTGTTGCGGATAATTACCCGGATTAGGTGCCCCCGGCCCGGAGCTCGTCGTCTAAACGACCTCCATCTTGGGCTGCAAGCCACGCCCCCCTCCTGGTTTGTTAGCATTCATTATCTGATTATTATGAATGGTGCTATAATATATGCTGTATTGATTTTATGGATTCTTCTATATATATCTTTTCTTTAGCATTTTTGTTAAAGTGGCTACTGTGCTCTTCAACTGGTTATTTAAGTCCATATCACATTAATCAAGAAGAGGGAGAGAGAAGTACGTAGTGGACCTGTGGAAATGTACCTTTTTAGGGGTACACTGGTGCAGGGTCACCCTTTTGTCCACTGGTTCAAAAACCAACAAAATAGAGATCAACACTGAAGCTGGAATTCAAAATAACAATTTTATTAACTTCTCATGAGTGGAACCACGTCCAACAACACTCAAGTGTTGCAGGAGGTGGCACACTGGCTTAACAAACCAGTGTCCTTTATACAGACTTTGTTGCAACGTAAGCACATAACAGAAAAAGGAACAAGTTTAAACATAGGAATAACTATCGGCAAACAAGGGCAGATGAATAACCACTTGGTCAGCAAAGTGAGAGGGAGGAGCAGAAATGCTTATGGCAGTGGTAAATGGTCGACAGTTACATTCAAGACCAGGTGCACTGGCAGCTTACGAAATCCGCAGCACATACATTGTTTTAGCTGAGTCAGGAAGTCACTAAAATAGACAGCACAGGCAGGGAAAAAGACGAGGAGCAGAGAACGAAAGAATTACAAAGCCAACAAATGGACATCACAGCCAAAATGACTGTAGCTTATGCTAACGTAAAATATTACACATTTCCACAGACCCTTTTAGCATAAGCTGAAGACATTTTCTTATGCTTTAAAAGGGGTACGATAATCATCATGGGTGTCTATTAACATTAGCTAATTAATTTCCTGTTCCATTGCTAAATGATCATTTACATTTTGGACCTTCGTTTTTGATGGCAAACAAGTAGTACAAGTAGAAATACAGAGGGAACAGAACATTGGCCCACATTGAATACACAAACAGCAAGAAAAGAGAATCGCAATAATAAAAATGAGGCTGACAATATTTTCAAACCCCATACAGAAAATATGTTCCAGAACCATCCAGTCCAAGTCCATGTTCCTGAATCCTGATGGATTTCAGTGGCTATCTTATGCAGTTTGGAAAAGGCCAACAGCACAGGTCTGATGCAATGTCTAAATAAAAACATTATCTTGATAGACCTTCCGGTGTTCTTCTTTATGAGGGCTAGAGTACCAATGATATGTTCAGGGGGGCGGAGTAGTACTTATCAAAGTGTGCACAAGATATTTTTCTTGCAGAAAAACAGTATTCCAAATACGAATATTAAAGCGAGCACAATAATTGTCTCAAAACAATCTTTGTTTTGGGGGACCAGGAGGACCAAACGGGGCCATGGGAATTAGGACGAGGAGCCGCAAAGGGCTGCTCCTCCTCAAAAATGGGACGACCAAAGGGGTACATTGCTAACAAAAAAAAATACTTGGGGAATTGAAGCCACTGTACAACCAGCCAGAGGGGAGTCTTCTCCCTGCGTCAGTCTGAGCCTCACAGGCAGGGTCTTATCGTTCATCAAGTATTGACTCTCCCACGGTGGAGCTGCACAACTTGCAACCCAGAAAATCAATCGCGGCCCAGGCTTAAGGAAAAGTCTTTCTTTCAGGATAGGGCAATCACCCTCAATGATCCTGTCCAGTGTCTCTAGGCAGTGCACCAGTATTTTTCACTCTAATCTAACAGGCACCAGAGACACAGCACCTGTACCCTAAACTCTAGTCCTTCCCTAACTCCTGTGTTGCCCTGCTGGCGCACTGCCCTTTCGTCGGGGCCGCAGATGGTACCTAGTGTGCCCAGGCACCTCCTTATCAGCAAACAAAGGTGCAGACTTGCATTCACTTGCGGACCGGGACTCAGAGGCCTGATTCACAGAAACTGGAGTATCTGAAGCAAATCTTGTTTCAGAGGGGGTCCCCTCAGGCAAAACCTCCTTGCTCTTGTTATCGGTCTGTGCCTCTCTTAGCTAGGCATAAAAAAAAAGGAACAAAGCGAGGAATCAGCTCACCGTACTGATTTGTGACCCCGTCTTTCACCCAAGAATTATCCGATAGTGGTAGGGGTACACGTTTCTTCCGGCCTTCCACCTTCACCGCTGTTATAGTAGCCAGCAACACCTGTGTTGGGTCCCTTCACCTCGGCTCCAAATTAGACTTGCGCTTAGTCCCCTGGTTGGATCTGATATCCTGGCCACTCTGGCAATGGTTGTAGGGCAGCAGATATCTGTTAGTGAACAGAACGGAAATCTTTAGACACAACATACAAATAATCAATCAAAAGAGGATATTTAATTTCAGAAACGCCCCTATATTATTCATCTGAAGAACCTAAAAAAAAAGGAATTTCAAAACAACTATTCTTTTTAATAAACTTGTACTTAATAAGTCATAGAAATCACGATACAGCTTCTACTTTATGAACCTTCACTATTGTGCAAAACTGCAGACACCTCTAAAATGATTTTCCTTGCATAAGAACAACCATGTTTTGCGCTTATGACCATGCTCTCATATTATAGGTGTAGCAGGAAACTCTAAAACTGTGAATGTAACAGAGATCCATATTACATGAATAACTGATAAATTAAACATAACCTAGTAGGTACATGAATTTTCCAGCAGAACTTGTTTGTGGCAGACAAGAAAACAAGCAAAGAACATTTTGTTCTTAAAAATGTGTGCTAAGGGCATATAGGCATCTTTCCTAGCATTGTGAACTATATGCATCATACTTTTCACGATCTGGGCCATGTAACATCATATTCAGGGGAGAACCCTATTCACCAGCTCTAGCAAGGGCTGTCAGCTCGATTACATAGACTAACTGATGAGGGACTCGTGATGCCTCTGCGACTTATGTAGTGCTGCAATAACATAAACAATAATGGTGTTGCCACCTGGGAATTTGGAACAAAAACCACCAACATATAGTTCCCCTTAAAGGTCAAATAAGGGAACATCAGTCTATTCTACCCATCCTTATCCAGTTCCATCAGTTTACAGAAAGGAGGGGTAGTAACATGGCGTATTTATTCATTTTGTTAATTCTAACAATTTGTTCAAACAGTATTAATAGCCAATTAGACGTGCACTGGTGAGGTGCTTTGTCTCTATTTAGCCAAGAACATATTCACAGCATCCTGTGAAGTGGGCGGGGGGGGGGAAGAGAAGAGGGAGAGAGAAAAAAAAAGCTGCCCTGCGTACTTTCCACGCAGAATAGCTCCACAATAATACACATAATAGGCACATAAACCAAGAAAAAGGACACAATAATACATATACCAAGCACAAAAAAACTGTTACTTAATTTTGCTTACCCTTAATTTGCCCAGGAGCTAGTCTCCTACCCCCCTTCGACAGTAGGTAACTCTCCTGTCGACAATACTTACCCCCTTTAGCAGCTGGGCACGAACAGACTTGTAGGAGGTAAATAGCTAGGGGAAATCACACCAAGGAGGCCATGTCCAATACTATTGGACTGTACCACTTTGTAAATTTTGCTGCACAAGCACATTGAGCTAACTAGAAAACATTAATCCAATGACCAACTACCAATTCCTTTAGCTATTGTGCTGTTTAACATGATGGCGCATTAATGCAAACTTTATTTTATTGCCGCCTCATCTGGCCCTGGCACAGCAACCTTAAATTGAAACCATTATTCTGTATGCATGGCAGAGCTACTCTCTGTGTCAGAAGCTGCACATGGCTCCACAGACGCTGCTGCTCCTCCTCCTCTCTCTTATGGCTTCATAGAACCTGCCTGGTCTTTTGCCAAAAATAATCAGCAGAGCCTCCCCTCTCCTCTACGCTCTGGCCCCTCCTTCGGAATGTCTTCCAAGGTCGAGTGCCAGAGCAAGCCTGCCAGAAACAAACCCTCCTTCGTCCGCTCTGGTCTCTCCCCTCTTCTTTTTCATAGAGGGGAGAGCACATTCCTACATGCACTTTTTAAAATACGTGTCTTTTACACAGAGATACACAGCACTGTGTAATTTAAACGCGTATTCTTCTTTACATTTTTCAAAAGTTGCACTTTTCCTATGTCAAAACGTAATGTACATTGTTACTAGTATTTCTGATCAAACCATATTTTTATTTATGTATTATCTATTCATTCTTCGAAATTTAAAGTGTAATTCTTCCAATGGCATCTGCAGAACACAATGACGACAATCAAACCAAATTGAGCTCATTCCAGACATTTTCAAGAAGGGGCCACACACTCATAACGCACAACACAGCTTGCTGAGGCAAGCCATCCTTACACAAAGAGCACAGTCGCTACTCACTCAAACAAGTACTTCACAAGCATCACCACCGGTGTCAGTCCACAAACCTCATAGACACTCAAACACACAATCAAACCACAAATCAACACCAGGACAAAAACAAAAGGCAGCCCACAGACTGCACTCAAACCAATCCAATTGTAAATCATATTTACAAACAAAAGAGCTCACAAAAGCAGTCCAGAGACTGCACTAAGACAAGTAAACAGCCCAAAGACTGTTCCATGTTCAAGAAGACAGGCTCTAGCCCCAGACATTTTCCAAAATACGCCGAATTACCAGTTGGTCTGGCAGAGTGTTCGCAAACACTCTGTGTCTTTACCAAATCACTTATTCCAGAAGGCATGCCTATTACAGGGGTCCGCAGACCCACCCAAAACAAGATAGGGTAAAGCCCCCAAGCCTTTGCAAGAAGAGACCGAATTACCAATTGGCCTGGCGGAACACTCGAGCGCTCCCTATCACCACTTACCAACTTTACTAAATGCAGGCATGTTCTTTCCAAGTATACCCATTCAAACAAATATCATAAGGAGAAAAATCCCCACATTACCTGCCTTCACTTTTTGCAAAAAATGAATAAAATACCAAACCAAAATCTTGGCCAAGCAAATCAAAAGTGCCACTTCAGTGACCTTACCAAACAGAAGTCTTCAACTCCCCACCTGCTGATCTGTGGTCGACCTAATGGTCACTGCAAAAATACGCCAAAGAAAACCTCCAGTTGAGACCGGCCATCACCTGGAGGGTCAAATCGGGAAAACCGGAAAATTCACGTCGGTCTGCAAAGACAAAGGTCTCCTCGTGCAGTGCGCTTCCTCAGTAAGATTTCAACTTTTCCATCAAGACCACTCTTCGGACGGCCGCGGTCCTCCAATGGGGCCCCACGAGTCGGGCGCCAATTGTGGAAATGTACCTTTTAGGGGTACACTGGTGCAGGTTCACCCTTTGTCCACGGGTTCAAAACCAACAAAATAGAGATCAACACTGAAGCTGGAATTCAAAATAACAATTTTATTAACTTCTCATGAGTGGAAACCACGTCCAACAACACTCTCAAGTGTTGCAGGAGGTGGCACACTGGCTTAACAAACCAGTGTCCTTTTATACAGACTTTGCTGCAACGTAAGCACATAACAGAAAAAGGAACAAGTTTAAACATAGGAATAACTATCGGCAAACAAGTGCAGATGAATAACCACTTGGTCAGCAAAGTGGGAGGGAGGAGCAGAAATGCTTATGGCAGTGGTAAATGGTCGACAGTTACATTCAAGACCAGGTGCACTGGCAGCTTACGAAACCCGCATTAGCATACATTGTTTTAGCTGAGTCAGGAAGTCACTAAAATAGACAGCACAGGCAGGGAAAAAGACGAGGAGCAGAGAACGAAAGAATTACAAAGCCAACAAATGGACACCACAGCCAAAATGACTGTAGCTTATGCTAACGTAAAATATTGCACATTTCCACAGACCTTGCCTCCTGTATCAAATAGATAATCAAAAGAAATCCACTAGAAAGCTTAAACGGATATCCTTCCAGATGTAGTAGTATTCCTTAAGGTAAAAGATTTACTTTTCTTAAAATAACCCTCACCCACCAAAAGGTCCCTTGGTGGCATGCTTCATCATTGGGTTCTTCCCGCCCCGCTGCAACCGACGTGGGAGCACTTTCTGGAATTTGTGGGCTATATTACTAAAAGATTGGAGTGGAAGGGTCAGTGAGATAGTGAACACAAATTCAAAAAAATACCTGGCCCTAGGGACCTAAACTTTATTGGGTCCCACGGAGCCACGGACAGGCAAAGTATGCTGGGCGAGGGAGTAGCTTTGAAGCAAGTTTGACTACAAGCGTCCCTCCCCTCCCGTGCAGAGCTCATGGGGCAAAGTTGGAACAATAATAAAATGAATTGAGACATCTTAACAAATAGGTAGTATTGAAGCATCATACCGATTGGGTATTGTATAAATGCACAATGATATACCATGAATAGGCACTAAAGAATACAATAGCCAATATTCAGGAGTGGTATTAGGGATCAATCGTACTTGGTCCTGAAGAAAAGCCGAAGGGGAAGGCTTGAAACATGTAGACCAGGAGTAACACATACATTATATTGTGCACCTCCAACACCCCTGTTTTTAACAATACCAGCCACAGGATTCAATAAAGTTTAGGTCCCTAGTGGCCAGGTATTTTTTAGAATTTGTGTTCACTATCTCACCGACCCTTCCACTCCTATCTTTTAGTAATATAGCCCACACCTTCCAGAAAGTGCTCCCACGTCTCCATCGGTTGCAGCATGCCCCGTCCCGCAGCGGGGCGGGAAGAACCCGATGATGAAGCGAAGCATGCCACCAAGGGACCTTTTGGTGGGTGAGGGTTATTTTAATAAAAATAAATCTTTTCCCTTAAGGAATACTACTATATCTGGAAGGATGTCAGTTTAAGCTTTCCAGTGGATTTCTTTTGATTACCTATTTAAGTCCATAGCCACTGGAATTACGCGTCAGTGGTGGACAAAAGTATGCAGCAGAATTGACTAAATTAAGGAGAAGAAAAGGCAGATTATGCAGAGTATGTGGCAGTATTTTGCATTTTTGTCATTCTAGAATCCATGCTTCTGAGCCAACTTTTCACCCTATTAAGAGTTGAACAGCCAAGTACAGCAGTCAGCAGCTGAAAGACATGCAGCACTGTTCATGGTGCTTTTTAAAGTATCTTTTGACCTGTAACGTACAGAACCCCCTTTTTCTATTGGAATCTGTAAATTTTGCACCATATGTTTACTTTTACAGATTGTGTGGTGAATCCATATATTTGTGGAAAACACTGCAGCTGGAATTTGAGGAATCTACAGAAATGTCTTCGGCTCGCTGATCAAAAATACCCTATCCAAGAAGAGCAGTATCCCATCTTTGTTTGTGTCATCTGTTTGGTGGTTCATTGGACTGGCCTGGTAGCAGATCGAAGATATCCGGTTGACTGAGTATCCGATTAACTTAGTACAAATTCCAGTAGCCCACTGAACTCTGTTGGGATAAAGCCTCGGTGGTGGGCTAGTATGCACTAGATGTCCCTTAAGGCAATGGCCGGGATGTTCAGCTTCCATCTTGTAACCCTCCAGACATGGTCAAGATTTTACAATGTGGGGGACACTCACATGATGAAAGCACCCACCAAAGGGAGCACGGTATGCTATTTGCAGATCACCTTAGCAATGTTCTAGTTTTCCTCAGAGGGAGATGTAGTATCCTGCAGTTCAACACAAGATTTGCCTGATTGACTAGCACTTCCTGGAAATCAAAATGTCCTTGCCAAAACCATATGGAGACATACATGATCGTTTCTTGAATGCATTTACAGAAAACATTTGTAGAATAAACGTTTACCGGCGAGGGAACGAAAGACAATGATTTGTTACATATGAAAACAACAAATACCTCCATTTTGCATCCAGGTATGCACATCCCCTACCCAAAGGCAATGCTCTGTTAATGAGTTGGACTTTGAAGATATTTGAATCAGTTTTTTCCCCTTTGCTTGAATACTTCATGTACTCAACAAGTACATATGACTAAGCATGACATTATTCATAATTGTACTTCAGTGGACACATCAGCCCTGTTACAAAAGGAGTCCGAGTGGAAATCTGCAGATACAATGCAAGGAGAAAATATCAGACATCTATAGCTGTTCTCCTTAAACTTAGTAGCATGACTCGTGTAGTCTTAGAATTCAGAGAATTAAAATTACTGCTGAATTTTATGAACATTTTACAAGAGGCAAGAAAGTCCGCGTTATTGAGGTGTTACATGGCCAAATTTCAACCATTTGTTTTATGTTGTCAAGGAAATAACAGATAAATCCACTGGATGAGTTACTATTCAGTATCTTATGAGTTTGCTTGATTATCATTTAAGTTACACTGCGTTAAGTCTTTTCATTTGGCTTCATTTTAGCATGCATGAAGGGACCTAAGAATAGGTGCTTGACTGTGTCAGTGATGCTAGCTTTTTTAGATGGAGCAGAAAGAGTACACACATAATACCTCCTCCAACATGAAATCTGAACACGGTTTCAAGTTATAGATTGACCAGAGGATGCAGTAATACGGGAAATCAGCTTTACAGCGCCTGGTGCATTATCAAATGACAGTAACCCTCTGCTATTACTATTTGAACAAGACATACTGCAAAAAGATGGGCATTTTGCCAGAGTAGTATCATGGGCCAAAGCTTTAAAAGTCATACATCTGGGAAAGCATATTGAAACTTTGGCAAGATGATAGCATATTTACCCCACTTCATTTTATATATGTATGAAGTGGGAAAATCTGTGATCCTAAGGTCTCGGGTGTTGGATTTTTCCTAGATTCACATGCTTGAATCATCCCCATTCCTGAGCTGGTAGTCACATGATAATTTATAATAAGCAGTTCAAAGCTGCTTTGAGAATCTTACATTGACTTCTTTGTTAACCTGTTCATATCATTTGAAAATAACTAAACTTCAGCCAGTCAGGAGACAGACCAGTGAACTCCACCATCTACCATACCTCAGATTTCTTAGCACAGGTGTGAGATGTTCTAGGTGAGCCCGGATCGGATCAAAGCTCAATGCAGCATTGTATTGCTTACTACAAATTACTATGAGACTTCCAGCTCGATGACGGGAATGATTTAAGCATGTGAATCGATGAAAGAAAACAAAACTGTAAAGCCACAGTGTACAGGTAAATAACTTTTTTCTCCCGTATTGGATCTTTTATAGATTCACATTTTTGAACCATTCCCCGCCGTCGGAGTCCGACGGTCAGTGCTTAGTTTGTAAAATATTCAGTGCAGGTGCTTAATTTTTTTTTTTTTTTTTTAGGAGACCGCACTCACTTCCCTCCGCTCCACAGCCACATCCTCAGCTGTCCCTGCTGACTCAAGTACCAGAAAACAAGCACCTGGTGACAAAGGTTCATAAAGTGTACCCTGAGCAGATGCAATATGGTGGCTGAAGTGAAGCCGGGTCAGACTGGGGAACTAAAGCAGCCCTGCCAAACCTGCCCTGCTATAAATACTCAAATAGCCCTTCTCCCTTTCTCATGCTATTGAACTCTCTCCATACATATATTCTCATGATATCCTTCTCTTCTCTGTTCCCCCTCTCTCAGGTCACTTTAGCTCTAACGACCACCTTCCACCTGCCTAAGTCTTTCTTTCTTGAAGCCTTGCTGTGCCTCCTGCATTTAACCTCGGGGGCTTCCACTTCTAGCACTCTCTTCTAATGTTATATCTTCCCAAATAAGAAGCAATTGAGGTGTGCGTGTTGATTAGTTGAACCCTTCTTGTGCTTGCATCCAATCTTTTCAGCTGCAACATATTGACAGCCTCAACTGCTTAGAGCTAAACAAACAGACATCTCTACTGAGTAAACCGTATCTGTAGATTTCACATCTGAAAGAGACACGTTAGTGACAGATTCCTTACCTTAGAATATCCCCAGGCGTCAGGCTGGATCCGGAAAGTTTTTGCGTAGCAGTGCCCTTCGCGCGTCGGTGGCGGCGTCGTGCGGCTCCGCGTCCGTCGTCGGCGTCGTGATCGCCGGGATGACGTCGCGGGCAGTACTTAGGCGCCGCCCCTGCGCGCTGACGTCAGTTCTTCTTTTTCCGCGCCAGCAAGCGCAGATCCGGGAAGAGCAGTGCCCTAGTCATTTTTGACTAACTTTTTTGGTGAATTTTTTCACTGTTTTCTTCGAATCGACTTCAAGGTGTCGTAGGGATGCCCGGGTTTAAACGTTGCGGCGCCTGTGCTCGGATGATGTCCATCACAGACCCGCATCGGGAGTGTCTCTTCTGCCTCGGCCGAGGCCACGACACGGAGTCGTGTTCCGACTGCCGGGCCCTCAACCGAAAGCTTTGCGGAGCGGTCTCGAAAGCTCCTCGAGGCCCGGCATTCGGCTCCGCGCAAGCCCGGTCGCGTGAGAGGTCAGGGGTCGATCGCGGAGTCCTCACCGGTCGTCGGCATCGAAGTCTTCTTCGTCCGGTAAGTCCAAGCACAAAAGTCCAAAAGCATCGTCGCTCTAGGACTTCGCCTCGCCGGTCTCGCGACTCGGCTGAGGCCCCTCCGGCACCGTCCCGCCCCGCGGCCCCGGACATGCCTGTGGAGTCGCCCCGCAATACCCGTCCTTCCCGGGTTCGGGGCGGATCCGGCTCAGATACAGGAATTCCTGTCGGCCATGGCCCGCCTCTTCGGGCCTCAAGGTCCCTCCGGTGCGCCTTCGGGCGCGGGCCTGCAGTGGGGTTGCTCCGGCGTCGCCGGCGGCTCCGGCCCGGCGTCGCCCGTGCCTCCAGCCTCGATCCCGGCTCCGGCCCGGCCTCGATCCCGGCTCCGCAACCCCCATCGGCGCCGGTCGACCTAGCGACACCTCCGCCGGCGCCGATGTCTCCGGTGCCGTTCTCGGCGCCGCCTGGGGCTCCGGGCGGCGTCGTCCCCAGTTCCTTCCGGCTCCGGACATGGACCCGGACCGGCGTCGCTCGGCGCCGGTTCCGGCGCCCGATGGGACCTTGGGTCCCAAATGTCCCTCCTCCTCCTTATTTTGAACCAGAGGAGGACCAGGAGGACTGGGAGGGTCTGATGACCCTCTGACACAACAGTGTCAGTACGATGAGGACTGGACAGAGGGTCTAGGGGATGCCAGTGGTCTGGATACTTCCCTGACACTGGCATGCTGTCTCCTCCCGTGGCTACGGAGGAGGGAGCCAATTTTGCAACGGTGTTGCGTAGGGCGGCTGGGGCCTTACGTCTCCAACTCCCTACTGTGGCGGTCAAGACTAATATCTTGACAGAGGTGCTTCAGCCGGCAGCCTCCTCTACGGAGACTGTGCTGCCGTTTAACGATGCCCTCACTGGCGTTCTTTTGGGCGCCTGGTCCAAGCCCAACACAGGGGCTCCTGTGGATAGGAGCGTGTCCCGACGCCATCGCCCAGCTCCGGGCGACCCCCTGTTTCTCTCTGTCCACCCCACTCCTGAGAGCTTGGTTGTCCAAGCCTCCGCTTCCCAAACCGCCTTCCCTACCGCCCCTCCGGATAGGGAATCCAAACGCCTGGATCAATTTGGGAAGAAGGGTTTTCTTCCTCCAGTGCTGGCTTGCGGTCCATCAACACCGCTTGTCTTTTGGGCCGATATACCCACTCCTTGTGGGATTCGGTGGCGACTGTTTTGCCCCAGTGTTCTGAGGAGGTCCAGACACTGCTTTCCCGCGCCATTGCGGAAGGAAGGGATGCGGCCAAATACACGATACGATGTGGCCTTGATACCGCCGACTCGCTGGGCAGGTCTATTGCAACGACGGTGGCGCTGCGGCGCCACGCCTGGCTGAGAACCACTGGTTTTCAGGGGATGTCCAGAATACTCTCATGGACATGCCCTTTGATGGAGTCGGTCTTTTTGGGTCCAAAGCAGACCATGCGTTGGAGCGCTTTGAGGACTCACGGGCTACTGCCAAGTCCCTGGGCCTTTCTGCTACACGCCCTCCGCTGACTTCTGCTTTTCGCCCCTATCGTGGCCACGGAAGGGCGCCCCGTCACGTCAGCAGCCCAGCCACCGGCCCGCGCAGCAGGCGTCTTCGCGTGGCCGAGGGCGTGGATTCCGCCGTGGCGGATCGGGCAACCAGCGTGCGGGTCAGGCCACCACCTCCAACCCGTCCGCGGCCTCCAAGCCCTCCTAGTCCCTCCTTTCAGGTGCACAGCACGCCAGTAGAGGCAGGGTCCGCCATCACCTTCCCCACTGGCGTACCATCACCTCGGACAGGTGGGTCTTGGACATTGTCCGAAGGGGCTACTCCCTCCCCTTCGAGACCACCCCCAGCCATGCCACCTCAATTCCACCGCATGTCAGGGGATCACTTGGTACTTCTGCAGAAGGAAGTCACGGCCCTCTTGACCAAGAGGGCCATCGAGCGTGTTCCGACCCCAGAAGTAGGGCGTGGTTGCTACTCCCACTACTTCCTGGTGCCCAAAAGGACAAGGAGGACATGCGTCCTATCTTGGACCTCCGGAACGTCAATCGCTTCCTCCGGAAGGAGAAGTTCAAGATACTCACCCTAGCTCAGGTCTTGACTGCCCTCGACCCTGGAGACTGGTTGGTAGCGTTGGACTTGCAGGACGCATATTTCCACATCCCCGTCCTGCCGGCCCACCGGCGTTACCTTCGGTTCACGGTAGGCCCGAGCATTTTCAGTTCACCGTGCTCCCCTTTGGCCTTACCAGTGCCCCTCGGGTGTTCACGAAAGTGATGGCGGTGGTCGCAGCTCATCTGCGCCGGGCAGGGGTTTCAGTCTTCCCCTACCTCGACGACTGGCTGCTGAAGGCGGGCTCGTCCCAGGCAGTCGTCTCCCACCTCCAGACTACGGCCGAACTCCTGCACTCGCTGGGGTTCTCCATCAATGTGCCGAAGTCGCATCTGATTCCTTCTCCACAGCTCCTTTTCATCGGAGCAGTTCTGGACACGACGCAGTTTCGGGCCTATCCTCCCGAACGGCGAGTCCGGGATATTCAGGCTATGATTCCGATCTTTCAGCCTTTATCCTGGGTTTCGGTGCGGATGACCCTGAGGCTGCTGGGCCTCATGGCCTCCTGCATCCTGCTGGTCAATCATGCCAGATGGCATATGCGGGCTCTGCAGTGGGACCTGAAGTTCCAGTGGGCGCAGCACCAGGGCAACCTGTCCGATCACGTCCAGATCTCGGAGGGGACTGCAAAACAGTTGCAGTGGTGGCTCTCGAACCGGCAATGGGTCATGGGCAGATCCCTCTCCCTTCCCCAGCCAGAGCACACAGTTGTGACGGACGCGTCCCTTCTGGGATGGGGCGGTCACATGGGAGGCGGAGATCAGAGGCCTCTGGTCTCCGGCGGAGTCCCGGCTCCATATCAACATTCTGGAGCTCCGGGCGATCCGACTTGCACTCAAGGCATTCCTTCCCTCTGTCAAAGGGAAGGTAGTGCAGGTGTTCACAGACAACACCACCGCCATGTGGTACTGCAACAAACAAGGCGGGGTGGGGTCTTGGACCCTTTGTCAGGAGGCTCTGCGCCTCTGGACATGGCTGGAACATCAGGGCATGTTCCTGATGGTTCAACACCTGGCAGGTTCCTGAACGCCAGGGCGGACGAACTCAGCCGCAGGTGCATGATGGATCACGAATGGCGTCTTCACTCGGAAGTGGCGCAAGGACTCTTTCTACAGTGGGGAGAGCCTTGGTTAGATCTATTCGCCACCGAAGAGAACGCGCAATGTCATCAGTTCTGCGCGTTGGAATTTCCAAGGCGGCACTCGCTCGGCGGCAGCTTTTCGTCGCGAGTGGAGTTGCGGTCTGTTGTACGCCTTTCCGCCTATACCACTTCTACCCAGAGTGTTGAAGAAGATTCGGCACGACCGGGCCCAAGTCATTCTTGTGGCTCCGGACTGGGCTCGAAGAGTTTGGTATCCCGAGCTACTCAATATGAGCGTAGATCCCCGATCCGTCTGCCTCTTCGGGAGGATCTTCTGTCGCAGCAGCAGGGGACGGTCCTCCACCCGAACCTGTCCAGTCTACACCTGCTTGCGTGGAGATTGAGCGGCGGCAGTTGATTCCTTTCGACTTGCCTCCCGAAGTTTGTGATGTGATTCTGGCGGCCAGGCGTCCCTCCACTAAGGTGGTATACGCCTGCAGGTGGAACAAATTTGTGGCATGGTGCACAGCAAAGGCTGTGAATCCCCTTTCTGCCCCTCTTTCTGAGGTCCTTCTGTTCCTTCTCTCTCTGGCCCAACAGGGTTCTGCCCTGGGTACCATCAAGGGTTATCTTTGTGCTATCTCGGCCTTCCTCAGGCTCCTGATCAGCCCTCCTTTTCAAGTCCCCTGTTGTTAACAGGTTCTTAAAGGCATTACTCACCTCTTCCCTCCTGTTCCGTTTGTGATGCCTCAGTGGGACTTGAACTTGGTTCTTACCTTTTTAATGTGCGCTCCCTTTGAGCCTCTACATAACTGTCCTCTTCGTCTTCTGACTCTGAAGACAGCCTTTCTAGTGGCCATCACCTCCGCTCGGCGGGTGAGTGAGCTCCAGGCTCTATCTTGCAAACCTCCCTTTCTGTCTGTTCATCCAGACAAGGTTGTTCTTCGGACGCGTCCGTCCTTCTTGCCAAAGGTGGTTACTGCTTTCCACATTGGGCAGACCATCACTTTGCCCACCTTCTTTCCGCCTCCGCATCCTTCCAGAGAGGAAGAAGGCTCCACCGTCTGGACCCAAAGCGTGCGCTCTCCTTCTATATCGACCGCACAAAACACTTCCGGGTGGATGACCAGCTCTTTGTTGGCTACGTGGGCGCCAAAAAGGTCGGGCGGTGCACAAGAGGACCATCTCCCGCTGGGTTACCTTGTGCATCAAGACCTGCTATTCTTTGGCTAGAAGGAGCCTCCTGTTGGGCTGCGTGCCCATTCCACCAGGGCAGCGGCTGCTACCACGGCCTTGGGCCGCGGTGTTCCGCTGCCGGTTATCTGTCAGGCAGCTACGTGGGCCTCGCTGCACACGTTTACAAAGCATTACTGCCTTGACAGTCAGGTCCGGAGGGACGGCTTCTTTGGCCGTTCTGTCCTCCAGGACTTCCTTGTCTGATCTTTGTTCGCAGACCCACCACCGGGGTTGGTATTGCTGGGGTATCTATTCTAAGGTAAGGAATCTGTCACTAACGTGTCTCTTTCAGATGCACAAGTTACTAGCAGTAGTAACGATATATCTGTAAGAGACAGTAGTTAGTGACAGATTCCTACCGCCCACCATCCTCCCGTTCTGCGAACTGATTTCTAGGGTTAAGGACATCCCTTTCAGGGCCCTAGTATTTTTCAGACACCTATGTCAGCTTCTTGCATGGCTCTGCGTTCCTGGCGCGGAAAGTCGTGTACAGAACTGGCGTCAGCGCGCAGAGGCGGCGCCTAAGTACTGCCCGCGACGTCATCCCGGCGATCACGGCGCCGACGACGGACGCGGAGCCGCACGGCGCCGCCTACCGGCCAGCGCAAGGTACTGCTACGCAAAAACTTTCCGGATCCAGCCTGACGCCTGGGGATATTCTAAGGTAAGGAATCTGTCACTAACTACTGTCTCTTACAGATATATCGTTACACAAGTTAGTAACTTGTGCGACAGGACCTGGATAGCACCACTCCAGGTCATTAAGTACACTCTGGCTAGTCCTGGACTAATGCATTCTGGGTGGTGTAGTCTTGTTTTTGCTCCTTTTGAACTATTTAGTCTAGCGCTCCTGAACTCAACGATTTGTAGATAAAACGTTCTGGAGGCAGTGTCCATAGTGACCTGGAGTGAGTTGGTTACACGAAGTGCTGCGTCTGGCATGACTATCAGTGTTGAGTCATACGCTGCATAGCTGAGTGGACTCGAAGGCTCGCGCGTGCCTCTGGAATGTGTACACATCGTGTCATGGTCCAAAAGCCAATGTAAAGGAGAAGAAAGATATATGCCAAGTGACAGTCTGCCAGTGTGCTGGGGACCAAGAGGGCACAAGAGAAGAGAAATAAAGTGAGATGAAATGAGGAAGGACGAATGGAAAGGAATGACTGGGATGAAGGAATGAGAGAATATGGATAGTGTAGGCATTAAGGAACATAAAAGAAGGCAAGGATGAAAGAAAAGATATCATAAAGAAGAAAGAAAAAAGCGAGGCAAAAAGAGTAAATGGTCCATCTCCCTGAAGAATATCAAAAAAGAGCAAAATATATTCTGGAAAGGGGGTAAATAATGGCAACTCTGTCTAAAGGCTGCTTTGGAAGCAGCACAAACATCCTGGCCACCAATCTGGCACAGGCACTATGCTTAGAAGGCATGCATGGCTACGTATCTGGTTTAAACAAGAAGCCTAGTTGATTATCATTGATATGTCACTCACATGAGACAAACTTTGGCCCAGAGGTGGACAACTCCCTTGATGCTATGAAGAAGGTAGATAAAACCTCGCAGGCCATAGGGGCTCTACAGACCTATAGACCATCTTTTAAGAGAGGCTTGCCCACAGACTGAAGAGGTCAAGTGAAACATTTTTTCTGGAATACAGACCCAAAGACAGACAGGGGTACCCAGTTCTCTAAACCTTCCCAATTGCAGCAGCAACAATCACAACAAAGCCTTTCTTTAGAAGAAGAGAAAAACCATGGGTGGTCAGTCAAAGTCACTTTATTCGATTAGTCAAAATCATAAAAGCATGTTAAAATACCCAACACGTACAAAACATATAACACTTAAAATCCATCATTAATCAAATACAGCTCTAAAAATTCAGCAATAAAATGTAAAATACATAATATAAAAGGGAGAATCAATTATACAGAGAAATGAGCAATTAGGATTTAGTTTCTTTTTCTCCTTGCTCTAACTGCTGCAACAAAAAAACTAGCGATATTAAAAATTTCCCACAAGGCTATTCAGCATCTGTAGATGTGTTAAGGCTGGTCTAACCTGCACAAAGCCTTTGTCTTTTAAAATTGGGAAAATAAAACGCTTCCGAATCTGCAGCTAATGGTCACAAAACATTACAAAATGCAGAGTATCTTGCCTCGAAAAACTATCACAAGAACAGGGTCCCAGATCCTCTGGCTTGCCTCCAGCCCAAGGAGTTCGGCCAATAAAAGTGTAAATGGTTAAACCTCAACCTCGTCAGGAGAAAGCGATGTCGAGGCTTAGTGACTCTGTCCAAATAAAGGCTCCATCAGATAAGAGGTTTTTAAGATCTGATTGGCACGGACTGTTGGTTTTGATAGCTCTATTGCCTCTCTTTCTGCGGATGCTAAACGCCAGGAATGCAGAGTCTTTGCCCACCCCAGATCTTTTTACATATTATTTCAGGGTTGTCAAAGACTCTCTGGGCGACCTAGCACCCTTGCTATGCTTCTCACATGACTAAACCATGGAATACTGCTAGCCCTGTCCAGTGCGATGCAATCACGGATGATCTCTTGGTTCCAGCACTAATTCCAGGATTACACCAGATCGAAATCCATTTTAAGAAAAGGGGCCATTTTAATTAAGTCAGACACATAACCGACACCCAATTCTTCATGGATTATATACGAAGGTGTGGACTGGGGGACTGAGAGCAGACTTCTTAAAAATTTGTTTTCCACCATTTTGAAGTTCTATGCAATTTCTATACCCCCAAATATCGGATCCATAATTTGCAATGGCAATACACTTGGATTTGAATATCTGTATCATTGCCTTCATTGGTTTGGCACCCAACCTTCGGGCAAAATCGAGTACCGCACCTGAGGAACGTGCCATGGCGATTCTCTTTGCCCTCCTCTGCGGGGCCCAGGAACATCTCTCGTCAAATAAGACGCCTAAGTACGGAAATGAAGAGACCCTGGTTATTTCATTTCCGTCACAACTAAATGTCTTAATTTTACTAGGCCTTTTTCCCATGCTCATGACATGTGACTTGGAAAAGTTTACATTTAGGTCAAGGAACCCATAAAATCAGCAAGGAGGATAACAGATGCTGGAGCCCCACCGCGGTACGTGCCAATAGGGCCGCATCGTCTGCATAAAGCAATGCAGGGATCAAACGATTCCCCACGCGAGGGATATCCCTGGCGGCGCTACACAAAACCAAATCTAGATTATTAATGTAGAGGGTGAATAACAGAGGAGCCAGGATACAGCCCTGTCTGACTCCTCTAGTAACATGAATCCTCTGCGTTAAATTACCCATTTGGTCAAACCTTACTGCTGCCGATAAATCCCTATGCAGATCAGACAGAAAGTACACAATGTTCTTATCCATACCCATTGCTAACAGATCCCAAAGCTTTGATCTATTTACTCAGTCAAACGCCGAGGATAGGTCCATGAACGCGAGGTGGAGGGTCCATTTTTAGCTACTGTGTATTTCCCTATTAATAAATATAGGTTAAAGCACTGATCCAGGGTGCTTCTGCCCTTCCTAAATCCATATTGGAGATTAGGCAGAATACCACGTTCAGTGATCCAACCGGTTAACCTGTTGAGGACCACTCTCCCCATCACCCTTAACCGTAGAATCAATCAGTGATATGGGCCTGTAACACCCTGGGTCCCCTCTATCACCCTTTTTAAAAACTGGGACAATGGTTGATGTTGACCAAGACTTAGGCATTCTCTGTTGACATACTGTATTTAAAACATTAACCAATAACTTGGCCCATAAGGAAATATCTAATTTAAAAAGGTCGACAGGAACCCCATCAGGGCCCGGGGCTTTATTGCTCGTCATTTGGGCTATGGCTGCAGCCACTTCTTGTTCAGAGAGGTTCAAGCTGTATGCACCGGTTAAACACGTGGGCCCTGTATTTGCCTGATCATGCTGGCCGCTATAAATATGTTTGAAATGATTAAACCATCATTCTTCTGGGATGTTACATTCAACGACGTTACTCTCTTGACCAGAGAAAAAAGGTCTGTTTACGATGTTCCAAAATTTGGCGCTATTCTTAATCACATCGACAGACAGGTCATCCCAGGCCTCTTGTTTAACTTCCAGTTTGCGTATATGCCGGACCTGATTATACTCTACTCTTGCCCTAGCTATTAGATTTCTGTCCCGAGGTTTTTGTTTCAGGGCACATAGTAATTTCTGATGGGCAATAGTACAATTATGGTCGAACCACCTCTCTTCCTTGTGAGTGCCCTCTTTGTTGGGTAGGGAGAGGGCACTGGCTATCTGCTTACAGATCCTATCAAAGGCTCACGGCAATCACTACTCCCCTGAGAACTATCTTGACAGATAGCGATCTCAGTCCCTACAGTGTTTAACAGGTCACTTAAAGAAAGGTCTGGTACCACCTTGGCCCATTTCAATCTGCGGCCTTGGTCCCTTGTTTTTATCTTAGGAGCCAGGGTCCCTGGTTCTACCACTGCTGAGGTCTTCAAGTACCCTCTCAAACTAATATAAACTGGGTTGTGGTGGCTATAGTGAGACCATCTAGCAGTATAGTCCAAAACAAGGGGAATTAGGGTTGTATTAACAAATATGAAATCAATAGTGGAAAACAACCCTCTACCCTTAAAAGAAGGGATGCCCTCACCAACTTCCGATATATTTGGGAGGGCCAACCCAAAGTCAGCTAAAAAAAAACCTCTAAAAGTCAGCTAAAAAATCCTCTAAAGGCTGCTTTGGAAGCAGCACAAACGTCTGGCCACCAACTGGCACAGGCACTATGCTTAGAAGGCATGCATGGCTACGTATCTGGTTTAAACAAGAAGCCTAGTTGATTATCATTGATATGTCACTCACATGAGAAACTTTGGCCCAGAGGTGGACAACTCCCTTGATGCTATGAAGAAGGTAGATACAACCTCGAAGGCCATAGGGGCTCTACAGACCTATAGACCATCTTTTAAGAGAGGCTTGCCCACAGACTGAAGAGGTCAAGTGAAACATTTTTTCTGGAATACAGACCCAAAGACAGACAGGGGTACCCAGTTCTCTAAACCTTCCCAATGGCAGCAGCAACAATCACAACAAAGCCTTTCTTTAGAAGAAGAGAAAAACCATGGGTGGAATCTCTAGAGCATTTGCCTCCTGCTCCTCAAAGTGACTTGCTTCCATTTCCCCTAACTGACATGGACCTCCCTTTTCCTGGAATACAAAACACCTGTGTGGGGAGGGTAAAGGACATCGTAGATGAGAGGATGTCCATCACCACTGACAAGTGAGTTGTAAATGTTGTTAGGCATGGCTATTGTATAGATTTCGTACACAAGCTGCCCAAAGACATCAAGGCATCAGAGATACAAAAAGGACCAATTGGAGATCCTAGGAGCAGAAGTACGACAACTGCTATTAAAAGATGCAATCGAAAAGGTCCTTCTGAAGAAAAGAGTCAATTGTATTTTGTCTACTCTCTAGTCTCCAAGCAAAAGTTGACTTTGAGACCTATTCTAGATCTTAAATTGGTAAAAAGATAAAAACACAAAGATTCCCAAATGACAACATTACAGGATGTTATTCCTTCACTAGAAGTGGACTATTTAGCAACTCAAAAGGAATGTGGAAGTAGGCGTCTCAAAGAGGCCTACTTCCACATTCCTATACACCGCTCGCACAGAATCTAAGGTTTGTGAGGCTCGGAAAAAAATAACAATTCAAAGTGCTGTCTTTTAACATCAAATTTGCACTCGAAGTGTCCATAAAAACACTTGTGGTGGTGGCATTACACCTAAGGTAAAACACCATTCATGTGTACTTTTTACTTTGACGGCCGGTTGGTAAGAGCTTACAACTACCACCTGTGCCAACAAAATTTCACGAGAGCAGTCCCACTATTAAACAGTCTCAGGTTCACCATAAAGTGGGCAAATTCCTCTCCAACAACGAAGACAAAGAAGGCTTTTCTGGGAGCAAAAGTAGCACAGACTTCTCTTCCAGGGGATCCTCATCAATAGTCATAAGCACTGAATATTCCCGCCCACGTGCGGGGACCCCGGAAATATAAAAATTATATATGGAAATCACATATATACAGCTCTACATATATGCATATACATATATCATTTTTTCTCATACCAATGCAGCTCTCAATAGGAGGCTAAACAATGTAATTAATTACACACATAAAAAACTACATTTGCCAATATATAAAAACACCAGAGGACAATTAGTACTTGAACTCTGTTTTTAATGAGCAAAATACTCATAAAGAGTAAAACTGCAAATTAAGTAGACATTGTTAGCCTACAGGCTGCATTGCAAACCAATAGCATAGAAAATGAAAACATTTTCAACAAAAACTGGCACCGTGCCTTTAAGGCAGCCATGACCCCTAGCTTCCCATCATGCCTCAGGGGTGACAGTTAGGTCAGTTCTTTCCGGCTCCTTCAGTCAGGACCCTGGATTTTCAGCTCTTGCTTTTTTGACTTTCTGTCAAAAAAATATCTATAAAAATCTAGTTTTTTTCTACTTTCACTCGACGTCTTTTGGTCCTAGAGTGCAAGTAACACCTTTTTGTGTTACAGAAAAGGTTTATTTTTGGATAAAAATGCCTTCTTTATTCGATCCTTGCCCGTCCTGTGGCAAGAAGGCCAGAACAGATGCACATCCTGTGTGTATTCTCTGCCTCCCGAGTCCCCACTCTTCTGACAACTGCCAGCATTGTAAGAGCGTTATCAAGAAGGACTATCAAGGAGAGGGACAGGATTCGTCTCTATGGCCTCTCTGAAAGAGGTAGGTCTCCTGTGAGGCAGAAGAAGAAGAGAGAACTCGGTCGACGTCAAGAGGAAAAGTCCCGACCTGTTCTCCGTCGGCGTCGGGATCGACGTCGAAGAAATCGGCGACAAAGAAATCGGCGTTGAAGACTTCGGTGATGCCGGCGCATCATCGTTCGACAACGAAATCTTTGTCGGTCGAGGTACACCGGTCCTCCGTTGACGTCAACCAGGCGGCGCTCAGCGTCGAGAGACAGGTCTCCGTCGGCGCCCGGTTGGGCGTTCGACGTCGAGGCAGATCGCTCCGTCGTAGCAGGCGCGATCGGCGTCGGAGGCACAGCGCTCCGTCGTCGCAGGCGCGATCGGCGTCGAGGCACAGCGCTCCGTCGTCGCCTCATCATCGGCCGATCGGCGTCGAGGCACATCTCTCCGTCGTCGCCTCTTCATCGGCGATCGACGTCGAGGCGCAGATCTCCGCCGGGATCAAGGCAACGATCTTCGGCGTCGAGACACAGGACACCTCCTTCGGCGTCTAAGCCGACTCCAATCCATCATTCCACGCCGTCGAGACGGACAACACCGCCGAGTGAATCTTCTGCGTCGAGACCAAGACCCCGTCGCCGGCAGTCCAACGCCGGTCGACGTCGAGACAGCAATCTCCTGAGAGGGTGCAAGGAATGTCGAAGCATGACACTGCATCAGTGTTGGAGAGACGTTCGACGTCGAGGTCCACCTTCTAAGAGAAGAAAGTCAACGTTGAGACATACTGCTCTCTGTTGAGAGGGCAGTCGGCACACAGACGCTCCAGATCAACGTTAAGCGCCCTTCTGGAGACGCCTCACCTCCAGTGAGCCTGTCTTCTTCACCTTCAGGTTCGCCCAGTTCTCACCGAGGGTCAACGTCCAGATCCCCGGAGGTGGTGATCTCGGCGTCCAGCAGTCCAGTGTCAGGGGTCACCAAGATTCCCCAACAAGGCATGAAGAGGTGAGCTTCACTCCTCCTGCTCAGTCTCCTAAGGGAAGAGAGAGCGCAGATCACCTTCCATCCATTTATCACCACGATGGTACAGGCCTTTACATCACTGGGCTACTGACCAGGATTACTCGAGCCCTCAGAACAGATCACCGTTGGCTCGTTTAACTCAGGATAAAGAGCGATCTCCTTCAAGAGCCAGAGCTCGCAGCCGTACCTCTGTGCACTCACACAGGAGGAGGTCTGGATCAAGAAGCAGGAGGAGAGCACACAGATCACCTACTCCGTCCCTCTTCTTCCACTCATACATCCCATAGAGACTATTCGCCGACTTTGACTGACAGTCCACCGTCGAGGGTCTCTCCGGTGGACGACATCTAATCTTTTCAGTACATTCTTGGCAGAGGAGCTTTAAAACTGGGTATCCCTATGCCAACTCGTCAAAGCAAGTCCTCTGTGATTTTTGAGACTCTACACCAAAAGAGCAGCAGCTAAACCTCTGCTTCCCTTGGTACCAGGCATCATAGAGCCAGTGATGGATATCTTTCTCACGCCAGCAGAGTGTTAAGATCGCTCCAGCGAGGATCTTAAAAAGTACCGTTCACCAGAGGACGACCCGCTCTTCCTCAGGGCTGATCCTCCTCCCGGATTCAGTCATAATTGCTGCGGCAAAGAAGACCTCATGCGGTGGCATCCTCCTCCACTGTCCCACCAGACAGGGAGAGCAAGACGCAAGATTCCTGGGGAAGGAAGGTTTGTGGCACTTCGGCCTCCATCTTGAAGGTCTCCAATGCAACGGCACTCCTGGGCCGCTACGACAGATCTCTGTGGGACTCACTACAGAGATTCACTGAAAGAGTTGCCACAGGAAGACCGTAAAGATTTTGAGGAAATCCTAACAGAGGGCAGTCAGGTGTCTAACCAGGTCATCAGTGCTGCGGCGGATGGAGCTACCCTTCGGCATGCATATGCTCATGGGGTATGCGCAAGAAGAACATCATGGCTACGTCTTACAGCGCTCAAGCCAGAAGCGCAGTCACGTATCCTCAATCTTCCGTTCTCTGGTTCCTCTTTGTTCGGGACTCACACGGATGAAGAGATGACACGGATGAAGCGGAACTGGACACGCTTAAGCGGTGGGCCTGGAGAAAAGAAAGGAATTCCGTAAGAGTTCCGTCCTTACAATAGACGATCCTCCCAACAGAGGGTTCAAACCCCTCATTGGCAGAAAAATCAGGATCAGCAAGGCCAGCAAAAAACGCAGTATCGGGGCAGACGTCCCTCCAGAGGAGGAAGAAACCAGCATCAAGGCAACAACTCCGCCAAGACGCAGTCAAACAATGAGTACTCACTTCCCTGTCGCCGTTCACCACTCCAGTGGGGGAAGTATCGCAAATAATCTCGAAGAGTGGCGAGCTATCACAAAAGATCGGTGGGTGCTAGCCACGCTGCGGAATGGGTACTCTCTACGTTTTCAACATCGTCCACCATCAATCCCTCCAGTTCCTCCATCGTGTCACCAGTGAAAACTTTTGCAGAAAGAGGTTGCCACCCTTCTCAGAAAGTCAGCCATCGAGAGGGTGCAGTATCTCAAAGAGGAAAGGGTTTACTCAAGATATTTTTTGGTGAAGAAAAAAGGCCAAAAGCAGAGTACAGACACATTCTGGACTTGCGGTCACTCAACCTATTCATCAAAGGAAAAGTTTCGCATGTTGGCTCTCCATCAAATATATCCACATCTCAGACAGGGGATTGGATGTGTTCGCTGGATCTGCAAGATGCATACTTTCACGTCCCGATCAATCAGTATCACAGACAGTACTTGCGATTCCTGGTGGGATCCGCTCATTACCAGTTCAAGGTTCTACCCTTCGGGTTGAAGTCAGCCCCCAGAGTGTTCACGAAGTGCATGGCGGTGGTGGCAGCCGCACTGCGCCGCAGGGGCGTCTTCGTATGCCCGTACTTGGACGACTGGCTGTTGAAAGGCCCTTCCCCAGACAGTGTAGAGGAGTCATTTCTTGAGCTGTCTCGAGCTGTCACCGGCTGGGCCTGCATGTGAATTTCAGCCAAATCAACTTCACAGCCAACACAGAAAATACATTTCTTAGGAGCTCTGCTAGACTCCACGGTAGGAAAAGTGTTTCCTTCGGAGGAGAGACAGTGTTCCCTCATACAGAAATGCCAGCTGGTTCTGCGCAACAGAAAACTGCCTGTATGTCGGATTGCCTCCCTGCTAGGGTCGATGGCATCCTGCATCTTCCTGGTTCCCAATGCCAGACTACGAATGCGTCCTCTTCAGCAGGATCTGGAGGACAAGTGGGACCAGCAGACAGTTCGCTGGGACGAAAAATAAGTCCATCAAACGCGGCTCGAGCTTCCATACCTTGGTGGATGAGAAAAGCGAAATATGCAAGTCGGAATTCCTTTCCATCAACCTCCGCCTGCTCAGACACTGATCACGGACGCCTCGCTGCAGGGGTTGGGGGCCCACATGGGTCCTCTCCAGACTCAAGGACTGTGGTCTCCAAAAGAGCGATCCTATCACATCAACATGCTAGAGCTGAGAGCAGTTCACCTAGCCCTCAAAGCTTTCCTCCCCTCGATTCAGGCAACCTCAGTGTTAGTACAGACGGACAACACCACCACCATGTACTACCTGAACAAACAGGGGGAACTCGCTCACGCACACTTTCCCTGGAGGCTCAAACACTCTGGCATTGGCTCCTGGCTCGGAATCTGGCAGTCACAGCAGTCCACCTGCCAGGAGAACAGAATGTGAGAGCGGATGCGCTCAGCCGTCACTTCGAAGACAGAGAAGACTGGGTACTCAACGACGAGGTCGTCTAAGACCTCTTCCAGGCATGGGGTCGTCCCACCATCGACCTCTTCGCGGACGACGAAAATACCAAATGCCGAGACTTCGCCTCACGGTTCTACCGACCAGGATCGAAAGGGAATGCCCTTTTGATAGACTGGTCAGGGGCATTTGTGTACGCTTTTCCACCTCTTCCGCTGATCCCGAAGGTGGTGACCAAGCTGTCCCATTCGTGCACGAGGATGATACTAATTGCCCCGGACTGGCCGAGACAATGGTGGTACCCGGACCTTCTGCACCTATCAGAGTGCCCTCACAAGAAGCTGCTGTGCAGACCGGACCTGCTGTCCAAGATGAACGGGAGGATTCATCACCCCAACCTTCCCTCACTGAACTTGGCAGCATGGCTCCTGAGGTCCTCCAGTATGGCCACTTAGGACTACCGCAGGACTGCATGTCCATCTTGAAGGAAGCAAGAAGACCGTCCACGAGGCATTCGTATGCATGCAAGTGGAAATGGTTTTACATGTGGTGTATGCAGAACAATTGTAACCCAATCAAGGGTCAGGAAGAGGTCATCCTTCCTTACCTACTTTATCTGGCGAAAGCAGGTTTGAAGTTTTCTTCCATTAAGGTGCATTTAGCAGCTATAACTGCATATAGACGTTCACCTTCCCAACCTTCCTTCTTCCAGTTACAGGCTGTGAAGGATTTTTTGCAGGGTTTAAAGAAGGTCTACCCTCCGGTACGGCCTCCTTCACCATCCTGGGAGCTAAACCTGGTGCTATCAAAATTGATGGGTCCGCCTTTTGAACCCATACATAAAACAACCGTACAACATCTTTCTTGGAAGGCGGCTTTCTTGGTAGCGATCACGTCAGCTCGCAGAGTGAGTGAAATACAGGCTCTCTGCTCTAAAGAACCTTATACAGTCTTCCATCTTAACAGGGTTGTGTTGAGGACGCACCCTCTTTCCTTCCAAAGGTGGTGTCAGATTTTCATGTGAATCAGACCATCTCTCTACCCACCTTTTTCCCAATCCCTCCACTCCAGCTGAGAGGGCTTTGCATTCTCTGGACCTCAAGGGTTTTAAAATTATATCTGGATCGGTCCAAGTCTATAAGAAAATCTGATCAACTTTTGTTAACTATGGGTCGATCAGATCTGGGTTCGCAGCTTCAAGCGCTCCATCTCTAGATGGATAGTTTCATGTATCAAGCTTGCTTATCAATTAGCGCAGAAGCCCCTGGGGTTTACTCCCAGAGCGCATTCTACTAGAGGAAAGGCGGCTACTACTGCTTTTCTTCATAATGTGCCCATGTCTGAAATCTGTAAGGCGGCAACTTGGAGGTCCGTCCATACATTTACGAGGCACTACTGTCTGGAATCAGACACCAGAGCAGACACCCAAGTAGGCCAGGCCTCCTTGCGGAATCTGTTCAACAGCTGATTTACGGCTGTTATGTTTTTGTTGGGTCACTTTACTCTCATTTACCTGCAGGTGGTTGATGGGCTTGCTATTCTATTCAGTGCTTATGACTATTGATGAGGATCCCTGGAGAGAAGGATAAGTTACTTACCTGTAATCCTAGTTCTCTTCCAGGGTATCCTCATCAAAGTCATAAGCAACCCACCGCCTCCCCAGGTAAATGAGGGATTTCTAAAGTGTTAAAGGATATCTTTGTGCCCTGACCTTCAGGGTTATGCAAAGAACAACTGACCTAACTGTCACCCCTGAGGCATGATGGGAAGCTAGGGGTCATGGCTGCCTTAAAGGCACGGTGCCAGTTTTTGTTGAAAATGTTTTCATTTTCTATGCTATTGGTTTGCAATGCAGCCTGTAGGCTAACAATGTCTACTTAATTTGCAGTTTTACTCTTTATGAGTATTTTGCTCATTAAAAAACAGAGTTCAAGTACTAATTGTCCTCTGGTGTTTTTATATATTGGCAAATGTAGTTTTTTGTGATGTAATTAATTACATTGTTTAGCCTCCTATTGAGAGCTGCATTGGTATGAGAAAAAATGATATATGTATATGCATATATGTAGAGCTGTATATATGTGATTTCCATATATAATTTTTATATTTCCGGGGTCCCCGCACGTGGGCGGGAATATTCGGTGCTTATGACTTTGATGAGGATACCCCTGGAAGAGAACTAGGATTACAGGTAAGTAACTTATCCTTACTGTTACCAGACGTCACAAGTTCTGTCTGTGAGGACAATCATGAAACTGCTGGGGATGATGTCAACAACTTTTTGAACATTATAGTCGAGGCGCTTTGCTGTCCAAAAAAATCTGACACGTACACAGTTTGATCCCCTGTGATATTGCAGTACAAAAGAGACGTTTTGCAGTGTGAATGTTTTCTGGATTTTCATGCTGTGCATATTCCGGCATCTAGTGTTTGGGTCCCAAATTGTCCTTTATAGTCTCCTTAAATTTTTTTTTTTTTTTTTACGCTATTGTTATTGAGCCTTTGACTATTTGGTGCCATGTCCTTCCTTGTATGATGTCATACTTATGCTCCAGATACCCTTCGACAGTCATCATCTTTAGATTTTTTTCTGCCATTGGGTCTGGAAGCAAGGGAGAGAGCTCCAGAGCAGAGTAAAAAGGTGCATTGCAGAAGTTGATTAAAAAAAAAGAAAAAAAAAAAAAAACTGGGATCACGACAAGTGTTTTCAGATAGGAGAAAACACCGAATATCACTGAAACACTTTACATTTTGCCTGAAATGGCATCCCAAATATGAACAGAGGGACAGCAACATGATGTGCAATCTGAGACCTGAAAGACCACAGCTCAGAGGACTGTGCTGCATGTGTGGAATTCTTACTGAAGACAATCTGGGCTCGGCAAAAACATAGGTGGGCACATAATGCTATGGATATTCCACGGGGAAAACAGTAGTCAATGAGAGAGCTGGGTTTGTCGTGGGAAGAAGAGGGCCCCATTCAAGGACACAGAAGAGGCCCAGGGAAAAGAACAGTAACTTGAAGAGGCTGTCCAGGTCGAACCAGACAAGAGGCCCAAGAAATCACTGAGGGATGGGGGTCACTAAACACCGGTTAACTCCACAAGGGCGCTCGGCAGCCCAACCGAAGATATTGGGCTTGAAGCACGTGAAACAGTTTTAAGTTTCTAGGGTCTCAACGTCAGTGGGCAAATCAAAGCACAAAGAGCTACACAGGTCCAAAGTAGATGACTTCACTGTAGGCAAACCCTCACAAAACAGCCTCTACCTTGAAGATGGAATAAAAGTTCGGGAGGGAAAAGAGCACATCAGGAAGAAATGGTTCCGCACCGATGCCGAAGAATGGCTTAACATCGATCCTGAAGGGCACGTAACATCAATGATGAAGAGCAATTTGACACTGAAAACCTTTTCCACATAACTATAAAAAGCGAAACAAAGAGCCTGAACTCAACGTTGAACAAATGGCTCTCAAAGTAGAAAGAGAAGAGGTGCCTTGGAGGCAGAGCTGGAGTACGTCATTTCAAAGGAGAGAGAGTTCGACAACTCTGGGAAGAAATACAGAATGCCTCTCAAACAGCAACTGGAAAAATAGTGATCAGGAAGCAGAGGAACTGAAGCCTCTACTGACCCCAGAGCCACAAGAGAAGATAATGGAGGATATTTCCGAATATGAGGAAGAAGGACAAAGTTTGTGGAGGACTGGCAGGATATCTACGATCACTCGCCAGCTGAGGAAGTACCTCCTACTTATCTAGACCCTCTCCAACAGATGACTATACCGCATACAACCTGATCATTAAAAAAACAAATATGTGTGGGATGCAACTGGAAGAAGAGCAGACAAACGTGCTTCCTCCTGCAGACGTTGCTGCTGGACCAAGAGGCAGCTGTTCCTCTGAATTCTGCCCAGTGTCATAGACATGGGTAGAAGGGCTTTCAATGACCCCCTGCAGCTAAGGTGATAACCCTGAAGGTTTAAAAGAAATATCGATCTTCCACCAAAAACACCCCTTAAATCAGGGGCATCGTACCAGCTGACTCCCTAATTATGTCAATGGTCGGTGAGAGAGCAAACCACGCATTTTCACAAATCCTCCCCTGGACAAGGAAAGCAAGAGGGCGGACATGGTGGGGAGAAAGATGGACGACGTCAGCAGAGACGCAATGGCGTATAGTCGGCTCAAACGCCGTGCTAAATCGGTATGCCTATCAACAGTGGGATGAAATGTAAGAACTCCTACAGCAACTGCCAGAAGAGTAGGTGAGTAATGTGCTGCACTTCTATCACCCTGTGCAAACACGCTTGGCTATGGATCTACGGATTTAAACTAAAGGTACAATCCTCAATAATAGACATGCTCTTCACGGAAGACAGCCTCCTTAGAGATGGTCAGCAAAGCACTATAGTGCATGTAAAAGATCAATGAAACTGCCAAGGCATGGGAGCCTTACAATACAAAGGCCCATTCAGAGGGGGCATGGCACTATGGAAGACATCACCCACAAGAGGAGGCATGCAACCAAGCACCACACATACAGCCTTCAGACAACAGATACGCGCCAAGAAAGCACCACTGCAAAGGCAATACAGGTCATCTGCAAAACAGTCTTTTTGTGGGTGAGGCAGAATAAGAGGAAGCATTCCCAGGGGTGGAAGCCACGCAAACAAGTGAATCCTCAGGGAATACCTTTCTACACAAGTTACAAGTGGTAGAAAGTATCAGAGTTCCAAGAGGGATAGAGAAAGATCACCTTTCACAAATTAATACTAAATATCCTAAGACATAGTTAATGCATAGAATTGATTAAAAAAAAAAACACTTCCTGCAATGCCACCAAAGAAAAAAGGAATAAAGAGGGATGAACAAAGCCACCGACGGTAGAAGATAAAAGATATAGATCGTGTGCTACCAAGAGAGAGAAACCAAGGTGTTTACTCCACTTCCTGGTGCCAAAGCCAGAGAGCACACTAAGACCAAAACTGGATCTAAGGGGTACTTATCTGGTAAACCAAAACACAAAAGTTAAAGATGACATCCCTATAAGAGGTCATCCCACTTATAGGAAAAGGTGACTACTTGGCAACCATTTATCTAAAGGACGCATACCTGCACACAGCAATGAACCGATCACACAGAAAATTCTTCAGATTCGTAATGGACAAGACACTACCAATTCACGTTGTTACCATTTGGAATAAAATCGGCACCACAAGTATTTACAAAATATTTAGCTGTGATATAAGCACATCTTGCATGAAAGGAAATACATATTGGGATGACTGGCTAGTAAAGGCAACCACATTCAAACAATCCAAGAACAGCTTCTGCAAGGTCATGACGTTAAACTGGGATTTTGACTAAACCAGAGAAACAGAAGATTTTTCTGAGAGCAATCCTAAATTCACAGATTACAAAAGCCTTCCAAGTGAACAAGAGTCAAAGCAGTGGTATGCTGAGGTCACATCTCCCAGAAGGCCAATGTCTGACCGTGAGGACTGTGGGGAAAACGATGGGCGTGATTGAGTCAATCAAGACTACACAAGACGATTTCAAGAGAGGTTACAACAGCAATAGTCACAGGCAACTAGGAGTTAGGATGGTCTAGTGTTTGTTACATAGTTCAGAAGGAAATGTAGTGTTGATACCCAAAGAACATTACAGTGGGGAAATCATTCAGACCACCAACGACCATTACAACCGACTCATCCCACTCGGGATGGTGAGCGCACATGCTCAACCTAAACGTCAGATCTATGGAGCCTCTTATAAACTGTACAACACATAAATTGTTGGAACTGTAGACCGTTTTTGTGACACTAAAAGCCTTCAAAAGCACCTTGGGGTAAGACTGTACTTATCCATAAGGACAACTATGTTCTACTTCCGCAAACGGGGAAAAAAAATCACACACTTTGTCACTACTAGCCCAGAAACATGGAAACAGAACAAGGTATCGCTAGTAGTGATACATCTATCGGGGGAAACTAAACATGCAAGCTGATAGTTTAAGCAGACAATCAAACGGAATGCACGAATGGGAGTTAGAGCAGAAAGTGCTCTAAACATCTTCCAAAGGTAGGGAACACTGCATGTGGATTTATTTGCAACTCAGGAAAACTCGATATGCAGACACTGAATCCAAATTCTATCACCCAAAATTACTAGGGAATGCCCTGTTCATAAAATGGTCAGGGACATTTGCCTACGCTTTTCCTCCATTTCTGCATGTGATACACAAGTGCAAGCAAGAATACTTTACACTAATCTTAATAGCCCCTCAGTGGGCCAGAAACACATGGTTTTCAGTTCTAATGAAAAGCTCACAGGGGAATTCATAAGTCTCCCAAACCACACCAAGATCTGTTGACAGTTCAGAAGGGCCAAGTATTCCACTCTGGCCCCCCTCCCCCTCCCCATCAACACTCAGTCTAGCAGCATGTCTCCTGAGGACGTAAAGATTTCCCACCTTACCTTACCTTACCAGCAAGATCTAGGGAAATACTTAGTAAAGCAAGGCATCCGACAACAAGAAAATGTTAAAGTAGCAATTGGAACAAGTTCTTACAATAGTATTAAACCTAGTTCAATTTGGGGATTTTCCTAAAGGACACCATCCACTTTGCCTTACAGGACTACTCAACAATATTTACAGCTGCTGCAGGCAGCAATTCATTTCATGATTTCTAAATGGCACTGGCAACCATCCTCACATTCCAGGAAAATACTGGATTTTACTCCATTTATTTTCTTGTATGGAAATATTCTGCAGACTGGAGGCTCAGAATTTGACCTTTGCTGGAATAGTTGAATACTCAGTGGCTTGAGGTATTCAGAGCTTTTAATGATCAGATTCTCAATGTCTACCTGCAGAAAGACAAATTCAAGATGCTCATGCTGGCCCAGGTCTTGTCTGCCCTTGACCCTAAAGGCTGGATGGTGTTTTGGACCTCCAGGCTGCTTATTTTCACATTCGCATCCTACAGGCCCACGTGCTAGCTGCAGTTCATGATGGGGCAGTAGCATTGTCCTCAGTGCCTCACGGGTGCTCACGAAAGTGATGGTGGTGGTTGCAGCACATGTTCAGAGGTCAATGTTCCCAGTCTTCCCCTACATAGATGACTGGCTGCCTAAGGCGGGCTCAGCCCGCCATCGCCCACCTCCAGACTGTGGCGAACCTCCTAACATAGTTGAGGTTCACCATCAAAGTTCTGAAGTCACACCCAACGCCTTTGCATTCACTCCCATTTATCGGAGCTGATCTGGACACGATGCAGTTTCGTGCTTTTCCCATGGAACGGAAAGACCAGTACATTTGGGCAATGATCTAGATGTTTCAGCTTTTGCCCTGGATCTTAGTGAGGATGACTGAGTCTTCTTTGGCTACTGGCCTCTAGCATCCTGCTGGTGTTGCATGTGAGATGGCCTATGTGGGCTCTGCAGTGGGATTTGATGTCCCAGTGGGCACAGCATTAAGGGGAACAGTGCAATTGAGTCCAGATGTTGGAGGTGACTGCAAGATACTTTTAATTGGTGTTTGCTAGACCTCGATTGGGTCAGCGGCAGGCTCCTCTCCTTTAACCCATCCAGAGCTGGCAGTGGTGGTGGGTGCTTTGCTTGTACGCGGGGTAAAACGTTTGTGGGAGGTTGAAGATTAGAGGCATCTTGTCTCAGGCGGAAGTCCTGCTCAACATTAACCTAATGGAGTTTTGGCCCATCCACTTGGTCTTAAAAAGCCTTTTAGCCATTCATTAAAGTACAAGCAGTGTGGAGTGGGGTCGTGGACTCTGCCTGTGCCTGACTCACAAAGGAATTTTCTTGGTGGCGCACCACCTGGCGGGATCTTTAAATACCATTGGGAAGGAACTCGGTCGGAGCCTGGCGGATCATGAAAGGTAGCTACACCCAGAGGTGGTGCTGGGTATCTTCCACAAAAGGTGACTTGATTTTTTTTTTACCATTGCAGAGAGTGCGGAATGTGTGCAATGTGTGCTCTTTGGGTGTTCCGAAGACAGCTCTCTGAGACGCCTTTCTACCTAGAGTGGATTTCCAGACTCCTGTATTCCTTCCTGACACTGCCTCTCCTGCCTAGAGTTCTGAAGATCCGGAGCGACTGGGCCCAAGTCATCTTAGCAGCACTGGATTGGGCCAGAAGAGTGTGGTACTCACACTTCAGGACACAAGCATTTGTCCTTTGATCAGGCTGGTGCTTTGGGAGAGTCTTTTGCCACAGCAGCAGGGCAGGGTCCTGAACCTGGACCTGTGCAGTCTTCATCTCTGTTCTTGGAGATTGAGCAGTGACAGTTGATTACAAATGACCTTCCTCCTGAAGTAGTTGATGTCATTTCGGTGGCCAGACGTCCCTCCAAAAAATAAGTTCTGTTGAGATAAGTTTGTGGCTTGGTGCAGTACTCTGCAGATTGAGCCACTTAATGCCAAGCTATTCCAAGTAGTGCTTTTTTTTGTTATCCCTAGCCAAGAAACACCTTCCTTGAGGCACACTTAAAAACAGTCTCCTTTTTCAGCTTTTTGACATTGCAGTATCAGCCTCCCTATTTTAAATAACCTGTTGTGATTAGTTTTTGAAAGCTTTACATATGTTCCCTCCTACACCTTTTTGTGAGACCTGAATCTGTCCTCTTCCTTATGTGTACTCCTTTTAACTGCTGTACAACTATCCATTGCGGCTTCTCACTCTCAAGACTGTTTTTCCTAACGCCATAACATCAGTGCAGCATGTGAGTGAGCTACAAGGCCTCTCTCTCAACCTGCTGTGTACGATATTTCTGGACAAGCTGGTGTTGAGGTCTCAAGCTTCTTTTTTCCCGAAAGTATTCACTCCTTTTCATGTTGGGGAAAACCTAATTTTTCTGGCATTCTTTGCTCCACTTCACCCAACAAGGAAGAGAGCGACTTAATCAACTGGATTCTTAAAGAGCCCTCAGCTTTTACATTGATAGCACCAAGGATATTCATGTGGGCAATCAGCTTTTGTTGGAGTCGCTGTAGCAAGTAAAGCAGTGCAGCAAAGGACTATTTCTCACTGCATAGTTCTATGCGTCAAAATCTGCCAAGCACTGGCTAAGCGAAAGCTCCCAGATTTGTGGGCTAATTCCACCAGAGCTGAAGCTGCTACCCCTGCACTGCAACACAGTGCCTGTTCTGGGCATCTGTCAGTCTGCTACATGGAGCCTCATACATACACAAATCATTACTGTCTGGGCTATGGACGACCAGTTTCTTAGAGTGGGGTATTTTGACTATTTGATGTGGCTGTTCACAGAACTGCCACCTGGGAGGTACTGCAGAATCTGTGGTTAGAAGTATACATCAGAAGAGCAAGTTATTTTTGGTAACACACTGTTCGAGGCATGAGCTGCAGATCGACACACTGTGCATAGATCGCCATCTGGTGTTGGGCCTGGATGTTTGCACTTGTTTTTGTCTTGGAAAAGTCTTTGGAAGTCACGAGATAGGTGACTCCTCCTTTGGATGATAGTGCGCATGGGCATCGGCTCCATCTTCAGATTGTTTTTTTTCCGCCATCGGGCTCGGATGTGTTTCTCGCGCTCCAGTTCGGTACTGTTACCGATCCCATCGACGCGCAATCCTTCACCCTTTTCTCCGGTATTGTTTCGATCGCGATCCCTAGTCGTCGCGCATCTCTCCAACTTCGAAGTCCTCGATTCCGGTCGTCGACGAAGGCCTTCGGGCCTACCTGGGCCTTTACATCTGGCTCATGGAAAGGACTCCCTTTAAGAAATGTCCTCAATGTGGGTCGAAGTTTCCCCACACAGATCTTCATAAGGTGTGTAACCTCTGCCTCTCACCGGAGCACGAGGCCAGAGATTGTGCAGCTTGTGCCTCTTGCCGCTCCAAGAAAACCATTCGGGATCGTCGAGCTCGAAGAACAATGGCTCGCTCGTCGGCATCTATTCCCGATGACATCTTCCAGGAGGGCGTCGATGTAACAGAACAGGAGCCAGTCGAAGAAGGCCTCGTCAGCGCCTCCGAAGCTGATGACGTCGAAGAAATCACTCCTGGGCAGCGGGTCGTAAGTAGTGACGTCGACCCCGACCCCCTCCCCCCACCACCCAAAAAGGCTTCGGTCACACCTTCACCTTCGGGCCCAGGTGCACACCGAGACAGTACTTCTCATGCCCCACCTCCGGGCCCGGCAAAGAAGTCAACATCTAAGCCTTCAGGCAACTCAGGCTCCAGTCAGCCTCCAGTCGGTACCGAAACCCAGTCCTCGGCACCGAAAAAGAAACCGCCCTCCGCCGTGCCGACCACTGCCTCCGCATCCAAGCACTCGGCACCGAAACACCCCTCAACTCCGAAAAAACCATCGGAACCGACAAGAAGCCGCTCCCAAAGAGTACAGACTCTCAACCTTCGGAGCCGAAAAAACCTTCGGAACCGAAAAAACAACCGGTCTCCTGCAGAGACTATAACACCTCGCGGTTCGAAGCCTAAAGAGCACAAGACCGTTCTGGAGTCAGTGCCGTGCAAGCCTTCGGAACCGACAAAATCGGTGCCGAAAGACCAGCCTCCACCAGAAGAGCTTTTTAAAGAAGATCATACCCAAAAAACTGTTCTAAAAGACCCAAACACTGGTCAACTGACTCTCAGTTCTAAAAAGAGACCACGGAACACGTCTCCATCGGCTCCACCTACCTAAAAAGAGAGACATTGCAACATCTCCTCTCAGGATCCCTTCTCCACCTCCTCCTCCACCTCCCCCACCACATCGCTCTCCTACACCATCTCCTCCACCAGTGGACGATGATGACACCTCTGATGACACCGGCGGGGGGGGGGGAGGGGTTGCAAACGATGAGCCACTAGGGGATCCTAGTCCACCTTCTACCCCAGACCCCTGGGACGATTACAACACACCAGATGTCCCTAATATTACACAAGATGACATCTACCCCTCTAGACCTTCCCCTCCAGAGGACACCATGGGTTTCAACCAGCTCGTTCACAGAGCACAGAGCTGCACAATACCACGGGGTTGACTTGCACACAGACCCTGTGGAAGAAGATTTTTTAATGGACACTTTTGATACTTCACAAAAGTCCACCTCTGTCCTACCTATGCTAAAAGGCGTCATCAAACATGCACCTGAGGTGTTTAAAGATCCCGTTAGTGCTAGGGTTATTAACCCCAGGATAGAGAAAAAATACAAAGCTGCCCCAGCAGACCCAGTATCCATTAAAGGACACACACCGTTGGATTCCTTAGTAGTCTCCAACGCTAGGAAGAGGGCTAACTCTCACACGTCGGGGGACGCTCCACCTCCCGACAAAGAGTCCAAACTCTTGGACGCTTCTGGTAAACGCACAGCGTCACAAGCAGCTAACATATGGCGTATCGCCAACACTCTAGCTTTGTTAGCTAGGTATGATGGGGCACACTACGACGAACTAGAGACCCTATTGCAGCACCTTCCAGACCAATACAAAACCAAGGCCAATGACCTCGTACAGGAGGGTAAGCTCATTACGAACACCTCCATTAGTTGCGCTCTAGACGTGGCAGACACCGCCTCCCGAGCCATCAACACAAGTGTTCTTCTGCGTAGACACGCTTGGCTACGCATTTCAGGTTTTAAACCTGAAGTACAAACTTGTATCCTTAACCAGCCATTTGATCAAGAACACCTATTCGGACCTACCGTGGATTCATCTCTAGAAACGATGAAGAAAGGCACTGACACAGCTAAATCAATGGGAGCCTTGCAATCGCAAGCTCCCAGACGTTCCTTTCGTCGCTCCTCTTACAAGGGCACCTCCAGAGGCTACTCCTCTGACAACCCATCCACCTCTTATAAGGCCCCCACCCAGACCACATTCACCAGAGGTTATCAAAGAGGAGGCTACAGAGGCAATAATAACAAAGGTAGAGGCAAGACCAACAATACCCGCTCTGCCTCCACCCCTACCCAATGACTTCCCTCCCCTCCGACCATTCCACTGCGGTGGGGGGAAGATTGCTACAGTTCCTTCCTGTCTGGAACAACATCACCACAGACAGGTGGGTGAGACAAATCGTTCAATCAGGTTACTGTCTAGAAATCACCTCTACCCCCCCCAAACATACCACCCAGACAGCGTCCAATGTCACCAGAACATTTATCACTGCTAAAGCAGGAGGTCATCTCCCTCCTACAAAAACATGCAATAGAACCAGTACCCCTGCATCATCAAAACACAGGAGTTTACTCCCTGTACTTTCTGATTCCAAAGGACGGCTCTCTGAGACCTATGCTAGACCTCAGACCCCTAAACCTGTACGTACACTCAGACCATTTTCACATGGTCACACTTCAACAAGTCCTTCCTCTTCTCTCACAAGGCGACTTCCTTGCCACTCTAGATCTCAAGGACGCCTACTTTCATATTCCCATTCACATCTCTCACAGGAAATATCTCAGGTTTGTAGTGGACGGTCAGCACTACCAATTCAAAGTACTCCCTTTTGGAGTCACCACAGCACCCAGAGTAGTCACCAAGTGTCTGGCGGTAGTTGCAGCTCACCTAAGACAGCACATTCATGTCTTCCCATAATTGGACGACTGGCTCATAAAAGCCAACTCATACAATCAGTGTGTACATCACGCTCACGCCACAATCCAGCTGCTCCACGACTTGGGGTTTACAGTAAACCACGCAAAATCTCACCTACAACCGTCCCACATACAACGATACCTCGGTGCCACAATAAACACCTCAAAAGCGCTTGCATATCCCAGCCCAGCCAGGATAGCAAGCATACAAAGCCTCATAACCAAATTTCAGCCGCAACACTCTCTTCCAGCTCGAGTGTTCATGCAGCTCATAGGGATGATGGCATCTTGCATATTCATAGTACCTCACGCAAGACTCCAGATGCGTCCTCTGCAAGAGTGCTTAGCAAGTCAGTGGAACCAAGCTCAAGGTCAGCTGACAGATCTGGTGTTGGTGGACGGCCGCACGCATCGCTCTCTGCAGTGGTGGAACACCCAAAACCTTTCCAAGGGGCGACCGTTCATAGAGCCAGTTCCACAAATTGTGCTAACAGCGGACGCATCGCTCTCCGGCTGGGGAGCTCATCTATTACATCACACCATACAGGGCAGGTGGACACCTCAACAAAAGTTACTCCACATCAATCACCTGGAGTTACTAGCCATATTCCTCGCCTTAAAGTCTTTCCAGCAACAAATATCAGGCAAAGCTGTCCTAGTCCGGACCGACAACATGACAGCAATGTACTACATACAGAAACAAGGCGGGACACACTCCCTACAGCTTTCGCAGCTAGCACAAAGCATATGGAGATGGGCTATTCCTCACAAAATTTTTCTCCTAGCACAACATGTTCCCGGAGTCCAGAACAACATAGCAGATCTGTTAAGTCGTCAAACGCAACAGATTCACGAGTGGGAACTTCATCCACAAGTCCTTCAACCGTTCTTCCACATGTGGGGGCAGCCACAGATAGATCTCTTCGCCACACACCAAAACACCAAATGCCCAAGCTTCGCTGCCAGATATCCACACCCATTGTCCAAAGGCAATGCAATATGCATGAATTGGTCAGGCAGATTTGCGTACGCTTTTCCGCCTCTCCCACTCATTCCACTAGTGGTGCACAAACTGCAGCAACACTCACTCACTCACTCTCATCCTAGTTGCTCCAACATGGGCCAGACAACTGTTGTACACCACGTTACTGGAACTATCTGTAGTTCCCCACCAAAAACTACACCTCTCCCCACGCCTCTTAACCCAGAACCATGGAGACATCAGACACAGCACAGCTCAACCTAGCAATCTGGCTCCTGAGGTCTTAGAGTTTGGTTACCTTAACCTTCCCCCTGACTGTATGAACGTTATCAAAGAGGCTAGACGCCCCACCACTAGAGCCTGCTATGCAGCCAAGTGGAAAAGATTTGTAATATGCTGTAACAACAACAACATCAATCCTTTAGATGTGTCTATTCAACACATCGTAGGTTATCTACTCCATCTCAAAAAGTGTAACTTAGCATACACATCTATTGGGTTACACCTCGCCGCCATAGCAGCCTACTTACAAAATAGACAACACTTGTCGCTATTCAGGGTACCTGCCATCAAAGCTTTTATGGAAGGCCTCAAAAGAATAATTCCTCCCAGGGTACCACCCTCACCTGTCTGGAATTTAAACATTGTTCTCACAAGACTAATGGGTCCTCCATTTGAACCTCTGCACAAATCGCGAGCTACAATTTCTAACATGGAAAGTCGCTTTCCTGGTAGCCATTACTTCCCTTAGAAGAGTCAGTGAGCTACAAGCACTAACTATTCAAGAACCCTTTTACGACTACATCACAACAAAGTAGTTCTCAGAACCAATCCAAAATTCCTCCCTAAGGTTATTTCTCCCTTTCATCTCAATCAGTCTGTTGAATTGCCAGTATTCTTCTCGCAACCACGAACAGTCGCAGAAAGAGCTCTTCATACTCTCGATATCTGAAAGAGACACGTTAGTGACAGATTCCTTACCTTAGAATATCCCCAGGCGTCAGGCTGGATCCGGAAAGTTTTTTGCGTAGCAGTACCCTTGCGCGTCGGTAGGCGGCGTCGTGCGGCTCCGCGTCCGTCGTCGGCGTCGTGAACGCCGGGATGACGTCGCGGGCAGTACTTAGACGCCGCCCCTGCGCGCTGTCAGTTCTTCTTTTTCCGCGCCAGTAAGCGCAGATCCGGGAAGAGCAGTGCCCTAGTCAATTTTTGACTACATTTTTTGTGAATTTTTTCACTGTTTCTTTCGAGTCTCTTGACTCCTAGGTGTCGTAGGGATGCCCGGCTTCAAGCCATGCGACGCCTGTGGTCGAATGATGTCGATCACAGACCCGCATCTAGAGTGTCTCTAATGTCTCGGCCGAGACCACGACACGAAGTCGTGTCCTGACTGCCGGAAACTTCACCCGAAGGCTTTGCGAGAGCGGTCTCGAAAGCTACTTGAGGTCCGGCAGTCGGCTCCACGCCGCACCAAGCCCCGGTCCCGGGAGAGGTCGAGGGGCCGGTCGCGGAGTCCCCGCCGGTCGTCGGAGTCCAAGTCTTCGCGCTCCTCGGGTAAGTCGAAGCACAAAAAGTCTAAGAAGCATCATCGCTCTAAGACTTCGCCTCGCCGGTCTCGCGACTCGGCTGAGGCCCCTGTCGGCACCGTCCCTGCCCCCGGACATGCCTGTGGCGCCGCCCCCGCATTACCCGTCCTTTCCGGGTTCGGGGGCAACTCCGGCCGAAATACAGGAATTCCTGTCGGCCATGGCTCCGCCTCTTCGGGCCTCAAGGTCCCCTCCCGGTGCGCCTTCGGGCCCCGCGGGCCTGATGGGGTTGCTCCGGCGTCGCCGCCGACTCCGGTCCCGGCGTCGCCTGTCCCGCCAGCCTTCATCCCGGCCTCGGCTCCGGCCCCGGCCTCGATCCCGGCTCCGGTGGTACCGCAACCCCCATCGGCGCCGGTTGACCTAACCATGCCTCCGCCGGCGCTCGATGTCCCCGGTGCCGTTCGTGACGCCGTCCGGGGCTGCGGACGGCGTCGTTCCCCGGTTCTCTCCGGCTCCGGACATGGAGCCGGACCGACGTCGCTCGACGCCGGCTCCGGCGCCGATGAGACCTTGGGTCCCAATGTCCCTCCTCCATCATATTTTGAACAAGAGGAGGACCAGGAGAGCTAGGAGGGGTCGGAAGACCCTCTCACACAACAGTGTGAGTATGATCAGGACTGGGCTGAGGAACTTGGGGATGCCAGTGGTCTAGACACTTCCCCTGACACTGGCATGCTGTCTCCTCCCGTGGCTACGGAGGAGGGAGCAAATTTCGCAACGGTGTTGCGTAGAGCAGCTATAGCCTTACACCTCCAATTGCCTACTGTGGCTGTCAGGACTAATCTCCTGACGGAAGTGCTTCAGCCGGCAGCTTCCTCCTCGGAGACTGTGCTGCCGTTTAATGATGCACTGACTGACGTTCTTTGGGCACCTGGTCCAAGCCCACCACAGGGGCTCCTGTGGATAGGAACGTGGCCCGACGCCATCGCCCTGCTCCGGGCGACCCCTTGTTTCTCTCCCAACATCCCACCCCGAGAGCTTGGTTGTCCAAGCCTCTGCCTCCCAAACCGCCTTCCCTACCGCCCCTCCGGATAGGGAATCCAAACGCCTGGACCAATTTGGGAAGAAGGCTTTTTCTTCCTCCAGTGCTGGCTTGCGGTCTGTCAACACCGCTTGCCTTTTGGGCCGATATACCCACTCCCTGTGGGATTCGGTGGCGGCTGTTCTGCCGCAGTGTTCTGAGGAGGTCCAGACACTGCTTACCCGCGCCATTGCGGAAGGAAGAGATGCGGCTAAATACACTATACGTTGTGGCCTTGATACCGCCGACTCACTGGGCAGATCGCTTGCAACGACGGTGGCGCTACGTCGCCACGCCTGGCTGAGAACAACTGGTTTCTCGGGTGATGTCCAGAATACACTCATGGACATGCCCTTTGATGGAGTCGGTCTTTTTGGTTCCAAAGCAGACCATGCGCTGGAGCGTTTTAAGGACTCACGGGCTACTGCCAAGTCCCTGGGCCTTTCTGTTGTACGCCCTCCGCTAACCTCTGCTTTTCGCCCCTTTCGTGGCCACGGAAGGTGCGCCCAGTCACGTCAGCAGCCCAGCCACCGGCCCGCGCAGCAAGCGTCTTCGCGAGGCCGAGGACGTGGATACCGCCGTGGCGGTTCGGGCAACCAGCGTGCGGGTCTGGCCACCACCTCCAACCCGTCCGCGGCCTCCAAGCCCTCCTAGTCCCTCCTTTCCGGTGCACAGCACACCAGTAGGGGGCAGGGTCCGCCATCACCTTCACCACTGGCGTCCCATCACCTCGGACAGGTGGGTCTTGGACATTGTCCGAAGGGGCTATTCCCTCCCCTTCGAGACGACCCCCCCCAGCCATGCCACCTCAATTCCACCGCATGTCAGGGGATCCCTTAGTGCTTCTGCAGAAGGAAGTCACGGCCCTCTTGGCCAAGAGGGCCATCGAGCATGTTCCGACCCCAGAAGTAGGACGTGGTTGCTACTCCCACTACTTTCTGGTGCCCAAAAAGGACAAGGAGGACATGCGTCCTATCTTGGACCTCTGGAACGTCAATCGCTTCCTCCGGAAGGAGAAGTTAAAGATGCTCACCCTAGCTCAGGTCTTGACTGCCCTCGACCCTGGAGACTGGTTGGTAGCGTTGGACTTGCAGGACGCTTATTTCCACATCCCCGTCCTGCCGGCCCACCGGCGTTACCTACGGTTCACGGTAGGCCTCGAGCATTTTCAGTTCACCGTGCTCCCCTTTGGCCTTACAAGTGCCCCTCGGATGTTCACGAAAGTGATGGTGGTGGTCGCAGCTCATCTGCGCCGGGCAGGGGTTCCAGTCTTCCCCTACCTCGACGACTGGCTGCTGAAGGCGGGCTCGTCCCAGGCAGTAGTCTCCCACCTCCAGACTACGGCCGAACTCCTGCACTCGCTGGGGTTCTCCATCAATGTGCCGAAGTCGCATCTGATTCCTTCTCCACAGCTCCTTTTCATCGGAGCAGTTCTGAACACGACGCAGTTTCGGGCCTATCCTCCCGAACGGCGAGTCCGGGATATTCAGGCTATGATTCCAATCTTTCAGCCTTTATCCTGGGTTTCGGTACGGATGACCCTGAGGCTGCTGGGCCTCATGGCCTCCTGCATCCTGCTGGTCAATCATGCCAGATGGCATATGCGGGCTCTGCAGTGGGACCTGAAGTTCCAGTGGGCGCAGCACCAGGGCAACCTGTCCGATCACGTCCAGATCTCGGAGGGGGCTGCAAAGCAGTTGCAGTGGTGGCTCTCGAACCGGCAATGGGTCATGGGCAGATCCCTCTCCCTTCCCCAGCCAGAGCACATAGTTGTGACGGACGCGTCCCTTCTGGGATGGGGCGGTCACATGGAGAGGCGGAGATCAGAGGCCTCTGGTCTCCGGCGGAGTCCCGGCTCCATATCAACCTTCTGGAGCTCCGGGCGATCCGACTTGCACTCAAGGCATTCCTTCCCTCTGTCAAAGGGAAGGTAGTGCAGGTGTTCACAGACAACACCACCGCCATGTGGTACTGCAACAAACAAGGCGGGGTGGGGTCGTGGACCCTCTGTCAGGAGGCTCTGCGCCTCTGGACATGGCTGGAACATCAGGGCATGTTCCTGATGGTTCAACACCTGGCAGGTTCCCTGAACGCCAGGGCGGACGAACTCAGCCGCAGGTGCATGATGGATCACGAATGGCGTCTTCACTCGGAAGTGGCGCAAGGTCTCTTTCTGCAGTGGGGAGAGCCTTGGTTAGATCTATTCGCCACCGAAGAGAACGCGCAATGTCATCAGTTCTGCGCGTTGGAATTTCCAAGGCGACACTCGCTCGGCGACGCTTTTCATCGCGAGTGGAGTTGCGGTCTGTTGTACTCCTTTCCGCCTATACCACTTCTACCCAGAGTGTTGAAGAAGATTCGGCGCGACCGGGCCCAAGTCATCCTTGTGGCTCCGGACTGGCCTCGAAGAGTTTGGTATCCCGAGCTACTCAGTATGAGCGTCGACCCCCCGATCCGTCTGCCTCTTCGGGAGGATCTTCTGTCGCAGCAGCAGGGGACGGTCCTCCACCCGAACCTGTCCAGCCTCCACCTGCTTGCGTGGAGATTGAGCGGCGGCAGTTGATTCCTTTCGACTTGCCTCCCGAAGTTTGTGATGTGATTCTGGCAGCCAGGCGTCCCTCCACTAAGGTGGTATACGCCTGCAGGTGGAACAAGTTTGTGGCATGGTGCACAGCAAAGGCTGTGAATCCCCTCTCTGCCCCTCTTTCTGAGGTTCTTCTGTTCCTTCTTTCACTGGCCCAACAGGGTTCTCCCCTGGGTACCATCAAGGGCTATCTTTGTGCCATTTCGGCCTTCCTCAGGCTTCCTGATCAGCCCTCCCTTTTCAAGTCCCCTGTTGTTAACAGATTCCTTAAGGGCATTACACACCTCTTCCCTCCTGTTCCGTTTGTGATGCCTCAGTGGGACTTGAACTTGGTTCTTACCTTTCTCATGTGCGCTCCCTTTGAGCCTCTACATAACTGTCCTCTTCGTCTTCTGACTCTAAAAACAGCCTTTCTGGTAGCCATCACCTCCGCCCGGCGGGTGAGTGAGCTCCAGGCTCTATCATGCAAACCTCCCTTTCTGTCTGTCCATCCAGACAAGGTTGTTCTTAGGACGCGTCCGTCCTTCTTGCCAAAGGTGGTTACTGCCTTCCACATTGGGCAGACCATCACTTTGCCCACCTTCTTTCCGCCTCCGCATCCTTCCAGAGAGGAAGAGAGGCTCCACCGTCTGGACCCAAAACGTGCGCTTTCCTTTTACCTCAACCGCACACAACACTTCCGGATAGATGACCAGCACTTTGTTGGCTACGTGGGCGCCAAAAAAGGTCGGGCGGTGCACAAGAGAACCATCTCCCGCTGGGTGACCTTGTGTATCAAAGCCTGCTATTCTTTGGCTAAGAAGGAGCCTCCTGTAGGGCTGCGTGCCCATTCCACCAGGGCAACGGCTGCTACCACGGCTTTGGGCCGCGGTGTTCCGCTGCAGGATATCTGTCAGGCAGCTACGTGGGCCTCGCTGCACACGTTTACAAAGCATTACTGCCTTGACAGTCAGGTCCGGAGGGACGGCTTCTTTGGCCGTTCTGTCCTCCGGGACTTCCTTGTCTGATCTTTGTTCGCAGACCCACCACCGGGGTTGGTATTGCTGGGGTATCTATTCTAAGGTAAGGAATCTGTCACTAACGTGTCTCTTTCAGATGCACAAGTTACTAACTTGTGTAACGATATATCTGTAAGAGACAGTAGTTAGTGACAGACTCCTTATCGCCCCACCCATCCTCCCCGTTCTGCGAACTGATTTCTAGGGTTAAGGACATCCCTTTCAGGGCCCTAGTATTTTTCAGACACCTATGTCAGCTTCTTGCATCGCTCTGCGTTCCTGGCGCGGAAAGTCGTGTACAGAACTGACGTCAGCGCGCAGGGGTGGCGTCCAAGTACTGCCCACGACGTCATCCCGGCGATCACGACGCCGACGACGGACGCGGAGCCGCACGACGCCGCCTACCGACGCGCAAGGGTACTGCTACGCAAAAAACATTCCGGATCCAGCCTGACGCCTGGGGATATTCTAAGGTAAGGAATCTGTCACTAACTACTGTCTCTTACAGATATATCGTTGCACAAGTTAGTAACTTGTGCGTTAAGAGCACTCCTTTATTACATTGAAAGAACAAACCCTTTTCGCAAAACAAAACAACTTTTTGTATCTTTCTCACCACCACATAAAGGCAACCCCATATCAAAATCTGGTATTGCAAGGTGGATTGTAAAATGCATACAAATTTGCTATCACAAAGCAAAACGTACATTATCTATCCCCCCTAAAGCCCACTCTACCCGAAAGATGGGGGCTTCCATGGCATTTTTAGGGAACGTTCCCTTAGATGACATCTGCAAAGCAGCTACATGGTCTACACCGCACACATTCACAAAGCACTATTGTGTAGATGTGCAAACAAAACAACAAGCTAGTGTGGGCCAGGCTGTACTCAAAACACTATTTCAAACTACTGCAACAGATACTGGTGGTCGCCGCTAAGGAGGAATACTGCTATACAATCTATGCACAGTGTGTCGATCTGCAGCTTATATGCCTCGAACGGAAAATGCTACTTACCAGTATGCATCTGTTCTTGGCATGTAGAGCTGTAGATCCACACACGCCCACCCACCTCCCCGGCTACCTTTATCTGTTCCAGTATTATCTTATTTAGATACAGCATTCATGGGCATCTTTACTGTTTCTCACAAAACTCCATTTCCCTGCTGGCGAAAAACAATCTGAAGATGGAGTCGATGCCCATGCGCACTATCATCCAAAGGAGGAGTCACCTATCTCGTGACTTCCAAAGACTTTTCCAAGACAAAAACAAGTGCAAACATCCGGGCCCAACACCAGATGGCGATCTATGCACAGTGTGTGGATCTGCAGCTTTACATGCCAAGAACAGATGCATACTGGTAAGTAGCATTTTCCTTCTGGTAGAGGCTCTAACCGCAGATTCCTCTGTCCCTCCCATTCTCCCCGTTCTGTGAACTGGATTCTTTTTCGCTGAAATTGTGTCCCAAGTCTAGAAATCTGCGCACTGGTCAAGCCAATCTGCTGTTGGGATCTGCGTCTGGGGCGGCGGACAGCCTAGAAAGCTGCACTGGTTGTGCTTCTACACAGCCCTGTATGTCACTTCAGGAGCAGAACAACAGCGTGGAGCTGCAAGATGCCATCTTTCGGTTCGCAGTTGTACTGCCAAAAGGTTTCTGGATCCAGTCTGTCTCCTGGGAAAAATTGAAATGGTGAGGAATTTGTGATTAGAGTATCCACCAGAAAGAATTTTAAAGGTAAGTAACTTGTTTGTCAAGTTTAACTTTATTGTAGAAATCATTTCAACAATTTGTGCATTTTTTTAATGCAATTTTAATTTACAATGTTGGTGTTTTCTTTCAGATGGACCCTTGCCCTTGCCAAATGTGCCTGGCATTAATCGAATACAATCCTCTCCAGGTAGGTATTTGTGTTTGTGATTCAGCAACTTTTGTTTTTTAAATATATTTTTCAGTATTTGTGCTTTTCTTCTCTGTTACTTAGTATGTGGTGGGGGTTAAACTCTAGATTTACTCCACCCATCTGGTCTTCGCAAATGGTTAAGTGATCCTTTGTGCGCATTTAGCGGTTACTTTTATGTCATTGTAGCATATTAAGTCTCATTCATTTGTACATTTGAGGAATTGCTAATCATTGCTACATGTGTCATGACCTCTTGGGCATCATATTTCCTCCTAAGAGTACTGTGCAGTTTACATGCTACACATACTCTCTCTACAGCATCGGACCTCTCAAAGATTAATCATTTTAAACTATGTCGTAAAGGCTACAAATACTGTTGCAAAGTGATCTCTCTTTGGGTGTTCACCCCCATTTAAAAAAAAAAAAGAAATATTAATCTTATTGGGACTCACCACCAGCAGTTTGAACTCTGCTGCAAAGACCTGTGAAAATCACCCTTTTGACTGACAGAAAAACCTGATTTAAAATATTAAATACGACTCCACTAAGCACAACTTGCTGCCCACAGGTTTAGGTGCATGATATTTAGGAGTGGAACATGTTACATTATAAATGGCATGGCCCACCAATGACTAAGTCCAAAACGACGTTGTCACTGGTCGGGCTGTAGCTGGCCCATAGGGAAAATAATACTTAATTATACACTTTAATCTATAACTTTTGACCTGTACAAGCTATAAAATCCGTCCAAAGACTTGTTTTTCTATTCAATAAAAATCCAGTTTATTGGTATAGTTGTATTTTATAAAATACATGGTAAGCGTAACTTTTAGAAAATTACCTTTACCCTGCCTGAAGCTACGGGGGGCTAATTTGAATTAGCCCTCCAGCAACTGCCTACCTGTCCTTGAATGGGTTTAGGTGTGAGGAAGATGTGAAAACTGCTCCCATAGCAGACACAGTGGCCTAGGATTGGGGAGGTGTTTTCTTCCCCTGGTAGGAAGGCCAGGTTGGGTCCAGGAACTTAATTACCTTCTAATGGGTTTCCCCTGCTACAAGGAAATGTTAGGTGACATCTCTGCACAAGAGAAGACGGGTTTCCCTGTCTTGGATTTTGAGAGTGAGATTGGTTCTTATTGGCACTGGGATTACTTCTTATTGGACGTCTTTGAAAAAGTGGGTAGGATTGATCCCCCATGGAAACCTTTACACAATTGGTCAGGGAGTGTGCAGAAGTGACCCTCGCCCATAGGCGGGTGAACCTTACAAAGCTGGACCCTTACCCAGTCTTCCGCAGAACACTTTCTGGAACTGCAGGAGAACAGAAGTGGATTCGGACGTGCTGTCTGTGACCTGTGAAGGGCTCTGAAGGACTAGACCTCTTCCACCTTGTACCCAGGACAAAGAAGTGGACTCCAGTGGTCAGCTGGCTGAGGTCCTGTGTGGCTACAAGTACTCCAGCTCCAAGAGGCTTGTTCTCTATAATTCCTATGTGAACAGTGGCAGCTAGAACTTGGTCTGGACTTTGCCTGTGGGCTCTGCCTGGCACCCTGAAAGTACCTAGGTGCTCCCTGAGGTCTTGGGGAAGGGCTTACAAGTGTACTCCTGTGGTGGCTGGGCACCAGGAAAATGTTTGGAAATTTATGAAAACCTTTTCTCCAGAGCCCAGGATACCTACTTCGAAAAGTACTTGGCCAGCAGTTCCACAGCATTGGATTGAATTGAGATTTGTCCTCCTGAAAGGCTCCAGCCTCTCTGGACAAAGATAGAAAATTCCCTTTCTGTTTTGGTACTCTGAAACATTTTGTAGCAAAAATCTCAGAAGCGCCAGAGCGTTAGCAGGACACAGCTGATGCAAGTGTCCAACCCAGCAGTTCCATGGTGGCAGCTACAATTTCTGACCACCTAAAATACATGTTCGAGGCATGTGAGCTGCAGAGCTCACACTGTGCAGAGCTCACACTGTGCATTAGATCGCCATCTGGTGTTGGGCTCGGATGCTTGCACTTTGTTGTTGTCTTCGAAGAAGTCTTTGTAGTCATGTGATAGGTGACTCCTCCTTTGGACAATAGTGCGCATGGGCATCGACTCCATCCTCAGATTGTTTTTTTCCGCCATCGGGTTCGGATGCAATTTTCGACACTCCGGTTCGAAACTTCGTTTTCAACGTTTTTCACGCTTCACGACTTGATACCGACATCGACATCTCGACGTCCCTTCCTCGATCTCCTTTCCAGCCGTCGACGCGGGCCGTTGGGCCCATCGACGCCGTAAGGCCTACTGCCCATGGAAAGGACGCCCTTCCGAAAATGCCCCCAGTGTGGAGCAAAGTTCCCCCACAGTGACCACCACCAGGTCTGTAACCTGTGCCTCTCACCTGACCATAACGAGGCCACCTGTCCAGCCTGCGCTTCCTTCCGCTCCAAAAAGACCATTCGCGATCGTCGAGCCCGAAGGCACATCATGGCGCAACGGTCCGCTCCGGAACCCGTCAATATCTTCGATGAGGGTCCCGATGTTCCGGAGGAAGATTCCGAAGACCTCACTATCGTCTCGGAGGCAGAGGACTCAGACGGTTCCATCACTCCAGGGCAACGAGTGAGTACTACTGCCCCTGCCCCAACCCCACCTCCAAAAACGAAGGCACCGGTCAACACTTCGCCTGCGGGCCCCAGTCGCGACCGTAAACGTGCTTCGGACGCCCCGCCTTCCGGCTCGGCGCCGAAGAAAAAACTAAAGCCTTCCGGCTCCTCGGCACCGACCAAACCACACGTGTCCGTTCCACCGGCACCTTCGGCGCCGAAACCGAAAGAACACCCGGCACCGAAATCCGGTTCGGTCCCAAAATCCGCCTCCAAGCATGCGGATCACTCGGCGCCGAAACCCAGGCTCCACGATACAGCCCCTAAACCGAAGCTGTTCGAGCCGATATCTAAGCCGAAGGATTCCCCTACGCCAAAAGAACATCCAAAGAAGCCATCACCGCGCTCGGAACCGAAAAAGTCGGCGCCAAAGCCAAATATTCAGGAGGAGGAACTGTTTCGACCGGATCCCATCGATCCTAATCAACACAAAATACATATTAACCCTAAAACTGGACATATCTCCTCTGTGCCACGCCACAAGCCTGTCCCTACAAACAAGAAGGACTCTTCTACTTCCCCTATGCCTCCTTCTTCTCCTATACCTCTATCTAACACCCCTCCTCTCCACATCCCTGTTACACCGCCTCAGCCTGTAACTTCTCCCCCACATGAATATCAGGACGACATGGGGTATGGTGATGACCCTGATAATCTACTTCTGGACCCAGATAACCCACCACAGGACGACTGGGGCTACAACGACCCCATAGATCCTACAGACCTCCCCAGCCCTCCACCTTATCCCACAAAACCATCTCCACCAGATGATCACATTGGGTTTGGACAACTCATCCACAGGGCTGCTGTCTTTCACGGGGTGCATATAAACACCAACCAACCAGAGGAAGATTTCCTTCTAGACACCTTTGAACAGTCTCAAAAAACTGTTCAAACTTTACCTATGATCAAAGGTGTCATTAAACATGCCCCTGAAATATTTAACGACCCTGTAAGGGCCAGAATCCTTAACCCTAGAATAGATAAAAGTATAGACCTGCCCCTGATGACCCAGCCTACATCAAAGGTCAGCTCCCTCTTGACTCCCTGGTCGTCTCTAATGCTCGTAAACGAGCTAATTCCCAAACTTCAGGGGATGCTCCGCCCCCTGATAAGGAGTCAAAATTGTTGGATTCATCTGGCAAACGTGTAGCTGCGCAGGCCACCAACATCTGGCGCATAGCTAACACCCAGGCACTACTAGCTAGGTACGATAGGGCCCACTATGATCAGCTAGAGACCCTATTGCAACACCTACCTGATCAGTACAAGACACAGGCCAATGACCTCATTCAGGAGGGCAAACTTATTTCAAATGCCTCCATTAAGTGCGCCCTGGATGCAGCCGACACCGCCGCTAGGTCCGTCAACACTAGCATACTCATCAGACGGCACGCCTGGCTCCGCATTTCAGGTTTTAAGCCAGAAGTCCAAACTACCATCTTAAATCAGCCATTTAACCAAAACCAACTCTTTGGTCCTGCTGTTGACACAGCACTAGAAAAAATGAAAAAGGATACTGACACTGCCAAGTCAATGGGAGCATTGCAGTCCCCGCAACAACGTGGCTCCTTTCGCCGCTCCTTCTACAGAGGGGGCTCTAGGAACACCACCACAGACAATTCCTCTTCATATAGAAGCACCACCCAAACCTCTCCCAGTAGAGGATACTTTAGAGGTGGTTATAGAGGCAACAACACTAAGGGCAGAGGTCGAGGTAATAACAACACCCGTACCTCCACCACTCCTAAACAGTGACTTCCTCCACTTCCCCCGACCACACCACCCCTGTCGGGGGACGGCTATCACAGTTCCTACCTGTCTGGAACTCCATTACAACAGACAGGTGGGTGAGACAAATTATCCAACATGGCTACTGCCTGGAACTAACAGCTACCCCCCCAACATACCACCCAAGCAGCGTCCAATGTCCGCAGACCATCTTACGCTCTTACAGCAAGAGGTACTTTCCCTGCTTCAAAAGCACGCCATAGAGCCAGTTCCTCTACTACAACAGGGCACAGGGGTCTACTCCCTGTATTTCCTAATCCCCAAGAAGGATGGCACTCTAAGGCCTATTTTGGACCTCAGACCCCTCAATCAGTATATACATTCAGATCATTTTCACATGATCACTCTCCAGCAAGTGCTTCCCTTACTACAACAACAAGACTTCCTTGCCACATTAGACCTCAAGGACGCCTACTTCCACATTCCCATACATCCTGCTCACAGGAAGTATCTAAGGTTCGTACTCAATGGACAGCACTACCAGTTCAAAGTACTTCCATTCGGAGTCACCACTGCTCCAAGAGTGTTTACCAAATGCCTTGCAGTAGTAGCAGCGCACCTACGAAGACAACAAATACATGTCTTCCCATACCTGGACGACTGGCTCATCAAAGCCAGATCATTCAACCAGTGTGTTCAACACACTCACCAAACAATACAAACATTACACAACTTGGGGTTCACAGTAAACTATACCAAGTCGCACCTTCAGCCCTCCCATATACTTCAATATCTGGGAGCCACAATAAACACTTCCACTGCTCTAGCCTACCCCAGCCCAGCCAGGATAGCCAGTATACAAACCCTTGTCCCCAGGTTTCAAATGCAACACTCTCTCCCAGCCAGAGTGTTTATGCAGCTAATCGGCATGATGGCATCTTGCATTTTCATCGTCCCGTATGCAAAACTTCAAATGCGTCCTCTACAGGAGTGCCTAGCGCGCCAATGGAACCAGGCTCACGGACATCTTACAGATCTGGTGTTGGTGGACAGCCGCACACATCGCTCTCTGCAGTGGTGGAACACCAAAATTTGTCCAAAGGGCGGCCGTTCCTAGAGCCGGTTCCACAAATAGTACTAACCACGGACGCATCACTCACAGGATGGGGAGCACACCTGTTAGATCATACAACACAGGGCAAGTGGACCACTCAACAAAAGCTGCTCCACATCAACCACCTGGAGTTACTAGCTATATTCCTAGCTCTCAAATCCTTTCAACTCCACGTACAAAACAAGGCTGTCCTGATCCGAACAGACAACATCACAGCCATGTACTATATACAAAAACAGGGGGGACACACTCTCCACAACTGTCCCAACTGGCACAGAACATTTGGAGGTGGGCCATTCCACAAAACATATACCTTCTAGCAGAACACCTACCAGGGGTTCACAATCAGATTGCCGATCTGTTAAGTCGACAGATACAACAGATTCACGAGTGGGAACTACATCCACAAGTTCTTCTACCTTTTTTCCAGATGTGGGGCCAGCCAGACATAGATCTGTTCGCCACACACCAAAACGCAAAATGCCCAACCTTCGCCGCCAGGTTTCCACACCCGCAGTCCCAGGGCAATGCGATATGGATGAACTGGTCCGGCAGATTTGTGTACGCTTTTCCACCGCTACCACTGATCCCACTTGTAGTACGCAAGCTCCGACAACAGTCTCTAAAAATGATACTAGTAGCTCCCACATGGGCACGCCAACCGTGGTTCACCACACTACTAGAACTATCGGTAGTCCCATACCAAAGACTACACCTCTCCCCATCAATGCTAACGCAGAGCCATGGAGAGATAAGGCACCCAGATCCATCTCAACTGAACCTTGCGATTTGGCTCCTGAAGTCCTAGAATTCGGTTACCTTAACCTACCGCCAGACTGTATGAACATTATTAAAGAGGCTAGACGCCCAACTACCAGAGCCTGCTATGCAGCAAAATGGAAAAGATTCGCTATTTACTGCACTAACAATCATATCCAACCATTACAGGCCTCCACGCAAAACATCATTTGCTACTTGCTACATTTGCAAAAATGTAATCTTGCATACTCATCCATACGTCTGCACCTCGCAGCCCTTGCTGCTTACTTACAAAACAGGCAACACTTATCACTGTTTAGAGTCCCCGCCATTAAAGCCTTTATGGAAGGCCTTAAGCGCATCATACCTCCCAGATTACCACCTTCCCCAGGGTGGAATCTTAATATAGTACTTACCAGGCTCATGGGACCACCTTTTGAACCCCTACATAAATGTGAACTTCAATTCCTTACATGGAAAGTGGCGTTCCTCATTGCAATAACTTCTCTCAGGAGAGTCAGTGAGATACAGGCTTTAACTATACAAGAGCCTTTCTTGCAAATACATCATAATAAAATAGTTCTCAGGACAAACCCAAAATTCCTTCCCAAAGTCATTTCGCCTTTCCACCTTAACCAATCGGTAGAACTACCCGTGTTCTTCCAAAACCCAGATTCCGTGGCAGAAAGAGCTCTCCACACCCTAGATGTCAAAAGAGCCCTTATGTATTACATTGACAGAACCAAGTCTTTTCGCAAAACCAAACAATTGTTTGTAGCTTTCTCTCCACCACACAAGGGTAATCCCATCTCAAAAGCCGGGGTTGCAAGGTGGATTGTTAAATGTATCCAAATCTGCTACCAAAAGCCAAACGCACATTATCAGTTCCCCCTAGAGCGCACTCAACCCGCAAACTAGGGGCTTCCATGGCATTCTTAGGGAACATTCCCCTAGAAGACATATGTAAGGCAGCCACATGGTCTACAATACACACCTTCACTAAACACTATTGTGTTGATGTGCAAGCCAAGCAACAAGCTTCAGTGGGCCAAGCTGTCCTTAAAACCCTTTTTCAAACTACTGCAACACATACAGGTGACCACCGCTAGGGAGATACTGCTGTACAGTCTATGCACAGTGTGAGCTCTGCAGCTCACATGCCTCGAACGGAAAATGCTACTTACCAGTATGCATCTGTTCTTGGCATGTAGAGCTGCAGATCCTCACACGCCCACCCACCTCCCGGGACCTGTATGTGTTCCAGTCCTATCTTAATTAGATACACACACATGGACATCTTTTTCCTTTTCTACTAACTCCATCACTCCCCAATATGGCGAAAAACAATCTGAGGATGGAGTCGATGCCCATGCGCACTATTGTCCAAAGGAGGAGTCACCTATCACATGACTACAAAGACTTCTTCGAAGACAACAACAAAGTGCAAGCATCCGAGCCCAACACCAGATGGCGATCTAATGCACAGTGTGAGCTCTGCACAGTGTGAGGAACTGCAGCTCTACATGCCAAGAACAGATGCATACTGGTAAGTAGCATTTTCCTTTCTCTTTATTTTAAAATTGGTTGCAGATTTGCACTGTCTTTTGTATTACTTATTTATACACTGCTTAAATACTTTATACAGTGCCTTCGATTTAAGCCTGACTGCTTTGTGTCCCAATTGCAGGGATTGAGCACAAACATCTAGCAGGTGATGGCCTTATCCTTTGAGTTGGACACTTAACCCCAAATAATAATCTACTTTCCTACAAATCCTCTGTAATGTTAAAACATCAGTTTAATTTTGGAGCATTGCTTGCCCATAATTTTCAATATATAATCCAAACTTTGTCTAATGAGACAGGGGATGGTTTGAGCCTCAATTCCTCCAGCGTTGTCAATAGTTCATATTTTCTACAACACTTAAAGTGAAAGGGGATCTGTAGGAAAGTGGGTATTCGAGGCATATGTGCTGTAGATACACATGCTTTGCATACTCCTGCCATCTAATGTTGGGTCAGGATGTTTGCAAGTTGTTTTTCTTCGAAGAAGTCTTTCCCAGTCATGAGGAAAGGTGACTCCTCCTTTCAGTGATAGTGCGCATGGGCATCAACTCCATTGTTAGACTGCTTTCTTTCCGCCATCAGGTTTGGACGTGGTTTGCGGCGCTCCGGTTTGAGACCGTTCTTCGGGATCCCATCGGTTCGCTACCCACTGTACCCTCGGCGGTATTGTTTCATATGCGTTCCCTTGTTTCTGCATGTCGAAAAAATAAGAAAACTTCCCATCCTAGATCCAGATGTCGTTGGCGGCCTTCGGGCCTAGCCTTTAGTCAATTTCCACTCTGTCATAATCATCGAGTCGTCTGTCGATGGAACGGACTCCGTTTCAATTCTGTCCTCGGTGCCACTCCATGTACCCGCCCACCGACATGCATAAAGTCTGCAACTTGTGCCTCTCACCGGAGCACAAAAGACGATTGTGACGCTTGTCAATCGTTCCGATCGAAACAGACTTTACGGGACCGTCAAGCTTGATGTAGGTACATGCAGCTGCAGAACATCAACTATACACCCGATATCTTCGGGGAAGAGATCGAACAGGAGGAAATGGAAGCATCGGCAGCGGAATAGGAGGAGGCTTTCTCTATCCAGGAATTGGACTCAGAACTGGAGATCGACTTAGTCCGAAGAACTCCCAGCTGGACAGGGTGCCCCGAGTAACAAAGCCCCTTTGCCCACCAAAATTATTTACACCAAACAAAGGCTTCTGGGCCACCACTGCCTTCGGGACAGGGTCGGCACCGAGAGACTGTTTCTATCGCCCCGCCTTCGGGCTCGGCACCGAAACAGCATACCGGCTCGAGTCGACACAAGACACCGTATAACAAAACAGAAGCAAACGGTGCACCACTTATTGAACATTAACACAAAAGTTATGAAGTCTGTGTCCGAGGTTATTCTTCAAATCTTCCTTTATTTAATCATAGTTAATTTAAACATATCAAGTCGAGTAGAACAGCCAACGCGTTTCATCCAAAGAGATGGACTTCTTCAGGGCATATGCAAAGCACTCCTGACCTATCACGTGAGGTTGTCCATAGTAAAAAAACGACCAGCATAAGAAAAATAGAATGCTCCGTAACCAATCTATTTGGTTTGGATGTAACAATAATTATATGTTGATAATGAAAGCCGGACTTCAGGGGTGTCCAAGTAACAGCTAAATTCATATGGTCACGCACATATGGGGCGGGCCAAACCAGAAGTAATCAAGCGTTACACACCATGGTGTTAGGAGACGCAACGAAGTCTCGCCTCCTTTCGCTGGTTACGGAGCTTTCTATTTTTCTTACGCTGGTCGTTTTTTTACTATGGATACCCTCACGTGATATGTCAGGAGTGCTTTGTATATGCCCTGAAGAAGTCCATCTCTTTGGACGAAACGCGTTGGCTGTTCTACTCGACTTGATATGTTTAAATTAACTATGATTAAATAAAGAAAGATTTGAAGAATAACCTCGGACACAGACTTCACAACTTTTGTGTTAATGTTCAATAACTGGTGCACCGTTTGCTTCTGTTATGTTATACATTGTTAAGTCCAATATTGGACTGCACCGTGACAGTGGGTGCGTACACCGTGTGCACACGCCATTTGGGTATTTCCCATTGTTCATTTTATATAGGGGATAGCAGGTTAGGTGCTAGTTTCTTACAGGGTTCCACTGTCGATAATTATATGGTCGAGACAAAACACCCTCTCAACCGAAACCTTCGGCTCCAAAGGATAAAAATGACAAGTCCAGCTCTGCACCGAAAAGTTCAACACCGAAACCAAAAGATAGCCTTCAAAAACCTCCAGAACCTATCCTGGATCTTATGAAGGAAAAACTGGACCCTAAACAAAAGAAAGTTTACATTAATCCAGACACTGGACATATTTTGGCCAAGGATGCAATACCATCCAACAGAAAAACTGTTCTAGAGGATACAAGCCTCAGAATTCCTCTAAAAAAGGAGGACATGGCTACAAGTCCTCTCTACCTTATCCTTCAGTCCCCTCCACCACCTGTGCCACCACCAGGCTCAGACCCCTTACATATCACACCACAGTGTTCTCCACATACACAGCCTGATATAAAAGAGGGAGATATCAATAGTCCGCCAATAGATCCATGGAATAATTATAATATTGATCAACCTATGGATAATGATCCTGATTTAAATCCTGCAACACCATCACCTCCTGATAACACAGCATACCAGGAGTTAATCTCAAGAGCAGCATCATACAATGAAGTTGCACTATACAAGGAGTCTTTAGAAGAGGATTTTCTATTTGAAACACTAAGTTCTACACATAGAACAACTCTAAGTTTACCCATGCTAAAAGGCATGACGAGACATGCCGATTATATTTTTAAAGACCCCGTCTGTGCCCTTCTATTAACGCCTAGGGTTGACAAAAAATACAAGCCTCTACCATCTGACCCAATTTTTATTAAGGGGCAGTTGCCTTTAGATTCCCTAGTGGGATCCAATGCTCGAAAGAGAGCAAACTCACAAACTACAGCAGATGCACCTCCTCCAGACAAAGTCTGAGTTAATTGATGCATCAGGCAATAGAATAGCTGCACAACCCACCAACCATTGGTGCATTGCCTACACACGACTATTGGCGAGATATGATAGAGCCCACTGGGACGAGATGAAGGAGCTACTCCAACACCTCCCAGATGAGTATAAAAAAAGAGGACGGGAACTAGTGCAGGAGGAAACATTAATATCTAATTCCTCCATTAGATGTGCACTAGACACTGCTGACACTGTAGCAAGGGGAAGTAACACCAGCATTCTCCCTAGAAGACATGCATGCTCAGAATCTCTGGGTTTAAACCAGAGGTTCAACAGCCTATTTTAAATGTTCCATTTGACAAAACACCATTTTGGGACTCAAGTCGATATGTCACTTGAGAAAATGAAAAAAGATACAGAAGTGGCAAAATCAATGGGAGCATTTGTCACCATCCAATAGAGGTTCTTTTTGCCGCTCATTCTATAGAGGAGGATCCAAAAGTAATCCCTTAGATTCAAATGTATCCTCATACAAATCAAACGCGCAACCCTCTTCATCTAGGGGTTTCTATAAGGGCGGTTACAGAGGGAACAATTTCAAAGGCAGAGGGAAAGGCACACCAACACGTACCTCTCCATCTCTCAATAAAGAGTGACTTGCCTATAATTCCCCCTGACCACCTTACACCTGTCGGGGGAAGATTACAGCACTTTCTTCCCCTTTGGCAATCAATAACAGACAAATGGCTACTAGACATTATCCAACATGGCTTTTGCCTAGAACTCACCAGCAATCCTCCCAATATTCCACCTCGCAATCACAAGCTTTCATCACAACACCAACAACTCCTCAATCAAGAAGTACAAGCTCTTCTAATAAAAGGAGCTATAGAACTAGTTCCATTACGACACCATGGATTAGTAGTTTACTCGCTTTATTTCCTAATCTCCAAAAAGGACGGGTCACTGCGACCAGTCTTAGATCTCAGGCCCTTAAACCTATACATACTGTCAGAACACTTTCATATGGTTACCCTTCAACAAGTCCTTCCTCTTCTACAACAAGGCAACTTTATGTTGACACTAGACTTAAAGGACGCATACTTTCATATTCCTATCCACCGAGCACATCGCAAATATCTCAGATTTGATGATAGCAGGAAACAACTATCAATTTAAAGTCCTTCCATTCCGAGTGACTTCTGCACCCAGAGTATTCACAAAATGTCTAGCAGTAGTAGCAACTCATCTAAGAAGACAAAAATTCATGTCTTCCCATATCTGGATGATTGGCTCATCAAAGCCTACACACAGAGAAAGTGTTTACAACACACTCAAGCTACCATAAACCTTCTCCATCAATTGGGATTTACAGTCCGTGTGCAAAAGTCCCATCTTCAACCCTCACAACTGTAAACATATCTGGGAGCAACGCTAAACACTCACACAGCTCTAGCCTCTCCCAATGCAGCCAGGATTCAAAACTTTCGAACATTATTACTACAGTTTCAAACCAACCAGTACCCAACAGTGATTTTCATGCAGCTGTTGGGAATGATGGCGGCATGCATTACAATTGTGCCTCACGCAAGATTACACTTGCGTCCTCGACAGGAATGTTTAGCACGTCAGTGGAATCGATCACAGGGTCAATTAACAGATCTAGTGTTGGTAGACAGCCGCACTTATCGCTCTCTGCAGTGGTGGAACACACAAAACCAAAAGGGCGGGCTTTCACTGACCCCATTCCACAAGTCGTACTAATAGCAGATGCATCTCACAGGTTGGGGTGCCCATCTCCAGCTTCTTAACAATTCAAGGTTTATGGGGTACCAAACACGGAAGTCTCCACATCAACTGCTTGGAGCTTCTAGCAGTTCAACTAGCACTAAAAGCTTTTCAGCTCCACCTAGTAGGGAAAGTTGTCCTAGTCCGGATGGACAATATGACAGCATTGCACTATGTACAAAAACAGGGGACACACACACACACTGCAGTTGTCACACCTCTCTCAGACCATTTGACGTTGGGCGATACATCACAAAATCCATCTTCTAGCAGAACACTGTCCACGAATGCACAACCAGTTTGCCGACCTCTTCAGCAGGATGCGGTGACAAGTACACAGATGGGACCTTCACCCCCAGGTTCTCCTTCCATAATTCCGAAAATGGGTATTTCCACACACAGACCTCTTTGCCACAGCAGAGAACTCAAAATGCCCAAACTTCGCCTCCTGATTCCCACAGCATATATCCAAGGGCAATGCCCTATGGATGAACTGGTCAGGGATATTTTCTTATGCTTTTTCGCCTCTCCCTCTACTTCCATTGCTGGTTCGGAAACTCAGACAATCACTCACAATGATTCTAGTGGCTCCCACATGGGCTCGTCAACCATGGTTCACCACACTACTAGAACTGTCAATATTGCCACACCAAAAACTGCACCCAACTTCCAACCTTCTTACGTAGAGCCGTGGAGAAATCAGCCCTCCAAACCCCAAGGAGCTCAACCTAGCTATCTGGCTCCTGAATTCATAGAGTTTGGATATTTAAACCTACCACCAGATTGTATGACAATCCTCAAAGAAGCAAGAAAACCCACCACTAGAGCATGTTATGCAGCAAAGTGGAAAAGATTTGTGATATATTGTCATTACACAATTGATCCCCTAGATGCATCTATGCAAAATATTATTTGTCCTCTTTTGCATCTACAGCGAGTTGGCCTACACATCTATTCATTTACATCTTGCACCAGTAGCTGCATATCTGCAAAACAGACATTTGTCCCTATTCAAAGTTCCTGTAATTAAAGCTTTTATGGAAGGCCTTAGAAGAATAATACCACCCAGGTACCACCTGCACCTATCTGGAACCTTAACATTGTTCTCACAAGGCTTATGGGTCCACCTTTTGAACCATTACACAATTGTCTGTTACAATTTCTCTCATAGAAGGTTGTATTTCTAATTGCTGTGAATTCACTCAGACATGTTTGTGAGTTACAGGCATTAACCTTAGAAGAACCCTTCTTTCAACTTCATAAAGCTAGTGGTTCTTCGTACAAACCCTAAATTCCTTCCAAAAGTGGTTTCTGCTTTTCATATTAACCAATCAGTTGAGTTACCCGTGTTCTTCCCTCAACCTGATTCAGTAGCAGAAAGGGCTCTACACACAATTGATGTAAAAAGAGCATTATTATACTATATCGATAGGACACAACATTTTTGCAAAACAACTTTTTGTTGCATTTGCTCCAACTCGTAGAAGGAAATCCTATTTCTAAATCTGGTATTTCTAGGTGGATTGTCAAATGTATTCAAACCTCGCTATGTTAAAGCTAAACTAACTTTAACTATACCCGCTGCAGTGTAAGAAGCTGGGTTTCTGTTGCAGTAACCCCCCCCCCCCACACACTTTTTGCCAGACTTCTGATGCACTTTGACTTGATGTTCCCTGGATCCCTGCCAATCAGGTTCCCAGGGCCTGTGTTCTTTCCCAAAACTGTACCTTGTACCCCCAATTGGCACCTCTCTGGCCACATGTCAGTCCCTTGTAAAAGGCACCATGGGTACCAAGGGCACTGTGGCCAGGGAAGGCCTCTAGGGGCTGCAGCACTTGTTGTGCCACCCTTAGAGGCCCTGTACCTTTACACACACGCACTGCCATTGCAGGCTGCGTGTTTTGGTGTAGAACAAAGTGAAGTTGACATGGCACACATCCCTGTGTGCCATGCCTACAACCCACTGCCCTGGCATAGGTCAGTCACCCCTCTAGCTGGGTGCACTATACCAGTGGTGAGGGTACAGGTGCATGAGCCCTGTACCCCTACAGTGTCTAGACCAATTCATAGACATTGTAAGTGCAGTAATGCCATTAAGAGTATATAGTGCTGGGAGTTTGTCATTACAAACTCCACAGCACCATAATGGCTTTACTGAAAACTGGGAAGTTTGGTATCAAACTTCTCAGCACATTAAACCCACACTGATGCCAGTGTGGGATTTAATGAAAAATGCACTCAGAGGGCATCTTAGAGATGCCCCCTGAAAAACTACCAGCCTCTGGTGGGTTCCCTGACTGGTACACACCAGCCTGCCACCACGAGACATATTTCTGGACCCCTGGGGTGGGAGCATTCGCTCCCTGAGCCCAGAAACAAAGCCTTTCCTGGGTGGAGGTGTTCACACCTGCCACAGGTGGAGGTGTTCACACCTGCCACAGGCCAGGAAGAGCCACGTGTGGCAGGGGAACATCAAAGGCCTTGCCGCCTTTGTAATGCGACCCCTAGCCTCTCCTGCTATCAGGAGCAGGCTCCCTTCCTGTCTCCTCCTTTGGTGGGAAGACAGGCGGGATAAATTAGCCAGCTCCAGAAGGTGTGCCCACCTCTGCCAACCCCACCCCTCAGGTGGGGGAGGCGAGGTGAAGCCCACTCTTCAGTGCCCGCCATCTTGCAGATGGCAGGCACTCTCCAATCAGGATTAGGCATTGTGTCCACTCCCCCATGTGGGGTTAGCACACCAAGGGTGTAGTCACCCTAAGGTCAGTAGCCCATTGGCTACTGACCCCAAGGCTCCTAAAACGCCCCCTAAATACTGTATTTAGGGGGCAGCCCTGAACTAAGAAGACAGATTCCCGCAACCTACGAAGGAGGACAAAAGAAGACGCCCATCAGAGGAGACTGCAGAGAACTGACTTGGCCCCAGCCCTATTGGCCCATCTGCAGTTACCAGAGATCCTGTGCCACCACCACTGCACCCGTTGCCTACGGCCCGAGTGGCGCACCGGTCCCAACGAGGTCCTCCAGCACTCCAGAGTCCGAGTCCTCCGTGGGTTCACCCCTCCAGGACTCCCCAACGTCGCCTGCAGCCTCTGCCCGGAGACACCCCCCCCCCCTCCAGCCCCCAACCGCGAGTGGCCCAGTGAGGTGAGATCCGACCTCAAAAGATACCCCTGCATCCTGCGCCCTGGAGAAAAAAACCCGAGGTGCGCCTACGTCCCTGAGCCCTCCAACTTACCTGCCCAGCTGTTGGTTCCTCCCGGAAGTCTTACTGGACGGAGCCTGAAGCTGAAAACCAAAACCGAGATTCCCCATTGAAAACAGGGCACCCGACGCCAAAACAGCATCCTGCACCCGGCCGCCCCTGTAGGTGCACCTTTCGTGCTAAACTGGACTCCCCTTTACCCTGGGCTAAACCCTAGGAGCTTTGCTCCCACAACCTTGTGGCCTGCTAGTGAGCAACCACCAACCGGAGGTCCCCTATCCCCCATTGGATAACATTGGGCCACAGCACTCTGCAACCGGCCGCCCTAGTGTGGCTGAGGGTGTTTAAAGGGTGCATCCTTGACCCTGCGGGAATCCTTGTTCTAACCCCAGAAACTCAACCCCAAAGACTGAGTACTTACCTGTTAACCAATAACTTCATTTCTCTACATTGGAATACATTGACAGTTTTTCCTTGAAAAATTTTCTAAGTGTAGAGTTTATTTGTATGAAAACCTGAAACTACAACTGTGCAAACTGATTTTACTTACCTTCACTCTAGGAAATGTCCGTGTGATATCTAGGCATATAACACCAAGTAGAAAAAGTAACTTAAAAAGTAATCTGACAAGTAATTTCGACATTTTGACTTACCTGTATTTCAATCAATTGCATTTGAACCTGCATTCAATTGTAAAACATTGCATAAGATTTTGCAAAGCATTTATTTCACTTACCTGTGCCAGGCTCGACCGGGTTCTAGAAATAAAATAACTTAATATTTTTTATACAAATCAAATTGGTCTGAGTTCAGTCTTTGAGTGTGTGACATCATTTGCTGATTGAGTGTGTACAACAAATGCTTAACACTACCTTACTGCTCCCCCACACTACCACAAATAGAAAGTAAGGTACTATTACCTCTGCCTACCTATCGGGTTCCACTGGACTCTGTGCACACTATACCTCATTTTGGTATAGTATATACAGAGCCAGCTTCCTACATAGAGCACACACTACTCGCAAAATAGGAGCATCTATGGCCTTTTTAGGTAACATTCCCATAGCTGACATATGTAAGGCAGCTACATGGTCTACACCACACACATTTACCAAACATTGTGTGGATGTTTCAACACGTCAACAAGCTAATGCAGGACAAGCAGTATTAAAAACACTTTTTCAAACAACTGCAACACCCACTGGTTAGCCCCCGCTTTGGGAGAATACTGCTATACAATCTATGCAAAGCATGTGTATCTACAGAACACGTCTCGAACGGATTATGTTACTTACCCTCTAAGCATCTGTTCTTGGCATGTAGAGCTGTAGATTCACGTGCGCCCTCCCTCCTCCCCAGACACCTATGGTTGTTGCAGTTCTTATTATTTACATTCCCTACGCATGGACATCTCTGTACTACACTTACTCCATTCTCACCCTCTTGCGAGAAAACAATCTAACAATGGAGTTGATGCCCATGCGCACTATCATAGAAAGGAGGAGTCACCTTACCTCGTGACTGGGAAAGACTTCTTCGAAGAAAAACAAATTGCAAACATCCAACACTAGATGCCAGGAGTATGCAGTGCATGCGAATCTACAGCTCTACATGCCAAGAACAGATGCTTACAAGGTAGGTAACATAATCCTTTTGTTGCAGTAGCCCCCCAATTTTTGACAGATTTTTTATGCACTTTGACTTGATGTTCCCTGGTTCCCTGCCAATCAGGTTCCCAGGGCCTGTGTTCTTTCCCAAAACTGTACCTTTGTACCCGCAATTTGCACCTCTCTGGCCACATGTAAGTCCCTTGTAAAAGGTACAATGGGGTACCAAGGGCACTGTGACCAGGGAAGGCCTCTAAGGGCTATAGCACATACTGTGCCACCCTTAGAGTTCCTGTACCTTAACACACGCACACTGCCATTGCAGGTTGCGTGTTTAGGTGCAGAGAAAAGTGAAGCGTTGACATGGCACACATACCTGTTTGCCATGCCTGCAACCCACTGCCTATGGTATAGGTAAGACACCCCTATAGCTGGGTGCACTATACCACTGGTGAGGGTTCAGTTGCAGGAGCACTGTACCCCTACAGTGTCTAAGTCCATTCTTAGACATTGTAAGTGCAGTAAAGCCATAGAGTACATGGTCTGGGAGGTTGTCATTACGAACTCCACAGCTCCATAATGGCTTTACTGAATTCTGGGAAGTTTGGTAGCAAACGTCTCAGCATAATAAACCCTCATTGATGCCAGTGTGGGATTTAGTATACCATGCACTCAGAGCATCTTAGAGATGCCTCCTGTAGGAAGCTGGCTCTGTATATACTATACCAAAGTGAGGTATAGTGTGCACAGAGTCCAGTGGAACCTCAAAGGTAGGCAGAGGTAAAGTTAGATAAAACCTTACTCTCTATTTGTGGTAGTGTGGTCGAGCAGTAAGGCAGTATCAGAGGACCGTGTTAAGCATTTGTTGTACACACTCAGTCAGCAAATGAATTCACACACTCAGACTGAACTTCAAACTAATTGTTTTTGTATAAAAATATTCTTTTAGTTATTTTATTTTCTAGAACCAAGCAAGCCTGGCACAGGTAAGCAATACATACTTTACAGTAGTAATTCAATTGCAATTGAAATACAGTTTGAATGATAATTGTATATGCACTTTGGTTTGATTTACAGTATGGATGCAGAGAAATGCAATACTTAGTAAATGCAGTACATAGACTTGAATAGGCTTTTTAGTGAAATAGCAGGTAAGTAACTTTTGAGATTACTAGGCTTAAACAGATTAGTATAGCTAGATACTACTCTGGGACATTTCCTGAATACAGGTAAGTAAAATCGTTTTTGTTAGATTATGCAATTTTAAAGAATTTCTTTAGTTTCTCAAATTCCACACAAACTTTTCACAGAAAAACAGTCAATGTTATCCTATGGAGGAAAATAGTGTTATCGGTTTTGAGGTAAGTATTTGGTAGTGGGAGTTGAGGTTCTGGGGGTAGACTCAGGGGTCCCCCAGGGTCAAGAATGCACTCTAGTTACACCCTCAGCGGCACTAGGGCGGCCGGGTGCAGAGTGCTGAGGCCTAATGTTATCCAATGAGGGATAGGGGGACTCCGGTTGGTGGCTGCTGACTAGCAGGCCACTTGTCTGTGGGACTTTAGCTCAGGGCAAATGGGGAACAAAGTAGCACCAAAGGTGCACCCTCAGCTGCACTAGGGCAGCCGGGTGCAGAGTGCTGTTTCGACGTCGGACACCATGTTGTTTTCAATGGAGAACCTCCGGTTTGGAAAGACACTGCAGGCTTGGGGACGAAGGTCTTCTGGGTGCGACCACCACTTCGAGAGGTAAGTTGGGAAGTTAGGGGTTGGTTAGGCACCGTCAGTTTGGGCACCCAAGGCCGTGGGGCGTCGGGTGCAAGGGTGCCTTTTGGATCGGATCTTCTTACCAGCTCCTGGTTGCGGTTAGGGGGGCCCTCTGGATTTAGGCTGCAGGCGTCGGCTGGAGGCTTGAGGCAGGTCAGGGGTCGCCGGATCTCGGGTCAGGATCGCCGGGGTGACCTCCTCGTTGTGTTTGCCCACTCGAGCTCGGGCCGTGGACGGCGGGTGCAGAGTGCGGCAGATCCGCGGTGTCCGGCCGGAGCCAGAAGTTGCAGATGAACAAATCCGGTGTTCACAGAAGACAAAGTCTTTGTGCTTGAAGGCCGGCAGGACCTCCGGGGTTTTCGAGGTTGCTGGCTGCAGGACACACTGGGATTTCGCAGGAGCAGGTTCGAGGGGGAGACAGGCCGGTAGGGCTGGGGCCAAGTCAGTGGGCGTCTTCCTCTTGTTAGCTGCTGCACGGCTGTTCGGTCCTTCTTCTTCTTGTTGCAGGTTCTTGTCTGAGGAAGCAAGGTTCAGGGGTGCCCTTAAATACTAGATCTGAAAGAAACACATAGTGATAGATTCCTTACCTTAGAATATCCCCAGGCGTCAGACTGGATCCGGAAAGCTTTCGTCAGCAGTACACCTGCGCGTCGGTAGGTGGCGTCGTGCGGCTCCGCGTCCGTCGTTGGCGTCGTGGTCGCCGAGATGACGTCGCGGGCGCTACTTAGACGCCGCCCACGCGCGCTGACGTCAGTTCTTTCTTTTTCCGCGCCAGCAAGCGCAGATCCGGGAAGAGCAGGAACCCCCAGTCAATTTTTGACTGACTTTTTGAGGCTTTTTGTCTCTATTTTTTCATCGAGTCTTCGACTCCTGGTGCAGTTAGGATGCCCGGTTTTAAGTCCTGCGGGGATTGTCACCGCATGATGTCGGTGACGGACCCGCACCGTGTGTGTCTTTTCTGCCAGGGGCGCGACCACGACCCCAAGTCGTGCCCCGACTGCCGGGCCATGGCGCCGAAGATTTGGCGGGAGCGGTCCCGAAAGTTGCTGGAAGCCCGGCAGTCGGGTCCGCGCCGTTCCAGGTCCCGTGGGAGGTCGAGGGACCGTGCGCGGAGTCATCACCATCGATCTTCGGGATCCAAGTCTTCGCACTCGGGGTCAGGTAAGACGAAGCACAAGAAGTCGAAGAAACGCCATCGTTCTCCGACTTCCCCTCGCCGGTCGCGCGACGCGGCTGAGGGTGCGGGTGGTGCCTCCCCCGCGGCTCCGGCGGAGCCTACGCAGTCGCCGCCCGACTACCCGCCCTTCCCGGGGTCGTCGGCGACTCCGGCCCAAATACAGGAATTCCTGTCGGCCATGGCTCGCCTCTTTGGGCCGTCGGGTCCCGCTGGTGCGCCTTCGGGCCCCGCGGTCCCGACTGGGTGTCCTCGCCTTTCCTCGCCGGCGGCCCCGGCGTCGCTGTCGGCTCCGGCCTCGGCGCCGCAGGACACCCTTGGATCCAGGCCTGGATCCCGGTCGACGCCGGCTGACCTTGTCACACCTCCACCGACGTCGACTCCACCGGCACCACTTCTGACGCCGCCCGCTCCTCGGGATGACGTCGACCTCAGTTTCAGCCCCGATGTGGACGCGGCGTCGATCGATGCCGTTCTCGACGTTGCTCGGGGATTTTTATCCCCATGTCCCTGCTCCTTATTTTAGACCTGTTGAACAGCCTGAGGAGCAAGGGGAGGACTGGGAGGGGTCTGAGGACCCTCTCGCAGCTGCTTGCGAGTCTGAACAGGACTGGGCTGAGGAATTGGGGGACGCCAGTGGTCTGGATACCTCACCAGACCTTGGCATGCTGTCTCCTCCTACCGTGGCTACGGAGGAGGGCGCTAGTTATGCTGTGGTGTTGCGTAGGGCGGCCGAGGCCCTACACCTCCAGCTCCCTACTGTGGCCGTCAGGACTAACCTCCTGACAGAGGTGCTTCAGCCAGCAGCTACTTCTGCGGAGCCGCTGCTTCCCTTCAATGAAGCCCTTTCTGACGTTCTTTTGGGCACTTGGTCCAGGCCCACCACAGGGGCTCCTGTGGATAGGAACGTGGCCCGACGCCATCGCCCGGCTCCGGGTGACCCCATTTTCCTCTCCCAACATCCCACCCCCGAGAGCTTGGTTGTCCAAGCCTCTGCTTCCCCAACCGCCTTCCCTTCCGCTCCACCGGATAGGGAATCCAAGAAGCTGGATCAGTTTGGGAAGAAGATTTTTCTTCCACCAGCTCTGCGCTGCGGTCCTGTGAACACCGCATGCCTCTTGGGCCGTTATTCCCACTCTCTGTGGGATACGGTGGCGCAAGTGCTGCCCCAGTGTCCGGAGGAGGCCCGGCCAGCTCTCTCCCAGGCTGTTGCAGAGGGGAGAGACGCAGCAAAGTTCATGATTCGTTGTGGCCTAGACACCGCCGACTCACTGGGCAGGTCGATTGCAACGACGGTGGCGGTTCGCCGTCACGCCTGGTTGAGGACCACTGGATTTTCGGGGGATGTCCAAAACACCCTTATGGACATGCCCTTTGATGGCCGTCGCCTCTTCGGCGACAAAGCGGACAGCGCGTTGGAGAGGTTTAAGGACTCACGGGCTACGGCCAAGTCCTTGGGACTCTCGGCAGTCCGCCCTCCTCCGCCTTCCGCTTTTCGCTCCTTTCGTGGCACAGGAAGGGGCGCCCCGCAGCGTTCGCAACAGAGCCACAGGCCTGCGCAGCAACAATCACAGCGCGGACGCGGGTTCCGCCGTGGCGGACCAAGGGGCCAGCGGGCGGGTCAGTCCACCACCACCCCGGCCACCACTGCCTCCAAACCTTCCTAGTCCGAACTTTCAGGCCCATCAAACGCCAGTGGGCGGCAGGCTTCGCCATCACCTACCCGACTGGCGCACCATCACTTCGGACAGGTGGGTTTTAGAGATAGTCCGGAGGGGCTACCCCTTCCCCTTCGAGACTACCCCTCCAGCCATGCCACCTCAGTACCACCGCATGTCGGGGGATCACTTGGTGCTTCTTCAGCAGGAAGTTGCGGCCCTCTTGGCCAAGGGGGCCATCGAGCGCGTTCCGACGCCAGAAGTAGGTCGTGGTTGCTATTCCCACTACTTTCTGGTGCCCAAGAAGGACAAGGGCCTGCGTCCTATCTTAGACCTCCGGGACATCAATCGCTTCCTCCGCAAAGAGAAGTTCAAGATGCTCACTCTAGCTCAGGTCTTGTCTGCTCTCGATCCACAAGACTGGATGGTAGCGCTGGACTTGCAGGATGCCTATTTCCATATCCCCGTCCTGCCAGCCCACCGGCGTTACCTGCGGTTCACGGTAGGCCACGAGCACTTTCAGTTCACCGTGCTCCCTCTTGGCCTTACCAGCGCCCCTCGGGTGTTCACGAAGGTGATGGCGGTGGTCGCAGCTCATCTGCGCAGATCAGGGGTTTCAGTCTTCCCCTATCTCGACAACTGGTTGTTGAAGGCGGGCTCGCCCCATGCAGTCGTCTCCCACCTCCAGACTACGGCCGACCTTCTGCACTTGCTGGGGTTCTCCATCAACGTGCCGCAGTCGCACCTGATTCCCTCTCAGAAGCTCCTCTTTATCGGAGAGTTCTGAACACGGCGCAGTTTCGGGTCTATCCTCCCGAACAGCGAGTCCGGGATATTCGGGCTCTGATTCCCATCTTTCAACCCTTGTCCCGGGTTTCGGTCAGAGTGACTCTGAGGCTGCTGGGCCTCATGGCCTCCTGCATCCTGCTGATCAATCATGCCAGATGGCATATGCGGGCTCTGCAGTGGGACCTGAAGTTCCAGTGGGCGCAGCATCAGGGGAACCTGTCCGATCACGTCCAGATCTCGGAGGGCACTGCACAACAGTTGCAGTGGTGGCTCACGAACCGGCATTGGGTCGACGGCAGATCCCTCTCCCTTCCCCAACCGGAGTTTACAGTGGTGACGGATGCGTCCCTCCTGGGATGGGGCGGCCACATGGGAGAGGCGGAGATCAGAGGCCTCTGGTCTCTGGCGGAGTCCAAGCTCCATATCAACCTTCTGGAGCTTCGGGCGATACGGCTTGCACTGAAGGCATTCCTTCCCTCTGTCAAGGGGAGAGTAGTGCAGGTGTTCACAGACAACACCACCGCCATGTGGTACTGCAACAAGCAAGGCGGGGTGGGGTCGTGGACCCTCTGTCAGGAGGCTCTGCGTCTCTGGACATGGCTGGAACATCAGGGCATGTCCCTGGTGGTTCAACACCTGGCAGGTTCTCTGAACGCCAGGGCAGACGAACTCAGCCGCAGGTGCATGCTGGATCACGAATGGCATCTGCACTCGGAGGTGGTGCAAGGTCTCTTTCAGCAGTGGGGAGAGCCTTGGCTAGATCTATTCGCCACCGAAGAGAACGCGCAATGTCATCAGTTCTGCGCGTTGGAATTTCCAAGGCGGCACTCGCTCGGCGACGCTTTTCGTCGCGAGTGGAGTTGCGGTCTGTTGTACGCCTTTCCTCCTATACCACTTCTGCCCAGAGTGCTGAAGAGGATCAGGCGCGACCGGGCACAAGTCGTCCTTGTGGCTCCGGACTGGGCTCGAAGAGTATGGTAACCCGAGCTACTCAGTATGATCATCGGCCCTCCGATCAGACTGCCTCTTCGGGAGGATCTTCTGTCGCAGCAGCAGGGGACGGTCCTCCACCCGAACCTGTCCAGTCTCCACTTCTTTGCGTGGAGATTGAGCGGCGGCAGTTGATTCCTTTCGACTTGCCTCCTGAAGTTTGTGATGTCATTCTGGCAGCCAGGCGTCCCTCTACTAAAGTGGTATACGCCTGCAGGTGGAACAAGTTTGTGGCATGGTGCACAGCAAAGGCTGTGGATCCCCTTTCTGCCCCTCTTTCTGAAGTCCTACTGTTCCTTCTTTCTTTGGCCCGGCAGGGCTCTGCTCTGGGCACTGTCAAGGGCTACCTTTCTGCTATTTCGGCCTTTCTCAGGCTCCCTGATCAGCCCTCTCTTTCAAGTCCCCTGTTGTAAATAGATTTCTCAAAGGCATTACACACCTTTTTCCTCCTATTCCTTTCGTGATGCCTCAGTGGGACTTGAATCTGGTTCTTACATACTTGATGTGCGCTCCCTTTGAGCCTCTTCACAACTGTCCTCTTCGTCTCTTGACATTGAAGACTGCCTTCCTGGTGGCCATCACCTCCGCTAGGCGGGTGAGTGAGCTCCAGGCTCTTTCTTGTAAGCCTCCTTTCCTTTCAGTCCATCCGGACAAAGTCGTGCTCAGGCCCCGTCCTTCCTTTTTGCCAAAAGTGGTTACGGCCTTTCACATTGGGCAGACTATTACCTTGCCCACCTTCTTTCCGCCTCCGCATCCTTCCAGAGAGAAAGAGAGGCTCCACCGTCTGGACCCAAAACGTGCGCTCTCATTTTATCTCAACCGCACACAGCACAGCAGTTCCGGGTGGATGACCAGCTCTTTGTTGGCTACGTTGGCACCAAGAAAGGTCGGGCTGGGTTGTCTTGTGTATCAAAGCCTATTACTCTTTGGCTAAAAAAGAACCTCCGGTGGGGCTGCGTGCTCATTCCACCAGAGCTACTGCAGCCACTACTGCATTGGGACGTGGTGTCCCCCTGCAAGACATCTGTCAGGCAGCCACGTGGGCCTCGCTGCACACGTTTACCAAGCATTATTGCCTGGACAGCCAAGTCCGGCGTGACAGCTTCTTTGGCCGTTCTGTTCTCCGTGACTTTCTGGTGTGATCTTAGTTCGCAGACCCACCACCGGGGTTGGTATTGCTGGGGTATCTATTCTAAGGTAAGGAATCTATCACTATGTGTTTCTTTCAGATGAACAAGTTACTTACCTTCGGTAACGATATATCTGTAAGAAACATTAGTAGTGATAGATTCCTTACCGCCCCACCCATCCTCCCCGTTCTGCGAACTGATTTCTAGGGTTAAGGTCATCCCTTTCAGGGCCCTAGTTTCAATGCACCAGTGGTCAGTATCTTGCATGGCTCTGCGTTCCTGGTGCAGAAAGTCGTGTACAGAACTGACGTCAGCGCGCGTGGGCGGCGTCTAAGTAGCGCCCACGACGTCATCTCGGCGACCACGACGGACGCGGAGCCTCACGACGCCACCTACCGACGCGCAGGGGTACTGCTGACGAAAACTTTCCGGATCCAGTCTGACGCCTGGGGATATTCTAAGGTAAGGAATCTATCACTACTAATGTTTCTTACAGATGTATCGTTACCGAAGGTAAGTAACTTGTTCATTTAGGGGCGTTACAGGTACGTAAAAGGCAGGGACCAATGGGTCCCTTCCCTGGGCTGGGTACACCCCCTATTATGCCACCCTCGAGTGGGAGAGGGGCATGAGCCTCTCCCTGGTTGGCTGAGTCCCCCCCCATCTTCAAGATGGCGTGGACTGAGAGTTGTGCTTCACCTCGCCTCCCCCACCTGATGGGTGGAGTTGGCAGAGGTGGGCACACCTCTCTTCCTCACTTGTTTTTCCCGCCGGTTCTCCCGCCCAAAGTGGGGGTCAGAACCAGTGGGGACCAGTTGCTGAGAGCAGCAAGTGGCCTGGGGAAGCTCACAAAGGCGGCAAGCCTTTGAAGCTTCCTCTTCTTGAACCCTGCCCTTCCTGGGGGAGGAGAGCAGCAGGCTCTCGACCCAGGGGTCCAGAAACATGTCTGGTGGTGGCAGCTGAAAGCAGCCACTCAGCCTGGACACTAGTGGTGGGTTAGTTTTCAGGGGGCATCTCTAAGATGCCCTGTGTGTGCATTTTTCATTAAATCCCACACTGGCATCAGTGTGGGTTTAATGTGCTGAGAAGTTTGATACCAAACTTCTCAGTTTTCAGTGTAGCCATTATGGTGCTGTGGAGTTCGTAATGAAAAACTCCCAGCACCATATACTCTTAATGGCTGCACTTACAATGTCTAAGAATGGACTTAGACACTGTAGGGGTACAGGGCTCATGCACCTGTACCCTCACCACTGGTATAGTGCACCCAGCTAGAGGGGTGACTGATCTATGCCAGGGCAGTGGGTTGTAGGCATGGCACACAGGGATGTGTGCCATGTCGACTCTTCACTTTGTTCTGCACCAAGACACGCAGCCTGCAAAGGCAGTGTGAGAGTGTCAGGGTACAGGACCTCTAAGGGTGGCACAATAAGTCCTGCAGCCCTTAGAGGCCTTCTCTGGTCACAGGGCCCTGGGTACCAGTGGTACCATTTACCAGGGGCACCATTTACCAGGGGCTGACCTGTGGCCAGAGATGCCAATTGGGTTTAGGCTTCAATGCAGTTTTAGGGAAAGAACATTGGCCCTGGGTACCTGATTAGCAGGAGCACAGGGCACACTCAGTCAAAGTACATCAGCAATTCAGCAAAAAGTGGGGGCAACCATGCAGAAAGAGGGCACTTTCTCACACCTCCTGAAAAACGACCAGCCTCTGGTGGGTTCCCTGACTTGTAAATGCCAGCCTGCCACCACGAGACATGTTTCTGGACCCCTGGGGTGTGAGCCTTCACTCCCTGGGCCCAGAAACAAAGCCTTTCCCGGGCAAAGGTGGTCACACTTCCCCCAGATCAGGAAGAACCATTTTTGGCAGGGGAGCTTCAAAGGTCTTGCCGCCTTTGTAACGTGATCTTCTCCTGCTATCAGGAGCAAGCCCGCTTCCTGTCTCAGCCCCTTTTCGGCAGAAGGAGAGGTGGAAAAAATTAGAACAGCCCAGAGGTGGGGGGAGATGAGGTGAAGCCCACTCTTTAGTACCCGCCATCTTGCAGATGGCAGGCACTCTCCAATCAGTGTTAAGGATTGTGCAGTCTCCCCCACGTGGGGTGAGCACACCTAGGGTGTAGCCACCCTAAGGCCAGTAGCCCATTGGCTACTGACCGCGAGACCCCTAAAACGCCCCCTAAATACTTTGTCTAGGGGGCAGCCCTGGACCCAGAAGGCAGATTCCCGCAGCCTACGAAGAAGGACGAAAAAAGACGCCCAGCAGAGAAGAACTGGCTTGGCCTCAGCCCTACTGGCCTGTCTGCAGTTTCCAGAGATCCTGTGCCAAAAATCGCCTTGTCCTGCAGCCAGGGACCTCCAGAACCCCTGGGAGGACAGACTGCCTTCAACAAAGACCAACCTCCTGTGAACAACAGCTCTGTTCAAAAGAAACACCAAAGAAAAACTCCGAGCCTGCTGAGGACAAAGGAACTTGACGCCTGGCCGCACCACTGCACCCTACACCTACGGCCCGAGTCAGAGTGGCCCAGCGATGTCCCCCAGCGGTGCAGAGTCCGAATCCACCAAGGGTTGACCCCTCCAGGACTCCCCAACATCCCCTGCAGCCTCTGCACGGAGACCCCCCCCCCCCAACTGCGAGTGACCCGGTAAGTTGAAATCCGACCTCAAATGGCACCCCTGCATCCTGCCGCCCTGCGCCCTGGAGAAGAGGACCTGAGGTGCACCTATGTCCCGAGCCCTCCAGCTTACCTGCCCAGCTGTTGGTTCCTCCTGGAAGACTTCCTGGACCGAGCCTGCAGCCAAAACTGGCAGCCCCCATTGAAAACAGGGTACCCCACGCCAACTCAGCACCCTGCCTCCGGCCGCCCCTGTGCCGCTGTGGGTGCACCTTGTGTGCTAAATCGGACCCCCCCTTTGCCCTGAGCTAAACCCTAGGAGCTTGGCTCTCACATAGAAGTGGCGTGCCCATGAGCAGCCACCAACCGGAGGCTCCCTATCTTCCATTGGATAACATTGGGCCTCAGCCCTCTACACCCGGCCTCCCTAGTGCCACTGAGTGTGCTCTTTGAGTGCATCTTTGATCCTGTGGGAACCCTGGTACTAACCCCAGAAACTCAACTCCCAAGACCGATTACTCACCTTTAAACCGATAACCTGATGTTCGAGGCATATGAGCTGTAGATCGTATACTTGTGCATAGATCGCCATCTGGTGTTGGGCTTGGATGTTTGCACTTTGTTTTTGTCTTGGTTGAAGTCTTTGTAGTCACGAGGTAGGAGACTCCTCTTTAGGACGATAGTGCGCATGGGCATCGACTCCATCTCCAGATTATTTTTTTCCGCCATCGGGTTCGGATGTGTATTGCGACGCTCCGGTTCGGGATAGTCTTCGAACCTTCTCGACGTGCAATCCTTATCACTCGGCGGTATTGTTTTCGATCGCGTTTTCCCTTTCGACGCGCATCGTAAAAATCCCAGTACTTCGATCGACGCTTTGACGCGGGCTGTGAGGCCTACCCGCGCCGACCACGCAAGCAGTTCATGGAACGGACTCCATTTAAAAAATGCCCCGGGTGTGGTGCTAAGTTCCCACACATGGACTTGCACGATGTCTGTAACCTCTGCCTCTCCCCGGAGCACGAAGAAACCAGCTGCGATGTCTGTCGATCATTTTGATCGAAGAAAACAATTTGTGACCGTCGGGCTCGACGGCACGAGATGAGACACCGCACTAGTCCGGTGCCGGATATCTTCGGCGAAGAATCGGAATTCCACACCAGCGCCGGAGAAGGGCACATTTCCATGTCTGAAGCCGACGACTCCGACATGGAAGAGGACTCCAACATCACTCCGGCTCAACGAACCATGAGTAACGAGCCCCAACTGCCCACAAAACCACCAAAGTCTCCGGTTACACCTTCGCCCTCTGGCTCAGGTCGACACCGTGATAATGTTTCAGATGCCCCGCCTTCGAGTCCGGCTATGAAACATAAAGACAAACCTTCCGGCTCGGGATCGAGCCAACCCAGTCCAAGTGTCGAACCCACATCTTCGGCACCGAAACACAAGGCCAAGTCTGACGCTCCGCTGTCGGCGCCGAAAACATCTTCGGCACCGAAAGACTCACAAAAACCAAAGACTTCGGAACCGATACCACCGAGTCCGAAAGCTTTGGAACCGACACCGGTTAAACCGAAAGCATCGGAGCCGAAACCAATTAAAGAAAAAATTTCGGAACCAAAAAAAAAACTTCAGATCCGAAACACGGAAAAACTAAGTCTTCGGAATCCAAACGATACCAACGGGGATGATGGACGGAGCGCTTGAGCAAATCAAACACTCACCCCCAGTCAACTGATCTGGGTTTAATCCATCATCATTCTTTAGCTCACTCCACCACCCCAGTTCAGACATGGCCATATGCAAATCAGTCTGACCCTGTGCCTCATGGGAACAGTCAGGCCCGAACTGCCAAGCCATGTCTTCCCTGGACCGGAAACAAGCATCCTGGGACCGGTTTCTGGCTATTCAGCCGTCATCAGCCAGGCTAGCTTGAATCCAGTGGCAAAGTGAGCAAGGGACCCACGTCTGGGCATACCCTGCCAACTTAGGGCGAACAAAGCGATACCAAAGGGGATGATGGACGGAGCGCTTGAGCAAATCAAACACTCACCCCCAGTCAACTGATCTGGGTTTAATCCATCATCATTCTTTAGCTCACTCCACCACCCCAGTTCAGACATGGCCATATGCAAATCAGTCTGACCCTGTGCCTCATGGGAACAGTCCAGCCCCGAACTGCCAAGCCATGTCTTCCCTGGACCGGAAACAAGCATCCTGGGACCGGTTTCTGGCTATTCAGCCGTCATCAGCCAAGCTATCTTGAATCCAGTGGCAAAGTGAGCAAGGGACCCACGTCTGGGCATACCCTGCCAACTTAGGGCGAACAAAGCGATACCAAAGGGGATGATGGACAGAGCGCTTGAGCAAATCAAACACTCACCCCCAGTCAACTGATCTGGGTTTAATCCATCATCATTCTTTAGCTCACTCCACCACCCCAGTTCAGACATGGCCATATGCAAATCAGTCTGACCCCTGTGCCTCATGGGAACAGTCCAGCCCGAACTGCCAAGCCATGTCTTCCCTGGACCGGAAACAAGCATCCTGGGACCGGTTTCTGGCTATTCAGCCGTCATCAGCCAGGCTAGCTTGAATCCAGTGGCAAAGTGAGCAAGGGACCCACGTCTGGGCATACCCTGCCAACTTAGGGCGAACAAAGCGATACCAAAGGGGATGATGGACGGAGCGCTTGAGCAAATCAAACACTCACCCCCAGTCAACTGATCTGGGTTTAATCCATCATCATTCTTTAGCTCACTCCACCACCCCAGTTCAGACACAGGGTCAAGACTGATTTGCATATGGCTGGGTTCAAACTGGAATGGCATGGTGAGCAAAAAAACGATGGATTTAGGCCCAGATCTCTGTACTGGGGTGAATGTATGACATTGTTCTGCATTCTGTCCATCAACTGTTGTTTTTGCATTCGGAATCCAAACAGCCGGCACCGAAGGGCACCGACCCTAAAAAACACGGAAGCCCTCGTAAACGGACTCCATCTAAAGAACTTCCTCCACAAGAGTCTTTGGATCCGAAGCAAAAACAATTGCTTATTGACCCAGACACTGGGAAACTTCGAGCAACACTTCCCAAAAAACGGAAGTTGGACCTCCCTGAAGGTTACCACATACCTTTAAAGAAAAAAGACGTGGGTACTAACCCCTCTCCCCCTTACATACCCCCCTCTCCTCCAACTTTTAACCCACATCTAATAATTTCACCATCAAATTCACCACCACAACATTTTTCACCTGGGCAACAGGATGGTAATGATGAGGATGGAGACGGGGAAGGGGATGGAGATGATGATTAGGACAACATTCCACCGGACCCAGACACCTGGGATGATTAATATAAAGACCCGGATCATACTAATGACCCCGATCTATATCCCTCCAGACCATCACCACCCAATGATATCGGTCTCGCACAACTCATTAATAGAGCTGCTCAATACCATGGGGTGGAATTACACACTGACCCCTTAGAAGAGGATTTTTTAGTGGAAACTTTCGCTCCATCACAAAAAACCACAAACGCACTACTCATGCTTAAGGGGGTGATAAAACACGCCAATGAGGTATTCAAGACCCTGTTAGGGCTAGAATACTTACGCCAAGGGTGGACAAAAAATATAAAGCTGCTCCTACAGACCCAATTTACATCAGGGGTCAGGTACCTTTAGATTCCCTTGTCGTTTCAAATGCACGAAAAAGGGCAAATTCTCAGACAACAGGTGACGCCCCTCCACCTGACAAAGAATCAAAACTTATAGATGCATCAGGCAAACGAATTGCATCTCAAGCGGCCAATCATTGGCGCATTGCCAATGCACAAGCTCTCCTGGCGCGGTACGATAGAGCTCACTATGACGAGCTAGAAAAACTGATGCAACACTTACCAGACCAATACAAAGCTAAAGCTCACGACCTAATTCAAGAGGGTAAACTTATAACAAACACTTCCATCAAATGTGCCCTGGATGCAGCTGGTACAGCCTCGCGTGCCATTAACACCAGCATTTTGCTAAGACAACATGCTTGGCTCCGCATCTCAGGCCAGAAATCCTGGCCCTCGGGGGTTACAGGACAGGATTAAATATTCAAAGGAGGAACTACTTAGATTGTCAAAGCCCACAGACACTGCATGCAGGTATAAAATGAATGTGGACAGCATGACACCAGTATGCAGGCACTGCAATATAGCAATCATGCCCAAAACACATAATAGTAAGGAGACCAAGCTACAATTGGCCTTACTAAATTGTAGGTCAATGGCTAGACACAGGTATGAGATCCACGATTTATTGAGGGAAAGATCTTTGGATGCTCTATTCCTGACCGAGACATGGCTAAACGAAAACTCTTCCCCGGATGTACTAGATGCCACCCCTAACGATTATATGCTAGTTAGGCAGGATAGGGAAGGCCAAATAGGTGGGGGAATTGCAATAATATATAGAGATAACATGAAGTGTGTAATCAAACAAGCTGGCCTAGACAACTGTGAGGCTTTTTCATTCACACTATCTACGGCGGATGATAACAACATAACTGGCTTTCTGATCTACCGCCCACCAAGCCCAATAACGCATTTTATGGCAAGCCTAGAAGAAAAGGTAGTACATCCAGCCCTAAGATATACAAGATTTTTGGTGCTAGGAGATCTAAATATACATTTTGATGACTCATAACCGAGAAATACGGGCTATATGCAAGGACATGCTGACACTGAATTTAACACAAAAAGTAGAGTCACAAACTCACCAAGGGGGACACATTTTGGACCCTATTTTCTCAAATTTTAGTGAGATAGAGGTAGGAGTTTGGCCAGTTCCATGGTCGGATCACCACCTAGTCCCTTTCACAGTGCCATATCAGAGAAGGAAGACGCAACACACAATGAAGGAAATCACAACCAGAAAGTGGAATAAATTTAATTCCGCATCCTTCACCCAAGCACTTAGGGAGAAGAATCCTACGTTGGATAAAAATATAAATTTAGCCAATAATCAGGTGGAGACATGGATTACGGATGCCTTAGATAAGACGGCACCATGGAGCACTAGAATCCCGAAGAGACAAAAAGAAAACAGCACCATGGTTCAATGAGAAATTAATGATGGCCAAAAGCAAGTGTAAAAAATTAGAACGAGCCTGGAGGAAGGACTACTGTGATAGGGCCAAAGAAGAATATAAAAAGGAACTGAAGGACTATCATTCAGTAATTAAAAGAATCAGATGTGAATTTTACACGGAAAAAATAGAAAACGCTAGTAATTCCCATAAAGAAATGTTCACAATTTTGAAGTCTCTCAAAACTCATGAAGAGGTTAAGGACATAACATCTTCTAAAGAGAGCTGTAATAAGGTGGCAGAATTCTTTGCTAATAAAGTGACTAAAATATATGAGACCTTCCCAATAGAAATACGACAAGGCATCAAGCTAGGCGGAATAAGTCAGGGAATTTTTCAGGAATAACTCTGGATGAATTCAAGATGCAAGAAATTGAGGAACTCATAGACCTGGCAAAGGGAATAAAATCTGGTTCCCCTTTAGACCCCGCCCGACCAGAAAGAGTAATGGAAGGGGCAGACACGATCATGCCGTATATTGCGGAACTCATTCTCTGCTCCTTCCAAACTGGTGTGGTCCCAACCAAATGGAAACAGGCCATCGTTAAACCACTCAGGAAAAAGGCATCGTTAGAATATACAGTATTAGAGAATCTACGTCCAATCTCATTATTACCATTTGTGGCTAAGATCGCTGAAAAAAATCACAAATAAACAGTTGGTTGACCACATCAATATTAATGACTTATTACATCCATCCCAGTCAGGCTTTAGAATGGCGCATTCCACAGAATCAGCACTACTGATGGCTACTGAGACGTTGAGAAAATATGCTGATGAAGGGCAAACGGCCGCACTGATCTTGTTAGATCTCAGTGCGGCGTTTGACACTCTCTCACACCAACTGCTTCTTCAAAGACTAGAGGCTTGTGGTATCAGGCGGAATGCCCTGAAGTGGATGACATCGTTTCTCTCTGAACGGAGCTTCCAAGTTGTACAACAGACGTATCTGTCCGAAAGCTTCCCTCTGCCCCAGGGGGTCCCACAGGGATCAATTTTGAGTCCCACCCTTTTTAATCTGTATGTGGGTCCACTGGCAGAATGTGTGGAGAAGCATAAGGTGTCGATAGTATCTTATGCAGATGACACGCAGCTAATCGTAATGCTGTCCCAAGACAAGGAGCAGGCAGCTATCCGTTTTTCCAACTGCTTAGAAGAGGTGGCGGACTGGATGTCAAACCACTGCCTCAAGCTAAATGGGAATAAGACGGAGGTGTTGGTGGTAGGCAAGACGCCATCAATATGGTCATCCGCATGGTGGCCAGAATCACTGGGACAAGTCCCCACCCCGAAAACAGAGGTGAAGAACCTCGGAATCTGGTTCGACTCCAAACTGACTTTTGATAACCAGATTCGGAAGGTAGCCGGGAAATGCTATGGGGCAATGAAAACCTTGAGGAAGGTAATTGACCTGCTACCTTCTAAGGCCAGAAAGACCATAGTACATGCAGTAATCACTTCCCAATTGGACTATGGGAATGTATTATACCTTGGCGCATCCAAAAAAGGCCTATCCAAACTGCAGAGGGTACAAAATGCGGTTGCTCGCTTGGTTCTCAGCCTCCCAAGGACTGCGAACACGAAGAAGGCCCTGACAACCCTTCACTGGTTGCCAGTGGAAAAGAGTCATGTTCAAGGCAATGTGCTATTGCCACCGCATTCTATCTAATAAGGGTCCGAGCTACCTTCAGCCACTATTGACTAATTACACCCCAGGGCGCAGTCTAAGATCCTCGGGGAAGGCACTGGTGACAGTGCCAAGAATATTCAGAGCACGAATGGGGGCCCGCTCTTTCAGGTACCTGGCAGCAAAAACTTGGAACACTATGCCAATTGACATAAGAACTGAACCAAGCGAAAGTATCTTTCGCAGACAATTGAAGACCTGGATGTTCATAAAAACTGTGTAAATACAGCTTGTCGGGCCTGCAGGGGGCAGCAGTAGTCTCACTAGCTATGTCTCAGCGTGGGGACACACCGGGCGGTGTAACCATGCGCTCTACAAATGAATAAATAAATAAATAAGGCTTCAAACAAGAGGTACAGTCAACACTTCTTAATCAGCCATTTGATCAAGAACACCTTTTTGGCCCCACAATTGATTCTTCATTGGAAAAAATGAAGAAAGACACAGAGACTGCTAAAGCCATGGGGGCATTACAACTACCCTCTAACAGAGGTTCTTTTCGTCGCTCCTTTTATAGGGGTGGCTCAAAGACGTCTGCATCAGAAAACACCGCCACCTCTTACAAAAGCCCCACTCAATCCTCCTTATCCAGAGGATATTTTAGGGGAGGATACAGAGGAAATAACAATAGAGGAAGAGGCAGAGGAAACTCCACCCGCACTTCCCCTACCACTAAACAGTGACTTCCCTCCACTATTCCCCAATCATTCCACTCCTGTCGGGGGACGGCTAACACAGTTCCTACCTGTCTGGCATTCAAGCACAACAGACAAGTGGGTAAGACAAATTATCCAGTATGGTTACTGCCTGGAACTCACCTCTACCCCCCCAAACATTCCTCCCAGACAACGTCCAATGTCCACGGAACATCAAACACTTCTGAAACAAGAAGTTCTCTCTCTATTACAAAAACATGCAATCGAATCAGTCCCCCTATCTCAACAAGGCACAGGGGTTTACTCCCTCTATTTTCTAATCCCAAAAAAGGATGGCTCTCTCAGGCCCATATTGGACCTCAGATCACTAAACCTCTACATTCAGTCAGAGCACTACCACATGGTCACTCTTCAACAGGTGCTTCCACTACTTCAACAGGACGACTTTCTCTCCACCCTTGATTTAAAGGACGCCTACTTTCATATTCCCATTCACCCCGCTCACAGGAAATATCTCAGGTTTGTGGTAGATGGTCAACACTACCAGTTCAAGGTCCTCCCATTCGGGGTGACTACAGCACCCGGAGTCTTCACCAAGTGTCTCGCAGTAGTTGCAGCCCACTTAAGACAGCAAATTCATGTTTTCCCTTATCTAGACGACTGGCTTATAAATGCCAAGTCACACAGCAGCTGTGTGCACCACACACACAAAACAATCCAACTGCTTCACCACTTGGGATTCACGGTGAACCTCACCAAATCCCACCTCCAACCCTCCAACATACAACAATATCTAGGGGCTACAATAGACACTTCAAAAGCTCTAGCATACCCCAATCCAGTCAGGATAAGTGCCATACAAGCTCTAATACAAAAATTTCAACCTCAACACTCACTACCAGCGCGAGTGTTCATGCAGTTAATCGGGATGATGGCCTCTTGCGTTTTTATCGTCCCCTATGCAAGACTCCAAATGCGTCCCTTACAGGAGTGTTTGGCACGTCAGTGGAACCAGGCTCAAGGTCAGCTAACAGATCTGGTGTTGGTAGACGACCGCACCCATCGCTCTCTGCTGTGGTGAAACACACAAAACCTTTCCAAGGGGCGGCCGTTTCTCGACACGGTTCCACAGATAGTGCTCACAACAGACGCATCGCTCACCGGCTGGGGAGCTCATCTTCAAACCCAAACCATTCAAGGCATATGGACCCCTCAACAAAAACAATTCCACATAAACTACCTGGAGTTGCTGGCAATCTTCTTAGCGTTAAAATCTTTTCAACTCCACCTCCTAGGCAAAGTTGTCCTGGTCCGTACAGAAAACATGACAGCAATGTACTACATACAGAAACAGGGAGGGACACACTCTCACCAGCTTTCACACCTAGCTCAAAGCATATGGAGATGGGCCATTCCTCAAAAAATATATCTCCTGGCACAACACCTCCCAGGAGTACACAATCAAATTGCGGATCTACTCAGTCGCCAACAACAGCAGATCCACGAATGGGAACTTCACCCTCAAGTTCTGCTTCCATTCTTTCCAATGTGGGGCCACCCAGAAATAGACCTGTTCGCCACACACCAAAACGCAAAATGCCCAAGCTTCGCATCCAGGTATCCACACCCATTGTCCAAAGGCAATGCGCTATGGATGAACTGGTCAGGCAAATTTGCTTACGCTTTTCCGCCTCTCCCACTCATTCCACTAGTGGTTCGGAAACTCAAACAGCATTCCCTCACAATGATCCTGGTTGCTCCAACATGGGCCCGACAACCATGGTTCACAACCCTCTTGGAACTATCAGTAGTTCCTCCTCAAAAGCTACGCCTCCCACCCAAGCTTCTCACTCAGAACCATGGAGAGATCAGGCATCCAGATCCCAATCAACTCAACCTTGCGATCTGGCACCTGAAGTCCTAGAGTTTGGCTACCTTAATTTACCGCAGACTGCATGAACATCATTAAGGAGGCTAGACGCCCTACCACTAGAGCTTGCTATGCCGCAAAGTGGAAAAGATTTGTAATTTACTGTACAAATAACAAAATCAACCCACTAGATGCTTCCATTCACCACATCATCTGTTACCTTTTGCATCTACAACGATGTAACCTAGCATATACATCCATTAGACTACATCTTGCAGCAATAGCAGCCTATCTCCAAAACAGATAACATTTGTCTTTGTTTAGGGTGCCACCTATAAGGCATTTATGGAAGGACTTAAAAGGATATTTCCACCTAGAGTTCCACCCTCTCCAGTATGGAACCTGAATGTGGTACTTACCAGACTCATGGGTCCCCCATTTGAACCTATGCATAAATGCGAATTGCAATTTCTATCATGGAAAGTAGCTTTCCTAGTTGCGATCACCTCTCTCAGAAGAGTCAGTGAACTCCAGGCATTAACCATACAAGAACCATTTCTCCAAATCCATCATAACAAAGTGGTTCTTATGACTAACCCAAAATGTCTACCTAAAGTCGTCTCTGCTTTCCACCTTAACCAGTCTGTAGAACTCCCAGTGTTTTTCCCTCTACCAGACTCAGCAGCAGAACGAGCTCTTCACACGCTAGATGTAAAAAGAGCAATACTTTACTACATTGAAAGAACAAAATCTTTTAGAAAGACAAAACTTTTTGTAGCTTTCTCCCCACCTCATAAAGGCAATCCTATCTCAAAAACAGGGATTGCAAGGTGGATTGTTAAATGCATCCAAATATGCTATGCTAAAGCCAAACGCACCTTAACCGTTCCCCCTAGGGCTCATTTTACACGTAATCTAGGGGCATCTATGGCATTCTTAGGGAACAATCCCCTAGATGACATCTGCAAAGCAGCAACTTGGTCTACACCACACACGTTCACAAAACACTATTGTGTAGACGTGCAAGCAAAACAACAAGCTAGTGTGGGCCAGGCTGTATTAAGAACACTTTTTCAAACCACTGCAACAGATACAGGTAGCCACCACTAAGGAGGTAACTGCTGTATAGTCTATGCACAAGTATATGATCTACAGCTCATATGCCTCGAATGGAAAATGCTACTTACCAGTATGCATCTGTTCTTGGCATGTAGAGCTGTAGATTCGTATACGCCCACCCACCTCCCCGGATACCTCTATCTGTTCCAGTACTATCTTACTTAGATACATTACACATGGACATCCTTTTCTATTTCTTACTAACTCCATCATAACCCTCCATGGCAAAACAATCTGGAGATGGAGTCGATGCCCATGCGCACTATCGTCCTAAGGAGGAGTCGCCTACCTCGTGACTACAAAGACTTCTTCCAAGACAAAAACAAAGTGCAAACATCCGAGCCCAACACCAGCTGGCGATCTATGCTTAAGTATACGAATCTACAGCTCTACATGCTAAGAACAGATGCATACTGGTAAGTAGCATTTTCCTTTCTCCCTTAGGACTGCATTGACTGTTGTTCTGTGGAAAAAGTTCTAAGTGTGGAGTTGAGAATTGTATGAAAACCTAGGAAACTGTTTTGAGAAAAACTGTTTTACTTACCTTTTATCCAGGAAATGTCCCAGTGTGATATCTAGGCATCTCACACTGAGTAGAAAAAGTAATCCTGAAAAGTAATCAAAAGTAATCCAAATGTAATTCCAACTGCATTTGCACGTTTTCACAAACCTATAAGAAAAGTCATTCTTCATCCAGCTTGCTTTTTAACAATCTGTGTTGAAAGGTACAATCATATTTACCTGTGTCAAGTCCTGCTTGGTTCTATAAATAAAAATACAACAGAGAAATATTTTTTGATACAAACAATTGGTCTGAGTTCAGTCTTTGTGTGTGACATCATTTATTGCCTGAGTGTACAATAAATGCTTAACTCTACCCTCTGATAAAGCCTTACTGCTCTCCCACACTACCACTTCCTCCCAACGATCCATGCAGTGCCTATCAATTTTGTATGGGATTCTTAAACCGGCCTCCGATATTTTTAAAGACCCAGTTAAAGCTCGGGTGGCCACCCCTACAGTGGATAAAAAATGTAAGTCCTCCCCCCTCCTGACCCAGTCTACATCAAGGATCAACTCACTCTCGAATCATTGGTAGTGCACAAAGCCTGAAAAAGAGCCAATGCACAGGGCATCGGTGACGCACCCGCGCTAGATAAAGCAAGCGTATTGACACAGCAGGCAAACGTGTTGCTGCACAATCAGCCAACCACTGGCTTATTGCCAATTTCATTGGTTGGCTGTCAGGCTAGAGCGGGCTCACTTGGACGAGATGGAGGAGGCCTCCAACATCTTCCAGATGAGTACCGTTGGTGGTGGCATGAGCTAGTCTTACTGCGCAAGCTCATTTCTAACCACCTTCAGGTGTGCCCTTGATGCTGCTGACACTGCAGCTTGCGCCCTCAATTCCAGCATGGTTATCAGTAGGTGCGTCTGACTCTGTGTGTCCGGCTTTAAGCTGAATGTCCGGCAGTATCTCTTCAACCTGCCCTTTGGCTTAGAGGATCTCTTCGGCCCACAGGTTGATGACATACTGGAAAAAAAAACCCACAGAGAACGTCAAGGCTATGGGCGCCCTCCAAAACTCCCACCCGTTGTGGCTCCTTTCAGCGGTCAGCCTACCGAAGTGACTCCAAAGCCACATCCCCTACGGCTTTCTCCTCCTTACATTGCCAGCAGTCCCAACATGACTCCATTAGGGGTTACTTCTGCGGCACCTACCAGGGCAACCGCTCCAAAGGTAGAGGCAAAGGCGGTTCCCCCAAGGGAACTACCCTTGCAAGCCAGTGGCTTGCATCTCCTTCCCCTGATCACATGACACCTGTCTGGGGTCGACTTCAAGGTTTCTTCCCCATTTGGCAACGGGTCCCCTCAGACTAGGAGGTTTAAGCTACCATGCAAAGCAGTTATTGTTTGGAGCTCACTTCCGTTCCTCCCAGTATTCCACCCCTTAAACATGTCCTCTCCCTGCAATATCAATGCCTGCTTCAGGAGGAGATAGATGTGCTCCTCTTCAAGTACGCCATAGAGCCAGTACCATCACACCTACAAGGCCCAGGGGTGTACACAGTCTACTTCCTCATTCCCATGAAAGACTGGCCCCAGGTGCCTCCACTGATACGTCCTGTCAGAAAGCTTCCACATGGACACTCTACAGGACATCATTCTGCTGCTGCAGCATGGCGACTTCATGACTGCCCTCAATCTTAAAAGATGCCAACTTTCACATCCCAATCCATCCGGCATACCATTGCTGCCTCTGTTTTGTGGTAAGTGGCAAACAGTATCAGTACAAGTTGCTGCCTTTCAGCATCACCACCGCCCCCCAGGGTGTTTGCAAAGTGTACAAAGTTAGCACAGCTGAGGAGTCGGTGTGTAACTCTGCACTCGCCAATCGAACGACCAAGCTTTTCTACATTAAAAAGAACAGTTCAGTGTTTTTACTGTCAAAACATGTACAGATGCATGTTCTGCCCACAGAATGTTCCACCCAGCCTTTGGACTCGATAGGTCTACTGTATGGATGACTTAAACATACACCAGGGGGAAGTCTGTCTTTGCTTTAAATGGCAAAGTCAGGCCAGCAGTTAAACTGCTCCCCCAGCCTGCACATGGCAAGCTGGGAGTCTTATTTTACTCTTGTTCCACACAGGGTGGCACAACCAGTGCTACAATAACTGGGGACCCTCTAACTTACATGCCCTGGGTACCCTGGTTACCATTTACTAGGGACTTTCAGATAAGCTAGCTCATCCAATTGAGTAAAAGCCAATTCAACATATCCGTTTAAGGGTTAAGGCACAGGCACTGAGGTCTGGTTAGCAGGCCTCCGTGCACTCGGAGTCGAAAAAACAGCAGCATAAGTCCAAACACTTGGGAGTTGCAATCTAAAAAGAGGCATTTCCTTACACTCACAAACACTCAGGCCACTATAAACCTCTTACACGACCTGGGGTTTACCATTAACGCCACCAAGTCCCACCTCCAGCCCCTTCAGTTCCAATCCTATCTAGGGGCAGTTCTCAACGGAGTAGTGGGCAAGGCCTTTACCAGTCCTGGAAGGGTGCATTTCTTTTTAGTGCTGCTCCCTCTTTTTCAGCCACATCAACCGTTCACATTCTGAACAGTCATGGGCCTTCTTGGCATGATGGCCTCCTGCATTGCCATAGTCCCCAACATCAGGTTAGACATGCACCTGTTGCAAGAATGCTAAGTGCAAAAATGGTCTCAAGCGAAGGGTCACTGGGAAGATCTTGTGTTTATCGGGAGTCGCACCTATCACTCTCTGCACTGGGGGAACACCAACAACCTGATGCAGGGGCGGCTGTTTCTCGACCCTGTTCTGCAGCTTACCATTACAACGGACGCTTCCCTCACATGGTGGGAGTGCATTTACAGGACTTCACTGTCCAAGGATAGTGGGAATCCAGGCACCTGAGTTACCCTATTAATTACCTGGAGCTGTTAGCAGTCCACCTAGTGTTGAAGGCCTTCTAGTGCCACATCTTGGGCAAGGTGGTCCTCATTCGGACGGCCAACATGGACGCCATGTATTACCTACAGAAAGAAGGCTGCACTTGTTTTCCCCAGCTGTCTGTTTTAGCACAGGGCATTTGGCGGTGGGCAGTTTACCTCAGAGTCCCATCTGCTGGTGGAGTACCTTCCGAGTGTGGACAACAAATTTGCAGACCTCCTCTGCAGGATGCGGCAACAAGTCCATGATTGGGAACTCCACCCACAAGTCCTTTTCCTGTACTTCAGTGGTTGGGGGTTCTCAGATGTAGATCTTTCTGCCACCATGGAAAATGCCCAAGCTTCGCCTCTAGGTACCCACACGCTCAGTCCATGGACAATGCACTATGGCTGAACTGGCCAGGGATATTTGATAATGTTTTTCCGTCTCAACCACTTCTTCCATTCGTGGTTCGACTACTTCGGCTGACTTCCCTTATGCTCATCCTGGTGGCTTCCACCTGGGCCAGACAGCTGGTTTACCACACTCCTAGAACTCTCGGTAGTTCCGCACAAAAGCCTTCCTTTCAGGCCGGACCATCTCGCACACAGCCATGGAGAAATTAGGCACCCCGAACCAAGGATGCTCAACCTTGCAATTTGGCTCCTGAGATCTATGCAGGAAGGTGGACTCTTCTTGCACACTACTGCTTTGCACAGCACATTGAACCTTTAGCAGCCAGTATCCAGGACATTGTCTTCTACCTCCTACACTTTCAAACCTCTGGGCTAGCGTACACCTCCATCCGGGTCCACATAGCCGCAGTTGCTGTTTACCTTTAAAGTAGAAAACACAAACCCCTTTTCTAAATCCCTGTAATCAGAGTTTTATGAAGGGCATGAAAAGTCATTCCACCATGGGTCCACTGCGGCCGGCCCCTGCCTGGAATCTCCACATCGTTTTCACTAGGCTTATGCGTCCTCCCTTTGAGCCGATACATTCATGCCCCCTTCAGTTTCTCTCCTGAACGGCGGCCTTTCAGGTCGCAATAAACTCTCTCAGATGTGTCAGTGACCTACAAGTTTTAACATTGGAAGAACCTTTCTTTCAAATCGACAAGGATAGGTTAGTCCTGCATACCAATCCTAAATTCCTTCCTAAGGTGCTCTCGCCCTCCTATCTTAACCAATCCATATAGCTGACCGTTTTCTTTCCCCAGCCTGATTTTGTTGTGGAACGGGCTCGCCATACTCTAGATGTCAAGCGAGCGATAAATGTACTATGTAGATAGATCAAAGCCATTTCACAAGACTGAATAACTTTTTGTTGCCTTCTTAAAACCCCACAAGAGGCTGGCTCTTTCCAAATCGGCCGTAACGAGATGGATAGTGAAATGTATCCAAACATTATGCAAAAGCCTAGAAACCTTTGCCTATCCCCCTAGAGAACTCTGTATACTTAAAACAAGCATTGGCATAGCCAATAGGTCTCGCTTTTGGGACCTTATAAGTATTTAGTTATGCAGCACAATATCCTTGGTGCAACAACATCAACCATTGCATGGCTAAACACTTATAATGTCCCAAAAGCGAGACCTATTGGCTATGCCAATGCTTGTTTTTCCTTCCTCTGCCTCCCGGCTCCCTGAGATCATGGGTAACAAGACAAAATAAATAGCAGGTATGGGGCAGCATCTGCTACACCATTTGACGTCCATGACACGCATCAGCTTCCTGTAACAGTGAGCAATCTTACATTGTCAGTGGCTTCGTGTTTGGAAAATAGTGTAGTCTATTGAACACATGTTCCTGCTGTACTAAAATATTAGACAACCAAAGTCAGGTGGAACTAAAACGAAAATTAAAATGAAGGCAGACTGCTAAAGTTCAAGAGTAAAAAAAAAAAAACCAAAAACAGCTTCACTCTTCCCACAAAGCTCAGAAGCGTGTCCTGTTTAAATGGGCGCCTTGGAACAATCTGCTAGGTCACTTCTCACGCAACCAAAGCAGGCAGCTGTCTTTTTCAAGTTAGGAAAACGTCGTGTTTTACTTTTTTCAAGAATGTGCAGGCCCAGTGACTGAGTAGTCATGTTAAAGCGAACACCCGCAACCCTCTTCCTTACTAGTTCCTAACAGGCATAGGGAAAGTACACACTTACCGCCAGGGCTTCCAGTGCACAAGAATCGGTGCGCCTCTTAAATTCACCCTAGTGGTGGTTAAAATAAAAGACGAGTGCTTCCTGTCAAGTATGCCTTCCAGCTTAAAAAAAAAGTGAAAGCACACACCGTCAGCATATTTATACCGCGAATGTACGTGTAAATCGGCAACGTGTATCCAGCTTAAAGAGCTTACTTATCTGGCAAAGTATAGTTGCAAGATTTGAACACGGAAAAAGAATAAGGAAAAAAAGAAAGACGAAAAAGGCTGTTCTGCGTTTTTGCAACGTGTTTTTCTTGCAATGCTCTGAATATATATATAGCCCTGAGCGATAATAAAATAATTTGAAGACCTCTAAATTCCACTGCAGGTCTGTGAGCAGACTCAGTGCATTTTACACCCCAGAAACGAGTGCAACACCTCGCATGTTATATCAATCCCATGATTTAAAAAATAATCATACCACATAAACAAAAACGAATTTCTGTTACTGGAAGACTTGCCCACCACCCCTCCCTTATAAATCCCGGTCTGGTGACTTAGTGGACAGCTCCACTGTAAGGGCCTGTCTTTGACCTCGTGGTCATAGATTCAAATCCCAGCGGGTCCACTCAGCCTTTCATCTTTCTGAGGTCGATAAAATTAGTACAATTGAGCTAGGTAAAAATAAACATCTGTTATTCAGTGCCGAGATGCACACAGGTGATCGTGCGCTTTACAGATACACGTGTTATGTACTCCCGTGCCTGTTTGGCACGTTTTATATTTAATTTTCCCTGTATAAGATATACCTAGTATGCGCAACTGCCTGAACAAAATCTCTTCCCATGTTAGCCCTGGAAGTCAGCTTCGACCTTGCCTGTGTGACCCCGCTCGCACAGCTCTGTACATTCCTGCCTGCTCGGGCACGTCTTAAGCAGCAACGCGACCTCTTTCTCTCTCACTCAATCTCCCCTCGTAATGAATGCGTTCAGCAAAGAGCTGGGAAGACGGGCTGGATGTGAACCCGATTAACATTCTTCTGTTTTATCCTTCTAGTGCTTACTTATTTACGTAATGGCTTTTGGCATCAGGTTGGACACATAAGTGGCTTTATTGCTGCCAAATGCGGCTTTCAGTTTAAACTGAACATGGCACCCTTTTAAGACTCCTGCAAGGTACAGCGCATCTTGAGAGGCATGGCGGCTGCAGGGCCTCCTCCCGCCAGAGGTCAGTTTTCTTTCTCAGAGGGACGTGCTGTACCGCGATCATTAGGAACGAGTGGTGGGCGCGCGCCAAAGCGAGCGATCTGTTTCCAATTATCGCGCCCGCATCTGGGCACAATAATTGCAAACAGATGGCGCCCGTGCGGGTAACCGCAGGGAAAAGGCCATGACGCACGAGCGTCTGGTCAGCTTTTTGAAACCCCTAACTTAAAGTCTTGCCAGACAGCGCTTGCGCGCTACTCGAGGCTCGACCTAAAAAGGGGTGTCTATGGCCTTGGTAGGGAACATTCCCATGGCTGCCATCTGTAAAGCAGCCACTTGATCTACACCGCCCACCTTGTCAAAACACTATTTTGTGGATGTAGTGGTGCGCCAGCACACTAACGTACACTTTTTCAGTCCTCTGCAACATACTCAGGCTAGCCACCGCTTAGTTGGGGACTGCTTTAGAGTCTACGCACAGCATGTGTATCTACAGCCACACAAGCCTCGAATTAAAAATGTTACTTAGCTTGTAAGCTTCTTTTCATGGCATGTAGTGCTGTGGATTGATGATTTTTTTTTTTTTTAACAGTTTCTTGCATTTTTGGTAATACATGACAGTACGTACACCAATGACTGGAAAGGAATAGCAGCAATGAAGCAGAGGACGTTACGTAGGTCCCCAGTCAAGTCATAAATAGTAGAGTATGTCATGACATTGTAAAAGAAACAATAATAGACTCTGTCCCCCCTCCCCCCCCCTCACCACCCATGGCCGCGTCACCTAAGCTATAAAATCCAAATGTGCATCAACACTCTCGAGGGGATACAGAAGTGGTATAAACATACGAGGGGGAGAGGGAGGAATGACCCGATGTTGAAACAGACTGGGGATAGAGATGGGACCCAACTAGGCCACTATCATAAACTGCCTCCAAGAAAGTACCCTCGGCATCAACAACAGATTCACAGGGCACAAAGGAGTGGCCAACCAAGCAGCACCTGCTCCAGGATTGTTGGGGAATGTGTGTAAAGGTCAGTTAGTAAGGTGCCAAATCTTGCACTTTAAACCCCTCTAAAAGAGTATCCAATTCCAGGGAAACAGGTTTTTGTGGAGGCTGTAATACTCATCTTGACAAAGAGCATCACTTTCCACAAGTCCCTAGTGTGCCACCTCATCTCACCATTTATTTAAGCTTGGGGCTATTGGGGATTTCCAGTGTCGTGTTATAGGCCTCTTCGCCAACAATAAGGCCAGATCAGCAAATCTCAATATCACCTTGGAACCTTGTGGCCATGGGTGGAGACCAAGAAGACACTGCGCTGGTGTGTATTCCATTGATCCAACTCTGTAGCATCTATAAGGCCAATGCTACTTCTGCCTAGTACTAAGATAAATGGGGAAAATTCCAGAGCATATGTAAGAGGTCGGTTTCTAGAGCTTTACATTGGGGACAGCTGAAGGGGACGGTGGGGAACATCTTAGCGAGCCTGTGTGGTGTCAGATACGCCCTGTGCAGAATAGAGAACTGGATAAATTTAAATCTAGAATTGCAGGAGATGGGATTGGGATATTCAAGTATACGTGCCAAGTCTTTATCCGGTATTTTCTGGATGAGGTCTGTCTCCCAGCTCTGCTTTAAAGGGATCTGCGATACCTCCATATTTTCCCAAAGCCCACGATAGAACTAGCAAACAAGAATTTCTCCCACCTCCTATAGTGTGCACTGCCTGAAGTAGCTTATGGCGAGCTGGGTTAATTCCTGTCTGGGGCCCAATGCTGCTGCACATATCGGACTACGCTGGCATGTGTCAAAAATGTCTCAGCCGAAATCAAAATAGCCCAGGTGGCCTATTACGAAGATAGCATTTCATTAGCGGCTAACTCCGCACGTGAGATCTTTCGTATCGCCAAAACACTGCTTATACTCCCCCCCCCCCCCCCTCCCAGTGACCCTTGACACCTCAGGCTCACGCTGTAATAAATTAGCAGAATTCTTTCTCAATAAAATCCAAAACATCTATAGTTCATTTCCTCCGATAGAGGGGCAAATACGAGACATTAGTCCTCATAGCACTGAAGCTTATCTGGAGACAATTCCCTTGATGGATAGTGTGATATTTGATAGCATATTATCTCAGGTGAAAAGTGGGTCGCCCAAAGATCCAGCACCTCTCAAAATACTGAAACAAGTTGCTGGAACCGTCTCCCCCATTATTTTACAGCTGATTAACGTCTCTTTTTCCTCTGGAGTGGTTCTCCCCCCCCCCCCCCCTGGAAGGAGGCAATGGTGAAGGCACTTATCAAAAAACCCAGCCTTGACCCCGACTCCCTGGGAAATTACCGTCCTATCTCACTTCTCCCAGGGATCAGCAAAATAGCAGCAAAATACGCCAACTCTGTATTGTCTGCCTTTTTAGAGACTCACAAACTCCTTCACCCGTCTCAGACGGGCTTTCGACCACTCCAAGGAACAAAAGCAGCCCTGCTCTCAGTTGTTGAAGAGTCCTAAAAAATCCTGGACGCCGGAGGCACCATTGTGGTCATTCTATTGGACCTCAGTGCTGCCTTCGATACGGTCAACCACCAAATCTTGGTCCATAGACTTACAAGAATGGGGGTGACTGGGGTCGCTCTGGCGTGGTTGCAATCCTTCCTGAGCGATAGATCCTTCCAGGTCTTTGACACTGATGTGGCCTCTAGACAGGTCCCTCTCTGCTGTGGAGTTCCTCAGGGGTCTTCCTTGAGTCCCACATTATTTAACATTTATATGATCCCGTTAGCAGAATGTGTTGCCCTTTGGGGTACACATAGTGACCTATGCAGACGATACGCAACTTGTGGTGGGACTTAACCATGCTGATAATTCCCCCTCCAGCCTCCGTCCTTGCTTGGAAGAGGTTGCTAAATGGATGAATGACTCCTTCTTGAAACTGAATGGGGAAAAAACTGAGATGATAATCCTGGGGAATTGGTCCCCCTCTGATCTCAATACAATGTGGCCGACCACCCTGGGCCCTATTCCGACTCCCAAAACCCAGATAAAAAGTCTGGGCATCTGGCTAGACCAAGATCTGACCTTCAAGGTCCAGGCACGCAATGTGGCGGCCTCCTGTTATGGCATCTTAAAGATGCTCCGTAAAGTCCTTCCACTTCTCCCCTTTCAGGCAAGGAAACTTATGGTCCAGGCACTCATTCTATCGCGTCTGGACTATGGGAATGCCGTTTATTTGGGGGCCCCATGCACGACCCTCTCAAAACTCCAGGTGGTACAGAATTGGGCAGCCAGAATCCTTCTGGATATCCCGAAATACCAATCAGCAAAACCTGCTTTAAAATCACTCCTTTGGCTCCCTATTAGGGAGAGAGTTAAATCTCAAGGCTATGTGTATTGTTCATAAATCGTTAGCTGGAAAGGGCCCTGCCTTTAATCATTCTATTATTCGGCCCTACCGTGCTAATAGATGCCTTCGCTCCAATAACCTGCACCATGTCACTGTCCCTAGGATTAGGAAAGCTAGAAGCGGGGGCCGTCTGTTCTACTACAATGCAGCTAAGCTTTGGAACTCTCTCCCTCTTTATCTAGGGAAGGAATCTAACCATCTTGCCTTCCGCAAACTGTTAAAAACCTGGCTATTCCCCTAGTTTGGTTGGCTCCCCACTATTTGCCGTTATCAGCGCTGGGATGCCTTCGGGTAGCCATGCGCTTAACAAATGCTTTTTCATTTCATTTCAGGGAGCCCATGTATGTGCAAAATCCACGTGTGACATTAGTGTACCTTCCTGAAATACCGATTCCACTGTAGACACCCCTACCCGCTCCCACTGAGCCAGACGCCTCACCGTGAGCGTTCCCGTGGATTTAGGGAAGCAGCGGAGGGGAATATTCGGTGCGTACATCGAGGCAACCGCAGTGAATCTCAACGTGAGTTTCCAGTAAGCAAAGGCCACTTGAAGTAGGAGAGGACAAGTCAGCAGGTGGTTCACACTGGGGCATATTAATCTATGAAGTTGACCATTGTCGATCTGGGCCGATGTGTAACCTATCTCAGACAGATTGTGACATGCTAGCCAGTATAACAACCATTGTAATTGCCCCACTATGCAATAAGCTTTAAAGTCGGAGGCCCAAGGCCACCCTTAGTCGTGGGAAGCTGCAATTTAGAAAGTCCTACCCTGCGGCATACAGTACCCTAGGCGAGTTCCCCTAACAAAGTGTTCAACAACCAGAACACCCAAGCCGACACTACCACTGGGAGGTTCAGGAAATAGTACAGAAGGCACTGTAACATAACCATTCTCGCTAGGGCCAGCCAGCCCGTGACTGACCGGGGCAGAGTGACCCAGAAGATAATTTGCGATTTAAGTGAATTGATCGCCCTCACAAGGTTGCCTTCAATCTAGTACTCTGTTTCGCGATAGATATGAATACCTGGGTAGCGGAAAGTGTGAGCAGCAACATGTAGATCCCCATCACCGAAGCGCAGAGCCAGGCCTATGGAATTGCCAACAAACTGAAAAGCGCTGGACTTCTCAATAATCATATGAAGACATAGTGCTGTAGATTCATATGTGCCCGCCCTCCTCCCCGGAAGCCTTTTGAAGTTGCAGATGTTTCTTTTACTTCTTCTGCATGGTCATCTCTTTCTGTATCACTACACCATTTCCATCATCACCCGCCATGCGGAAAACAATTTAACAATGGAGCTGATGCACGTTACCAGCAATAGCTGGAGCCACTGTACCTCGACTCGAAGAAGCAAGGTAAATGGGATGCTGAAGAGCTCAAAGATTCTGTGGATGCGATGCGTCAGACGGTCTTCCTGTGGCTACTCCTCGGTCCATGTGCTTGGTGAGGCGATCCTGGTCATAGGGATCGATGTCCCTCAAAGTCCTCTTGACCCTGGCAGAATCGAGTCGCCACTGGGCTGCCATTCACCTGGTATCACGGTCACAGTGGAATCCTTCCTTGGACAAAACTGGGCAAAGCAGCGCTCCGACTCTCTACGGTTTAACAGACTCGGAGGCAACTTTGTGTATCGGCTCCTGGTCTCTTGTGCTTCACTGCGGTGAGGAGTGACGGTTAGAAGATTTGAGCTACCAGCTCGCACCAGCAGGCTTCTTCAGCTGTTGTGGCCTTGTAGTGCCAACATGAGGTCAGCCAACTGATCCTTGGAGTCTCTTGCTTCGGTTGGGCTCAGGAGTCTACTTCGCCCCTTTACACAGCAGACACATTCCCTTCTCCTAGCCGCCAGGTTCAGCTGTAGCAGTTCACGACAGTGCAGCCTTTCTTCACCAGGTCCTTGGTGCAGCAGGGCAATCCTCCTCCTGTCCTTTTCCCCAATCTGTCAAGATCTTAGTCCCTGTGGTGCCCTTTGAATTGCCAGAAAATGCCCTTGGGGTAGATGGGGTCAGTAACCAATGGTCTATGTGGTTCCCTCCCTCTTGTTGACCACTTCTGGTGAAGTGTGGTATCTGGGTATCCCATAATTCTCCATTCTGCTCACCCTCAACATAACCTAGCCCCTCTCTTGGTGTATAGAGCTCCCTAGCACAACCCAGAGGCGTGGCTACCAGAGGGGCTACACCCCTTTGAAAAACAGGTTTGGCAACTGGTTTTCCCTCACCTTCCTGAGTGCCAGCCTGTCTACCTAAACAATAGGGCAGCCCCTCTCCCAAGTTCTCCTTTGAAGCTCGCCTTTTGGGCCAACACCCTTGTGGCTTCCTGCCCGGTAGAAATAACATCTCTTGGACTCAGGCATTTGTTTCCTTTCCTGGGAGTCATTTGCAGGTGTCTTCAGGAGGGGGCGGTAAGCTGTCTTGGGGACAGACCTCATGTGCGTACAGGGGATTTAGGTTAACAAAGTTGCAACTTTGTAAAAGCTGCTCACTGCAACAAGTTACATTAATTTAGACTTTGGTATCAAGTCGAGTGTAATGCAGTGAGTTGTTTGATACCCTACAGTATCAACTTTTAGTAGTCCCAGTCAGAAGTTAGCAGAGCTGCTGTGGCAGCCTGTAACTCTGCATTCGCTAATGGGGCTACTAGTCTTTTCCACAGTAAAAACAATGGCGGGTTTTTACTGCTGGATCATATAGAAGTACATGTTCCACTGTCTAACATACAGCACTTTGCATTTGGTGTAGTTAGGTCTGCCTTAAGGGTGACATACATAAATTAGAAAGGGACGATTCGTCTTTGCCATTACTTTAAATGACAACGTCTAGTTAGCAGTTTACAACTGCTCTTCCATTCTGCAGTTGCAGACTGGGAACCAAGTTTTACCTTTGTCACACCTAGGGTGGCACAATCAGCTCTGCAGTTCCTGAGGTGACCCCCTAACTTACAGGCCCGGGATACAATGGTACTGTATACAATGGACTTACAAGTACGTTAGCTTATGACAGTTGGGTATATGCCAATCAAAAATGCTCGTTTTTAGGGTCCGGGCACATGCTCTGAGGTCTTATTTGCAAGCCTTGGTGCTCTGAGTCGAGAAACCAGCAGCATCAGTCCAAAACTTCGGGGGTGACCACACTGTCTGAAAGAGACAGTTGTAGATTCCTTACCTTAGAATTACCCCCAGGTGTCAGACTGGATCAGGAGAATTTTTTCTTAGCAGTACCCCTGCGTGTCGAAAGGTGGCGTCGGTCGACTCCGCGTCCGGCGTTGGGATGACGTAGCGGTGCCTACTTAGTTGCTGCCACTGCGCTCTGACGTCAGTTTTTTTGTTTTCTGCAGCAGTCTAGCGCAGATCTGGAGAGAGCTACCCCTTAGTAATTTTTTTCACTAACCTTTTTCATCATTTTGTCGACTTCTTTTTTGAGTTTAAGACTCCTGGTGCGTGCCGGATGCCTCAACGCCAGACCGGGTTCAAGCCTTGCGACTCCTGTCACAAGCTGATGTCTGTGACGGATCCGCACCTGGTGTACCTTTTGTGTCTGGAGCGCGACCACAACCCGAAGTTGTGCTCCGACTGCTGGGCCATGAATCCAAAGTCTTTGCGGGAGCGGTCCCGAAAGTTATGGGAGGCCCGGCGGTCGGCTCCGTGTCACTCCCGGTCTCGTTCGAGAGGAAGGTCTTGAGGCTGCTCGCGTTGTCCCCCACCTCGTCGCACTCCAAGTCTTCGAGGTCTTCGGGGAAGTCCAAGAAGAAGAAGGCAAAGAAGAACCGGTGCTCTTCGCCTTCTCCCCGTCGGTCGGCTGACACGACGCGGGATTTGTAGCGTCGTCGCTCTAAGGGTCCGTCTCTTATGCCTACTTCAGGGACGACCCCGCGCCTCCCCCGTTTCCGGGAGCCGGTGCATCCCCTGCCCAACTCTGCAGATTCTATGAGGCCCTCCACCTCTTCTTTGAGCAGCCCGTCGGATCCGGCACCGGAGGGTCCTTTTTGTTCCCCTGTTCATCCCTGGTGTTCCCTACCACCCAGAAGGTAGTAATGAGGACTGGGAGGGGTCGCTGGACCCTTTAACAGGACCCTTAGCAGACCTTGGCATGCTTTCTCCCCCTACCGTGGCTGCGCTGTGGTAGTGCAAAGGGCGGCCGAGGTCTTGGGCCTTGAGCTCCTTTAAGTGGCAGTCGGGACAAAACTCCCGACAGAGGTGCTTCAGCCTAAGGCATCCTCCTCTAAACCCCTTCTGCCCTTCAACGAAGCCCTCACTGACGTCCTCCTGGGCACCTGGTCCAAGCCCAGCACAGGGGCTCCTGTGGAAAGGACGATTGCCTGCTGCCATCGCCCGGCCCCAGGCAACCCAGTTTTCCTCACCCAACACCCTTCCCCCGAGAGCTTGGTCATCCAAGCCTCTTCTTTAAAGGGTGCATTCCCTTCTGCTCCTCCAGATAGGGAATCCAAGAAGCCGGATCACCTTGGGAAGCTCATGTTCTCTTCCTCCAGCTTTGCACTGCGGTCCGTGAATACCGCATGCCTCTTGGGCCGATACTCCCACACCATCTGGATATGGTTACGCAGGTGCTGCCTCAGTGACTGGAGGAGGCCCGGGCCATTCTCTCCCAGGCAGTGGTGGATGGGAGAGACGCAGCCAAACTCACAATCAGATGTGGGCTGGATACCACCGACTCACTGGGCAGAATGATTGCCACGTCGGTAGCCCTTAGGCGCTACACCTGGTTGAGTGCATCTGGCTTTTCGGAGGATGTCCAGTCAACTTTGCTGGACATGCCCTTTGATGGCCGCCGTCTTTTTGGCAGAGCGCTTGAAAGATTCTCGGGCTACGGCCAGATCTTTGGGCCTCACTGCGCCTTCTCGACCACTCCAGTCTGCATTTCGTGGCTACGGAAGGGGCGCCCAGCTACGCCCAGCCTAGCCACCGGTTCACGCAAGCTGCCCAGCCTCTGCGCAGCCGCGGATGTGGGACCCAGCGACCTCGCGGTTCTGGGAGCCAGCGGGTGGGCCTGTCAGCAGCAGACAAGAAAGAAAGCCTACCAGAAACTCCAAGGAGAGAGGTGGTACCAAGGAAGGTAGCATGAGGGGGAAAACTTTAAACAAGGCAGCTTCTTTGGTGTTGCTCGCTTTGTTCCTCATGCACCAGGGCAAGTACATTTTTCGCAAGCAGAATACAGTCTCCAGGTATTTGGGGGATGTTTCTGCGGGGAGCTGAGGGTTCATCCGGACACAAGGTAAGAATTTGCCCTTTTATAGTTAATATATGAGCAAAAGCACGGGTGAATTGCTCCACGTACTTGCAAAAAAGTTTTAAATAACGCAGCTCAGCCGCATTTTAATTACAAGGTTGGAAAATACCAACACATCTACCAGGCTGCACTTAGGGCAATGTGTCAATGTACTGTTTGCTCATTTCGTGCGCGTTTTTTACATTGTTTGAAACCAACTTTCATAGTTTAAATAATAAGTTGGGAACGTCAAAAGTGCCTCTTCCATACAGAACGGCGCACACCACTTATAGGGAGCGAGTTATTCCCAAGTCATCTTTCATTTCCAACATTGCTAAATGCAGAGATTTTGGTGCTATGCTTGCAAGGGCTTAAGCTAAACAAAGAGAAACATGGGGTTTTTACTTAAATTAACAGGAGGCTTTATACATCTCTTAAACAATGTTCAGACCTACACGGTAGGGTTAATTCCAAAAGGTTTTTCCCATACCATGTACAAAACATTCACTAAGCCATTAAATAGCATTATGGCCGGCTGCAGAACAAGCCCCTTTGTACCTCACAGGCATTAAAGATCTGGGCAGAACACTTCTAACGCGGCGCCAGATGCAGATTCCAAGCAAAGGGAAGTAAAGGTCATAAAAACCCCGCACCCCACTCCACTGCGGACACAAGGGACTCCTATGATCGCAAAAGAGGCCTACATTTCGAACACAAGGACCCTATAAATCTTGTGCTTATCTCCAGGAAGCGCATTCCTTTGCTGCTCGCAAAACACAGGCAGGAATAGGATTCCTGCAGCAAACATAAGTTTTTTTCTTTGGAAATTCCCAATGCTATCATAGATTACATATAGCACCCACAATTACAGGACCCATGTGCCTACAAAACGCACTAACAAAGGAGAAAAAAAAAATGCAACATTATGCATTCTGTACAGCAGCTCAATGATGCAATTCACGGCAAAGCATTTAACTTTTAAAGATCAACAGCTCACAACTAGCCTTTCCTTGTGACTCAAACATACACTAACACAAGTGCGAGTGCAACATTTACCGCAGCCACAGGGTAAAATAATGGCCTTACAATCATTTGGCTCAGGTCCTGCACTCCGTCGACCCTGGAGACTGGATGGTGGCGTTGGACTTGCAGGACGCCTATTTCCACATCCCCGTCCTGCCGGCCCACCGGCGTTACCTTCGGTTCACGGTAGGCCATGAGCATTTTCAGTTCACCGTGCTCCCCTTTGGCCTTACCAGTGCCCCTCGGGTGTTCACGAAATTGATGGCGGTGGTCGCAGCTCATCTCCGCAGATCAGGGGTTCTAGTCTTCCCCTATCTCGACGACTGGCTGTTGACGGCTGGCTCGCCCCAGGCGGTCGTCTCCCACCTCCAGACTACGGCAGACCTCCTGCACTCGCTGGGGTTCACTATCAACGTGCCGAAGTCACACCTGCCTCCCTCTCAGGCGCTCCCTTTCATTGGAGCTGTTCTGGACACAGTGCAGTTTCGGGCCTATCCTCCCGAGCAGCGAGTCCGGTATAGTCAGGCTGATATACCGATGTTTGAGCCTCTATCCCGGATTTCGATGAGTGACCCTGAGGCTGCTGGGCCTCATGGCCTCCTGCATCCTGCTGGTGGATCATGGCAGATGGCATATGCGGGCTCTGCAGTGGGACCTAAAGTTCCAGTGGGCGCAGCATCAGGACAATCTTTCAGACTACGTCCAGCTCTTGGAGGGAACTGCACAACAACTGCAGTGGTGGTTAACAAACCCAGCTTGGGTCAGAGGCAGATCCCTCTCCCTTCTCCAACCAGACCTAACAGTGGTGACAGATGCGTCACTTCTGGGATCGGGCGGTGTAGGAAGCTGGCTCTGTATATACTATACCAAAGTAAGGTATGGTGTGCACAGTCCAGTGGAACCCCAAAGGTAGGCAGAGGTAAAAGTAGATAATACCTTACTCTCTATTTGATGTTGTGTGGGCGAGCAGTAAGGGTTTATCAGAGGGTAGTGTTAAGCATTTATTGTACAAACTCAGGCAAGAAATGATGTGTCACACTCAAAGACTGAACTCAGACCAATTTGTTTGTATACAAATATTATTTAGTTATTTTATTTCTAGAACCAAGCCATGCCTGGTGCAGGTAAGCGAAATAATACTTTGCAATACCTATGCAATTAATTACAGTTGAATGCAGGTTCAAATGCAGTTGGTTGATTTACAGGTAAGTCAGTAATCAGAATTACTTTTCAGTTACTTTGTAGATTACAATACTCGTTACTTCTTGGATTACTTTTTAGGTTACTTTTGCTAATCAGTATGAAATGCCTAGATAACACACAGACATTTCCTAGACAAAAGGAACGTATTTCACTCTTGGTGCATTTACAGTTTTTCAAGTTTTCATACAGACCAACTCCACACTTAAAAGAATTCTCAAAGAAAAGCATTCAATGCAACCCTGCGGGAGGAAATGAAGTTATTGCTTTACAGGTAAGTACTTGTTTGTGGGAGTTGGTATTCTGGGGTTAGAACCAGGGTTCCCCCAGGGTCGAGGATGCACTCTCAGAACACCCTCAGCGTCACTAGGGCGGCGGGGTGCAGAGTGCTGAGGTCCAATGTTATCCGATGGGGATTAGGGGGCCTCCGGTTGGTGGCTGCTCCCGAGCAGGCCACAAGGTTGTGGTAGCAAAGCTCCTGGACTTTAGCTCAGAGCAAATGGGGATCCAGTTTAGCACACAAGGTGCACCCACAGCGGCATAGGGGCGGCCGGGTGCAGGGTGCTTTTTTGGCGTCGGGTGCCCTGTTGTTTTCAATGGGAGTTGCCGGTTTTGGATTTTGGCTGCAGGCTCGGTCCAGGAAGACTTCCGGGAGGAACCAAGAGCTGGGCAGGTACGTTGGCGGGCTCAGGATGTAGGTGCACCTACATCCGGGGCGCAGGGCGGCTGAATGCAGGGGTGTCTTTTGAAGTCGGATTTCACCTTACTGGCCACTCGCGGGTGGGGGGGGTCTCTGTGCAGAGGCTGCAGGTGACGTCGGGGAGTCCTGGAGGGGTCAACCCACGGTGGACTCGGGCTCTGGAGTGCTGGGGGACCTCGCTGGGACCGGTGGACCACCCGGATTCGGGCCGTAGGCTTCTGGTGCAGTGGTGGTTCCAGGCATCGGGTTTCTTTGTCCTCAGCAGGCTTAGAGTCTGTCTTGGGAGTTTCTTTTGAACAGAGCTGCTGTTCACAGGAGATCCTGTCTTTGTTGAAGGGAGTCAGTCCTCCCAGGGGTTCTGGAGGTCGCTGGCTGCAGGACAAGGCGACTTTTGGTGCAGGATCCCTGGATACTGTAGACGGGCCGGTAGGGCTGGGGCCAAGTCAGTTGTTCTCTGCAGTCTCCTCTGTTAGGCGTCTTCTTTTGTCCTTCGTAGGTTGCGGGAATTTGTCTGGTTCAGGGCTGCCCTCTAAATACTGTATTTAGGGGGCGTTTTAGGGGTCTTGAGGTCAGTAAGGCTACTGACCTTAGGGTGACTACACCCTTGGTGTGCTCACCCCACGTGGGGGAGTGGGCACAATCCCTAATCCTGATTGCCGAGTGCCTGCCATCTTCAAGATTGGGCTTCACCTCGCCTTCCCCACCTGAGGGGTGGGGTTGGCAGAGGTGGGCACACCTTCTAGGCTGTTCTAATTTTTCCCACCTGTCTTCCCGCCGAAAAGGAGGGGAGACAGGAAGGGGGCTGCTCCTGATTGCAGGAGAGGCTGGGGGTCGCGTTACAAAGGCGGCAAGGCCTTTGAAGCTCCCCTGCCACAGATGGCTTTTCCTGACCCTGGGGACGTGTGACCACCTCCGCCCTGGAAAGGCTTTGTTTCTGGGCTCAGGGAGCGAAAACTCCCACCTCAAGGATCCAGAAACATGTCTCGTGGTGGCAGGCTGGTGTTTTTACCAGTCAGGGAACCCACCAGAGGCTGGTTGTTTTTCAGGAGGCATCTCTAAGATGCCCTCTGAGTGCATGGTATAATAAATCCCACACTGACATCAATGTGGGTTTATTATGCCGAGAAGTTTGCTAACAAACTTCCCAGAATTCAGTAAAGCCATTATGGTGCTGTGGAGTTCGTAATGACAAACTTCCAGACCATATACTCTTTAAGGCTTTACTGCACTCACAATGTCTAAGAATGGACTTAGACACTGTAGGGGTACAGTGCGCATGCAACTGTACCCTCACCAGTGGTATAGTGCACCCTGCTAGAGCGGTGTCTTACCTATACCATAGGCAGTGGGTTGCAGGCATGGCACACAGGAATGTGTGCTATGTCGACTACACTTTTCTCTGCACCAGACACGCAGCCTGCAATGGCAGTGTGTGTGTGTGAAGGTACAGGACCTCTAAGGGTGGCACAATATGTGCTGCAGCCATTAGAGGCCTTCCCCGGTCACAGTGCCCTTGGTACCTTTTACAAGGGACTAACATGTGGCCAGAGTTGTGCCAATTGGGGGTAAAAGGTACAGTTTTGGGAAAGAACACAGGCCATGGGAACCTGATTGGCAGGGACCCAGGGCACATCAAGTCAAAGTGCATCAGAATCTGGCAAAAAGTGGGGGGGGTTACTGCAACAGAAACCCAGCTTCCTACAGGTGGCCATCTGGGAGAGGCGGAGATCAGAGGCGTCTGGTCTCCGGCAGAGTCTGGACTTCATATCAACCTGTTGGAGCTCCGGGCTATCTGCCTGGCACTGAAAGCATTCCTTCCCTCTCTCAAAGGGAAAGTGGTGCAGGTGTTCACAGACAATACCACCGCTTGTGGTACTGCAACAAACAGGGTGGGGTGGTGTTGTGGACCCTATGTCAAGAGGCTCTTTGCCTCTGGACATGGCTGGAACATCAGGGCATGACCCTGGTGGTTCAACACCTGGCAGGTTCTCTGAACGCCAGGGCTGACGAACTTAGCCGTTGGTGCCTAGTAGCTCACGAATGACGTCTTCACTCCGGGGTGGTGCAAGGTCTCTTTCAGCGGTGGGGAGAGCCTTGGTTAGATCTGTTCGCCATCGAAGAGAACGCGCAATGTCAGCAGTTCTGCGTGTTGGAGTTTTCAAGGCGGCGCTCGTTCGGCGACTCTTTTTGTCGCGAGTGGAGTTGCAGCCTCCTGCAAGCCTTTCCGCCTGTACCACTTCTGCCCCAAGTGCTGAAGATCAAGCACGACCGGGCCCAAGTTATTCTTGTGGCTCCGGACTGGGCACGAAGAGTCTGGTACCCCGAGCTCCTGAGCATGGCCATCGATCCTCCAATCAGACTGCCCCTTTAGGGAGGATCTTCTGTTGTAGCAACAGGGGACAGTTCTTCACCTGAACCTGTTCAGCCTCCACCTCCTTGCGTGGAGATTGAGCGGCGACAGTTGACAGCTTTTGACTTTCCACCCGAAGTCTGAAATGTCAACTTGGCAGTCAGGCATCCCTCCACTAAAATGGTATATGCCCGCAGATGGATCACGTTTTTGGCACGGTGCACAGCAAAGGCTGTGGATTCCCTCTCTGCCCCTCTTCCAGAGGTTCTCTTGTATATACTTTCTTTGGTCCAGCAGGGCTCTGCCCTGGGCACTCTTAAAGGCTATCTTGCAGCTATCTCTGCTTTCCTTCGGCTGCCATATCAGACCTCTTTATTCAAGTCCCCGTTTGTAAATAGATTCTTTAAGGGCATTACTCATCTCTTTCCTCCATCTCCTTTCATAATGCCCCTGTGGGACTTGAATCTTGTTCTAACCTATCTTATCTGTGCTCCCTTCGAGCCCCTTCACAACTGTCCTCTCAGGCTCCTCACTCTGAAAACTGCCTTCCTCATTTCCATCACCTCTGCTCACAGGGTGAGTGAGCTTCATATCTTCTAAGCCCCCTTTCTTCTCTTTGCATCCGGACGAAGTGGTGCTTAGGACGAGGCCCTAGTTCCTTCCCAAAGTGGTTATTCCATTTCACATAGGACAAACGATCACTTTGCCCACCTTTTTCCCACCTCGGCATCCTTCCAAGGAGGAGGAGAAACTCCACCGTCTGGACACTAAACGTGCGCTGTCCTTCTACCTTGACTGCACAAAAGATATCCGGTGGATTATCAACTCTTCGTTGGCTATGTAGGTGCCAAGAAAGGTTGTGCTGTTCAAAAGCGTACCACCTCCAGTGGGGCTGCGTACTCATTCCACTAGGACTACGGCAGCAACCACTGCATTGGCATGTGGAGTCCCACTTCTTGACATCTGCCAGGCGGCCACGTGGGCATCCTTGCACACATTCACCAGACATTACTGCCCTGGACAGGCAAGTTCGGAGGGACGGCTATTTTGCCCGTTCGGTCCTCCAGGACTTTCTGGTGGGAACTTAGGTCACAGACCCACCACCGGGGAAGGTATTGCTGGTGTTTCTATTCTAAGGATTGAATGTACAACTAATTGTCTCTTTCAGATGAACAAGTTACTTACCTTCGGTGGCGATGTATCTCTAAGAGACAGTTAAGTTGTAGTTTCCTTACCGCCCCACCCATCCTCCCCGCTCTGTGAACTGACTTCTAGGTTTAGGGTCTCACTTAGAGGGCACTAGTTGTGGCGCACCAGTGGTCAGTGTCTTTCATGGCTCTGCGCTTCTGGCGTGAAAAGTCCTGTCAGAACTGATGTCAGCGCGCAGGGGTGGCGTCTAAGTAGGCAGCGTGACGGCAACCACGACACAGATGACGGACGCAGAGTCAACCGATGCCACCTTTCGACACGCAGGGGTACTGCTAAGAAAATATTCTCCGGATCCAGTCTAACGCTTGGGGGTAATTCTATGGTAAGGAATCTACAACTAACCTATGTCTCTTACAGATACATCGTTACTGAAGGTAAGTAACTTGTTCAACAGAGGCATTTCCTTACATTAGGGAACTGTGAAAGATGTGCAGTGGTGGCTGACGAACCACGATTGGGTCAGCAGCAGACACCTCTCCCTTCCTCACTCCTAGGGTGGGGCCGCCACCTGAGGGAGGTGTAGAGCAGAGGATTCTGGTCTCCGGCAGAGTCTCAGCTCCACATGAAACTTTTGGAGCTGAGAGTGATTTGACTGGCATTTAAAGACTTTCTTCCTTCCATCAAGGGAAGGCTAGTTCAGGTGTTCACGGACAACACCACCTCCATGTGGTATTGCAACAAGCATGACTGGGTGGGGTTGTGGACCCTGGATCAAGAGGCCCTTTGTCTCTGGATATGGCTGGGAACGTAAGGGCAGTTTCCTGGTAGTTCAACTTCTGGCAGGCTCTTTGAATACCAGAGTGGACAAGCTCAGCCGTGGACGCCTAGCGCATCACAGCTGGCGCCTAAATTCAGAGGTAGTGCAAGGTCTCTTCAGAGATTGGGGGGATCCTTGGTTACATCTCTTTGCCACAACCTAGAACGTGCAATGTCAGCACTTTTCGCTTAGAGACACATTTCGTCTTGAGTGGAGCTCAGGTGTCCTGTATGCCCTTCCTCTGATACCACTTCTGCATAGAGTTCTCAAGATGATCAGGAACAACCGAGCCCAAGTCATTCTTACCGCTCCTCCTTGGGCATGCAGAGCATGGTATCACAAATTCCTGAGCATGAGCATTGTTCCCCCGATCAGGCTGCCACTTCGCAAGTATCTACTGTCACAAGGCGGAGTCTTTCACCTCAACCTGTGCACTCTCCATCTTCATGCATGTGGATTGAGCTGCAGCAATTAATGGTTTTTGATCTCCCTCCAGAAAACTGTGATGTCATTCTGGCCTCAAGGCGTCCTTTAAACCAGATAGTATGCTCCTGCCATTAGGACAAATTTGTGGCTTGATGTGGCTTCAAAACTGTTGATCCCCTTTCTGCACCTTTGTCTCATATTTTGTTTGTTTGTTCTCTTGGCAAAGTTAAAGGGCACCTTTCGGCCATATCGGCATTCTTGAGTTTGCCAGATCATCCCTCCCTTTTAAAGTCACATGTTGACTCGTTTTCTAAAAGGTCCACAACAAATGTTGCCACCAAATCCCTTCATCGTGCCTCAATGAGACCTGAACCTTGGATTGAGCTTCCTTTTGTGCTCGCCCTTTGAACACTTGTACAAGTGCTCTTTACACCTGTTGACCTTCAAAGCAGCTTTTCTAGTGGCCATTACATCGGCCAGGAGGGATAGTGAACTGCAAGGACTTTCTGTGCACCCTCATTACTTGATGTTTTTCCCAGACAAACTGGTTTTGAGAACATGTGCCTCTTTCCTGCCGAAGTGGTAACACCTTTTCATGTAGTCCAGACCATCACATTCCCAATCTTATTTGCTCTGCCCCATGCTGCTAAAGAGGAGGAAAGACTCCATTGCCTGGACACGAAATGAGCGTTGTTTTTCTCCATTGATCGTACAGCAGAATTGTGCGTGGGCAATCAACTTGTTTTGGGTTTGTAGGGTTGAAGAAAGGAAAGACTGATAGTGCTGTGCTATTCACTGGCCGAGAAACAACCTTCTGGTGGCTTGCAGGATCATTCCACCAGGACCAAAGCCGCTAACACTGCTTTAGTTTGTGGAGCCCCTGTCCTGGTTGTCTGTCAGGCCACAGCTTGAGCATCTCTGCAAACGTTTACCAAGCACTGGACAGTCGGGGCTGTCATGACGGGCATTTTGCCCGTTCGGTCCTCCAGGACTTCCTGATCTAAATTTGTTCTCAGACTCACGTCTGGAGGGGTTTTGCTTGGGTATTTCTTCTTAGGTAATGAGTCTAAGGCTAGAAGTCTCTATCAGATGAACAAGTTACTTATTTCAGTAACACATTATCTATTAGAGACTCTTATCTTGCTGCAGATTCCTCACCGATCCTCCTGGCTCCGCTAACTGATTTCTCTATATAGGGTATCCCTTATGAGGTCCCTAGTGTCTGCACACTGGTACATCACCAACCTTCATGACTCCATGCTTCTGGCGGTGAAAGGTCACGAAAAGTAACTGATGGCCGCGTGCTGTGGTGGCACCTATATAGGCATCCCACATCCCCCGCAGACAATGACCCAGAGACAAATTACTCTACCGATTAGCGCACGGAGGTACTGCTCAAAGTTTCCTGTTCCAGTCTGACACCTAGGAAATATTCTACGATAAGTAGTCTCCTGCTAGATAGCCTCTACCAGATAAGTTGTGACCTAAGGTAAGTAAGTTGTTCATTTGGAGTATGGCAATACAAATGTATTAAAAGAGGGAGCAAAGGCACTTTACCATTGGATATCAGGTTTAAAGTGCGCATACTTATAAAATCAGAAAAACTTTATAGTCCAGCAAGAGTCAAAATCCAGGAAACCACACAGGAAAGGCAGATTTCCTACACCAGTGTACCTAGGGATTGTGATCAACCCTGGAGATTCTGAGTAAAATATCCAAAATATGGCAAATTTGTAGATTTCTCCCAAAAATAGAAATTGTGACGTTTTTTTCTTCTGATAATGGTATCCACGAAGTGTTTGCTTTAATATGATGACCATTTTCTCCCCCTGTTTTTTCACTTTTGCTTGTGAATATTTACTAGTTGAGTGGCTTTTTTACGGTCTTTGCATGGGTGAACCGGAAAACTGTACAGTACTAAAAACTAGACTAAATGCTGAATTCAGCAGTGTGATCTCAAAGAAACTATGCATGCTAGATATGAGCAGCCCATAATGGTAACAGAGTTAAGATGATGTAGTGTATGTGTGATCTTAATATTGTCACAGTTTTGGGGGGTTCCTGTCATGTGTGATACATGCCTGCACATAGGTAAAATCTTTTTACCGGTAGAAGAGTGAGAATGTACCATGGTAGGACTTCTAACATTTGCTGGAATTTGCTGATCAGTACTCTTTAATTTCTGGTACATGTTCAGAGTACATTTTGCGTAGGGTTGTCCAAGAACATTAAAATTTTTAAGGCCATCCCTAGAAATGTTATATTGTATCTAAAACATCCTTACCATTCCCAGCTATGTTGCCTCTTGTCAGAGTATTGCTAAACAGTAAATTCTTCCGGGGAAATCACCCAATAATCCACTCTTGTGGATTTTGTCATATGTTTCCTCACCTTAAAAAGTATGTCATATAATCAAAAGAAGCCTTGCATGGAGAAAGTGTCACTCTTACTTCCCCAAGACATAGGTTTTAATGTATTTAAAAGATATTAAACTCACTGCAACTGGGTATATTGTTGCAACGTGTGGTTTTTTTGTGCCTGTGTGATTTGTCCTATTGTTAGCTCTTTCCATTAATATCTCGTGTATTTCACAGGATTGAATCAGTTTAACAACATGTCAATAGGGAATGTGCAGATGCCACAGGCCCCCATAGGACCCCGTGCTGCTTCTCCAATGAACCATCCTGTGCAGATGAACAACATAGGCTCTGTTCCAGCGGTAGGTATCTCTTCGAACTTCCGTGAAAGTCATCTTAATTGCCTTTCTAATGCAGGATGTTTTTTGTTGGTAGTCTTGTAACGTGTAATGTTCGCTTAAATCTAGCATCAAAAGCTGATAGAAAACCAATCACCTTTTGCCATTACCCTTATACATGGTGCTGCATATAATGCATTTTAAAAAGGGATATTAGTTACCATCATATTCAGATTATTTTTATGCAGAGCTCCTGTAGTGTAGCTCCTATTTTCCTAATAGGCTCTGCGCATTGGAATAATATCCCCTATAGGTTGGACATAGGACTAAGGTCAGTATGTCCCTATCGAGTATATTAAACTTAATTACTTGTGCCAGCTAGCTCAGAGGCCACTAGAAACTCCTTGACAAACAAGAAGGGAGTAGTTTCTGGCAGCCGCAAAACATGACAACTGTGTTTCCCTTTAGAATCAGAACGTGTCCCAGAGTCGTGCAAACAATAGATAACTATTTCACTCAGCTCAATCATGCATGCTTAGTTTTCCTCAAAGTTACACAGAAAGAAATAGACGGGCGTTTCAATAAAAGATTTATTGAACAGTCTTGTTTCTCGTGTAAGTAAAATGTGCAGTTACGATCACAAGACAATTTGTAAGATAAATAATGTACAGCGTAAGCAGTAGAAATAAATAATACTGCGATAGCATTATCTCTTAGCAGATATTCATTCACATAAATAACACAGACTAAAAAATGCGAGCACCCATACGATGCGTTTCTAAGCTAGTTCTACCCCAATGTACCTAACCTAGGTGTAGGGAGAGGTATGAAGTAGGTGAAGTATTCCTTACTATGGTATACTAAGAGTATTTTAAGCCTAGTATGCCTAGTATGCCTAGTATGCCAAGAGTCCCTCTAGGTTCTAGTCAGCTCCATACCTTTAGAATGAGAGAGGTAGGAATCTCTTTGCCAGACTCGAACTCCAACACCCCGCGAGGGAAGTTAGATCACTGGAAGCTGGACTCTCTGCGTGCAGGGATGACAGCGTCTTTCTCAGTGCGTCAGGCCGGGAAACGGGCTCCTCTGAAGTCGAGGTCTCCTCTAGTTTACAAGGGCTAGGGAAGGTATATTTATACCTGAGTGGTACCTCAGAATGTTAGCATTGACGTGAATCGGACAGCGGAAGACGTCATGAATGAACCCCTAAGGTATAACGGTTCATGCATAATAGATGAGTCCTTGAAGAAATCAATAGTCCTGTGCTAGGGAAACTCCCGAAGCCTAAGGGTCTGTTCTTCAAGAACTCGTTGTGACGTTAGGGTGGACGGATGTCGGAGACCATGCCTGTATTTGGAGTGCACGGTTTAATGCCTAAATAAGGACTGGGATTTTATGCCTATATAAGGGCAGGGCGAATTGTGCCTATATAAGGACATGATACAGGAAAGCCCGTGTATGGACACCCTAAGAGGAATACAACACTCCTTTTATCAGTTTGAACATTACGAAAAATCTCTAAGCTTCTGTTTGATAGGTTTGTCACATAAGAATGTAGAACAGATTTTTGTTTATTCATGTGACTTTTTTTCCGGTGAGAATGCACTATAGACTAATTTGCTAAACACAAAGTATTGAGTGATATTAGTTTTATGAGGGAAATCGGTGCGACTTTGAGGTATTCTGGAATACTTCTCCTCAGTAGTACCCCTAGGCGCCCGTAGGTGGTGATGTGCGGTTCCACACAGATGATGATCTGCTCAGGAAATGACATGTGGAGTCGCATATAGGCGCCACCCATGCATGCTGACATCAGTTCCTTTCATTCTGCACCACCAGATTAAGATCCAGACCGACTCCTGGTCTCTCTAAGATGGTTTTGTCTTAAAAATGTGTTTTTTTTAAAACTGTGTATGAGATAAAATGTCTAGCCATAGAACTACTGGTTTTAAACTTTGTAGGGACTGTTGCAAGCAAATGCTTGTGACTTATTTCCATTCAAGTTTGCTTGGGGTCGGCACACGGCTCCAAGGCCTGCATCAGCTGTGCCTTGATAAGTCCAAGAAGAAACATAAAATGTCCAAGCGGGTTTCTTAACTTTTTCACAAAAGAACCAGAGGTGGCCACCAAGGGACTATCACCGAACTGCAGCTGCTGTCACATCACCAGTCTGATTTAACTTATGGTCTGCACCGCTGAAAGCAGCTAGACTTTCGGGAACATTTCAAATTCCATTAGGGAGATTTCTCTGGGACCAATGCCAAGCAGCACACCACTGTTGTCAAGTCCTCTGTCTAATCCACCTGGCAGCCATCCGGCCAACCAAAAAATTCCTTCAGAAAAAAACTGAAGATAAACTTTTCACCAGGATATACATGGTCCCTGTAGCTAATCCACTCTCTGCCGTCGGCCGTTACTTTTGACTCGGACCTGTTCTAGTGCGACCAGTTACCTGTGGTTGGCACTGGAAAACTCTCAAACTCCTAAAGACCTTATCTCCGGTTCCCCTTATCTGATTTCTGTTGTTTTGGTGTCTTGTTTATTAAAATGTATTCAGTTTTTTAGGTCGAGCCTCGAGTAGCGCGCAAGCGCTGCTTAGAGGCGAAGACTTATTGTAAGTGAGTTTTCAAAGCAGTCCAAGAAACGCTCGTGCGCCGTGGCTGGCCTTTTTGAGATGGGTACGCGCGGCAAACATGTGTTTCCAATTATCGTGCCCAGACGCGGGCGCGATAAGTGGAAACACATGTCTGCCGCGCGTACTCATCCAAAGGCCAGCCACGACGCACGAGCGTTTTTGGGACTGCTTTGCAGGCTGCCGCGCTCGCTCGCCCCCGCTCCTCCGTGCTTGTTACTTTAATGAGCGCAGCGCCTGCTTTAGGGACACCGCGCTCACTTTATTTATTTATATTTCACACCGCGCTCTGTTTAATTATTATTTTTTTTACTTTCATAATGAGTACGGTGCCCGCTTCAGGGACACCGCGCTCTATTTGTTTTTTTTTTTACTTTAAAACTGAGCGCGGCGCCGCTTCAAGGACACCGCGCTCAGTGTTAAAGTTAAAAAAAAAAAAAGAAGAAACCGAGCACGGTGTCATTGAAGCAGCGCCCCGCTCAGTTTTATACTTATTGCATTCTGGTACCTGAAGTTTGGCTTAAGGTGAGTACAATTCAATTAATAGCTCACCACTTTAGAAGAAAATTCTGGGCAGGTTCATTGACCCCTTGCCAACATGCAGTCTTCATAAACCGCGGGACAGAGATTACATTCCCATTTGAATAGCTGAACGAGTGTTGGAGATCTGAGGTTAACGTGCCTGTTGCAGAGGCCGGTGCTCACCCACCTGCTCCGTACACATATGATCCGCCATTAGTATGCTTGGGCGGTTAGCGCGATTGCTGCGGAGTTCGTCTTCAGGAATCCATCTGCTTGCGGGGGGCAGTGTAGAGCTCACAGTCTCTGTAAGTCAATGAAGCTGAAGCTTCCAGCCCAGCGCCATACCCTCCCCCACTTGTCCCAGATGTGGGTGTTACACTACGGCAACCCCCCGGCGGCTTCCATATTGGCACAGCAGGGTGGACATGAGGTGGGCTGTTTCCATTCAGCGCTCCTGCATCCCGATGGGTGATGAGGACTCGTCACTGTAATTAATGCTCTGTAGTGAGTAATGAAGGAAGGGTGATCTCGGGCGCAGAGAGGGGTAAATTGAAGGGGACATGTGACGGGGGAGGGGCAGAGAGAGATCGGTGAAGGCATCATGCCTGTGGAGGGGGTGGTAAAGGTCTACAGTAATGGCCTCGGGGTTTGCGGAATCAGATTCAGAGGGGGTGGGCCCAGGTAATGAAAGGTTGGAGGGGCTTCGGGCCAGGTAATGACATCCCTTTGTGATGTGGGGGAGCGGGTAAATGATAGGCAGGCTTCTGCTGTAGGATGGGTTAAAGGTCAGGGGCTTAGATAGAGTGGTATCGCTCAAGGACACCGCGCTCGGTTTCTTTTTTTTACTTTAACACTGAGCGCGGCGCTAACTTCAAGGACACCGCGCTCAGTGTTAAAGTTTAAAAAAAAAAAAAAAAAAGAGAGAAATGGAGCGCGGTGTCCTTGAAGCGGCGCCGCGTTCAGTTTTAAACTTATTTGCAATGCAATAGGTCTCGCATTTACGCGAGTTTAAGCGATTGGCATTGCCTTCTATTTATGTTTTAAAAAACAAAAATATTAGGCATTGTCATTTACAATGCCAACAGCTTAAACTCTCGTAAATGCGAGACCTATTGCATTGCAAATGCTTGTTATAAATTGGATTTAGATTTTTATTGCGTTTTCAACTTATTACCACATACAGATAAATTATTTACACTTGTTTCCTCTTAGATACTCCTGACTGTCCGTGCCACAGGTACCCAGGAATGAGCTATGGTTTAAATTAAAGTAAACCAACTGGACCAGATACTGACTAGTAACATTATCTGGTGAGGTCTCACACCCACCCCAACTAAACCCTCTGTCCATTATGTGCACACACTTATTTCGCTCCTATAGGTCACAGGACAAGTCCAGGACCTTGCATAGTCAGGGATAGGACTAGACCCCTATACTCTGGCATATATGAATGTGACGCTAGGGCCAAGTAAAATTTAGAATACCAGATAGACATGCAGTTGGGCATTCAGGGCATGGAAATCTTTCCTATATAACATGTAGGGTACATTCCCATTCAAACACTCGAGCACATGCTGGGGTTAAGAAAGCTGACAGGCAAGTGGGCCAGTCTTCTTAACAAGATTTTCTTTGAAAATACATCCAGTTTCCTTTTTTATGTTTTTGCTGATTTTCCATAGCTGGTGTTAGTTTGCTTGAGAATTTCTTAAATGTCTGACAGTCATTGATGATCTCTCGATGAAGGCAAAGCTTACGCACTTGTAATCCTAATCCACTTTCAATGACAATGTGTTTTGAAGTTTAGGATCCCCCTGGGTTTGCATAAAATTAACTAAGAGGCTAACTGCCAGTAATGGACGTTGTGGAGCAGTCTACGTACTGCTTACATTAAATGTTCAGTCACATTTTCTGATTAACAAAGCTGCTGCCTGTTTTACTCCAGTCAGTTACTGTAATTTCAACTGTTATCTTTTTTAAAGGATTGCTATTTCATGGATCAGCAGTCTGATCCCATTTCAAGCACATTTTGTTTCCAATCATCTTTATTAAGAGAAACACTAACAAAATTCAGTTAGTATAGCTTGTAGAAAATCACTTACAAATATTTCTGTAAAGATTGGCAGTACTTGAAATGGATTTGTATTTCTTAAGACTTTCTAGCATCTCTCACATAGGCTTTGACAGTAGAATATATATGGCTTCTTTGAAGACTTGCATGATGGATTTTAAGACAAATGTCCTCTGCATTGCTTTGACTGTGCCTACTTGCCCTTCCACTTATCTGGATAGTCTTGTGGATGCAACAATTATGCAGCTCCAGTAGAGATTATACCTTTGTTTGCCTTTCTAAGACATCAATGCTGGGCTTTAATAGCTGGGCAATCAAAGTGAACTCTTTTTGAGTGGGTGTAGCTACTGCCCACTCGCTCAGGCTATGCAGTGGATTGGGGTCATGTTTCAACAGGAGGATAGGCCATTTTTTAAACCTATTCTGCTGTTGGTATCCCACCTACCACTTCTCCTTTGTCAAAGATCTATTTGGTCCCCTAAATGGGATGCCTAGCCATATTATTTCCAGATTGAAACATGTATGAAGGACACTTGTGTATTTTGTGGGTGAGGTAGGTAGTCAGTCAAGTTCTTTTGTCCTAATGCAAGTGAGATACACACCTCCCCAGTTTCAACAACGCTCATGAGGAAACCTAAATTCCAGTGTAAGAAGAAAAACCTGCCCGGACCAGGAGTGCTGGGATGTTGCTATCCTCTCTCCAGACTTACTGTAAATCTGGGGTATCTGAGGACTCTTGCCTTGCTAATTACCTGGATGAGTAGCCTGCATGAGGAGCTGAACTAGATCTGTCAGGAGGAGCTGACAATGATTCGGAGAAGAGAGTGCAGAGCCCAACTGATTAAAGCACCATTGTGAGGCCTTCACAAGAAATTGAGACTACCCAGAAGCCACCAGGTCGACCTAGTCCAGCTTTTTGTCCCGGACGAACTGGTAATCAGTCTTCACATCTCCTGATTGTGTTGTGGTTCGGTGTAAAAGAAGGTTGTTGACTCCGCAATCGGAACCATTTGAACTTTCATTCTTTTGGTTCTGCAGTTGGTTTAAGGTGAGGTCTCCTGTAACCCTTAACTGACCAGTAACCCTCAACTACCAGTACCACCCTGGACTGCTGCGGGTTCCAGGCTCCGGTGTATATCTGTCCAATTTAAAATCTTTTTCACAAAGGGTGAAAGACATGAGCGAGGCACCAGAACTTTTGAGCACTGACTTTTGGATATAATAATGGATTAATAATGGAAATTGGACACTTAACCATTAGTGGTTCATTAATGGCCAGCTGCCTGGCCACTTCTGCATTGCTGGATATTGCCTAGGATTACTTTGCGGGAGAATCCGGTTTATTGATTTTCGGATTGCTGTTTTTAAGGCACCGAGTATGTAACTATTTAATGGGTGTAAAACTGGCTCTATATATACTGCACCAAAGTGAGGTACAGTGTGTATAGAGTCCAAGAGTCCCCAAAGGTAGGCAGAGGTTAAAGTTAGATAGAACCTTACTCTCTAATAGTGGTAGCTTGGTCGAGCAGTAAGGCAGTATCAGAGGACAGTGTTAAGCATTTGATGTACACACTCAGTCAGCAAATGAATTCACACACTCAAGAAGTGAACTCTAGGCCAATTGTTTTTGTATAAAAATATACTGTTTATTTTTAGAACCAAGCAAGCCTGGCACAGGTAAGCATTAAATACTTTTCAGTATTAAGTTACTGGATATAGAACAGTTGAAAAATGCAATAGAAATTGTACTTTGTTTGATTTACAGGGGAGCAGTAGTATGCAACACTTAGCAAATACAGTACATTGAAATGAATGGGCTTTTTCAATAAATTGCAGGTAAGTTACTTTAAGTTACTTTTTCTAACTCAGTGCTGGATGCCTGGATTCAGCACTGGGACATTTCCTGAAAACAGGTGAGTAAATGCGTTTTTGTTATTCGTGCGATTTTTAAAGAATATTTTCAGATTTCAAAACTCCACACTTAGTCGTTTTTTGGAAGCAAAATTGTCAATGTTATCCTATGGAGGAAAAACAGGTTATCGGTTTGAAGGTAAGTAATCGACTGTGGGAGTTAAGGTTCTGGGGTTATACTCAGGGGTCCCTCAGGGTCAGTGATGCACTGTTGTTGCACCCTCAGCGGCACTAGGACGGCCGGGTGCAGAGTGTTGAGGTCTAATGTTATCCTATGGAGGATAGGGGGTCTCCGGTTGGTGGCTGCTGGCAAGCAGGCTACTGGGTTGCGGGAGCAAAGCTCCTGGACTTTAGCTCAGGGCAAATGGGGAAACAAGTGGGCACAAAAAGTGCACCCTCAGCAGCACTGGGGCGGCTGGGTGCAGAGTGCTGTTTCGATGTCGGGTGCCCGGTTGTTTTCTATGGAGTACCTCCGGTTTGAAGAAGCACTGCAGGCTCGGGGACGAGGATCTTCTGGGTGCGACCACCACTTCGAGGGGTAAGTTGGGATGTCTTGGGTTGGTTAGGCACCGTTGGTTTGGGCACACAAGGCCGTGGGGCGCCGGGTGCAGGGGTGCCTTTTAGGGTCGGATTTTCTTACCCGCTCTGGTCGCGGTAGAGGAGATCCTCTGGATTGAGGCTGCAGGCGTCGTCTGGAGGCTTGAGGCAGGTCAGGAGTCGCCGGATCTCGGGTCAGGATCGCCGGGGTGACCTCCTCGTGGTGTTTTTCCACTCGAGCTCGGGCCGGGTTCAGCGGGTGCAGAGTGGGCTGGATTCGCGGTGTCTGGCCGGAGCCAGAAGCTGCAGTTTAAACACGTCCGGTGTTCACGGGAGAAACAGTCTTGGAAGTGAAGGCAGGCAGGTCCTCCGGGGTTTGTGAGGTTGCTCGCTGCTGGACACGCCGGGATTTCGCAGGAGCAGGTTCGAGGGGAGACAGGCCTGTAGGGCTGGGGCCAAGTCAGTGGGCGTCGTCCTCTTGTTAGCTCTGCACGGCTCTTCGTCCTCCTTCTTTTCTTCTTTTAGGTAAGCTGGATCTGAGGAAGTAAGGCTCAGGGTGCCCCCTAAATACTAGATTTAGGGGCGTTACAGGTAGGTAAAGGGCAGGGACCAATGGGTCCCTTCCCTGGGGTGGGTACACCCCCTATTCTGCCACTCCAGTGGGAGGGGGGCAGGAACCTGTCCCTGGTTGGCTGTGTCCCCCCCATCCTCAAGATGGCGGGGACTCGAGGTTGTGCTTCACCTCGCCTCCCCCACCTGAGGGGTGGAGTTGGCAGGGGTGGGCACACCTCCCTTCCTCACTTGTTTTTCCCGCCGGTTCTCCCGCCCAAAGTGGGGGGTAGAACCAGTGGGGACCAGTTGCTGAAAGCAGCAAATGGTCTGGATAGGCTCACAAAGGCGGCATGCCTTTGAAGCTTCTCCTTCGTGAACCCTGCCCATCCTGGGGGAGGAGGCTTGGCACCTCGTCCCAGGATGTGCATTGTTTCATGCCCCCGAGAGCAGCAGGCTCTCGACCCAGGGGTCCAGAAACATGTCTGGTGGTGGCAGTTGAAGCAGCCACTCAGCCTGTACTCTAGAGGTGGGTTAGGTTTCAGGGGGCATCTTCTAAGATGCCCTCTGTGTGCATTTTTCATTAAATCCCCCACTGGCATCAGTGTGGGTTTAATGTGCTGAGAAGTTTGATACCAAACTTCCCAGTTTTTAGTGCAGCCATTATGGTGCTGTGGAGTTCGTAATGTCAAACTCCCAGCACCATATACTCTTAATGGCAGCACTGCACTTACAATGTCTAAGAATGGACTTAGACACTGTAGGGGTACAGGGCTCATGCACCTGTACCCTCACCACTGGTATAGTGCACCCAGCTAGAGGGTAGGCATGGCACACAGAGGTGTGTGCCATGTCGACTCTTCACTTTGTTCTGCACCAAAACACGCAGCCTGCAAAGGCAGTGTATCTGTGTAAAGGTACAGGGCCTCTAAGGGTGGCACAATAAGTGCTGCAGCCCTTAGAGGTCTTCCCTGGTCACAGTGCCCTGGGTACCTGTGGTACCATTTACCAGGGGCTGACCTGTGGCCAGAGATGCCAATTGGGTACAGTTTTGGGGAAAGAACACAGGCCCTGGGAACCTGATTGGCAGGGACCCAGGGCACATCAAGTCAAAGTGCATCAGTGGTCTGGCAAAAAGTGTGTGGGGGGGGGGGTTTACTGCAACAGAAACCCACTTCCTTACAATGGGGCTAACTTTTATTCTATCCAACACTTTTTTGGTTTTGTCTACTATTCTAGTGAGTACCACATGCAGCTACATCAGAATAAAACCTGGGTACCAGGATCCCTGTCTGTATCGTGGTACTCCATAGCTTTCTTTGAGCTGGAGGACCTCTTAGGACCATTATAGAGCAACCCTGAAGCCTCACCCATAGATTAACACTGGCCATGGGGGTAAATATCGTAGAAGAATAGGAGTGGTATCTACTTTCACCATTATGGTCAGTTTCTAAAGCTCCTACCATTATTGTCAGTTTCTAAAGCTCGTCCATCTCCTGCAGTAAACCTTGCCAACTTGCCTTCACCACACTGAGAGAGCCCAGTCCCTAAAGGGACTTTCTTAGCTACCTCATCTAGAGCGCACAATACTGATGTCCTGGTACATCAGTGTCCTGCAACCATACAACAGGAGGAGGCCCTGTGGCTGTCACATTACCCCAAGAAAAGGCTGTACAGTGGAGAACTAGCAGTTCGAGGCATGTGTGCTGTAAATACACATGCTTTGCATACTCCTACCATCTAGTGTTGGGTCCGGATGTTTGCAAGTTGTTTTTCTTCAAAGAAGTCTTTTCCACTCACGAGGTAAGGTGACTCCTCTGTTCGGTGATAGTGCGCATGGGCATCGACTCCATTGTTAGATTGTTTTCTTTCCTCCATCGTTTTCGGACGTGTATTGCTGCACTCTGGTTCGAAACCGTCCTTCAGGTTCACCTCAGTGCGCAATCCACTGTACCCTCGAGGGTATTGTTATTGTATGCGTTTACCTATTCTCCGCATATCAAATCGATCAGGAAACTCTCCATCTTCGGTCAAAGACATCGTGAGCGTCCTTCGGGCCCAGCCGCGTTGGTCCAGCCTTCTGCCGATGGAACAGACTCGGTTTCAGTTTTGTCCTCAGTGCCACTCCAAGTACCATTGCACAGATCTACATAAAGTCTGCAACCTGTGCCTCCCACCGGAGCATAAGGAAGAAGATTGTGAGGCTTGTCGGTTGTTTCGATTGAGAAAGAATCTAAGGGATCTTCGGGCTCGACGAAAAGAAATGCAGCGACAAAGCATCCAACATACGCCGGATATCTTCGGATAAGAATCCGAACATGACGAGGTCGAAGCGTCGGCAGCGGAAGAGGAAGAAGCCTTTTCTATCCCAGAATCTGATTCAGAGCTGGAAATTGAGTTGAAGTCCAAAGACGTTCTACCGGGACAGGGTGCCGTGAGTACTAAAGCCCCTTCACCCCACAAACTCTCTTCGACCAAACATAAGGCTTCAGCACCACCTCTGCCTTCGGGCCTTGGTCGGCACCGAGACAATGTTTCTGAAGCCCCACCCCGAAACGACCAGTCGAGCCTTACGGCTCAGGACCGAGTCAAGAAAAGCCGTCTTCGGAACCAAAACCTTCTGCTCCGAAAGACAAGTCCAGTTCTGAACCGAAGCCTTCCGCTCCAAAGCAAAAAAAGATAGAAAAGCCCGGTTTGGCACCTAAACCTTCGGGCACTGAAATCAAGAGGGCCTTCCAATGCCTCCGGAACTGATCCTAGACCTTATGAGCGGAAGAAAATCTACATCAATCCAGACACTGGACATATTTTAGCAAAAACATCTTCCAAAAGGAAAGTTAGTTCAGAGGACACTAGTTATAAAATTCCTCTCAAGAAAAAGGACATGGCTACAAGCCCTATTCATCCTAATCCACAATCCCCTCCACCATCTTCACCACTACCACAATTGCCAGGCTCAGATCCTCTACGCATAACACCTCAGGGGTCTCCTCATACACAGCCTGATATAGGGGATGATGATAATAGTCATTTACTGGTAGATCCATGGGATGACTATAATATTGATCCACCCATGGATAATTATCCAAATTTATACCCTGCGAAGCCATCACCTCCAGATGATGATGTAGTTTATCAAGAGCTGATTTCACGAGCAGCAGCTTATCATGGGATTACATTATACAAAGAGTCTTTGGAAGAAGACTTTTTATTTGAGACGCTAGGGTCTACACACAAGACAAGTCAGAGCCTTCCTACGTTAAAGGGCATGATGAAATATTTAAGGACCCCGTTCGTGCCTGCATTGTAACACCTAAGGTTGACAAAAAATATAAACCCCCACCATCTGATCCTTTTTTAGGTCTCGCCTGAGCCAGCGCGCATGCGCTGCTCTGGCGAGACTTTTAGTAAGCGGGTTTTGGAAGTGCAAACAGTGGCTTTTGCTGCGGACTAGCCTGCGTTCACGCGAGCGTGCACGCGCGTTCAGGCGCCATATGGCTTCCCTCGCCATCTGGACGCTCGCGTGAACGCAAGCTGGTCGCCAGCAAAAGCCACTGTTTGCACTTCCAAAACCCGCGATTACTTTCACGGCCGCGCGGCCGCGTCAGTTTCACGGCCGCGCGGCCATTGCTTGTTAACACAGGAAAGGGTTTTTACTATCCAAATTATTTGCGGAGCTGCAATCGTTAAAAAAAACACATTATTCCCATGGCATTGGAAATCAAAATCTATACGTGAAATATGTAAAACGTGTCATTTGCAATCCCCGTGATCTCTTAATGTCTAAAACGCTAAGAAAGTGCGAGTAAAATGTATATTTCTTAGACAAATGCGATAATCTTATAATGAGAGTTAATTACTCAAGCGTTGTGCATGTAAGGCATAGAACGCGTTGTGCATGTAAGACATAGAACCACTGCATTATCAGCACTACATGAATTAAGAAAAACAGTCTCATTCGTCCAAATTCGGACTCAAAATGATATATGAAATAAATACTATTTTGGGCACCATGTATGATCATAAACAGGCCCATGCTGTGATACCCCAATTCAAATACAATACCAATGCCTACATGCAGCTGAAATGGTGGGAGTGAATACTGCAGAATAACAAAGCAGGAAATTCAGAATGTTAAAAGGCATTGTAAACTCAAGTTTAACAGCAGCTTCTGCTTTACGTTCATGTGCATATGTGTAAGTTTCAGAGTGTAACTAAAAACGAAATGCTGCATGTTTTCATGGCTCCAAAGTTATGCCCAGTGCCACGTGAACCTTGACCTTACTGAGGATTTTTTTTTTATACAGTGGCTGTTACTGCCACACAGATTATTAGTAACAGCAATGTAGATGAGCTCCACCAACCCGCTGATACGGCCTACAAAAATACCTGAATTGTTTTCGTTTGGCAGTGTAATTCATTAGCTCATGCAATGGCGAATTTGCATTTCTGGCCTGCTGTTATTAGAAGCAGCAGCTAGCTTCCTTTATAAACAAAAGAAAGTGGTACTGGTTTTTCTGAGCATGCAAAATAAAACCGTGCCACAGGCACGTCGCAATTATCAAAACGGTGTTATACTTTTACCTAACAAAAAATAATAAAAAGGGAAATCTCTGCTGTCATGCGTGCATTAAGAGACAGAACTATTTAACATATGTCAGACACGACTATAAAACAGAAATAGTCCTTATCAGGGTTGTCCACATACCAGTGATATTTGCCTAATGTGCATTCGTACTGTGTGGGATGGCACCTCTGCAAGCTGCTCTGCCTGTGGCTGCCATGGAGGGAGGACAGCCCTCACTGCAGCTCAGAGCCTGCATTGTTCAATAGGATTGAAACCGCATTGAGCCAGTTCTGGTCACCCTACATTACAAAGCTATGGCAACCCCTCGCATACTCGTCAGTGTGTGCCGAGCTCTCTTGTTGTGCGGCTCTGCGGAGGCTGCTGCTGTCCACGTTTGAAACGTTTTTAATTGTATCCGTCCCGTCTTTTGCGTACGTCAACGTCCGCAGCGACAACTTTAGCCGGTGGTACAGCCGCTCTCCTTCCCGGGTTCGGTAACCGGCGATTGCTGATGGAAAAAGCGAGGGGGGCCACGGGAAAGACGTGTGCTATGCCGGGCTGAGAGCCTCCTTACTGTTTTGTAGTCAGGCCCACAGCCTCGGCGGCAGCCATAAATGTGCACAGATTCACCACGTCCGTAAATCACTCATTTCCTCCAGCGTCTCCCCCGCAAGCCCAGGCAGTGAAAACAAGCATTGGCATTGCCAATAGGTCTCGCCTTTGGGACCTTATAAGTGTTTAGCCATGCAACACTTGATGTTGTTGCACCAAGGATATTGTGCTGGATAACTAAATACTTATAAGGTCCCAAAGGCGAGACCTATTGGCTATGCCAATGCTTGTTTTATTAAGGGACAGTTGCCTTTAGACTCACTAGTAGTCTCGAATGCTCGTAAGAGAGAAAACTCACAGACCTCTGCAGATGCACCTCTCCCAGACAAAGTTTAAATTGATCAATGCATCAGGTAAAAGGATGGGTGCTCAAGCAGCTAACCTGTGGCGTATTGCCAACACGCAGGGCGGACTAGCTAGGTAGGACAGGGCACACTGGGCCGAGATGGAAGACCTACTTCAATACCTCCCAGAAGAGCATAAGAAAGAAGCATAGGAGTTAGTACAAGAAGGCAAACTCTTATCTAATTCCTCCATTAGATATGCGTTAGATGCTGCTGAAACTGCAGCAAGGGGAATTAACACCAGCATTCTCCTACGACGATATGCTTGGCTCAGATTTTCAGGTTTTAAACCGGAGGTTCAGCAGTCTATTTTAAATACCCCTTTTAATAAACATCTCTTTGGACCTCAAGTAGATTAGACCCTAGAAAAAATGAAAAAGGACACAGGTGTAGCATAGTCCATGGGAGCGCTTCAGTCCCCATCAAGCAGAGGCTCCTTTCGCCGCTTATTTTATACAGGAGGGTCCAAAAGTACATCCTCAGACCCTAATGCTTCCTCCTATAAATCAAACACACAGCCCTCTCCCTCTGGAGGTTTCTATAGAGGAGGGTACAGAGGAAACAATTTCAAAGATAGGGGTAAGAGTACGCCAACGCGTAACTCCCCTTCCCCCCAATAAGCAGTGACTTACTGTAGGAAAGTGGCCCTATATATACTGCACCAAAGTAAGGTACAGTGTGTATAGGGTCCACAGTTCCCCAATGGTAAGGCAGAGGCTAAAGTTAGATATAACCTTACTCTCTAAAGTGGTAGCTTGGTCGAGCAGTAAGGCAGTATCAGAGGACAGTGTAAAGCATTTGTTGTACACACTCAATCAGCAAATGAAGTCACACACTCAAGAACTGAACTCCAGGCCAATTGTTTTGTATATAAAAAAATATACTGTTTTATTTTAGAACCAAGGAAGCTTGATGCAGGTAAGTATGTAAAATACTTTTCAATTACAGATTACTGTGATAGATACTTTATCAAAGACAGTTGTACTTTGCACTTTTTAGTGTTTTACAGAAGCTGTAAAAGAATATAGCACAATTGCAGAAAACTCAATACATTGATTTCAATGGACTGTTTCAGGTAAAATGCATTTAAATTACTTTTGGATTACTTTTTATAACACAGTATTGGATCAGGGATTCAGCACTGGGGTAGGACCTGAAAACAGTTAAGTAAAATCGTTTGGTTAAACGGATGATTTTTAAGCAATATTATACTGTTTTAAAAGTGAGCACTTAGAAATAATTTCCCACAGAATCACCAATGTTATCCTATGGAAGGAATTACAAATTACAGGTAAAGTACGTTGCGATTATTTTTACAACTCAAGCAATGGATCATGGATTCATCACTGGGACAGTACCTGCAAACAGGCGTAGGAGCGTCATCTCCTACGCCGACGACTCAACATCATCTCCTACGCCGACGACACCCAGCTGATCCTCTCCCTCACCAACGACCCCACCACCGCCAGAGCCAACCTGCACGACGGGATGAGAGACGTCGCCGACTGGATGAGGAACAGCCGCCTTAAACTGAACTCAGACAAGACGGAAGTCCTCATCCTGGGCTCATCACCCTCCGCCTGGGACGACTCCTGGTGGCCCCCGGCCCTGGGCACCGCACCCAAGCCAACGGACCACGCACGCAACCTGGGCTTCATCCTGGACTCCTCCCTGTCGATGACCAGACAAGTCAACGCCGTCTCATCTTCATGCTTCAACACCCTGCGCATGCTCCGCAAGATCTTCAGATGGATCCCCACTGAAACCAGGAAGACCGTCACCCAGGCACTCGTCACCAGCCGACTGGACTATGGGAACACCCTCTACGCCGGAACCACAGCCAAACTTCAAAAGAGACTCCAGCGCATCCAGAACGCCTCCGCACGACTCATCCTGGACATCCCCCGACACAGCCACATCACCGGACACCTGAAAGACCTGCACTGGCTCCCCGTCAGCAAGAGAATCACGTTCAGACTCCTCACCCACGCACACAAGGCCCTCCACGACCTGGGCCCAAAGTACCTCAACGACCGCATGTCCTTCTACACGCCCACACGCCAGCTACGATCAACCAGCCACGCCTCGCCACCGTACTCACGCATCCGCAGAACCACCGCCGGAGGAAGATCCTTCTCCTACCTGGCGGCCAAGACCTGGAACTCCCTCCCCACTCACCTTCGGCGAACCCAGGACCATCTCGCCTTCAGGAAGCAGCTCAAGACCTGGCTGTTCGAGCAGTAACTTACCCCCTCCCCCAGCGCCTTGAGACCCTCCCGGGTGAGTAGCGCGCTCTATAAATGCCGTGATTGATTGATTGATTGAAACAGTTGGAAAAATTCGGATTAGTGATTCGTGCGATTTTTAAGGAATTTCCTTAGATTTGAAAAGTGGACACTTAGAAACTTTTCCGGTAAAAATGTCTCAATGTTATTCAATGGCGAAAAACAAAGTATCGGTTTTTAAGGAGTTAATCGGTCTTAGTTCGGATCAGTGCTGGAGCCTTTTCTCCAGCACTGGGGTCTCTCCTGGAATCAGGTGAGAATTTTCGAATTTGGACTTCGGTCGATTTTTAAGGAATATTTCTAAGTTGCAAAACTCGACACTTAGAAGAATTTTCCAGTGAAACCAGTCAATGTTAGTCTATGAGAAAAATCGGATTATCGGTTTCAAGATAAGTTTTCGGTCTGTTGAGTTAGGGTTCTGGGGTTAGACTCAGGGGTCTCCCAGGGTCAGTGATGCACTGTTTCTGCACCCTCAGCGGCACTCGGGCGGCCGGATGCAGAGTGTTGAGGCCCAATGTTATCCTATGGAGGACAGGGGGATTCCGGTTGGTTGTGGCTGCTGGCAAGCAGGCCACTGGGTTGTGGGAGCAAAGCTCCTAGGGTTAAGCTCAGGGCAAGTTGGGGACCAAGTTAGCACAAAAATGTACCCCCAGCGGCACTTGGGCGGCTGGGTGCAGGGTGCTGTTTTGAGGTCGGGTGCCCTGTTGTTTTCAATGGGATTTCACCGGGACAAAGAAGCACTGCAGGCTCGGGGACGAGGATCTTCCAGGAGCGACCACCACTTCGAGGGGTAAGTTGGGATGTTGAGGGATGGCTGGGCACCGCTGGTTTGGGCACACAAGGCCGTGGGGCGTCGGGTGCAGGGGTGCTTTGGGATGTCGGATTTTCTTACCCGCTCTGGTCGCGGTAGGGGGGGGGTCCTCTGGATTGAGGCTGCAGGCGTCGTCAGGAGTCGCCGGATCTCGGATCAGGATCGCCGGGGTGACTTTCTCTGGGTGTTTGCCCACTCGAACTCGGGCCGGGTTTGGCGTGTGCAGAGTGGGCTGGATTCGCGGTCCTGGGCTGGTGCCAGGGGTGCTGGTTTTGAACAAATCCGGTGTTCACGGGAGAAGCTGGCGGTTCAAGTGAAGGCAGGCAGGTCCTCCGGGGTTTGTGAGGTTGCTGGCTGCAGGACACACCGGGATTTCGCAGAAAGCAGGTTCGAGGGGAGACAGGCCGGTAGGGCTGGGGCCAAGTCAGTTGTTGTCTTCCTCTTGTTAGCAGGCTGCACGGCTGTTTGGTCCTTGTTCTTCTTTTCTTGTTGTCGTTGCTGGATCTAAGGAAGGAAGGTTCAGGGTGCCCCTAAATACTAGATTTAGGGGCGTTACAGGTAGGTAAAGGGCAGGGACCAATGGGTCCCTTCCCTGGGGTGGGTACACCCCCTATCCTGCCACTCTCCAGTGGGAGGGGGGCAGGAGCCTAGTCCTGATTGGGCAGGGCTCCCCATCTTCAAGATGGCGGGAGCCCGAAGATGTGCTTCACCTTGCCTCCCCCACCTGAGGGGTGGGGTTGGCAGAGGCTGGCACACCCCCTCTCCTCCCTTGGTGTTTCCCGCCAGTCTTCCGGCCAGAGTGGGGGCTAGAACCAGTGGGGACCAGTTGCTGAGTACAGCAAGGGGTCTGGGGAAGCTCACAAAGGCGGAAGGCCTTTGAAGCTTCCCCCTGCCCATCCTGGGGGAGGAGGCCTAGCACCTCGCCCAGGACGTGCATTGTTGCAGGCCCGGGAGAGCGGATGGCGCTCTACCCAGGGGTCCAGCAACATGTCTGCTGGGTGGCAGCCTAGGCAGCCCCTCAGACAGGACGTGGATTGTAGGTTAGGTTCAGGGGGCAACTGTAAGTTGCCCTCTGTAGTGCATTTTACATTAAATCCCACACTGGCATCAGTGTGGGTTTAATGTGCTGAGAAGTTTGATACCAAACTTCTCAGTCTTCAGTGTAGCCATTATGGTGCTGTGGAGTTCGTAATGACAACCTCCCAGCACCATATACTCTTAATGGCATCACTGCACTTACAGTGCCCAGGAATGGCCCTGGGTACTGTTGGGGCACAGGGCTCATGCACCTGTGCCCACACCACTGGCATAGTGCACCCAGCTAGAGGGGTGACTGAGGTATGCCAGGGCAGTGTTTGTGGGCATGGCACACAGGGATGTGTGCCATGTCGACTCTGTTTAGTTCTGCACCAAGACACTCAGCCTGCAAAGGCAGGGTGTGGGTGTCAGGGTGCAGGGCCTCTAAGGGTGACACAATAAGTGCTGCAGCCCTTGGGGGCCTTCTCTGGTCACAATGCCCTGGGTACCTAGGGTACCATTTACCAGGGGCTGACATGTGGCCAGAGGTGCCAATTGGGTTTAGGCTGTAATGCAGTTTTAGGGAAGGAACACAGGCCCTGGGTACCGGATTGGCAGGAGCCCAGGGCACACTCAGTCAAAGCACATCAGCAATTCAGCAAAAAGTGGGGGCATACCATGCAAGAAAGAGGGCACTTTCTCACACTTACCTACATTTCCCCCTGATCATTTAACACCTGTCGGGGGGGAGAACTTCAACAATTTTTCCCTATTTGGCAATCCATAACATCAGACAAATGGGTACTAGACATTAACCAACATGGTTATTGCCTGGAGCTCACTAGCAATCCTCCCAATTTTCCACCTCGCACTCTCAAAGTCTCTTCAGGGCACCTACAGATCCTCAAAATGGAGGTATAAGCTCTTTTAACAAAAGGAGCCATAGAACCAGTTCCATTACAGTACCAAGGTTCAGGGGTTTACTATCTGTACTTTCTAATCCCTAAAAAGGACGGTTCCTTAAGACCAATTTTGGACTTAAGGATGTTAAACCTGTACATACTGTCAGAACATTTCCATATGGTTACTCTTCAACAGGTGCTTCCTCTTCTGCAACAAGGCGATTTTATGTCCACACTGGACTTAAAAGACGCATACTATCACATTCCGGTTTACCCAGCACATCGCAAATATCTCAGATTTGTGATAGTAGGAAAACACTAGCAGTTTAAGGTACTCCCGTTCGGAGTAACTACTGCTCCCAGAGTGTTCACAAAATGTCTAGCAGTAGTGGCAGCTCATCTCAGAAGACAACCGATTCATGTCTTCCCGTATCTAGATGATTGGCTCGTCAAAGCCAGCACACACCGAAAGTGTTTACAACACACTCAGACTACATTAGACCTACTTCACCAATTGGGATTTACAGTCAACATGCAAAAGTCTCATCTTCAGCCTTTGCAGATACAGTCCTATCTGGGAGCGACTCTAAACACTCACACAGCTCTATCCTCTCCCAATCCAGCCAGAATTCGAAATATTCAAACTCTGTTAGTACATTTTCAAACCAACCAGTACTTAGCTGTCAGGATTTTCATGCAACTGTTAGGAATGATGGCATCATGCATTGCAATAGTGACTCATGCAAGATTACACATGCGTCCCCTACAGGAATGCTTAGCACGTCAGTGGAGTCAGTCTCTGGGTCAATTAACAGATCTAGTTTTGGTAGACAGCCTCATCTATCGCGCTCTGCAGTGGTGGAACACACAAAAGTATCAAAAGGTCGGCCCTTCATTGACCCTGTTCCACAGATCGTGCTAAGAGCAGACGCTTCCCTCACAGGCTCGGGTGCCCATCTGCACAATTTGACAATTCAAGGTCTATGGCACAACAAGCACAAAAGTCTTCACATCAAATATCTAGAGGTTCTAGCTGTGTATCTAGAACTAAAAGCTTTTCAGTCTCACCTCATAGGGAAAGTTGTCTAAGTCTGCACGGACAATATGAGAGCGATGTACTATGTACAAAAACAGGGGGGTGGGGCACTCTCTGTAACTGTCACGCCTCTCTCAGACCATGTGGCGTTGGGCAATCCATCACAGAATTCATCTTCTGGAAGAGCACCTCCCAGGAGTGAACAATCAAATTGCCGACCTCTGCAGGATGCGGCAACAAATACACGAGTGGGAACTTCACCCCTAAGTTCTCCTTCCATACTTTCAAGAATGGGGATTTCCACAAATAGATCATTTCACCACAGTGGACAACTCAAAATTCCCAAACTTCGCCTCCAGGTTCCCACACCCTCTATCCAAAGGCAATGCCCTATGGATGAATTGGTCAGGAGTATTAGCCTATGCTTTTCCGCATCTCCCTCTCCTTCCATTTCTGGTTCAGAAGCTCAGGTAAACATCGCTCACACTAATCTTAGTGGCTCCCACTTGGGCTCGGCAACCGTGGTTCAACACACTTGGAACTATCAGTGGTTCCACATCAAATGCTGCATCTCAATTCCAACCTACTCACTCAGAACCATGGAGAAATCAAACACCCAAACCCCAAGGAACTCAATCTAGCATTTTGGCTCCTGAAGTCAGAGTTTGGATTCTTAAGTTTGCCGCCAGATTGTATGACAGTTTATAAAGACGCAAGAAAGCCTACCACTAGAGCATGTTATGCAACAAAATGGAAAAGATTTGTTGTATATTGTAACAACAACAATATTGATCCAAAATATTATTTGTTACCTTTTGCATCTGCAGCGAGCTGGTCTAGCTTACACATCCATTCGATTGCACCTTGCGGCAGTAGCCGCATACTTGCAAAACAGACAACATTTATCTTTGGTCAAGGTTCCAGTAATTAAAGCCCTTATGGAGGGCCTTAAAAGAGTAATATCACCCAGAGTACCTCCTGCACCAGTTTGGAATCTGACCATTGTGCTTACAACACTCATGGGTCCACCTTTTGAGCCATTACACAATTGTCCTCAACAGTTCCTTTCATGGAAGTTTGCCTTCCTCATTGCTATCACTTCATTAAGGAGAATTGGTGAGCTACAAGTATTAACCTTAGAAGAACCCTTCTTTCAGTTTCATAAAGATAGAGTAGTTCGCACTAAAACCCAAAATTCCTTTCAAAAGTGGTTTTTGCTTTTCATATTAATCCGGTGTTACCTGTGTTCTTACCTTAACCTGATTCAGTAGCAGAAAGAGCTCTTCACAACTTGATGTCACGAGCGTTATTGTACTACATTGAAAAGACTATTTTCGTAAGACAAAGCAACTATTTGTTGCATTTGCTATACCTCACAAAGGCAATCCTATCTCAAAATCTGGTATTTCAAGATGGATTGTTAAGTGCATTCAAACTTGCTATGCTAAAGCTAAAAGAACATTATCTATACCTCCTACAGCACATTCCACTCGTAAAATAGGAGCATCTATGGCGTTTTTAGGTAATATTTCTATAGCTGACATTTGTAAGGCAGCGACATGGTCCACACCACACACATTTACCAAACACTATTGTGTTGGATGTGTTAGCACGTCATCAAGCCAAAATAGGGCAAGCAGTGCTAAAGACACTTTTTCAGACAACTGCAACATCTACCGGTTAGCCACCGCTTTGGGAGATTACTGCTATATAGTCTGTGTATCTACAGCACACATGCCTCGAACGGATTATGTTACTTACCCAGTAAGCATCTGTTCTTGGCATGTAGAGCTGTAGATTCACATGCGCCCTCCCACCTCCCCGGGCACCTGTAGTTGTTGCAGTTCTCATTGTCTTTGTACTACACTCACTTACTCCATTCTCACCCTCTTGCGGGAAAACAATCTAACAGTCGATGCCCATGTGCACTATCACCGAAAGGAGGAGTCACCTTACCTCGTGACTGGAAAAGACTTCTTTGATGAAAAACAACTTACAAACATCCGGACCCAACACTAGATGGCAGGAGTATGCAAAGCATGTGAATCTACAGCTCTACATGCCAAGAACAGATGCTTACTGGGTAAGTAACATAATCCTTTCAAGCAAGTAACATTATTCTTAGTGTCCCATATGCTTTGAGAGTATTTCTTCAGTACCAGCAGTTTTAGAACGGTGGCTTCAGTGATAATGTGATGGTTATAAAGACTGAATACTTTTTTTATCATCTTCTCTATTGATATTGTGAAGGTAGGAATATTCTAATTGCTTGCTTGTATTGTCACTGAAAGAATGCAGAAGGTTTGCAGTTGTGATTGTCAAGTTCTTTGTAATGGTTCTACTGAATAGGAGACCAGCAGACCACTTCCTATCCGATGATTTAAGGGTTGTGATGGGCTGCCCTTAACTACTACTTACTGGTTTTCTAATGACTTGAGATACGAGGTGGACAACCTTTGCTTCTAAGGGTCAATTGGCATAGAGTCCATCCAAACTGCTTACTTGGCAGTGTGCCTGACCAATGCAGCTCTGTAAGAAAGTGCCCTCTTTTTGCATGGCTGCCCCCACTTTTTGTCAAACTGTTGATGTACTTTGACTAAGTGTGCCCTGGGTTCCTGCCAACCAGGTACCCAGGCCCTATGTTCTTTCCCTAAACTGCATTGAAACCAAACCCAATTGGCACTCTTTGGCCACATGTCAGTCTCTTGTAAATGGTACCATAGGTACTGTGGCCAGGGAAGGCCTCTAAGGGCTGCAGCACTTGTGCCACCCTTACAGGCCCTGTACCTTTATATATATATATATATATATATATATATATATATATATATATATATATATATATATATATATATATATATATATATATATATATACATACACACCACACCACCCACCCTTTATTTCGGTCATTACAGACCATAAAAGTAAACAATACAAGTAATAAAAAAGACAATTTTAAACATTTTTTTACAATTATATCAATTAACTGTCTATACCACCAGTAGAAAAGGAATAATACAATGATAGATTGTTATTAATTTAAAACAGTAAGAACAGCTAAAAACATTAAAAAGAGCTTTAAAAAATAATAATAAAATACGAATCAATGCTCAATGGAGGAGATTACTACCTACAATGATAAGCTTACAAATCCCCTTCGACTCTGCCACATTGAATTAAAAAAACGGGACACTGCAAACACAATAGGTGGGTGTGTATCAGTTCTTAAAATTCTGAATGCCTCTAAACATTGGTTACACCTTAGATTTCTACAAAGCGGTACGAGCCAACGCTGTCTAGCCTTAGTATAGCCTGGGCAAAAAAATAAAACATGGATAGCCGTCTCATCTAAACAAGTACAAGCGGGGCATCCAAGAGGAGGCACTTTGTGCCATTTATTAGTGAAAGCATGCAGTGGCAAGGTTCCTGTTCTAAACTGAATATACAGCTTCCTTGCCAAGTTGGGTTGAATGACATCTAAAAATGGCTCTATAAAATAGTCAGTTTTAAAATTCAAAAAATCAACCGTTAAGTGACCAAGATTGGGATTCCCCTGGATGTCAGCAAGCTTAGCAGATCAGTAGGCTCTTACCAATCCTAAACGTGAGATTGTCAAACACGCCACCTCGGGATTGCTCCACAGATCGGGGATACCAATCCTAAGTGATACGTTTTTTATGTATAAAAACCATGGTAGGTTAGCTACCCCCTGGAGACCCATTATCCCCTTCAGCTCTGACTGGTAATCTGCTAGCTCCGGGGTCACCCACAATCTACACCAAAAAGTTAGTGGCCTCAACCCGACCTCGTCTGCAATAGGTCTAATGCCCAAATCTAGATGTAATGGTACCAGGGGTGAACTCAACGGTAAGCCCAACAACTGTCTCATAAATCTGTTCTCTATCCTTGACAAACCAGCAGTGGGACGATGACCCCAAAGTTCTGCCCCATACATTATGGCACTCCTGACTTGTACTTGGTAAATCTCAACCACAGGACTAGGCGGTACATGAGAGGAGTTCCTATAGGATTTTATAAGTCCCCCCACCGTCTGGGCAAGCCTGAGACCTGCCTTGGCTAATTGGGGTCCCCATTCAAATCATTCGGACAGCGTGACGCCAAGATAATCAAAAACTGACACCCTCTCTAGTAGGGTGCCGTTTAAAGAGGGGTTTGGGCGCAATGTTTTTGCTGGATTAAATACCATGAATTTAGTTTTAGCTGTGTTGATCTCCAGCCCCCTGTTTTTGCAGAATGATGCAAAGCTGTCTAGTATCCGCTTTATGCCCATAGGGGACTTAGATAACAACAAAGTGTCATCAGCAAACATCATTGTTGGGACCTTACCATGCACCAACTTAGGGGCATCGTTATCCACTACCTCATTAAGTTGGGCTACCAGTGCATTAACAAAGAGGCAAAACAGGGTTGGGGCCAGCACGCACCCGTCTTACACCTCTATCAACTGGGAAACGAGGGGTCAATTCCCCATGCTTCCCATGCCTAACTTGGGCAAAGTTACATGTGTGGAGGCGGATGATTAAAGACAATAGGTATGGGGGGGGATACCTAGTTGTTCGAGGACCTCCCAAAGTTTTGCACGGGGGACCAGATCAAAAGCTGATTTCAGATCAACGAATATCAGATAGAGACTGACACCGTCTTCCAATATAACAACTGGAGCCTAAGGATTTGATCAATGGTAGACATATTTTTCCGAAAACCGGCCTGATAGGTGCTCAGTATTCCACCGTCCTCCATCTAAACATGGAGGCGTTCAAGGAGTATTCTGGCAAATAATTTCTGGGTAACGTCTATCAGGCTGATTGGTCTATAATTAATCGGCAAGAGGGGAGAACCCTTCTTATAGACAGGAAAAATTTCAGCCCCAAGCCAAGAGTCCGGCACCTTCATACCCCTCAAAATGGCATTAAAAATTACACACAAGTAAGGTCCCCAAATGTTTGGCTCGTCCCGAAAAAAGTCCCCAGGAATCTTGTCTAGTCCTGGGGCTTTCCCAAGGGGAAGCTTCCCAATTTCATTTAAAACTTCTTGTAATGTGATCTCACAGCCCACTTCATAACGTATCCCTATAGCTGCATCTGATGGATCAACATTCAATTCCAGGGCTGCCCCAATAGAGTATAAGCCCTGAAAATGAGATTTCCAAACAACTGCGGCAATATTAGGCTCTAGGGCTGGCTTCCCCTCACAGCTACTTGCGCACACTAAGGACCAGAACAACTTCATGTCCCTCTTGGATAATGCTGCTCTAATGGCAGCCCATCTATCCTGTTCCCAATTCTTTTTTGCGGTCTTAACACTAGCTCGGTAGTGGGCCCTCAGTTGTTTAATTAAGGGTCGGTCCTGGCTTTTAATGGCTTTTATAAGACCTCCCTTTACCTTACGGCAGGTATCATCAAACCATGTTAATTTGGCACCCTTGTTAGCCTTGGAATGAACCAGAGGGTTAAAGATATTAGTCAGGCTATTAGTAAGTTCAGCATACAATGCCTCAATTCTGCCAATGGATTCAGGAGAAACAGGAGCTCTAACAGTTTCCTCCAGAGTTGAAAGTGGCGAAATAATTGACAAATATAATGCCGCTACCGTGTCCGGAGACTGCTTCATTGTGCCCCATCTAATTCTCCTTCTATTGTTAGTGAGTTGTAAGTTATTAGCTGGAGAAGAATCAGAGGCCACGGGATTATAAAGGCCTGGAAGCTCCAACATCAAGGCATGATGGTCACTATCATTTCTCGGTATGACAGCAAAGTCAACAACCCACTGCCATAGCCTTGTCTCCACTAGAATATAGTCCAAAAGTGAAGTTTGTCCTATTCTATTAAAAGTTAACTTCCCTGGCTGATCCGACTTGGTACGACCATTGCATGCTCTCAAAGAGTGTGCTAGGAGAACCGCATTAATCTGGAGTACCAGCGGAGTCCAAGCCTTAACAGGGGGGATCTGGGGGTCAGGAATTAACCACAAGCTAACCTCATCACTAAAAGAAATATCAGTGGAAGCAGCAAGAGGCTCAAATTGGCAGTTGAAATCACCCCCTATAACCAATTTTAAATTCAGAGGGGCTGCATCTATAAATGAGTTTAATACGTCTATGGTGGGGGATTCCTGGGTGATGCTTACCGGGCGAGAGTAGATGTTGATAAAAGCAACTCTATTGTTTGGGGAAAACGTGAGTACCGTGCACTGAATATCATCGGACAGAGTGTCCAGCTGTTCAACAATGCAATTCAAATGGGTAGCAACCCAAGTAGACAATCCCCAGAGGGCCTACCTCTTCCCCACGAGGAGGCCATCACATTATAAGTTGCAAAACCCACCCTCACAATATCTTCCATTGCCCAGGTTTCCTGGAACATACACACCTCAAATTCACCCAAAAATTGCTCCCAGTCAGGGGAATGAAGCTTGTTTTTAATTCCAGCAATGTTCCAGGATAGAACCTTCAACCTTTGGGCAGAGTTTGGGTTGCTGCACTGGGGATGTGAAAGAGACACGTTAGTGACAGATTCCTTACCTTAGAATATCCCCAGGCGTCAGGCTGGATCCGGAAAGTTTTTGCGTAGCAGTACCCTTGCGCGTCGGTAGGCGGCGTCGTGCGGCTCCGCGTCCGTCGTCGGCGTCGTGATCGCCGGGATGAAGTCGCGGGCAGTACTTAGACGCCGCCCCTGCGCGCTGACGTCAGTTCTATTTTTCCGCGCCAGTAAGCGCAGATCCGGGAAGAGCAGTGCCCTAGTCAATTTTTGACTAACCTTTTTTGTGAATTTTTTCACTGTTTCTTCATCGAGTCTTCACGACTCCTAGGTGTCGTAGGGGTGCCCGGCTTCAAGCCATGCGGAGCCTGTGGTCGCATGATGTCGATCACGGACCCGCATCTCGAGTGTCTCTTCTGTCTCGGCCGAGACCACGACACGAAGTCGTGCCCTGACTGCCGGAAACTTCATCCGAAGGCTTTGCGAGAGCGGTCTCGAAAGCTACTCGAGGTCCGGCAGTCGGCTCCGCGCCGCACCATCCCCGGTCCCGGGAGAGGTCGAGGGGCCGGTCGCGGAGTCCCCGCCGCTCGTAGTCAGAGTCAAAGTCTTCGCGCTCCTCGGGTAAGTCGAAGCACAAGAAGTCTAAGAAGCGTCATCGCTCTAAGACTTCGCCTCGCCGGTCTCGCGACTCGGCTGAGGCCCCAGTCGGCACCGTCCCCGCGGCCCCGGACATGCCTGTAGAGCCGCCCCGCATTACCCGTCCTTTCCGGGTTCGGGGCGACTCCGGCCGAAATACAGGTATTCCTGTCGGCCATGGCCCGCCTCTTCGGGCCTTCAGGCCCCTCCGGTGCGCCTTCGGGCCCCGCGGGCCCTGATGGGGCTGCCCCGGCGCCGCCGCCGACTCCGGTCCCGGCGCCGCCTGTCCCACCAGCCTTCATCCCGGCCTCGGCCCGGCCCCGGCCTCGATCCCGGCTCCGGTGGTACCGCAACCCCCATCGACGCCGGTTGACCTAACCACGCCTCCGCCGACGTCCCCGGTGCCGTTCCTGATGCCGTCCGGGGCTCCGGACGGCGTCGGTCCCCGGTTCTCTCCGGCTCCGGACATGGAGCCGGACCGACGTCGCTCGACGCCGGCTCCGGCGCCGATGAGACCTTGGGTCCCAAATGTCCCTCCTCCTCCATATTTTGAACAAGAGGAGGACCAGTAGAGCTGGAAGGGGTCTGAGGACCCTCTCACACAACAGTGTGAGTATGATCCGGACTGGGCTGAGGAACTTGGGGATGCCAGTGGTCTAGACACCTCCCCTGACACTGGCATGCTGTCTCCTCCCGTGGCTACGGAGGAGGGAGCTAATTTTGCAACGGTGTTGCGTAGAGCAGCTGGAGCCTTGCATCTCCAGTTGCCTACTGTGGCCGTCAGGACTAACCTCCTGTCAGAAGTGCTTCAGCCGGCGGCTTCCTCCTCGGAGACTGTGCTGCCGTTTAATGATGCACTCACTGACGTTCTTTTGGGTGCCTGGTCAAAACCCACCACAGGGGCTCCTGTGGATAGGAACGTGGCCCGACGCCATCGCCCTGCTCCAGGCGACCCCTTGTTTCTCTCCCAACATCCCACCCCCGAGAGCTTGGTTGTCCAAGCCTCTGCCTCCCAAACCGCCTTCCCTACCGCCCCTCCGGATAGGGAATCCAAACGCCTGGACCAATTTGGGAAGAAGGCTTTTTCTTCCTCCAGTGCTGGCTTGCGGTCCGTCAACACTGCTTGCCTTTTGGGCCGATATACCCACTCCCTGTGGGATTCGGTGGCGGCTGTTTTGCCGCAGTGTTCTGAGGAGGTCCAGACACTGCTTACCCGCGCCATTGCGGAAGGGCGAGATGCGGCTAAATACACCATCCGTTGTGGCCTTGATACCGCCGACTCGCGGGGCAGATCGCTTGCGACGACGGTGGCGCTACGTCGCCACGCCTGGCTGAGAACAACTGGTTTCTCGGGTGATGTCCAGAATACACTCATGGACATGCCCTTTGATGGAGTCGGTCTTTTTGGTTCAAAGGCAGACCATGCGCTGGAGCGGTTTAAGGACTCGCGGGCTACTGCCAAGTCCCTGGGCCTTTCTGTTGTACGCCCTCCGCTCACCTCTGCTTTTCGCCCCTTTCGTGGCCACGGAAGGGGCGCCCAGTCACGTCAGCTGCCCAGCCACCGGCCCGCGCAGCAAGCGTCTTCGCGTGGCCGAGGACGTGGATACCGCCGTGGCGGTTCGGGCAACCAGCGTCCGGGTCAGGCCACCACCTCCAACCCGTCCGCGGCCTCCAAGCCCTCCTAGTCCCTCCTTTCCGGTGCACAGCACGCCAGTAGGGGGCAGGATCCGCCATCACCTTCACCACTGGCGTCCCATCACCTCGGACAGGTGGGTCTTGGACATTGTCCGAAGGGGCTACTCCCTCCCCTTCGAGACCACCCCCCCAGCCATGCCACCTCAATTCCACTGCATGTCAGGGGATCACTCGGTACTTCTGCAGAAGGAAGTCACGGCCCTCTTGGCCAAGAGGGCCATCGAGCATGTTCCGACCCCAGAAGTAGGACGTGGTTGCTACTCCCACTATTTCCTGGTGCCCAAAAAGGACAAGGAGGACATGCGTCCTATCTTGGACCTCCGGAACGTCAATCGCTTCCTCCGGAAGGAGAAGTTCAAGATGCTCACCCTAGCTCAGGTCTTGACTGCCCTCAACCCTGGAGACTGGTTGGTAGTGTTGGACTTGCAGGACGTTTATTTTCACATCCCCGTCCTGCCGGCCCACCGGCGTTACCTGCGGTTCACGGTAGGCCTCGAGCATTTTCAGTTCACTGTGCTCCCCTTTGGCCTTACTAAGTGCCCCTCGGGTGTTCACCAAAGTGATGGCGGTGGTCGCAGCTCATCTGCGCCGGGCAGGGGTTCCAGTCTTCCCCTACCTCGACGACTGGCTGCTGAAGGCGGGCTCGTCCCAGGCAGTCGTCTCCCACCTCCAGACTACGGCCGAACTCCTGCACTCGCTGGGGTTCTCCATCAATGTGCCGAAGTCGCATCTGATTCCTTCTCCACAGCTCCTTTTCATCGGAGCAGTTCTGGACACGACGCAGTTTCGGGCCTATCCTCCCGAACGGCGAGTCCGGGATATTCAGGCTATGATTCCGATCTTTCAGCCTTTATCCTGGGTTTCGGTACGGATGACCCTGAGGCTGCTGGGCCTCATGGCCTCCTGCATCCTGCTGGTCACTCATGCCAGATGGCATATGCGGGCTCTGCAGTGGGACCTGAAGTTCCAGTGGGCGCAGCACCAGGGCAACCTGTCCGATCACGTCCAGATCTCGGAGGGGACCCCAAAACAGTTGCAGTGGTGGCTCTCGAACCGGCAATGGGTCATGGGCAGATCCCTCTCCCTTCCCCAGCCAGAGCACACAGTTGTGACGGACGCGTCCCTTCTGGGATGGGGCGGTCACATGGGAGAGGCGGAGATCAGAGGCCTCTGGTCTCCGGCGGAGTCCCGGCTCCATATCAACCTACTGGAGCTCCGGGCGATCCGACTTGCACTCAAGGCATTCCTTCCCTCTGTCAAAGGGAAGGTAGTGCAGGTGTTCACAGACAACACCACCGCCATGTGGTACTGCAACAAACAAGGCGGGGTGGGGTCGTGGACCCTCTGTCAGGAGGCTCTGCGCCTCTGGACATGGCTGGAACATCAGGGCATGTTCCTGATGGTTCAACACCTGGCAGGTTCCCTGAACGCCAGGGCCGACGAACTCAGCCGCAGGTGCATGATGGATCACGAATGGCGTCTTCACTCGGAAGTGGCGCAAGGACTCTTTCTACAGTGGGGAGAGCCTTGGTTAGATCTATTCGCCACCGAAGAGAACGCGCAATGTCATCAGTTCTGCGCGTTGGAATTTCCAAGGCGGCACTCGCTCGGCGACGCTTTTCGTCGCGAGTGGAGTTCCGGTCTGTTGTACGCCTTTCCGCCTATACCACTTCTACCCAGAGTGTTGAAGAAGATTCGGCACAACCGGGTCCAAGTCATTCTTGTGGCTCCGGACTGGGCTCGAAGAGTTTGGTATCCCGAGCTACTCAGTATGAGCGTAGATCCCCCGATCCGTCTGCCTCTTCGGGAGGATCTTCTGTCGCAACAGCAGGGGACGGTCCTCCACCCGAACCTGTCCAGTCTACACCTGCTTGCGTGGAGATTGAGCGGCGGCAGTTGATTCCTTTCGACTTGCCTCCCGAAGTTTGTGATGTGATTCTGGCAGCCAGGCGTCCCTCCACTAAGGTGGTATACGCCTGCAGGTGGAACAAGTTTGTGGCATGGTGCACAGCAAAGGCTGTGAACCCCCTTTCTGCCCCTCTTTCTGAGGTTCTTCTGTTCCTTCTTTCCCTGGCCCAACAGGGTTCTGCACTGGGTACCATCAAGGGCTATCTTTGTGCCTTCTCGGCCTTCCTCAGGCTTCCTGATCAGCCCTCCCTTTTCAAGTCCCCTGTTGTTAACATGTTTCTAAAAGGCATTACACACCTCTTCCCTCCTGTTCCGTTTGTGATGCCTCAGTGGGACTTGAACTTGGTTCTTACCTTTCTTATGTGCGCTCCCTTTGAACCTCTACATAACTGTCCTCTTCGTCTTCTGACTCTGAAGACAGCCTTTCTGGTGGCCATCACCTCCGCTCGGCGGGTGAGTGAGCTCCAGGCTCTATCATGCAAACCTCCCTTTCTGTCTGTCCATCCAGACAAGGTTGTTCTTAGGACGCGTCCGTCCTTCTTGCCAAAGGTGGTTACTGCCTTCCACATTGGGCAGACCATCACTTTGCCCACCTTCTTTCCGCATCCTTCCAGAGAGGAAGAGAGGCTCCACCGTCTGGACCCAAAACGTGCGCTTTCCTTTTTATCAACCGCACACAACACTTCCGGGTGGATGACCAGCTCTTTGTTGGCTACGTGGGCGCCAAAAAGGTCGGGCGGTGCACAAGAGAACCATCTCCCGCTGGGTAACCTTGTGTATCAAAGCCTGCTATTCTTTGGCTAAGAAGGAGCCTCCTGTTGGGCTGCGTGCCCATTCCACCAGGGCAACGGCTGCTACCACGGCTTTAGGCCGCGGTGTTCCGCTGCAGGATATCTGTCAGGCAGCTACGTGGGCCTCGCTGCACACATTTACAAAGCATTACTGCCTTGACAGACAGGTCCGGAGGGACGGCTTCTTTGGCCGTTCTGTGCTCCGGGACTTCCCTGTCTGATCTTTGTTCGCAGACCCACCACCGGGGTTGGTATTGCTGGGGTATCTATTCTAAGGTAAGGAATCTGTCACTAACGTGTCTCTTTCAGATGCACAAGTTACTAACTTGTGTAACGATATATCTGTAAGAGACAGTAGTTAGTGACAGATTCCTACCGCCCCACCCATCCTCCCCCGTTCTGCGAACTGATTTCTAGGGTTAAGGACATCCCTTTCAGGGCCCTAGTATTTTTCAGACACCTATGTCAGCTTCTTGCATGGCTCTGCGTTCCTGGCGCGGAAAGTCGTGTACAGAACTGACGTCAGCGCGCAGGGGCGGCGCCTAAGTACTGCCCTCGACGTCATCCCGGCGATCACGACGCCAACGACGGACGCGGAGCCGCACGACGCCGCCTACCGACGCGCAAGGGTACTGCTACGCAAAAACTTTCCGGATCCAGCCTGACGCCTGGGGATATTCTAAGGTAAGGAATCTGTCACTAACTACTGTCTCTTACAGATATATCGTTACACAAGTTAGTAACTTGTGCGATAGTGCCTGAATGGCCTAGTCAGTCGTGGTTTACGGATCTTCTTCACCTCTCCGAGTGTTTACACAAGATGTCGCCATGCAGAGAGGACCTCCTTTACAATTTCGGGGGCCAGATTCTGCATCCCAAACTTCCATCATTGTTAGACCGCTTAGCACATTAATTCCTGCATTATGGTCATCTAAACTTACCACAAGACTGTATGGACATTTTGAAAGAGTCCAAGCATCCGAACACTAGATAATCTTACAATCTAACACTTTTAAATGGAAGAGATTTTGTATTTGGTAAACAAAAGAACTATGACCCATCTATGTGTTAAAGACGTTATATTGCCTTACCTACTTCATCTGGAAAGGACTGATTTACAATTTTCATCTATTAAGGTACACCTTGCAACTATAACTCCCTATAGGAAATCACCTTCACAAATCACCTCCTTTAAAATACCTGTAGTTGAGGATTTTGTGAAAGGCATTAAGAAAGTTTACCCTCCTGTTAAGTCTCCTTCTCCATGGGAACTTAGCATTGTTTTATCTAAATTCATGGAACCCCCCATTTGAACCCATTCGTAAAGCGTCTGTATAAGACCTTACATGGAAAGTGCAGCTTTCTTAGTTGCTATTACTTTGGCTTGCCGAGTTAGTGTAATCTAAGCCTTGTGTGCAACAGAACCATATACAGTCCCCTTGTATGGATTTAGGGTTCTTGCCCACCCAACCCACTCTACGGACCATTATTATTTCTCCTGCCCTGTTGTAGGAAAACTGCTTGTGCCTAACCAGCCAAAAAAGACACTTGTTCCTAAGATCAAACTGGGTTTCCTTCTGTCCTATTTTTAACTCGGGTACACCAGTCAGTATGACAACATAAGGAAGTGAAGCAGGGGGCAAGTTGATGGTTGGTTGTATTGATAATCCCTGTCCACTGCCTTCTACCTCTACAGAGTCCACCCTATCCAGTCCCACCCCACACTCTAAATGGGCAGGTCTGCTTCTAATTCGAGTCTCCTTATTCAAAGCAAGATTAGGAGACTCATTCATATTAGAGGAGGTCTCTGGTCCTGTTCCAGCCCTCCTCTCTTGGGCCGATAGAATACCTAAGTCTTCTGGGTGCCCCATTGGGGACTCGACTGGGTCTAGATTGGAGTTCCCCATCCCACTAGCAGCTCCACTAATAACCCTTAGCCCATTAGCGTATACCGCCTCTAAAGGACCTAGATTGCCCGGAAAGGGGTGCCTTATGTTGTCCGTCTGGGAACTACAATCAGCCCTTGTCCCTATAGCGGAGGCGGTGCTTGCAATGCAGGTTGCCTGACTACTGGGGCCACTTGAGTGGCCAGTACCCAAAAGGTTTAATAAGTGGGCCAGCTCCTCCTTAACAATTACTCTCAATTGTACCTCTAAGTCCACTATCATCTTCCTTGCCCAGATAGGACAATCTAGGGCCGTTTCATAATTAATAGGGTTTTCAATCGCTCTCCTAGAGGCAGGAGGTTCCGCTCTACTTGGAGTGAGCTCAGATGTTCTCTTTCTCTTGGCACCAGCCCCTAGACATGTTTTGCGACCCCCATTTTTAGATGCTCTAGTAGTTGTACCGCCCTTATCATTTCCAACATTTACTGACTTCACCACCCCATCACCTGCTTTACCTCCTCTATTTCTGGATGGCCTAATAGAGATTCCACCATCACCAGATGCTAAGTTCAATGGAAGTGCTTGAGGTGAGGGTGAGGGTGGAAGGGACTCTATTGGTCCTATCATAGTTTCCATTAAGCTAGGTGCAGATCCAGATGTTATAGCTTGGGGGGAAAGTGACTCAGGCACCGTCCAAGAAATATCCGGAGTTAAGGACAAACGACGCTCCGTCAACTCAATTTCAGTCGTTACCACACCTATAGCCCTCTGGAGCATCCTGTCTATTGAAGTTTGAGGTAAAGGAGGAGGAATGGGGACTTTGGGATGTTTCTTAGGAAGACAAGCACGTTTTCCCATGATCAAATCACTGGAAACTAAAGCGGTTTCTCCCCCTCTAAACAAAACTTGATAGAAAGATAAAAACAGGGGGAGGGTGCAGACAAATCAGCTAAATCATATTCCAACGCCACGCCGTGGTAATTAAAAGTGAGAGTCTATAAAACCGTAATCACCCAAAAGAAAAAAAACAACTCCACTAATGCTCCATTGAGAACATAACATAAAAACTTTTCCGTTGGAAAGTGACAATAAAAATGCTCCTGCTGTAGTTAAAATGATGCCACCAATTGCCACAAACAAATAAGTCAAATAGTCACCACCAGACAGCAGAATAACGATCTGGAATAAGTCATCAACAGAGTCTAAAGGGCCGTGTAGAGAGTCTTACCAGGTAAAGTCAGCTAGATTTCAACCGCCAAGAGGGATAGCCCTGCCCTGCCTCTTCCTGGCAATGACGGGCAAGGACGGGCCCGCCCTTGGCCCCCGCCGCGGTGAGTGAGGCTGCTCTTTGTAGAGCAGTGGTACCTCCTCCCCCTCACCTGTTGCAGCTGTAGCAATGGGGGCGGAGATGGTGTTTGCTCCTGTTGCACCCTGGGACTTGTGGTCCCACCAGGGTGGATGGTAGCCCCAAGAGCTGCTGTGGGGTGTGCTTTTGGCTGGTGGTCGTTAGTGGCCCTGGGCTTATGCTCCCGCCAGGGTGTTTAAGCCAGGAAAACGAGAAGCAGTGGGCAGCGAATCCCCCTTTCCTTTCGGTGCGTCCCCACACATACACACACTGCTATTGCAGGCTGCGTGTTTTGGTGCAGACCAAAGTGGAGAGTTGGCATGGAATACATCACTGTGTGCCATGCCTACAACCCACTGCCCTGGCAAAGATCAGTCATCCCTCTAGCTGGGTGCACTATACAGGTGGTGAGGGTATAGGTGCATGAGCACTGACTTGGCCCCAGCCCTACTGGCCTGTCTCCACCTCGAACCTGCTCTAGCGAAATCCCGGTGTGTCCTGCAGCCAGCAGCCCTCAAGAACCCGAAGGACCTGCCCTGCCTTCCAAACCCAATACTTTGTCTCCTGTGAGCACCGGATATGCTCACCAACAGACTCTGGCTCCGGCCAAATCCGCGAGTCTGCACCACTCTGCACCCGACACCCCCGGCCCGAGTGGCCCAACACCATGAGGAGGTCTCCCCGGCGATCCTGACCTGAGATCTGGTGATCTCGGACCTGCCTCAAATCTCCAATCGACGCCTGCAGCCCCTTTCTGGAGGATGACCACGACCAGAGCTCGTAAGAAAACCCGACGCCTAAAGACACCCCTGCACCCAACGTCCCACGCATTGGGTGGCCCAACCAACTATGTCCCAGCATTCCCAGGCACCCCAACTTAACTCTCCAACAGGTGGTCACCTCCAGAAGATCTTCGTGCCTGAGCCTGCAGTCTTGGTTGCAACCAGAGACTCCCCATTGAAAGCAACAGGGCACCCGAAGCCAAAACAGCACCCTGCACCCAGCCGCCCCTGTGCCGCTGCGGGTGCACTTTGGGTGCTAACTCGGATCCCCCTTTGCCCTGAGCCTAACACCAGGAGCTTTGCTCCCACAATCTTGTGGCCTGCTCTTGAGCAGCCACCAACTGAAAGCCCCCTATCCCCCTTTGGATAACATTGGCCCTCAGCACACTGCACCCGGCCGCCTTGGTGCCGCTGAGGGTGCTTGGAGAGTGCATCCTTGACCCTGGGGGAACCCTGCTTTTAATCTCAAAACCAACTCCCAAACCTAAGTACTTACCTTGAAACCGATGACCTCATTTCCTCCCATAGGACTGCATTGACTGCTTTCTTGTGAAAATTGTTGTAAGTGTGGAGTTGGTTTTGTATGAAAACTTGAAAAACTGCAAATATGCAAAAACTGCTTTACTTGCCTTTTCTCCAGGAAATGTCCCAGTGTGATATCTAGGCATATCACACTGAGTCGAAAAAGTAATCCATAAAGTAATCAAAAGTAATCTAACAGTAATTTCAACTGTATTCAAAGTATTTACAATCCTGTAACGAAGTCATTTTTATCAGCTTGCTTGTATTGTTCAACCTGCTATGAAAGTACCATTTACACTTACCTGTGCCAGGCCTGCTTGCTTCTAGAAAATAAATATAACTAAATAATATTTGTATACAAACAAATTGGTCTGAGTTAAGTCTCGAGTGTGTGACATCATTTATTGCCTGAGTGTGTACAACAAATGCTTAACACTACCCTCTGATAGATGTAAGAAAGTGGCTCTGTATATACTGTTCCCAAATAGGTACAGTGTGCACAGAGTCCACAGTCCCCAGAGGTTTGGCAGAGGCTAAAGTTAGATATAACCTTACTCTCTAAAGTGGTAGCTTGGTCGAGCAGTAAGGCGGTATCAGAGGACAGTGTAAAGCATTTGTTGTACACACTCAGTCAGCAAATGGTCTCACACACTGAAGAACTGAACTCTAGGCCAATGGTTTTGTATCAAAATATATAGTTGTTTTATTTTAGAACCAACAATAGGTATCAAAATATACTTTCTCAGAATGAGTTACTTTAGTTAAATACTTTTCAAATAGGCAATAGACTTTTGAATACAATAGTTACAGTTGTTGCCATAGGCAACACAATTTCAAACACAATAATACATTGATCTCAATGGGAATTTCTAGTTAAATGCAATAGATTACTCTTTGGATTTCTTTTCTTACCACAGGACTGGATCCTAGATTCAGTCCGGGGACATCTCCTGTAAACAGTTGAGTAAAAACGTTTTGGTTACAGTGGTGATTTTTAAGGAATATTATTGTATTTTAAAAGTTGCCACTTCGAAACTTTTTCACATAGAATCACCAATGTTATCCTATGGGAGGAAATTCACTTAGCAGGTAAGTGGGGTTATTGTTACTTTTTCTAACTCAGTGTTGGATCCTGGACCCAGCACTGGTGCATCTCCTGTAAACAGTTGAAAGAATGTGTTTTTGTTATACAGGCGATTTTTAACGAATATTTGTAAGTTTGCAAAATCGACACTTAGAAACTTTTTCGGCAAAAACCAGGCAATGTTATTCTATGGAAGGAAATTCAAGTTACCGGTAAGTACCGTTATGATTACTTTTCAGGGTCAGTGCTGGGCACCAAGATCCAGCACTGGGATCTCTCCTGATAACAGGTGAGTAAATTCGTTTTCGTTAAACACACAATTTTTAAGCAATATTTTTAGTTTTTGAAACTCCACACTTAGTCGTTTTTTTCCGAGAAAAATACCCAATGTTATCCTATGGAGGGGAAACAAGTTATCGGTTTGCAGGTAAGTTTTTGACTGTGGGAGTCCAGGTTCTGGGGTTAGACTCAGGGGTCCCCCAGGGTCCGTGATGCACTCTTGTTGCACCCACAGCGGCACTAGGGCGGCCGGATGCAGAGTGTTGAGGCCCCAATGTTATCCTATGGGGGATAGGGGGCCTTCGGTTGGTGGCTGCTGGCTAGCAGGCCACTGGGTTGTGGGAGCAAAGCTCCTGGCTGTAGACTTGGCACAAAGGGGGAAGCAAGTGAGCACCAAAAGCGCACCCACAGCGGCACTCGGGCGGCTGGGTGCAGGGGGCTATTATGGCGTATGGTTCCCTGTTGAAGTCTATGGAGATTCTCCGGACTGGACAAACACTGCAGGCTTGGAGACGAGAGTCTCCTGGGATCTACCAACACTTCGAGGGGTAAGTTGAGATGTCTTGGCTTAGGTAGGCACCCTGGGTTTGGGCACACAAGGCCGTCGGGTGCAGGGGTGCCTTTTAGTGTCGGATTTTTCTTATCCGCTCTGGTAGCGGTAGGGGGGACCCTCTGGACTGAGGCTGCAGGCTTCGTCTGGAGGCTTGAGGCAGGTCAGGAGTCGCCGGATTCCAAGTCAGGATCGCCGGGGAGACCTCCTCTGGGTGTTTTTTTTACTCGAGCACGGGCCGGGTTCGGCGGGTGCAGAGTGGGCTGGATTCGCGATCCCGGGCTGTTGCCAGGGGCGCTGGTTTTGAACAAATCCGGTGTTCACGGGAGAAGCAGGCGGTTCAAGTGAAGGTAGGCAGGTCCTCCGGGGTTTGTGAGGTTGCTGGCTGCAGGACACACCGGGATTTCGCAGAAAGCAGGTTCGAGGGGAGACAGGCCGGTAGGGCTGGGGCCAAGTCAGTTGTTGTCTTCCTCTTGTTAGCAGGCTGCACGGCTGTTTGGTCCTTCTTCTTTTCTTGTGGTCGTTGCTGGATCTGAGGAAGAAAGGTTCAGGGTGCCCCTAAATACTAAATTTAGGGGCGTTACAGGTAGGTAAAGGGCAGGGACCAATGGGTCCCTTCCTGGGGTGGGTACACCCCTATCCTGCCCCTCTCCTGTGGGAGGGGCAGTAGCCTAGTCCTGATTGGGCAGGGCTCCCCATCTTCAAGATGGCGAGAGCCCGGAGTTGTGCTTCACCTCGCCTCCCCCACCTGAGGGGTGGGGTTGGCAGAGGCTGGCACATCCCTTTCCTCCCTTGGGGTTTCCCGCCAGTCTTCCCGCCAGAGAGGGGTCAGAACCGGTGGGGGCCAGTTGCTGAGTACAGCAAGTGGCCTGGAGAAGCTCACAAAGGCGGCATGCCTTTGAAGCTTCCCCTGCCCATCCTGGGGGAGGAGACCTAGCACCTCGCCCAGGATGTGCATTGTTGCAGGCCCAGGAGAGTGGATGGCTCTCCACCCAGGGGTCCAGCAACATGTCTGCTGTGTGGCAGCCGGGGCAGCACCTCAGACAAGACGTGGATTGTAGGTTAGGTTCAGGGGGCAACTCTAAGTTGCCCTCTGTCGTGCATTTTACATTGAATCCCACACTGGCATCAGTGTGGATTTAATGTGCTGAGAAGTTTGATACCAAACCTCAGTCTTCAGTGTAGCCATTATGGTTCTGTGGAGTTCGTAATGACAACCTCCCAGCACCATATACTCTTAATGGCATCACTGCACTTACAGTACCCAGGAATGGCCCTGGGTACTGTAGGGGCACACGGCTCATGCACCTGTGCCCACACCACTGGCATAGTGCACCCAGCTAGAGGGGTGACTGAGGTATGCCAGGGCAGTGTGTTTGTGGGCATGGCACACAGGGATGTGTGCCATGTCGACTCTGTTTAGTTCTGCACCAAGACACTCAGCCTGCAAAGGCAGGGTGTGTGTGTCAGGGTACAGGGCCTCTAAGGGTGGCACAATAAGTGCTGCAGCCCTTAGGGGCCTTCTCTGGTCACAGTGCCCTGGGTACCTAGGGTACCATTTACCAGGGGCTGACATGTGGCCAGAGATGCCAATTGGGTTTAGGCTTTAGTACAGTTTAGGGGAGGAACACTGGCCCTGGGTACCTGATTGGCAGGGACCCAGGGCACACCAAGGAAAAGTGCATCAGTTATCAGGCAAAAAGTGGGGGGGTTACTGCAACAGAAACCCACTTTCCTACAATAAAGCCTTACTGCTCGCCCACACTACCACAAATTGAGAGTAAGGTGCTATCTACTTTTACCTCTGCCTACCTTTGGGGTTCCACTGGACTCTGTGCACACTATACCTCATTTTGGTATAGTATATACAGAGCCAACTTCCTACAAGCTCTTCCTGGTATTCTTCCTTGCAGTGATCTGAGACATCCAACTCCAAGAGGTTGTCATTTATGTTTTCTACCTTGGTCTTGTCTTGCTGTTTATGTGGTACCGTGCCAGCTCTTTGGTCCTAAAGTACAATGTTACTGACATGGCTGCTGTTAGGAAAAGTTAGTAACAATAGTACCAAGCTCCACGAGGAAACACATTGTTCGAGGCATATGAGCTGTAGATTGTATACTTGTGCATAGATCGCCATCTGGTGTTGGGCTCGGATGTTTGCACTTTGTTTTTGTCTTGGAAGAAGTCTTTGTAGTCACGAGGTGATGAAGAAGACATCTCCATCTCCGAGGCCGACGACTCTGACGTCGAAGAGGAGACAGTCACCCCGGCTCAGCGGTCCGTGTGTACCGAAACCCCTCTCCCAAAAACCAAACCTAAGGCTCCGGTAACGCCTTCGCGCTCAGGTCGACACCGGCAACATGTCTCAGACGCCCCGCCCTCGGGCCCGGCTATGAAACCTAAAAACAAGCCTTCGGGCTCGAGCCAGTCTGGTGCCGAAAAGTCACCTTCGGCACCGAGACACAAAACCAAAGATGTGCCACGCCCTTCTTCGTCGGCACCGAAGACAGCCTCGACGCCAAAGCCCTCGGCGTCGAAACATACCAAGGACAAACATTCGGAGCCGGTTTTCGGAGCCGAAAAACGCCTTCAGAGCCCAAAAAAGCTTCAGAGCCCAAAAAAGCCTTGGAGCCACAAACTCCTATATCAAAACCTAAGGAGTCCAAGACCCCACAGAAGGCCTCAGAGACTCGGTCTAAAGAACATTCTGACCCTAGATCTTCGGCACCGAAAAAGGACATTCTACCCACACAGTCTGTACCAGTTTTTTCAGATCCAAAACAAAAAACTCTTTCTATTGACCCAGAGTAAACCTCCTAAAAAGAGAAAACTGGACCCTCCAGAGGAATATGAAATACCCAAGAAACGAAAGGAAATGGCCACTAACACTTCTCCACCTCCTTCTCCTCCTCCAGCTGATCCAAATCTCTTAATTTCTCCAGAACACTCCCCACAACACACTTTTTCACCTCAACCACAAGATGATGAGGATGATGATTCCGAGGGGGGTGGGAATGGAGATCCAGATGGGGATGATGATGCACATACCATCCCACACAACGTAGACCCTTGGGATGACTACAACACAGATCCCGACCCACATAATGAACCGGACCTCTATCCATCTAGGCCATCACCACCAGATGACAATATTGGTTTTGCGCAATTAATTAATAGGGCTGCTCAATACCACGGGGTACAATTACATTCTGATCTCTTAGAGGAAGACTTTTTACTCGCAACCTTTGCACCCTCACAAAAGTCCACGCACACCCTGCCAATGTTAAAAGGCATGCTAAAACATGCGCCAGAAGTTTTTAAGGACCCTGTCAGAGCCAGGATTCTCAACACCAGGGTGGACAAAAAATATAAAGCAGCTCCAATGACCCAGTTTACATTAAAGGTCAGCTCCCTTTGGATTCTCTTGTCGTGTCAAATGCACGCAAGAGGGCAAACTCACAGTACAGGCGACACCCCTCCTCCTGATAAGGAATCCAAACTGATAGACTCATCTGGAAAACGTATCGCGTCACAGGCTGCAAATCAATGGCGGATTGCCAATGCCCAGGCTTTGTTGGCCAGGTATGACAGAGCTCATTACGATGAGCTTGAAAAGCTCATGCAACACCTTCCTGACCAATATAAAGAAAAAGCGAACGACCTTATACAAGAGGGGAAATTAATAACTAACACCTCCATTAAATGTGCGCTAGACGCGGCTGATACCGCATCCCGTGCCATTAACACTAGCGTTTTGCTACGCAGGCACGCTTGGCTCCGAATCTCCGGATTCAAGCAGGAAGTCCAATCTGCTATTCTTAACCAGCCCTTTGATCAAGAACATCTTTTCGGGCCCACAGTTGACACATCTTTAGAAAAGATGAAAAAAGATACTGACACTGCTAAGTCTATGGGGGCCTTGCAATTACCTTCCCCTAGAGGTTCTTTTCGCCGCTCCTTCTACAGACCGGGCTCCAAAACCATTGGTTCAGAACATCCCTCTTCTTCATATAAGAGCCCCAATCAAACGTCCTCCAGAGGATACTTTCGCGGAGGCTACAGAGGCAACAATGGCAAGGGAAGAGGCCGCGGTAGCAATACCCGCAACTCCCCTACCACCAAACTGTGACTTCCCTTCACTTCCCCCCCGATCATCCCACTCCTGTCGGGGGACGTCTTTCACAGTTCCTACCTGTCTGGAATTCAATCACAACAGACAAGTGGGTAAGACAAATTATCCAGTATGGTTATTGCCTGGAACTCACCTCTACTCCCCCAAATATTCCTCCCAGACAACGTCCAATGTCCTCGGAACATCTAACACTTCTAAAACAAGAGGTTCTCTCTCTATTACAAAAACATGCAATAGAACTAGTCCCCTTACCTCATCAAGGCACCGGGGTTTACTCCCTCTACTTTCTAATCCCAAAAAAGGACGGCTCTCTCAGGCCAATACTGGACCTCAGACCACTAAACCTCTACATTCAGTCGGACCACTTCCACATGGTCACTCTACAACAGGTGCTCCCCCTGCTTCAACAGGGCGACTTTCTCTCCACTCTAGATCTAAAGGACGCCTGCTTTCATATTCCCATTCACCCCGCTCACAGGAAATATCTCAGGTTCGTGGTAGACGGCCAACATTATCAATTCAAAGTCCTTCCGTTCGGAGTGACTACAGCACCCAGAGTCTTCACCAAGTGTCTTGCAGTAGTAGCGGCTCATTTAGAAGACAACACATTCACATGCTCCCTTACCTGGACGACTGGCTCATAAAAGCCAAGTCACACAGCAGCTGTGTGCAACACACACACAAAACAATCCAACTGCTTTACAACTTGGGATTCACGGTGAATCTCACCAAATCCCACCTCCACCCGTCCAACACACAACAATACCTAGGTGCTACAATAGACACCTTAAAAGCTTTAGCATACCCCAATCCTCTCAGGATAAGCAGTATGCAAGCTCTAATATCCAAATTTCAGCCTCAACACTCATTACCAGCTCGAGTGTTCATGCAGTTGATAGGGATGATGGCCTCTTGCATTCTCATCGTTCCTTATGCAAGACTCCAAATGCGTCCCTTACAGGAGTGTTTGGCTCGTCAGTGGAACCAGGCTCAAGGTCAACTAACAGATCTGGTGTTGGTGGACGACCGCACACATCGCTCTCTGCAGTGGTGGAACACACATCCTTTCCAAAGGGCGGCCGTTCCTCGACCCGGTTCCACAGATAGTGCTAACAGCAGACGCATAGCTCACCGGCTGGGGAGCTCATCTTTAGAACCACACCATCCAGGGTATGTGGACCCCTCGGCAAAAACAGCACCACATAAATTACCTGGAACTACTGGCAATTTTTCTAGCACTAAAATCCTTTCAACTCCATATAGTAGGCAAAGCTGTCCTAGTTCGTACAGACAATATGACAGCAATGTACTACATACAGAAACAAGGGGGGACACACTCTCTACAGCTTTCACACCTAGCTCAAAGCATATGGAGGTGGGCCATTCCTCAAAACATATATCTTCTTGCAGAACACCTCCCAGGGGTACACAATCACATTGCAGATCTGCTCAGTCGTCAAACACAGCAGATCCACGAATGGTAACTTCACCCTCAAGTTCTTCTTCCATTCTTTCGCATGTGGGGCCAGCCAGAAATAGATCTCTTCGCCACACATCAAAACACAAAATGCCCAAACTTCGCCTCCAGGTATCCACACTCATTGTCCAAAGGCAATGCGCTATGGATGAACTGGTCAGACAAATTTGCTTACGCTTTTCCGCCTTTCCCGCAAATTGAGTTAGTGGCTCCGAAGCTCAAACAGCATTCCCTCACAATGATCCTGGTTGCTCCAACATGGGCCCGACAACCATGGTTCACAACCCTCTTGGAACTATCAGTAGTTCCTCATCAAAAACTACACCTCTCACCCAACCTTCTCACTCAGAACCATGTAGAGATAAGGCACCCACATCCCAATCAACTCAATCTTGCGATCTGGCTCCTGAAGTCTTCGAGTTCGGTTACCTTAATCTCCCATCAGACTGCATGAACATCATTAAAGAAGCTAGACGTCCTACCACCAGAGCATGTTACGCCGCAAAGTGGAAACGATTTGTAATTTATTGTACAAATAACAAAATCAATCCACTAGATGCTTCTATTCAAAACATAATATGCTATCTCCTGCACCTACAACGGTGTAACCTAGCATATACATCCAAAAGACTACATCTTGCTGCAATAGCAGCTTATCTCCAAAACAGACAACGCTTATCTATGTTTAGAGTACCCGCTATTAAGGCATTTATGGAAGGACTTAAAAGAATAATTCCACCTAGAGCTCCACCCTCTCCAGTATGGAATTTAAATATTGTCCTTACTAGACTCATGGGTCCCCCTTTCGAACCCCTGCACAAATGTGAACTACAGTACCTCACTTGGAAAGTAGCCTTCCTAGTCGCTATCACATCTCTCAGAAGAGTTAGTGAACTCCAGTTGTTAACCATACAAGAACCATTTTTACAAATCCATCATAACAAAGTGGTTCTTAGGCCTAACCCAACATTTTTACCTAAAGTTGTTTCTGTCTTCCATCTTAACCAGTCTGTTGAACTCCCAGTTTTTTTCCCACAACCAGACTCAGTGGCAAAACGAGCTCTTCACACGTTAGACGTTAAGAGAGCAATACTTTACTACATTGAAAAGACAAAATCCTTTAGGAAAACCAAACAACTCTTTGTGGCTTTCTCCCCACCTCATAAGGGCAATCCCATTTCCAAAGCCAGTATTGCAAGGTGGATTGTTAAATGCATCCAAATATGCTATCTTAAAGCCAAACGCACATTAACCGTTCTCCCTAGAGCTCATTCCACACGCAAACTAGGGGCCTCTATGGCATTCTTAGGGAACATTCCCCTAGATGATACCTGCAAAGCAGCAACGTGGTCTACACCGCACACTTTCACAAAACACTATTGTTTTTTTTTTTTGTCCTCATCTCACCAATAAGCTTATGTGGGTCTTATGAAGCCGATGTTTCGATCTGTGGGCCCTCCGGCTTACCGCACTTGCTTAGGTCGCCTGACCGGTCCCGCTCGTATTGGGACTTGGTGTAATCCTAGGACGAGCTATATTAATCTCAGATTACGTCCCCATCTCGTGAGAGGCAGCCAGATGTTTATCAAACTATCCCCTTCTCCTTCATAGTCCAGGCGGGCCATAGCAAATGCGGCTTTAAGCCAATCCTCGCTCTTCGGAGAGAGGGGGTCTTTCCACCTTTTACATACCTCTCGCCGCGCAAGTATGATCACATATAAAAGTAGCCCGCGATGGATCTGCGGTGCAGTCTGACAGAAAAGGCCATCGTCCCCAAAGAAGACTAGTGACAGATTGACATCGATATTAGCTTTGAAAACGTCTTGAAGGGTGTCGCCAATCCCCTTCCAGAAATTTTTTAATTCGGGACACTCAAAAAAGATATGGAGGTCATTGGCGGTTGGCGTCCTACATCTTGGGCATTTTGGTGTTGGGGACGGGGCAAACTTGGCTATCTTGGCTGGAGTATAGTAAAGTCTATTGATGACAAAGAAATGGTTCTTCTTTAGTCTTGCAGGTTTAATGAATTTATATAGTACTTTCAGTGAGGGCTCAAACAGGGCGTCTATGCAAGGTTCAAGAGGGGTTTGATTCCAGACCAGGGTAGGGGATTGAATTTCCTGATCTTCAGCTTCTAATAGGTGGTTATACCACACTGATATCTCCTTCTTTATTGGGTGTGTAGAGTGGCACAGACTTTCCATATCCCAATTCCCTCTTGTTTCGCCTTTTTCTGCATCAAACCAAGATACCAGTTGTAAATATTTAAATCTGGAGAACCCTGTACCAATCCTGGCCCTCAATAGTTCCCAGGGGTGTATCCCCCCTGAATCTAACAGGTCGGACCAGATGTTTATGCCTGCACTCTTAATGGGTACCGCCAGGCTATCTCTAAGGCAACAGGGTGTTCCAGGTGAGCCCCAGATAGGTGCTAGGTCAGAGTAGTATCCTATCCCCCATCTAATTCTGACTTTGTACCATGTTTCCAGAGCTGCCCTGAGAACCTTCAGACGTACTCGCTTGAAGTATTTTGGAGCCCCGAATTTATATAAAAACGCCTCACCGCCTCCTCCTCCTTCCGTTCTTACCATTTCTCCCAACAGCATTCCCCACGCCGACTCATTTGGTTTCGCAAGTAGCATCCGAACTTCCTTAAATTGGAATGCTGCTGCGTACCAGCTGATATCAGGAAGAGCCAGCCCCCCTTTATTTAGTCTGAGTCTCAATTTCTTCCATGACAGCCTCACACCCTTATCTCCCCAGATGAAGCTCCCGATCTTACTCTGCACCTTGCTAATGCACTTATGTGGAAAGGCCAAGGGTATTGTGGAGAACAGGTAAGAAAGCTTGGAAAGAATGACCATCTTTACTAAATTGACTTTCCTGTAAATGGTTAAGGGGAGGTTCCTCCATCTGGCAAAGAGGCGATCTATTTCTTTAATGATTCTATTCAAGTTAATCTGGGGAATTTTTTCCAAGTCTTTAACAATGATAATACCCAAGTATTTTAACTCGTTGCTGGTTGTGCCTTCCCATTGGTCTAGATTCCAGCACATCATCTCGGTCTTTGATGTGTTTGCTAGGTAACCTGACAGGGTCCCAAACCCCTCCAGAAGCTCCTCCACCCGGGGAATAACCACCTCGGGATCGTTAGTGTACAGTATCTGAAAGAGACACGTTAGTGACCGATTCCTTACCTTAGAATATCCCCAGGCGTCAGGCTGGATCCGGAAAGTTTTTGCGTAGCAGTACCCTTGCGCGTCGGTAGGCGGCGTCGTGCGGCTCCGCGTCCGTCGTCGGGCGTCGTGATCGCCGGGATGACGTCGCGGGCAGTACTTAGGCGCCGCCCCTGCGCGCTGACGTCAGTTCTTCTTTTCCGCGCCAGCAAGCGCAGATCCGGGAAGAGCAGTGCCCTAGTCATTTTTTTACTAACTTTTTGGGTGAATTTTTTCACTGTTTTTCTTCGAATCGACTTCAAGGTGTCGTAGGGATGCCCGGGTTTAAACGTTGCGGCGCCTGTGCTCGGATGATGTCCATCACAGACCCGCATCGGGAGTGTCTCTTCTGCCTCGGCCGAGGCCACGACACGGAGTCTTGTTCCGACTGCCGGGCCCTCAACCCGAAAGCTTTGCGAGAGCGGTCTCGAAAGCTCCTCGAGGCCCGGCATTCGGCTCCGCGCAAGCCCCGGTCGCGTGAGAGGTCCAGGGGTCGATCGCGGAGTCCTCACCGGTCGTCGGCATCGAAGTCTTCTTCGTCCGGTAAGTCCAAACACAAAAAGTCCAAAAGCATCGTCGCTCTAGGACTTCGCCTCGCCGGTCTCGCGACTCGGCTGAGGCCCCTCCCGGCACCGTCCCCGCGGCCCGGACATGCCTGTGGAGTCGCCCCCGCAATACCCGTCCTTCCCGGGTTCGGGGCGGATCCGGCCCAAGTACAGGAATTCCTGTCGGCCATGGCCCGCCTCTTCGGGCCTCAAGGTCCCTCCGGTGCGCCTTCGGGCCCCGCGGGCCCTGATGGGGTTGCTCCGGCGTCGCCCGTGCCTCCAGCCTCGATTCCGGCCCCGGCTTCGATCCCGGCTCCACAACCCCCATCGACGCCGGTCGACCTAACGACACCTCCGCCGGCGCCGATGTCTCCGGTGCCGTTCTCGACGCCGCCTGGGGCTCCGGGCGGCGTCGTCCCCCAGTTCCTTCCGGCTCCGGACATGGACCCGGACCGACGTCGCTCGACGCCGGTTCCGGCGCCGATGGGACCTTGGGTCCCAAATGTCCCTCCTCCTCCTTATTTTGAACCAGAGGAGGACCAGGAGGACTGGGAGGGGTCTGATGACCCTCTGACACAACAGTGTCAGTACGATGAGGACTGGACAGAGGGTCTAGGGGATGCCAGTGGTCTAGATACTTCCCCTGACACTGGCATGCTGTCTCCTCCCGTGGCTACGGAGGAGGGAGCCAATTTTGCAACGGTGTTGCGTAGGGCGGCTGGGGCCTTACGTCTCCAACTCCCTACTGTGGCGGTCAAGACTAATATCTTGACAGAGGTGCTTCAGCCGGCAGCCTCCTCTACGGAGACTGTGCTGCCGTTTAACGACGCCCTCACTGACGTTCTTTTGGGCGCCTGGTCCAAGCCCAACACAGGGGCTCCTGTGGATAGGAACGTGTCCCGACGCCATCGCCCAGCTCCGGGCGACCCCCTGTTTCTCTCTGTCCACCCCACTCCTGAGAGCTTGGTTGTCCAAGCCTCCGCTTCCCAAACCGCCTTCCCTACCGCCCCTCCGGATAGGGAATCCAAACGCCTGGATCAATTTGGGAAGAAGGGTTTTTCTTCCTCCAGTGCTGGCTTGCGGTCCATCAACACCGCTTGCCTTTTGGGCCGATATACCCACTCCTTGTGGGATTCGGTGGCGACTGTTTTGCCCCAGTGTTCTGAGGAGGTCCAGACACTGCTTTCCCGCGCCATTGCGGAAGGAAGGGATGCGGCCAAATACACGATACGATGTGGCCTTGATACCGCCGACTCGCTGGGCAGGTCTATTGCAACGACGGTGGCGCTGCGACGCCACGCCTGGCTGAGAACCACTGGTTTTTCAGGGGATGTCCAGAATACTCTCATGGACATGCCCTTTGATGAAGTCGGTCTTTTTGGGTCCAAAGCAGACCATGCGTTGGAGCGCTTTAAGGACTCACGGGCTACTGCCAAGTCCCTGGGCCTTTCTGCTACACGCCCTCCGCTGACTTCTGCTTTTCGCCCCTATCGTGGCCACGGTAGGGGCGCCCGTCACGTCAGCAGCCCAGCCACCGGCCCGCGCAGCAGGCGTCTTCGCGTGGCCGAGGACGTGGATTCCGCCGTGGCGGATCGGGCAACCAGCGTGCGGGTAAGGCCACCACCTCCAACCCGTCCGCGGCCTCCAAGCCCTCCTAGTCCCTCCTTTCAGGTGCACAGCACGCCAGTAGGGGGCAGGGTCCGCCATCACCTTCCCCACTGGCGTACCATCACCTCGGACAGGTGGGTCTTGGACATTGTCCGAAGGGGCTACTCCCTCCCCTTCGAGACCACCCCCAGCCATGCCACCTCAATTCCACCGCATGTCAGGGGATCACTTGGTACTTCTGCAGAAGGAAGTCACGGCCCTCTTGGCCAAGAGGGCCATCGAGCATGTTCCGACCCCAGAAGTAGGGCGTGGTTGCTACTCCCACTACTTCCTGGTGCCCAAAAGGACAAGGAGGACATGCGTCCTATCTTGGACCTCCGGAACGTCAATCGCTTCCTCGGGAAGGAGAAGTTCAAGATGCTCACCCTAGCTCAGGTCTTGACTGCCCTCGACCCTGGAGACTGGTTGGTAGCGTTGGACTTGCAGGACGCGTATTTCCACATCCCCGTCCTGCCGGCCCACCGGCGTTACCTTCGGTTCACGGTAGGCCCCGAGCATTTTCAGTTCACCGTGCTCCCCTTTGGCCTTACCAGTGCCCCTCGGGTGTTCACGAAAGTGATGGCGGTGGTCGCAGCTCATCTGCGCCGGGCAGGGGTTTCAGTCTTCCCCTACCTCGACGACTGGCTGCTGAAGGCGGGCTCGTCCCAGGCAGTCGTCTCCCACCTCCAGACTACGGCCGAACTCCTGCACTCGCTGGGGTTCTCCATCAATGTGCCGAAGTCGCATCTGATTCCTTCTCCACAGCTCCTTTTCATCGGAGCAGTTCTGGACACGACGCAGTTTCGGGCCTATCTTCCCGAGCGGCGAGTCCGGGATATTCAGGCTATGATTCCGATCTTTCAGCCTTTATCCTGGGTTTCGGTACGGATGACCCTGAGGCTGCTGGGCCTCATGGCCTCCTGCATCCTGCTGGTCAATCATGCCAGATGGCATATGCGAGCTCTGCAGTGGGACCTGAAGTTCCAGTGGGCGCAGCACCAGGGCAACCTGTCCGATCACGTCCAGATCTCGGAGGGGACTGCAAAACAGTTGCAGTGGTGGCTCTCGAACCGGCAATGGGTCATGGGCAGATCCCTCTCCCTTCCCCAGCCAGAGCATACAGTTGTGACGGACGCGTCCCTTCTGGGATGGGGCGGTCACATGGGAGAGGCGGAGATCAGAGGCCTCTGGTCTCCGGCGGAGTCCCGGCTCCATATCAACCTTCTGGAGCTCCGGGCGATCCGACTTGCACTCAAGGCATTCCTTCCCTCTGTCAAAGGGAAGGTAGTGCAGGTGTTCACAGACAACACCACCGCCATGTGGTACTGCAACAAACAGGGCGGGGTGGGGTCTTGGACCCTTTGTCAGGAGGCTCTGCGCCTCTGGACATGGCTGGAACATCAGGGCATGTTCCTGATGGTTCAACACCTGGCAGGTTCCCTGAACGCCAGGGCGGACGAACTCAGCCGCAGGTGCATGATGGATCACGAATGGCGTCTTCACTCGGAAGTGGCGCAAGGACTCTTTCTACAGTGGGGAGAGCCTTGGTTAGATCTATTCGCCATCGAAGAGAACGCGCAATGTCATCAGTTCTGCGCGTTGGAATTTCCAAGGCGGCACTCGCTCGGCGACGCTTTTCGTCACGAGTGGAGTTGCGGTCTATTGTACGCCTTTCCGCCTATACCACTTCTACCCAGAGTGTTGAAGAAGATTCGGCACGACCGGGCCCAAGTCATTCTTGTGGCTCCGGACTGGGCTCGAAGAGTTTGGTATCCCGAGCTACTCAATATGAGCGTAGATCCCCGATCCGTCTGCCTCTTCGGGAGGATCTTCTGTCGCAGCAGCAGGGGACGGTCCTCCACCCGAACCTGTCCAGTCTACACCTGCTTGCGTGGAGATTGAGCGGCGGCAGTTGATTCCTTTCGACTTACCTCCCGAAGTTTGTGATGTGATTCTGGCAGCCAGGCGTCCCTCCACTAAGGTGGTATACGCCTGCAGGTGGAACAAATTTGTGGCATGGTGCACAGCAAAGGCTGTGAATCCCCTTTCTGCCCCTCTTTCTGAGGTCCTTCTGTTCCTTCTCTCTTTGGCCCAACAGGGTTCTGCCCTGGGTACCATCAAGGGTTATCTTTGTGCTATCTCGGCCTTCCTCAGGCTCCCTGATCAGCCCTCCCTTTTCAAGTCCCCTGTTGTTAACAGGTTCTTAAAAGGCATTACTCACCTCTTCCCTCCTGTTCCGTTTGTGATGCCTCAGTGGGACTTGAACTTGGTTCTTACCTTTTAATGTGCGCTCCCTTTGAGCCTCTACATAACTGTCCTCTTCGTCTTCTGACTCTGAAGACAGCCTTTCTGGTGGCCATCACCTCCGCCCGGCGGGTGAGTGAGCTCCAGGCTCTATCTTGCAAACCTCCCTTTCTGTCTGTTCATCCAGACAAGGTTGTTCTTCGGACGCGTCCGTCCTTCTTGCCAAAGGTGGTTACTGCTTTCCACATTGGGCAGACCATCACTTTGCCCACCTTCTTTCCGCATCCTTCCAGAGAGGAAGAGAGGCTCCACCGTCTGGACCCAAAACGTGCGCTCTCCTTCTATATCGACCGCACAAAACACTTCCGGGTGCATGACCAGCTCTTTGTTGGCTACTTGGGCGCCAAAAGGTCGGGCGGTGCACAAGAGGACCATCTCCCGCTGGGTTACCTTGTGCATCAAGACCTGCTATTCTTTGGCTAAGAAGGAGCCTCCTGTTGGGCTGCGTGCCCATTCCACCAGGGCAACGGCTGCTACCACAGCCTTGGGCCGCGGTGTTCCGCTGCCGGTTATCTGTCAGGCAGCTACGTGGGCCTCGCTGCACACGTTTACAAAGCATTACTGCCTTGACAGTCAGGTCCGGAGGGACGGCTTCTTTGGCCGTTCTGTCCTCCAGGACTTCCTTGTCTGATCTTTGTTCGCAGACCCACCACCGGGGTTGGTATTGCTGGGGTATCTATTCTAAGGTAAGGAATCTGTCACTAACGTGTCTCTTTCAGATGCACAAGTTACTAACTTGTGTAACGATATATCTGTAAGAGACAGTAGTTAGTGACAGATTCCTACCGCCCACCCATCCTCCCCGTTCTGCGAACTGATTTCTAGGGTTAAGGACATCCCTTTCAGGGCCCTAGTATTTTTCAGACACCTATGTCAGCTTCTTGCATGGCTCTGCGTTCCTGGCGCGGAAAGTCGTGTACAGAACTGACGTCAGCGCGCAGGGGCGGCGCCTAAGTACTGCCCGCGACGTCATCCCGGCGATCACGACGCCGACGACGGACGCGGAGCCGCACGACGCCGCCTACCGACGCGCAAGGGTACTGCTACGCAAAAACTTTTCCGGATCCAGCCTGACGCCTGGGGATATTCTAAGGTAAGGAATCTGTCACTAACTACTGTCTCTTACAGATATATCGTTACACAAGTTAGTAACTTGTGCATTAAGTCATCAGCATACAAAGCTAACTTACAACTATAATGTTGAGACTTAAAGGGGTAAATTAAGTTGTCTAATCTAATAGCTTGAGCCAACGGTTCAATATAGATGTTAAACAGGAGAGGCGAGATCGGGCAACCCTGCCGGGTCCCCCTCTGGATGTTAAAACTAGGAGTCAGCAAACCGTTCAAAAGGATCCGAGCAGAGGCTCCCTGATAGCAGTTTCTCAGGGTTTGAATAAAAATCGGGCCGAACCCCATTGCCTCTAGTACCTCCCAAAGGTACACCCAGCAAACCCTATCAAAGGCCTTGGCCGCGTCCAAAGCAACTATGACCAAAGGGTCAGATCTTTCAATGGCCAAGTCGATGTTACCTATTAACAATTGAGTCTGTTCCTGGATGTGCCTTCCAGCGACAAAGCCCTTCTGGTCAGTATGGATCAGGCTGGGGACCAATTTCGCCAATCTCCCTGCTAGTACGCCCATAAAGATCTTATAATCGGCGTTCAGCAGAGAGATTGGACGGTATGAGTCGGCCTTTAACGGGTCCTTGCCTGGTTTTAAAATCAGGACAATTGTAGCCTCCTTCCAAGACTCTGGGACTTTACCTGTGAGGCAGTACACTGAATTAAAGATGGTACCCAGTACCGGGGTCAGCTCCTCTGCTAGCAGTTTATATACTTCATTCGGAAGCGAGTCCATACCTGCAGCCTTTTTGTTCTTACATTTTTTTATTTGCTCGGTTTTCTCCTCTAATGTGATGGGGGCCTCTAAGTTGTTACGGCTCTCCTCTGACAGGGAAGGCAAAGATTTAGTCCTCAACCATGCTTGCATAGTGCTTGGAGACGGAGGCAGATCCTCTTTGTAAAGATCCGAAAAAAGAGAAAGCAAACAAGTTTGCATATCTTCGATGCTCCTCGATTTCTCCCCCTTGCTGTTAACTATCAGTTCAGTAATATTGTTCTTAGAGCGATTGGTTCTTGCTTTCCAGGCCAGTAAGGCACCTGCTTTCTCCCCGTATTCAAAGTTTTGCATATTCTTGGTATGCCATTGTGCCCTACACTTTGTATCTAGTTTCCCCCTGTAATCCTGTCTTGTGTCTTCTAGGTCGCTCATAACTTGTCGCAGATGCCCTTGGTCCCCATGACTTAATCTATTCCTCTCGCTCTCTAACTTGGCTATTTTTTCCTCAATTATATTTAGGGCCCTAGCCTCGGCTCTATTCTTGGAACATATAAGACCATGGAGCCTCCCTCTCAAGTTTTGCCTTGTAGGCATCCCAGATAAAATCCATGGTTGTGGAGCCCATATTCAAAGAAAAAAATTCTAATGTGGACTGCTTAACAGCCTGGATAATTTTGGAATCCAGAAGCATAGCCCTGTTGAGCGTCCATCTTGTCTGTAACGAGCGCCCTTTACTTTGAAGTGAAAACTGCACTGGGGCATGGTCTGAAAGGTGGCTTGGCAAGACTGAGATTCCCTCCAGACCGCCCAGAGTGGATCTATCCGTCAATATATAGTCGATTCTGGAGGAGTGACGGTGCTTTTTGCTGTAAAACGTAAAGCCCTGTAGATCTCCCTTCTTTGCCCTCCACACATCCACTAAGTCCAAGTCGTGTAGCATGTTTAACAATGCACGACGTACCCTGGGGGCCCCAACATGATGACTCAAATTGGACCTATCTTTTGAAGGGTCCAAGAGGACATTGAAGTCTCCACCGATTATAAAAGGAGGAGTTTCTGTTGTCAATATTGATTGCAACTTGCAGATATATGTCGGATCATCTACATTTGGGCCATAAAACGAGGCACAGACTAAGTCTGAGTTTTCCAGAGCCAATTGTGGAACCAACCACCTCCCAGTGTGGTCCGACTGCGAATTTTTTATAGAACAGGGGGCACCATGCTTAATCAAAATTGCAACACCTCTACTGTGGATCGTTTGCTTCGAAGTACAGTAGCATTTTATCCAGGGCACTCTTGAAAAAAGAGAACGACTTTCCAAGAAGCTCAGATGTGTCTCCTGCAGAATGCATACTTGGGCCGAGGAAAGTTCTAAATATTTTAAAATCAGCCTTTGCCTACGAGGACACCTTAACCCATTAACATTCCAGGAAATAAAGATGGTCCTACTATCCCTTTTATTTTGGTTTCCTGCCATTGATCTGCTGATCTGTTATACCGGCTTGACGGTATTTCCTTAAATCTAAAGTGAGATGAGGTTCATTTTTTTGTTTTTTACCCACTGCTCCCCACCCAGTGCACCCCCCCCCCATCTCCCCCAGTGCCCCCCTTCCCATGAGGAACCCTCCCTTCCAATAGGCAAGCCTATTCGGCCCCTTTCCCCCCCTTGGGATAGAAACTACATGTATAATTTAGGTCCTGCTATCAGTAAAAGACAAATCAAATGAAAAACAGATCAAATCAGATATCTCCCCTTTTCCTCAATGCCCTCCTCTCCCCCCTCCCCTCCCCTCCCGGCTCAGTTTTAATTTTCGCTATAAGATCATCTGCCTCCTCGCTAGATCTAATCTGATGCATGTGGTTTTTCCACATTACGCGTAGTTGTGCAGGGAACTTTAACTGTGCCTTAGCCCCGATGCTATTCAGCTCCTCTAGCCTTTTCCCTAACTCCCACTGTCGTGTTGCTGTCACATGAGAAATGTCTGATCTTATTTGAAAGGAGAAGGGACTGGAACCATTAGAAGTTATGGTGCCTTCTTTGAGGGCAGATGACAAGATCTGCTCCTTGACTGAATAAGTTAGAAAGTTCACCAATATCTTCCTAGGTTTTTGTCTTGCAAGGTTCCTTTTGAAGGGGTCGCGATGAATCCTTTGTATTTCGCTTGCTAGGTCTACTTCGGGCGCATTCTTTAGCACTGTCTCTTTTAACACAGATATCACGAACCCCTTTATATCCGATCCCTCCAATGCTTCAGGGACATTCAAAAGCCGCTGGTTGTTCCTCCTGGTGTGGTTCTCCAGGCGCTCAATGTCGTCTTTCAGTTCTTTATTCTGGGCCGTTAGTTTCGCCAGCTCCGCTGTGGTAGAATGCATGGTGTCCCTAATTTTAGGAATTTCCAGTTCAATTGCGTCTGTTCTTGATACGACTTCGTCTAGCCTTTTAGCTAGTACTTCACAGGAAGCTTGAATAGCTGCCTGGTTCGCTTCGGAGACTGCAAATCTATTGGTCATTTCAGCTTGATTTGTCTCGGACACAGTAAATCTGTTGGCCATTTCATCCTTCATAGCCAATAATATATCGGCCAGGGAGCATGACGTACCTGGTGTACCTGTTGTGCCAACTGATTTTTCCGTTGTTGCGTTGTCTTCTGTGGTATTGAGAGAGGTAGTGTTGGAGGCCTTAAGGGATTTCAGAGACAGATCTGGGGGTTCATTTATGGCTAAGGCTGAATATCTATTTGATAAGCTCACTGATGGATGCGTACTTAATATCCTATCAGAGGCTATATCAGGCACTTTCACAACATTGCCCGCCCCCCCTATTGAGGAACTTACAGAACTGAGTGCTTCTGCCGGTAGACTGCCCTGGCCCGCGTTCTTTAATATATCGCCTACTGAGGCAGTAGAGGTAGACATGACTTTATAATAGGTTTTAAGCGAGGGCGTAATTTTAACCTTGGAGGGAAAAACCCTCTTACCCCTTCCTTTTCCCTTGCCAACGTCAGCCTCTTTGCCTTTTAGGTTGGCGCCGTCGTCCGTAATGGCCCCTGTATGCCTGCGCTGTCGCGTAGATGTTTTTACTTCAGAGATTCCTGGGGGGGTTCGTGGAAACAGACTGGGTTTGCTGATGTCATTGTTAAAGGAGTGGGCAACTCTTGTCCGTAAGGTATATCTATTTATTTTTGGTGCGTGGTTATCTGCTGCCACTGGCCCACCTAGCTTGCCAGCTTCTCCTGTCTCCATACACTTATCTTGTGTCTTACCCTGTGCCTCTCTTGCCTGAAATTTTTTCCAAGTTTGAGGACTATATAAGCCAAGCACCGGGGATGTTAAGGCTTCGTTTTTAGTACCCCCTTGGAGAAAGAAGAATTTCTTCTTACCTTCGTTGCTGCCCTTAAGATATGCGTCCTCCGGAGGTATGTGGGACCAAACTCGGCGACACCCTACCTGGAGGTCTGCAACTACTCCCGGGACACTGCAGACACGGGGGGTTGGAGGCGCGCATACGCTGGTGCTGGCTCTGCCTCCCGCGACTCGGAACAGGAAAAGAGCCGAATTGCGTCTCCACCGAGTCCGGGCTGCTTCCTCCCAGCGCCAGCCACAAACCACGCCGACCGCTCCACTCTCCCTACCGCCGACGTCAGGGTGTCCAAAATCGGGAGAAATCAACTCCAACCGCATGCCCTCAGGTACGGGGGGCAGGGGGGGGACATCAAAAAAGGGGAGAAAAGTAAACAGAACTCCTCTAGCAGGGATCCATAGCTGCTTAATAAGACCCGAGGGGGAGCCGAGCCGCGGCCGTTTAGCTAGCGGCCGCAATGTTCCTCCACAAAAATCCTATCACAAAACACTATTGTGTAGATGTGCAAGCAAAACAACAAGCTAGTGTGGGCCAGGCTGTATTAAGAACACTTTTTCAAACCACTGCAACAGATCCAGGTAGCCACCGCTAAGGAGGTAACTGCTGTATAGTCTATGCACAAGTATACAATCTACAGCTCATATGTCTTGAACGGAAAATGCTACTTACCAGTATGCATCTGTTCTTGGCTGTAGATTCGTATACGCCCACCCGCCTCCCCGGATACCTCTATCTGTTCCAGTACTATCTGTAAGAAAGTGGCTCTGTATATACTGCACCAAAGTAAGGTTCAGTGTGCACAGAGTCACAGTCCCCAGAGGTTTGGCAGAGGCTAAAGTTAGATATAACCTTACTCTCTAAAGTGGTAGCTTGGTCGAGCAGTAAGGCAGTATCAGAGGACAGTGTAAAGCATTTGTTGTACACACTCAGTCAGCAAATGAAGCCACACACTCAAGAACTGAACTCTAGGCCAATGGTTTGTATATAAAAATATAGTTGTTTTATTTTAGAACCAACAATAGGTGTCAAAATATACTTTCTCAGAATGAGATGCTTTAGTTAAGTACTGTTCAATAGGCAATAGACTTCTGAATGCAATAGTTACAGTTGTTGCAATATGCAACACAATTTTAAACACAATTATACATTGAGCTCAATGGGAATTTCTGGTTAAATGCAATAGATTACTTTTTGGATTACTTTTCTAACCACAGGACTGGATCCTAGATTCAGTCCTGGGACATCTCCTGTAAACAGTTGAGTAAAAACGTTTTGGTTACAGTTGTGATTTTTAAGGAATATTATTGTATTTTAAAAGTTGACACTTAGAAACTTTTTCAGCAAAAACCAGGCAATGTTCTCCTATGGAAGGAATTCAAGTTACCAGTAAGTACAGTTGTGATTACTTTTTCTTACTCAGTGTTGGATCCTGGATCCAGCACTGGTGCATCTCCTGTAAACAGTTGAAGGAATGTGGTTTTTTTATACAGGCGATTTTTAACGATTATTTGTAACTTTGCAAAATCGACACTTAGAAACTTTTTCAGCAAAAACCAGGCAATGTTGTCCTATGGAAGGAAATTCAAGTTACCGGTAAGTACAGTTGTGATTACTTTTGTAATCCAGTGCTGGACTCCTAGATTCAGCACTGGGACATTTACTTAAAACAGGTAAGTAATTACGTTTTGGTAGTTTGTACGATTTTTAAAGAATATTCTTGTATTTCAAAAGTTGACACTTAGAAACTTTTTGGAAGAAAAAGTGTCCATGTTATCCTATGAGGAAAAATGAGTTATCGGTTTCGAGGTAAGTAGTCGGTCTTTTGAGTTGGGGTTCTGGGGTTAGACTCGGGGGTCTCCCAGGGTCAGTGATGCACTGTTGTTGCACCCTCAGCGGCACTAGGGCGGCCGGGTGCAGAGTGTCGAGGCCCAATGTTATCCTATGGAGGATAGGGGGACTCCGGTTGGTGGCGGCTGGCAAGCAGGCCACGGGGTTGTGGGAGCAAAGCTCCTAGGGTTTAGCTCAGGGCACGTTGGGGACCAAGTTAGCACAGAAGGGGCACCCTCAGCGGCACTAGGGCGGCCGGGTGCAGGGTGCTCTTTTGAGGTCGGGTGCCCTGTTGATTTCAATGGAGATTTTCGGTTTCGGTTTTCAGCTGCAGGCTCGGTCCAGGAAGACTTCCAGGAGGAACCAACAGCTGGGCAGGTAAGTTGGAGGGCTCGGGGACGTAGGTGCACCTCGGGTTCCTTTCTCTAGGGTGCAGGGCGGCTGGATGCAGGGGTGTCTTTTGAGGTCGGATTTCACCTTACCGGGCCACTCGCGGTTTGGGGGGTCTCCATGCAGAGGCTGCAGGCGACGTCGGGGAGTCCTGGAGGGGTCAACCCACGGTGGACTCGGAATCTGGAGAGCTGGGGGACCTCGCTGGGACCGGTGGGCCACTTTAACTCGGGCTGTAGGCGACGGGTGCAGTGGTGGTTCCAGGCGTCGGGTTTCTTTTTCCTCAGCAGGCTCGGAGTCTTTGTTTGGTGTTTCTTTTGAACAGAGCTGCTGTTCACAGGAGATCCGGTCTTTGTTGAAGGCAGTCAGTCCTCCCCGGGTTTCTGGAGGTCGCTGGCTGCAGGACAAGACTATTTTTGGCGCAGGATCTCTGGAAACTGCAGACGGGCCGGTAGGGCTGGGGCCAAGTCAGTTGTTCTCTGCAGTCTCCTCTGCTGGGCGTCTTCTTTCGTCCTTTTTCTTCTTAGGTTGCGGGAATCTGAGGAAGGAAGGTTCAGGGTGCCCCTAAATACTAGATTTAGGGGCGTTACAGGTAGGTAAAGGGCAGGGGCCAATGGGTCCCTGCCCTGGGGGTGGGTACACCCCCTATCCTGCCACTATCCTGTGGGAGGGGGGCAGGAGCCTAGTCCTGATTGGGCAGGGCTCCCCATCATCAAGATGGCGAGAGCCCGGAGATGTGCTTCACCTCTCCTCCACCACCTGAGGGGTGGGGTTGGCAGAGGCTGGCACACCCCCTTTCCTCACTTGGGGTTTCCCGCCAGTCTTCCCGCCAGGATGGGGGGAAGAACCGGTGGGGGCCAGTTGCTGAGTACAGCAAGTGGCCTGGAGAAGCTCAGAAAGGCGGAATGCCTTTGAAGCTTCCCCCTGCCCATCCTGGGGGAGGAGGCCTAGCACCTCGCCCAGGACGAGCATTGTTCAAGGCCCGGGAGAGCGGATGGCTCTCTACCCAGGGGTCCAGCAACATGTCTGCTGTGTGGCAGCCTAGGCAGCCCCTCAGACAAGACGTGGATTGTAGGTTAGGTTCAGGGGGCAACTCTAAGTTGCCCTCTGTCGTGCATTTTACAGTAAATCCCACACTGGCATGAGTGTGGGTTTACTGTGCTGAGGAATTTGATACCAAACTTCTCAGTCTTCAGTGCAGCCATCATGGTGCTGTGGAGTTCGTGCTGACGACCTCCCAGCACCATATATTTATGCATCTATATACTCTCAATGTACTTATGGATCTATATATTTATCACTTTCTTCTAATTTAGCATTTCCAATGCACTACCCTATTTCTCAGCCTATACTTCCCTCAATATATCTTCTAGCCCAACTTTTTGACTCATCTCAAACTTCTTTCTACTACTTTTTCCAATTCACTACCCTATCTCACCCTATACATCTATCACTATATCCTCTACACCCACTCTCTCATTTATCGCAAACGCCATACCACTACTATGTTCCCCAAAATAACCCTTTCTTGACTCTCTCCTACTCTACCCCTCCTTGTATCTTCTGACACCTCCTTTACTGTACCAATGCCCAAGACAAACCTTTCTAAACTCTTCCCTCTGACTCTTCCCCTCCAAAAACCCTTTTACTCATCAAAAAGCCTCCTCCTACTGCTATGACCTACAAAAAGAAATCCTTCACTCTTCTATCCCACAACTATCCTTTTCAATCAAAATAACAGACTAGCATGTTCACTTCACTAATTCCATATTCCACTATACTAATTCACCACTAATCCTTTATGGGTTCCAGAGTAGCGTGCTACTCGCCAACAAAGCGCTTCAACACCCACCAGGGGTAACAGGCGCTATATGAATGCAAACCTTTCTTTCCCTTCTATCCCTCCACTATCCTTCTCACTCCAAATAACTGACTAATATCCACCACTCAAATTACTTTCATATTTCACCATACTAATTCACCACTAATCCTATATGGGTTTCCGGAGTAGCGTGCTACTCGCCCAAAAAAAAAAGCAATTCAACACCCCATCAGGGGTTAGAAGCGCTATATATATGCAAACCTTTTTTCCCTCTTCTATCCCTCCGCTATCCTTCTGAATCCAAATAACTGACTAACATATCCACCACTTAAAATTTACTTGCATGTTTCACTATACTAATTCAACACTAATCCTCTATGGGTCCCGGAGTAGCGTGCTACTCGCCGAAAAAGCGCTTCGACGCCTCGTCAGGGGTAGTAAGCGCTATACAAATGCAATTACAATACAATACAATATACTCGGAATGGCAGCACTGCACTTACAGTGCCCAGGAATGGACCTGGGTACTGTAGGGGCACAGGGCTCATGCACCTGTACCCTCACCACTGGCATAGGGCACCCAGCTAGAGGGGTGACTGAGGTATGCCAGGGCAGTGTGTTTGTGGGCATGGCACACAGGGATGTGTGCCATGTCGACTCTGTTTTGTTCTGCACCAAGACACTCAGCCTGCAAGGGCAGTGTGGGTGTGTCAGGGTACAGGGCCTCTAAGGGTGGCACAATAAGTGCTGCAGCCCTTAGGGGTCTTCTCTGGTCACAGTGCCCTGGGTACCTAGGGTACCATTTACCAGGGGCTTACCTGTGGCCAGAGATGCCAATTGGGTTTAGGCTTAGTACAGTTTTTAGGAAGGAACAAAGGCCCTGGGTCCCTGATTGGCAGGGATCCAGGGCACACCAAGGAAAAGTGCATCAGTTATCAGGCAAAAAGTGGGGGGGGTTACTGCAACAGAAACCCACTTTCCTACACAACCTTACTTAGATACATTACACATGGACATCCTTTTCTATTTCTTACTAACTCCATCATAACCCTCCATGGCAAAACAATCTGGAGATGGAGTCGATGCCCATGCGCACTATCGTCCTAAGGAGGAGTCATCTACCTCGTGACTACAAAGACTTCTTCCAAGACAAAAACAAAGTGCAAACATCCGAGCCCAACACCAGATGGCGATCTATGCACAAGTATACGAATCTACAGCTCTACATGCCAAGAACAGATGCATACTGGTAAGTAGCATTTTCCTTTTGGAACTCTTGAATATGATCCTATTAAAGGCCGTGTTTTATACCTTTTAAAATGGGTAACATTTATGAAAATATTAATTCATTTGTTCTGTCATTTACCCTCCTCCTATCCCCAACTGCAGATGGCAATGTCGCCTTCACGTATGTCTCAACCACAAAGTATGATGGGAACTCATTCTACCAACCTAATGGGCCAGACACCCGTCCAAAATCAGTTCCTTACACATAATCAGTTTCCACCAGCAACCAGTGGGGCCATGACGGTGAACAGCGTAGGCATTGGTCCAACAGTGCCTCAGACCACTGTCTCCCAGGTACGTTGGTTTATCTTTTGAAAAATACCATATGCCTTGTTTTTGATTCACCAGTTTACTTGCAGAGCATTGTTGTTTATTTCTTTCAACTTCAGCATTTTGGAAGTAATTGTTACCTTTTCTTGTATAACCTTACCTAAAAATCACAGCTGACTAAAATAATATAGAATTTGTTTAATAATAGTATTCATACAATTAAAATTGTGTTTCTGCACCAAATGCAATAGCTTCTCCGTTGTATTTTCTGAACCAGCAAAAGTTTGTCACTATTTATGCTTTCTGATGGATACTTCTGACTGCAGATTCCTCACCTATAGAATATTCCCCAGGTGACAGACTGGATTTGGAAACATTTTAGCAGTTGTCCTGTGCGCTGCTAAGTGGCGCTGTGCAGCTCAGAGCAGGGTCCGTACTACCCCAGAAATGACGGACCAAAACTGCATGTAACCACCAGTGTGCGCCAATGTCGTGTTCTATTTTTCCACACCACCTGATGCAGATCTGGAACTCCGCTCCACATTTAGTCGGCCTTCGAACGACTTCTAAACAAGAAAAATCCATTGATACTGATGGGAACAGATACTGATCACAGTCCTTCGAGTTGTCTGAGGTGTTTGGACTCCGGACACGACTCAGTCATGCGACAAGTGCACCCTCAGGCACCTGAATGCGATCCGGACCAAGAATCAAACCTGGACGTTGCTGAACTCTAGTAGTTGTGGGCCTCACGTAAGTCCCACTCCTAGTCCAGGGCGTGGACCCACTCCCATGGTTGCTCCTGGGAAAGGTCAGCTTCTCAGTTGAAGTATTCTGGTAAGTGAAAATCTGAACATAAATGCAAGAATGGGAAACTGGACTCTACCCCATCCTGCCACTCTCTAGCTAAAAGAAAGCGATAATGTGTCAGAATGTCAGTTGATCCTCCCTCTGGACCTTCAGTTGCAAAGCGGATATCTTAGTTGGCCCCAGTGCGCCCCGAATTCCCTGATCCATTGGTGACGGAAGAGGTCTAAGCCTTTAAGGAGGCCATGTTGTGGATATTTCGAATTCTTCCATAGTCTTCTAGCATGCTTTCAGTCTGCAAGGGTTCACAGGGATAGTCAGTCGGTTTGCCACCACTCGGAGATTATATGTTGCGGTTGAATTACCTCCTCATTATTATAATTTTTAAATGGACTTGCAAGATTCCAGTGGGCTAGATATTCCCCTGATACAGGGTTGAAATAGCCATTTGGACACCCAATGGTAGTGTGCTTCCTTTGCAGTTGTAGTTCAACTTGAAGCTGAAATGTTGGACCTACAACTGCGTTGGACCTACAACTGCCCTCCATTGAGGTTAAGACCATGGCATTCCGGAAATCTTGCAGCCTGAGCAAGCCACATCTGAGCTCTATAATGAGTTCCTCACTGACACTTCAATGGTGCTTGGTCAAAGCCCTGTTCTTGCCCGCCCACGACTACACAGGCGGCCAGATATCAAAGACTGGTACCTGGTGACCCTGATTTCCTCACTAAACATTCTACTCCTGAAATTCCTGTGGCTTGTTCGTCGACCAGCAGGGTGACCTTCAACTCATCTCCCCACACCTCTCCCCGGATAGGGCCTCTTAGATGTTGACATTTTCAGAAAACAAATGTTCTTTTCAGCCAGCACTGAGGTCAGTCAGTGCAATTTGCTTGTTGGTTACTCTGGTATATGGTCTGAGAGATTTTTCCGGTGGTCCCGTGTGACCTTAATGCATCATTGGTACATATCAAGGATGGTCAAGATGCAGACAGATGGGTTATTTGAGCTTTCCTCAATACTGATGATTGTCTGGGAAAGGCGGTTATCACTAGGGTGGTGCTCAGCCGCCATGCGTAGATGCACTCCACAAGATTCTCTGGAGACGCATAGCCTGATCTCATGGCTATGCCTTTCTATTCTGTGGAAAACCTGATTCTGCTTTTCAATGTTTTGAGAGTTGGGCCACAACACATTCTCTGGGTCTTTCGAGAACTTTCAAACAGTTTCCTCACCAATGTAGGAAATTCAAAGGCTATTCTATGGGGCTGGTCTTAGAATTTCCCCATGGCATCAGACTGGATCCGGAGAATTTTCCTTAGCAGTACCCCTGCGCGTCAGTACCTGGCGTCGGTTGACTCCGCGTTCATCGTTGGCGTCGTGATCGCCGGAATGACGTTGTGGTATCTACTTAGACACCGCCCCTGCGCGCTGACGTCAGTTCTTTCTTTTTCCGCACCAGCCAGCGCAAATCCAGAGAGAGTGGTACATCTAGTCACTTTTTGACTGTCTTTTTTCGACTTTTGTTGACATCTTTTTCGAGTCGTTCGACTCCTGGTGCACAGGGATGTCACATCGGCGAACCGGCTTCAAGCCTTGTGGCTCCTGCCACAAGCTGATGTCGGTGACGGACCCACATCTAGTGTGCCTCTGGTGTCTGGAGCGCGACCACGACCCGAAGTCGTGCTTCGACTGTCGGTCCATGGCCCCGAAGTCTTTGCGGGAGCGGTCCCGAAAGCTTCTGGAGGCCCGACAGTTGGCTCCGCGCCGCTCGAGGTCCCGGTCGAGAGGGAGGTCGCGGGACCGGTCGTGGAGCCATCACCACCACTCCTCATCTTCGTCTTCAGGTAAGTCGAAGCACAAAAAGAAGGCGAAGAAGCACTATCTCTCTTCGCATTCTCCCCTTCCGTCAGCCGACGCGGGAGGTAGTCGCCCGGCGCCGAATCCTTTGGCGACACCCCCGCCCCCTCCGACGCCAGTTGTGTCCCCAACCGATGTCGACCCCAGCCTCCCCCTCGACATGGACACGGAGCCGGCCAGTACTTTTGTACCTCTGTTCTCCCCTGGTGTTCCCTATCTCCCTGAGTGGCTACCAGAGGAGGGTGAGGAGGACTGTGAGGGGCCTCTGGACCCTCTGGCAGACCAGTTGGAAGAACCGGACTGGAGAGAGGAGTTGGGTGAGGCCAGTGGTCTGGACACTTCTCCAGACCTTGGCATGCTTTCTCCCCCCTACCGTGGCTATGGAGGAGGGTGCCTCTTACGCTGTGGTGTTGCGCAGGGCGGCTGAGGCCTTGAACCTTCAGCTTCCTACGGTGGCGGTCAGGACTAACCTCCTGACCGAGGTGCTTCAACCGGCAGCAGCCTCTTCGGAGCCCCTGCTGCCACTCAATGAGGCCCTCACGGATATCCTTTTGGGCACTTGGTCCAAGCCCAGCACAGGGGCTCCTGTGGTTAGGATGATTGCCCGACGCCACCGCCCAGCCCCGGGCGACCCCATTTTCCTCCCGAGAGCTTGGTGGTCCAAGCCTCAACTTCCCAGGGCGCATTCCCTACTGCTCCACCTGATAGGGAATCCAAGAAGCTGGACCATTTTGGGAAGAAGATGTGTTCGAGGCATATGAGCTGTAGATTGTATACTTGTGCATAGATCGCCATCTGGTGTTGGGCTTGGATGTTTGCACTTTGTTTTTGTCTTGGAAGAAGTCTTTTGTAGTCACGAGGTAGGTGACTCCTCCTTAGGACGATAGTGCGCATGGGCATCGACTCCATCTCCAGATTGTTTTTTTCCGCCATCGGGTTCGGATGTAAATTGCTGCGCTCCGGGTCGGTGTCTTACTCGATCCCCCTTCGACGCGCAATCCCTCACCGCTCGACGGTATTGTTTCGATCGCGTTCCCCTTCGACAAGCATCCAAAAATTCATCAAGACCTTCGATTCCGGTTGTCGACGCGGGCCGTTGGGCCTATCTGCGCCATCAGGCCCTGCAGTCAATGAAAAGAACTCCATTTAAAAAATGCCCCCTGTGTGGTGCTAAATTCCCACACACTGATCTCCGCGAGGTCTGTAACCTTTGCCTCTCTCCAGAACACGAGGTCAAAGACTGCGAGGCCTGTTCTTCCTTCAAATCAAAGAAGACCATACGTGATCACCGGGCTCGACGTCACATAATGTCTCGATCAACTACCTCGGCGCCGGACGACATCTTCGATGCAGGCCCGATGTTCCAGAACAACAAGAACCATAGGATGAAGACATCAGCGTCTCCGAGGCAGACGAGTCAATTGCAGAGGATCAGACGGTTACTCCAGGTCAACGGATCGTGAGTACCGAGCTCGACACCCCTGCCCCATCTAAAACAAAAGATAAGGCTCCGGTAACACCTTCGCCTTCGGGCTCAGGTCGACACCGAGATAACACTTCAGGTGCCCCGCCCTCGGGCCCGGCTCCAAAGCCCAAAGAAAAGCCTTTAGGCTGCTCGGGACCGAGTAAGCCGCGTACCGGTACCGAAAAACAATCCCCGGCACCGAAACAAAAGCCGAAAACAAACACAGTGCCACGCCCTGTTACATCGGCACCGAAGACGGCTTTGACGCCGAGCGATTCGGCACCAAAACACACAGAGGACAAGCCCTCGGACCCGAAAAAACCCCATAAATCCTCGGAGCCGAAAAAGATTTCAGACTCAAACTCCACCAAAGCATAAGGAGACCAATACCCCTCCTAAAGCTACAGAGACTAAATCAAAGCACCACTCGGAGCCGAAAAAAGACAATGTCTCCAAAGAACTGTTTCAACCAGATCCATCCGAAACAAAAAACCCTCCACATTGACCCTGTTACAGGTTATGTAACAACAATATCTGAAAGAGAGTCGTTAGTGACAGATTCCTTACCTTAGAATATCCCCAGGCGTCAGGCCGGATCCGGAAAGTTTTTGCGTAGCAGTACCCTAGCAGGTCGGTAGGCGGCGTCGTGCGGCTCCGCGTCCGTCGTCGGCGTCGGGATCGCCGGGATGACGTCGCGGGCAGTACTTAGACGCCGCCCCTGCGCGCTGACGTCAGTTCTTTCTTTTTCCGCGCCAGTAAGCGCAGATCCGGGAAGAGCAGTGCCCTAGTCATTTTTTGACTAAGTTTTTGGGTGATTTTTCACTGTTTTCTCGAAGTCTCTCGACTGCCGGGCCTTGCATCCGAAGGCTTTGCGAGAGCGATCTCGAAAGCTCCTCGAGGTCCGGCAGTCGGCTCCGCGCCACGCCAAGCCCCGGTCACGTGAGAGGTCGAGGGGCCGGTCGCAGAGTCCTCATCGGTCGTCGGGGTCCAAGTCTTCACACTCCTCCGGTAAGTCGAAGCATAAGAAGTCGAAGAAGCATCATCGCTCGACGACTTCCCCTCGCGACTCGGCTGAGGGTCCTGTCGGCACCGTCCCCGCAGCTCCGGGAGTGCCTGTGGAGCCGCCCCCGCATTACCCGTCCTTCCCGGGTTCGGGGGCAACTCCGGCCGAGATACAGGAGTTCCTGTCGGCCATGGCCCGCCTCTTCGGGCCTCAAGGTCCCCTCGGTGCGCCTTCGGGCCCCGCTGGCCCTGATGGGGTTTTTCCGGTGCCGCCGGCGACTCCGGTCCCGGCGCCGCCTGTCACACCAGCATCGGTCCCGGACCCGGCCTTGACCCCGGCTCCGGTGCTGCCACAACCCCGATCGACGCCGGTTGACCTGACGACACCTCCACCGGCGCCGATCTCTCCGGTGCCGTTCCCGACGCCGCCCGGGGCTCCGGGCGGCGTCGTTCCCCGGTTCTCTCCGGACGCGGCGCAGGACCGGCGTCGCTCGACGCCGGCTCCGACGCCGACGGGACCTTGGGTCCCACATGTCCCTCCTCCTTATTTTGAACCAGAATTGGAGGACGACGAGAACTGGGACGGGTCTGATGACCCTCTCACACAGCAATGTGAGTTTGATCAGGACTGGGCTGAGGAGCTTGGGGATGCCAGTGGTCTGGACACCTCCCCTGACTCTGGCATGCTGTCTCCTCCTTCCGTGGCAACGGAGGAGGGAGCAAACTTTGCAACGGTGTTTCGTAGAGCAGCTGGGGCCTTACACCTCCAGTTGCCTACAGTGGCTGTCAGGACTAACATCCTGACGGAAGTGCTTCAGCCGGCGGCTACCTCCTCGGAGCCACTGCTGCCGTTTAACGAGGCGCTTTCAGACGTTCTTTTGGGCACCTGGTCCAAGCACACCACAGGGGTTCCTGTGTATAGGAACGTGGCCCGACGCCATCGCCCTGCTCCGGGCGACCCCCTGTTCCTCTCCCAACACCCCACCCCTGAGAGCTTGGTGGTCCAAGCCTCTGCTTCCCAAAGCGCCTTCCCTACCGCTCCCCCGGATAGGGAATCCAAACGCCTGGATCAATTTGGGAAGAAGGTCTTTTCTTCCTCCAGTGCTGGCTTGCGGTCCGTCAACACCACTTGCCTCTTGGGCCGATATTCCCACTCCTTGTGGGACTCGGTGGCGCAAGTTCTGCCCCAGTGTCCTGAGGAGGTCCAGACACTGCTTTCCCGCACCATTGCGGAGGGAAGAGATGCGGCAAAGTACACCATCAGATGTGGCCTTGACACCGCCGACTCGCTAGGCAGATCGCTTGCAACGACAGTGGCGCTGCGCCGTCACGCCTGGCTGAGAACCACTGGTTTCTCGGGTGATGTCCAAAACACTCTTATGGACATGCCCTTTGATGGGATCGGTCTTATTGGGAACAAGGCAGACCATGCGCTGGAGCGCTTTAAGGACTCGCGGGCTACGGCCAAGTCCCTGGGCCTTTCTGCTGTACGCCCTCCGCAGCCGTCTGCTTTTCGCCCCTTTCGTGGCCACGGAAGGGGCGCCCAGTCACGTCCGCTGCCCAGCCACCGGCCCGCGCAGCAAACGTCTTCGCGTGGCCGAGGACGTGGCTCCCGCCGTCGCGGGTCAGGCAACCAGCGTGCGGGTCAGGCCACCAACCCCACCCCGTCCGCGGCCTCCAAGCCCTCCTAGTCCTTCTTTTCAGGTGCACAGCACGCCAGTAGGGGGCAGGGTCCGCCATCACCTTCACCAGTGGCGTGCCATCACCTCGGACAAGTGGGTCTTGGACATTGTCCGAAGGGACTACTCCCTCCCCTTCGAGACCATCCCCCCAGCCATGCCACCTCAATTCCACCGCATGTCAGGGGATCACTTGGTGCTTCTTCAGAAGGAAGTTGCGGCCCTCTTGGCCAAGGGGGCCATTGAGCGCGTTCCGACCCCAGAAGTAGGACGTGGTTGCTACTCCCACTACTTTCTGGTGCCCAAAAAGGACAAGGACATGCATCCTATCTTGGACCTCCGGAACGTCAATCGCTTCCTCCGGAAGGAGAAGTTCAAGATGCTCACCCTAGCTCAGGTCTTGACTGCCCTCGACCCTGGAGACTGGATGGTAGCGTTGGACTTGCAGGGCGCATATTTCCACATCCCCGTCCTGCCAGCCCACCGGCGTTACCTGCGGTTCACGGTAGGCCTCGAGCATTTTCAGTTCACCGTGCTCCCTTTCGGCCTTACCAGCGCCCCTCGGGTGTTCACGAAAGTGATCGCGGTGGTCGCAGCTCATCTGCGCCGGGCAGGGGTTCCACTCTTCCCCTACCTCGACGACTGGCTGCTGAAGGTGGGCTCGTCCCAGGCAGTCGTCTCCCACCTCCAGACTACGGCCGAACTCCTGCACTCGCTGGGGTTCTCCATCAACGTGCCGAAGTAGCACCTGATTCCTTCTCCACAGCTCCTTTTCATCGGAGCAGTTCTGGACACGACGCAGTTTCGGGTCTATCCTCCCGAACGGCGAGTCCGGGATATTCAGGCTATGATTCCGATCTTTCGGCCTCTATCCTGGGTTTCGGTACGGATGACCCTGAGGCTGCTGGGCCTCATGGCCTCCTGCATCCTGCTGGTTGATCATGCCAGATGGCATATGCGGGCTCTGCAGTGGGACCTGAAGTTCCAGTGGGCGCAGCACCAGGGCAAACTGTCCGATCACGTCCAGATCTCGGAGGGGACTGCAAAACAGTTGCAGTGGTGGCTCTCGAACCGGCAATGGGTCATGGGCAGATCCCTCTCCCTTCCCCAGCCAGAGCACACAGTTGTGACGGACGCGTCCCTTCTGGGATGGGGCGGTCACATGGGAGAGGCGGAGATCAGAGGCCTCTGGTCTCCGGCGGAGTCTTGGCTCCATATCAACCTTCTGGAGCTCCGGGCTATCCGACTTGCACTCAAGGCATTCCTTCCCTCTGTCAAAGGGACGGTAGTGCAGGTGTTCACAGACAACACCACTGCCATGTGGTACTGCAACAAACAGGGCGGGGTGGGGTCGTGGACCCTATGTCAGGAGGCTCTGCGCCTCTGGACATGGCTGGAACATCAGGGCATATTCCTGATGGTTCAACACCTGGCAGGTTCCCTGAACGCCAGGGCGGACGAACCTCAGCCGCAGGTGCATGATGGATCACGAATGGCGTCTTCTCTCGGAGGTGGCGCAAGGTCTCTTTCAGCAGTGGGGAGAGCCTTGGTTAGATCTGTTCGCCACCGAAGAGAACGCGCAATGTCAGCAGTTCTGCGCGTTGGAATTTCCAAGGCGGCACTCGCTCGGCGACGCTTTTCGTCGCGAGTGGAGTTGCGGTCTGTTGTACGCCTTTCCGCCTATACCACTTCTACCCAGAGTGTTGAAGAAGATTCGGCGCGACCGGGCCCAAGTCATTCTTGTGGCTCCGGACTGGGCTCGAAGAGTTTGGTATCCCGAGCTACTCAGTATGAGCGTCGATCCCCGATCCGTCTGCCTCTTCGGGAGGATCTTCTGTCGCAGCAGCAGGGGACGGTCCTCCACCCGAACCTGTCCAGTCTACACCTGCTTGCGTGGAGATTGAGCGGCGGCAGTTGATTCCTTTCGACTTGCCTCCCGAAGTTTGTGATGTGTGATTCTGGCAGCCAGGCGTCCCTCCACTAAGGTGGTATACGCCTGCAGGTGGAACAAGTTTGTGGCATGGTGCACAGCAAAGGCTGTGAATCCCCTTTCTGCCCCTCTTTCTGAGGTTCTTCTGTTCCTTCTTTCTCTGGCCCAACAGGGTTCTGCCCTGGGTACCATCAAGGGCTATCTTTGTGCAATATCGGCCTTCCTCAGGCTTCCTGATCAGCCCTCCCTTTTCAAGTCCCCTGTGGTTAACAGGTTTCTTAAAGGCATTACACACCTCTTTCCTCCTGTTCCGTTTGTAATGCCTCAGTGGGACTTGAACTTGGTTCTTACCTTCTTAATGTGCGCTCCCTTTGAGCCTCTACATAACTGTCTTCTTTTTGTCTTCTTACTCTAAAAACAGCCTTTCTGGTGGCCATCACCTCTGCTCGGCGGGTGAGTGAGCTCCAGGCTCTTTCATGCAAACCCCCCTTTCTGTCTGTTCATCCAGACAAGGTTGTTCTTAGGACGCGTCCGTCCTTCTTGCCAAAGGTGGTTACTGCCTTCCACATTGGGCAGACCATCACTTTGCCCACCTTCTTTCCGCCTCCGCATCCTTCCAGAGAGGAAGAGAGGCTCCACCGTCTTGACCCAAAACGTGCGCTTTCCTTTTACATCAACCACACACAACCGTTCCGGGTGGATGACCAGCTCTTTGTTGGCTACGTGGGCGCCAAAAAAGGTCGGGCGGTACACAAAAGGACCATCTCCCGCTGGGTCACCTTGTGTATCAAAGCCTGCTATTCTTTGGCTAAGAAGGAGCACCCTGTTGGGCTGCGTGCCCATTCCACCAGGGCTACGGCTGCTACCACGGCTTTAGGCCGCGGTGTTCCGTTACAGGATATATGTCAGGCAGCTACGTGGGCCTCGCTGCACACGTTTACCAAACATTACTGCCTTGACGGTCAGGTCCGGAGTGACGGCTTCTTTAGCCGTTCTGTCCTCCGGGACTTCCTTGTCTGAATCTGTTCGCAGACCCACCACCGGGGTTGATATTGCTGGGGTATCTATTCTAAGGTAAGGAATCTGTCACTAACGTCTCTTTCAGATGCACAAGTTACTAACTTGTGTAACGATATATCTGTAAGAGACCGTAGTTAGTGACAGATTCCTTACCGCCCCACCCATCCTCCCCGTTCTGCGAACTGATTTCTAGGGTTAAGGACATCCCTTTCAGGGCTCTAGTATTTTTCAGACACCTATGTCAGTTTCTTGCATGGCTCTGCGTTCCTGGCGCGGAAAGTCGTGTACAGAACTGACGTCAGCGCGCAGGGGCGGCGTCTAAGTACTGCCCGCGACGTCATCCCGGCGATGCCGACGACGGACGCGGAGCAGCACGACGCCGCCTACCAACGCGCAAGGGTACTGCTACGCAAAAAGTTTCCGGATCCAGCCTGACGCCTGGGGATATTCTAAGGAAAGGAATCTGTCACTAACTACTGTCTCTTACAGATATATCGTTACACAAGTTAGTAACTTGTGCACCACCTAAAAAGAGGAAATTGGACACCTCAGAAGCACCTGAGGTACCCTTAAAGAAAAAAGACATAGCAACTTCACCTTTCAGACCCTCCTCTCCCCCTCCAAATCTTCCATCTATACCAGTTTCTCCAGCACCCTCTCCACTGCTTCCTTCTTCACTTGCACCACAAGATGATGAAGATGACTTTGGGGGTGGGGATGGGGATGGAGACCCACAAGGGGATGATGATGATATCCACAGTATCCCACCACCTGACCCTTGGGAGGATTATGATGTCCCAGATATACCTGAGCCAGACTCATACCCATATAAACCATCCCCTCCAGACGACAACATAGGTTTTGCGCAACTCATAAATAGAGCAGCCAAATATCATGGGGTAGAATTACACTCAGACCCTTTGGAGGAAGATTTTTCATTAGAGACTTTTACACAATCACAAAAGTCAACAAGTACTTTACCTATGCTAAAAGGTATGATTAAACATGCCCCTGATGTGTTTAAAGACCCTGTAAGGGCTAGAGTTCTCAACCCCAGGGTTGATAAAAAATATAAACCAGCTCCAAATGATCCAGCTTATATCAAGGGGCAGCTCCCTCTAGATTCTCTAGTAGTGTCAAATGCCCGTAAACTGGCAAATTCCCAAACAGGTGATGCCCCTCCTCCGGATAAAGAATCTAAATTATTGGACGCATCTGGTAAACGGGTTGCGTCACAGGCGGCAAATTACTGGCGCATTGCCAACTCCCAAACTTTGCTGGCCAGGTATGACAGGGCGCATTATGATGAGCTTGAGACACTCATGCAACATCTTCCAGACCAATATAGGTCTAAAGCTAACGACCTCATACAAGAGGGAAAGCTAATTACAAACACCTCTATCAAATGTGCTCTTGATGCAGCGGACACAGCATCTCGTGCCGTTAACACAAGCGTTTTACTGCACAGGCACGCATGGCTATGCATATCTGGTTTTAAACGGGAGGTGCAGTCTCAAATTCTTAATCAGCCTTTTGATCAAGAACACTTATTTGGACCTACTGTAGACACATCTTTAGAGAAGATGAAAAAAGACACTGAAACAGCTAAGTCCATGGGGGCCTTACAGTCACCAACAACTAGAGGTTCCTTTAGTCGCTCCTTTTATAGGGGCGCCTCCAAAACCATTGGGACAGACAACACTTCTTCTTCCTACAAAAGCCCCACTCAAACTTCCTCTAACAGGATATTTTAGAGGGGGTTACAGAGGAAATAACAACAAAGGAAGAGGCCGCGGTAATAACACCCGCAACTCCCCTACCACAAAACAGTGACTTCCCTCCACTCCCCCCAGACCATTCCACTCCGGTCGGGGGAAGACTATCGCAGTTCCTACCTGTCTGGAATTCCATCACCACAGACAGGTGGGTCAAACAAATTATCCAGTATGGTTACTGCCTGGAACTCACTTCTACTCCCCCGCACATACCTCCCAAACAACGTCCAATGTCCACAGAACATCTCACACTTCTAAAACAAGAGATTCTCTCTCTTGCAAAAGCACGCAATAGAACCCGTTCCCCTACACCATCAAGGTACAGGGGTTTACTCCCTTTACTTCCTCATCCCAAAAATGGACGGTACTCTCAGGCCAATATTAGACCTCAGACCGTTAAACCTCTACATACAATCCGACTTCTTTCACATGGTCACTCTCCAACAGGTCCTCCCACTGCTCCAACAAGGCGATTTCCTTGCCACTCTAGATCTCAAGGACGCCTACTTTCACATTCTGATTCACCCTGCTCACAGGAAATATCTACGATTTGTACTGGACGGTCAGCACTACCAATTCAAAGTCCTCCCATTCAGATTGACTACAGCACCCAGAGTCTTCACAAAATGTCTCGCAGTAGTAGCAGCTCATTGGCGAAGACAACACATTCATGTGTTTCCTTACCTCGACGACTGGCTCATAAAAGCCAAGTCACGCAGCAATTGTGTGCACCGCACACACAAAAGAATCCAGCTGCTGCACGACTTGGGATTCACAATAAACCTCAGCAAGTCACATCTTCAACCGTCCCACACCCAACAGTATCTAGGCGCCACAATAGATACTTCAAAAGCCCTTGCATACCCCAATCCAGTCAGGATAGCCAGCCTGCAAGCTCTCATAACAAAATTTCAACCTCAACACTCACTACCAGCTCGAGTGTTCATGCAGCTAATAGGGATGATCGCCTCTTGCATTTTCATCGTGCCTTACGCAAGACTCCAAATGCGTCCATTACAGGAATGTTTGGCACATCAGTGGAACCAGGCTCAAGGTCAGCTTACAGATCTGGTGTTGGTGGACAGCCGCACACATCTCTCTCTGCAGTGGTGGAACACACAAAACCTTTCCAAAGGGCGGCCGTTCCTAGACCCGGTTCCACAGATAGTGCTAACAACAGACGCATCGTTCACCGGCTGGGGAGCTCATCTCTTAAACCATAACATTCAGGGCACCTGGACCCCTCAACAGAAACTGCTCCACATCAATCACCTGGAATTACTGGCAACTTTTCTCGCATCTGAAAGAGATGCGTTAGTGACAGATTCCTTACCTTAGAATATCCCCAGGCGTCAGGCTGGATCCGGAAAGTTTTTGCGTAGCAGTACCCTTGCGCATCGGTAGGCGGCGTCGTGCGGCTCCGCGTCCGTCGTCGGCGTCGTGGTCGCCGGGATGACGTCGCGGGCAGTACTTAGACGCCGCCCCTGCGCGCTGACGTCAGTTCTTCTTTTTCCGCGCCAGTAAGCGCAGATCCGGGAAGAGCAGTGCCCTAGTCAATTTTTGACTACATTTTTGGTGATTTTTTCACTGTTTCTTTTCGAGTCTTCTCGACTCCTAGGTGTCGGTACGGATGCCCGGCTTCAAGCCATGCGACGTCTGTGGTCGAATGATGTCGATCACAGACCCGCACTTAGTGTCTCTACTGTCTCGGCCGAGACCACGACACGAAGTCGTGCCCTGACTGCCGGAAACTCCATCCGAAGGCTTTGCGAGAGCAGTCTCGAAAGCTCCTCGAGGTCCGGCAGTCGGCACCAAGCCCCCGTCCCGTGAGAGGTCGAGGGGCCGGTCGCGGAGCCCCCGCCGGTCGTCGGAGTCCAAGTCTTCGCGCTCCTCGGGTAAGTCGAAGCACAAAAAGTCTAAGAAGCATCATCGCCCTAAGACTTCGCCTCGCCGGTCTCGCGACTCGGCTGAGGCCCCTGTCGGCACCGTCCCCGCCCCGCTGCCCCGGACGTGCCTGTAGAGCCGCCCCGCATTACCCGTCCTTTCCGGGTTCGGGGCGACTCCGGCCGAAATACAGGAATTCCTGTCGGCCATGGCCCGCCTCTTCGGGCCTCAAGGTCCCTCCGGTGCGCCTTCGGGCCCCGCGGGCCCTGATGGGGTTGCTCCGGCATCGCCGACGACTCCGGTCCCGGCGTCGCCTGTCCAGCCAGCCTTGATCCCGGCCTCGGCTCCGGCCCCGATCCCGGCTCCGGTGGTACCGCAACCCCCATCGACGCCGGTTGACCTAACCACGCCTCCGCCGGCGCCGATGTCCCCGGTGCCGTTCCTGACGCCGTCCGGGGCTCCGGGCGGCGTCGTTCCCCGGTTCTCTCCGGGTCCGGACATGGAGCCGGACCGACGTCGCTCGACGCCGGCTCCGGCGCCGATGAGACCTTGGGTCCCAGATGTCCCTCCTCCTCCATATTTTGAACCACAGGAGGACCAGGAGAGCTGGGAGGGGTCGGAAGACCCTCTCACACAGCAGTGTGAGTATGATCAGGACTGGGCAGAGGAACTTGGGGATGCCAGTGGTCTAGACACTTCCCCTGACACTGGCATGCTGTCTCCTCCCGTGGCTACGGAGGAGGGAGCAAATTTCGCAACGGTGTTGCGTAGAGCAGCTGGAGCCTTGCACCTCCAATTGCCTACTGTGGCTGTCAGGACTAATCTCCTGACGGAAGTGCTTCAGCCGGCAGCTTCCTCTTCGGAGACTGTGCTGCCGTTTAATGATGCACTATCTGACGTTCTTTTGGGCACCTGGTCCAAGCCCATCACAGGGGCTCCTGTGGATAGGAACGTGGCCCGACGCCATCGCCCTGCTCCGGGCGACCCCTTTTTTCTCTCTCAACATCCCACCCCCGAGAGCTTGGTTGTCCAAGCCTCTGCCTCCCAAACCGCCTTCCCTACCGCCCCTCCGGATAGGGAATCCAAACGCCTGGACCAATTTGGGAAGAAGGCTTTTTCTTCCTCCAGTGCTGGCTTGCGGTCCGTAAACACCGCTTGCCTTTTGGGCCAATATACCCACTGCCTGTGGGATTCGGTGGCGGCTGTTTTGCCCCAGTGTTCTGAGGAGGTCCAGACACTGCTTACCCGCACCATTGCGGAAGGTAGGGATGCGGCAAAGTACACCATACTTTGTGGCCTTGATACCGCCGACTCGCTGGGCAGATCGCTTGCAACGACGGTGGCGCTGCGTCGCCACGCCTGGCTGAGAACAACTGGTTTCTCGGGTGATGTCCAGAATACACTCATGGACATGCCCTTTGATGGAGTCGGTCTTTTTGGTTCCAAAGCAGACCATGCGCTGGAGCGTTTTAAGGACTCACGGGCTACTGCCAAGTCCCTGGGCCTTTCTGTTGTGCGCCCTCCGCTAACCTCTGCTTTTCGCCCCTTTCGTGTCCACGGAAGGGGCGCCCAGTCACGTCCGCTGCCCAGCCACCGGCCCGCGCAGCAAGCGTCTTCGCGTGGCCAAGGACGTGGCTACCGCCGTGGCGGTTCGGGCAACCAGCGTGCGGGTCAGGCCACCACCTCCGCCCCGTCTGCGGCCTCCAAACCCTCCTAGTCCCTCCTTTCCGGCACACAGCACGCCAGTAGGGGGCAGGGTCCGCCATCACCTTCACCACTGGCGTCCCATCACCTCGGACAGGTGGGTCTTGGACATTGTCCGAAGGGGCTACTCCCTCCCCTTCGAGACCACCCCCCCAGCCATGCCACCTCAATTCCACCGCATGTCAGGGGATCACTTGGTGCTTCTGCAGAAGGAAGTCACGGCCCTCTTGGCCAAGAGGGCCATCGAGCATGTTCCGACCCCAGAAGTAGGACGTGGTTGCTACTCCCACTACTTTCTGGTGCCCAAAAGGACAAGGAGGACATGCGTCCTATCTTAGACCTCCGGAACGTCAATCGCTTCCTCCGGAAGGAGAAGTTCAAGATGCTCACCCTAGCTCAGGTCTTGACTGCCCTCGACCCTGGAGACTGGTTGGTAGCGTTGGACTTGCAGGACGCTTATTTCCACATTCCCGTCCTGCCGGTCCACCGGCGTTACCTTCGGTTCATGGTAGGCCTCGAGCATTTTCAGTTCACCGTGCTCCCCTTTGGCCTCACAAGTGCCCCTCGGGTGTTCACGAAAGTGATGGCGGTGGTCGCAGCTCATCTGCGCCTGGCAGGGGTTCCAGTCTTCCCCTACCTCGACGACTGGTTGAAGGCGGGCTCGTCCCAGGCAGTCGTCTCCCACCTCCAGACTACGGCCGAACTCCTGCACTCGCTGGGGTTCTCCATCAATGTGCCGAAGTCGCATCTGATTCCTTCTCCACAGCTCCTTTTCATCGGAGCATTTCTGGACACGACGCAGTTTCAGGCCTATCCTCCCGAACGGCGAGTCCGGGATATTCAGGCTATAATTCCAATCTTTCAGCCTTTATCCTGGGTTTCGGTACGGATGACCCTGAGGCTGCTGGGCCTCATGGCCTCCTGCATCCTGCTGATCGATCATGCCAGATGGCATATGCGGGCTCTGCAGTGGGACCTGAAGTTCCAGTGGGCGCAGCACCAGGGCAACCTGTCCGATCACGTCCAGATCTCGGAGGGGGCTGCAAAACAGTTGCAGTGGTGGCTCTCGAACCGGCAATGGGTCCTGGGCAGATCCCTCTCCCTTCCCCAGCCAGAGCACACAGTTGTGATGGACGCGTCCCTTCTGGGATGGGGCGGTCACATGGGAGAGGCGGAGATCAGAGGCCTCTGGTCTCCGGCGGAGTCCCGGCTCCATATCAACATTCTGGAGCTCCGGGCGATCCGACTTGCACTCAAGGCATTCCTTCCCTCTGTCAAAGGGAAGGTAGTGCAGGTGTTCACAGACACCACCACCGCCATGTGGTACTGCAACAAACAAGGCGGGGTGGGGTCATGGACCCTGTGTCAGGAGGCTCTGCGCCTCTGGACATGGCTGGAACATCAGGGCATGTTCCTGATGGTTCAACACCTGGCAGGTTCCCTGAACGCCAGGGCCGACGAACTCAGCCGCAGGTGCATGATGGATCACGAATGGCGTCTTCACTCGGAAGTGGCGCAAGGTCTCTTTCTGCAGTGGGGAGAGCCTTGGTTAGATCTATTCGCCACCGAAGAGAACGCGCAATGTCATCAGTTCTGCGCGTTGGAATTTCCAAGGCGGCACTCGCTCGGCGACGCTTCGTCGCGAGTGGAGTTGCGGTCTGTTGTACGCCTTTCCGCCTATACCACTTCTACCCAGAGTGTTGAAGAAGATTCGGCGCGACCGGGCCCAAGTCATCCTTGTGGCTGCGGACTGGGCTCCAAGAGTTTGGTATCCCGAGCTACTCAGTATGAGCGTCGATCCCCGATCCGTCTGCCTCTTCGGGAGGATCTTCTGTCGCAGCAGCAGGGGACGGTCCTCCACCCGAACCTGTCCAGCCTCCACCTGCTTGCGTGGAGATTGAGCGGCGGCAGTTGATTCCTTTCGACTTGCCTCCCGAAGTTTGTGATGTGATTCTGGCAGCCAGGCGTCCCTCCACTAAGGTGGTATACGCCTGCAGGTGGAACAAGTTTGTGGCATGGTGCACAGCAAAGGCTGTGAATCCCCTCTCTGCCCCTCTTTCTGAGGTTCTTCTGTTCCTTCTTTCCCTGGCCCAACAGGGTTCTGCCCTGGGTACCATCAAGGGCTATCTTTGTGCCATTTCGGCCTTCCTCAGGCTGCCTGATCAGCCCTCCCTTTTCAAGTCCCCTGTTGTTAACAGGTTCCTTAAAGGCATTACACACCTCTTCCCTCCTGTTCCGTTTGTGATGCCTCAGTGGGACTTGAACTTGGTTCTTACCTTTCTCATGTGCTCTCCCTTTGAGCCTCTACATAACTGTCCTCTTTGTCTTCTGACTCTGAAGACAGCCTTTCTGGTGGCCATCACCTCCGCTCGGCGGGTGAGTGAGCTCCAGGCTCTATCATGCAAACCTCCCTTTCTGTCTGTCCATCCAGACAAGGTTGTTCTTCGGCCGCGTCCGTCCTTCTTGCCAAAGGTGGTTACTGCCTTCCACATTGGGCAGACCATCACTTTGCCCACCTTCTTTCCGCCTCCGCATCCTTCCAGAGAGGAAGAGAGGCTCCACCGTCTGGACCCAAAACGTGCGCTTTCCTTATATATTAACCGCACACAACACTTCCGGGTGGATGACCAGCTCTTTGTTGGCTACCTGGGCGCCAAAAAAGGTTGGGCGGTGCACAAGAGGACCATCTCCCGCTGGGTAACCTTGTGTATCAAAGCCTGCTATTCTTTGGCTAAGAAGGAGCCTCCTGTTGGGCTGCGTGCCCATTCCACCAGGGCAACGGCTGCTACCACGGCTTTGGGCCGCGGTGTTCCGCTGCAGGATATCGGTCGGGCAGCTACGTGGGCCTCGCTGCACACGTTTACTAAGCATTACTGCCTTGACAGTCAGGTCCGGAGGGACGGCTTCTTTGGCCGTTCTGTCCTCCGGGACTTCCTTGTCTGATCTTTGTTCGCAGACCCACCACCGGGGTTGGTATTGCTGGGGTATCTATTCTAAGGTAAGGAATCTGTCACTAACGTGTCTCTTTCAGATGCACAAGTTACTAACTTGTGTAACGATATATCTGTAAGAGACAGTAGTTCGTGACCGATTCCTTACCGCCCCACTCATCCTCCCCGTTCTGCGAACTGATTTCTAGGGTTAAGGTCATCCCTTTCAGGGCCCTAGTATTTTTCAGACACCTATGTCAGCTTCTTGCATGGCTCTGCGTTCCAGGCGCGGAAAGTCGTCTACAGAACTGACGTCAGCGCGCAGGGGCGGCGTCTAAGTACTGCCCGCGACGTCATCCCGGCGACCACAACGCCGACGACGGACGCGGAGCCGCACGACGCCGCCTACCGACGCGCAAGGGTACTGCTACGCAAAAAACTTTCCGGATCCAGCCTGACGCCTGGGGATATTCTAAGGTAAGGAATCTGTCACTAACGTCTCTCTTTCAGATATATCGATACACAAGTTAGTAACTTGTGCATTAAAATCATTCCAAATACATCTCATTGGCAAAGCTGTCCTAGTTCGTACGGACAATATGACAGCAATGTACTATGTACAAAAACAGGGGGGGGACACACTCTCTGCAGCTTTCACGCCTAGCGCAAAGCATATGGAGATGGGCCATTCCTCAAAAAATATACCTCTTAGCAGAACATCTCCCAGGGGCACACAATCAAATTGCGGATCTGCTCAGAGACCGCAGATCCACGAATGGGAACTTCATCCGCAAGTTCTTCATCCGTTTTTTCAGATGTGGGGCCACCCAGACATGGATCTGTTCGCCACACATTTAAACGCAAAATGCCCAAGCTTCGCCTCCAGGTATCCACACCCATTGTCCAAAGGCAATGCAATATGGATGAACTGGTCAGGCAGATTTGCGTACGCTTTTCCGCCTCTCCCGCTCATTCCTTTACTGGTGCGCAAGCTCAAACAACAGTCTCTCACAATGATCCTAGTTGCTCCAACATGGGCCCGACAACCATGGTTCACAACCCTGCTGGAACTCTCAGTAGTTCCACATCAAAAGTTGCACCTTTCTCCAAAGCTCCTCACACAGAACCATGGAGAAATAAGGCATCCAGATCCAGCTCAACTGAACCTAGCGATCTGGCTCCTGAAGTCTTAGAGTTTGGTTTACCTCAACCTTCCGCCAGACTGTATGATTATCATTAAGGAGGCTAGACGTCCTACCACTAGAGCTTGCTATGCCGCAAAGTGGAAAAGATTTGTAATTTACTGTACAAATAACAAAATCAACCCAGTAGAGGCTTCTATTCAACACATCATCTGTTACCTTTTGCATCTACAACAATGTAACCTAGCGTATACATCTATTAGACTACATCTCGCGGCAATAGCAGCCTATCTCCAAAACAGGCAACACTTGTCTTTGTTTAGGGTACCAGCTATCAAGGCATTTATGGAAGGACTTAAAAGAATAATTCCACCTAGAGTTCCACCCTCTCCAGTAGGGAACCTAAATGTGGTACTTACCAGATTCATGGGTTCCTCATTTGAACCTATGCACAAATGCGAATTACAATTTCTCACCTGGAAAGTAGCTTTCCTGGTTGCGATCACCTTCTCAGAAGAGTCCTTGAACTCCAGGCATTAACCATACAAGAACCATTTCTGCAAATCCATCATAACAAAGTGGTTCTTAGGACTAACCCAAAATTTCTACCTAAAGTCTTCTCTGCTTTCCACATTACCCAGTCGGTAGAACTCCCAGTGTTTTTCCCTCTACCAGACTCAGTAGCAGACCGCGCTCTTCACACGCTAGACGTAAAAAGAGCAATACTTTACTACATTGAAAGAACAAAATCCTTTAGAAAGACTAAACAACTTTTTGTGGCTTTCTCCCCACCTCATAAACGCAATCCTATCTCAAAAACAGGGATTGCAAGGTGGATTGTTAAATGCATCCAAATATGCTATGCTAAAGCCAAACGCACCTTAACCATTCCCCCTAGGGCTCACTCCACACGTAAACTAGGGGCATCTATGGCATTCTTAGGGAACATTCCCCTAGATACATCTGCAAAGCAGCAACTTGGTCTACACCACACACGTTCACAAAACACTATTGTGTAGACGTGCAAGCAAAACAACAAGCTAGTGTGGGCCAGGCTGTATTAAGAACACTTTTTCAAACCACTGCAACAGATACAGGTAGCCACCGCTAAGGAGGTAACTGCTATTTAGTCTATGCACAAGTATACAATCTACAGCTCATATGCCTCGAACGGAAAATGCTACTTACCAGTATGCATCTGTTTTTGGCATGTAGAGCTGTAGATTCGTATACACCCACCCGCCTCCCCGGATACCTCTATCTGTTCCAGAACTATCTTACTTAGATACATTACACATGGACATCCTTTTCTATTTTCTTACTAACTCCATCATAACCCTCCATGGCAAAACAATCTGGAGATGGAGTCGATGCCCATGCGCACTATCGTCCTAAGGAGGAGTCACCTACCTCGTGACTACAAAAGACTTCTTCCAAGACAAAAACAAAGTGCAAACATCCGAGCCCAACACCAGATGGCGATCTATGCACAAGTATACGAATCTACAGCTCTACATGCCAAGAACAGATTCATACCGGTAAGTAGCATTTTCCTTTCTTCCGCCAGCTTAGGACTGTGATCGGTGAACACCGCATGTCTCTTGGGCCGTTAATCCCATTCTGTGTGGGACACGGTCGCGCAGGTGCTGCCACAGTGCCGGGAGGAGGCCCGGGCCGGGCTCTCCCATGCAGTTGCTGAGGGCAGCGAAGTTCGCCATACGATGTGGACGGGACACCGCCGACTTGCTGGGCAGGACGATTTCAATGTCGGTAGCCCTGAGACGCTACGCCTGGCTGAGGTCCACTGGCTTTTCGGGTGATGTCCAATCAACTCTTTTGGCCATGCCCTTTGATGGCCGTCGCTTGTTTGTCGACAAAGCGGGCAACGTGCTCGAGCGCTTTAAGGATTCCAGGGCTACGGCCAGATACTTGGGCCTCGCTATCACCTCTTGCCCGGTGCAGTCTGCTTTTCTCCCCTTTCGTGGCTACGGAAGGGGTGCCCTGCCATGTTCCACCCAGAGCAAAAGACACACAATTGATGGACGGAATGCAGAACAAATCAAAACATTCACCCCCAGTCAAGAGATCTGGGTTAAATCCATCATTCTTTTGCTCACCATGCCACCCCAGTTTAGACCTGGCCATATGCAAATCAGTCTTGACCCTGTGCCTCATGGGAACAGTCCAGCCCGAACTGCCAAGCCAGGTCCTCCCTGGACCGGAAACAAGCATCCTAGGACCGGTTTCGGGGTTTCACCCCTCTTCAGCCAGGATAGCTTGATTCCAGTGGCACAGTGAGCCCAGGACCCACGTCTAGGCATACCTGGCACACTTAGGGCGAGAAAGCAAAAGACACACAATTGATGGACGGAATGCAGAACAAATCAAAACATTCACCCCCAGTCAAGAGATCTGGGTTAAATCCATCATTCTTTTGCTCACCAAAAGAATGATGGATTTAACCCAGATCCTTGTGACTGGGGGTGAATGTTTGCATTGTCCAGCATTCCGTCCATCAATTGTTTCTTTTGCATGTTCCACCCAGAGCCACAGGCCTGCGCAAGCTGTCCAGCCTCTGCGCGGCCGGGGACGTGGGACCCAGCGTCGTGGGTCTGGGGGCCAGCGGGCGGGCCAGTCCACCAGCGTTCCCTCTGCAGCAGCCTCCAAGCCCTCCTAGTCCGACCTTTCAGGGCCACCAGTTGCCAGTGGGCGGCAGGATCTGCCATCACCTCCCCCACTGGCAAATCATCACGTTGGACAGGTGGGTTTTGCAGATAGTCCGAAGGGGCTACTCCCTCCCCTTCGAGACTACCCCTCCATCCATGCCACCGCAATCCCATCGCATGTCGGAGGATCACTTGGCCCTTCTCCGTCAGGAAGTTACGGCTCTCTTGGCCAAGGGAGCCATCGAGCGAGTCCCTGTGCCAGAAGTAGGTCGTGGTTGTTTTTCCTACTACTTCCTGGTACCCAAGAAGGACAAAGGGCTGCGTCCTATCTTGGATCTCAGGGACGTCAACCGCTTCCTCCGAAAGGAGAAGTTAAAAATGTTGACACTGGCTCAGGTCCTGTCTGCCCTCGACCCTGGAGACTGGATGGTAGCTTTGGACTTGCAGGACGCCTATTTTGACATACCTGCCCTGCCTGCCCATCGGCGTTACCTACGGTTCACGGTAGGCCACGAGTATTTTCAGTTCACCATGCTCCCCTTTGGCCTTACCAGCGACCCTCGGGTGTTCAGGAAAGTGATGGCGGTGGTCGCAGCTCACCTGCGCAGATCAGGGGTTCCAGTCTTCCCCTATCTCGACGGCTGGCTGTTGATGGCGGGCTCACCCCAGGCTGTCATCTCCCACCTCCAGACTACGGCGGCTCTCCTGCTTTCGCTGGGGTTCACTATCAATGTGGCGAAGTCGCACCTGATTCCCTCTCAGAAGCTCCTTTTCATCGGGCGGTTCTGGACACAGCGCAGTTTCGGGCCTATCCTCCCAAGCAGCGAGTCCGGGATATTCGGGCTATGATTCCGATCTTTCAGCCTCTATCCTGGGTTTCAGTCAGGATGACCCTGAGGCTGCAGGGCCTTATGGCCTCCTGCCCTCCTGCATCCTGCTGGTGGACTATGCCAGGTGGCATATGTGGACTCTGCAGTGGGACCTGAAGTTCCAGTGGGCACAGCATCAGGGGAATTTTTCCGATTGCGTCCAGATCTCGGAGTGCACTGCACACCAATTGCAGTGGTGGCTCACGAACCAGGATTGGGTCAACGGCAGATCCCTCTCCCTTCCCCAACCGGAGTTCACAGTGGTGACGGATGCATCGCTTCTAGGGTGGGGCGGCCACCTGGGGGAGGCGGAGATCAGAGGCCTCTGGTCTCCGGCGGAGTCCGAGCTCCACATCATCCTTCTGGAGCTTCGGGCGATCTGTCTTGAACTGAAGGCATTCCTTTCGTCAAAGGAAGAGTAGTGCAGGTGTTCACGGACAACACCACCGCCATGTGGTACTGCAACAAACCGGGCAGGGTGGGGTCGTGGACCCTATTTCAAGAGGCTCTGGAATGTTCTCTGAACGCCAGGGCGGACGAACTCAGCCGCCGGTGCATGATGGATCACGAATGGCGTCTTCACTCTGAGGTGGTGCAAGGTCTTTCAGCAGTGGGGAGAGCCTTGGTTAGATCTATTGGCCACTGAAGAGAATGCGCAATGTCAGCAGTTCTCCATGTTGGAATTTCCAAGGCACTCGCTAGGCGACACTTTTCATCGCGAGTGGAGTTGCGGTCTAGTATACGCCTTTCCGCCTATACCACTTCTGCCCAGAGTTCTGAAGATCAAGCGCGACCGGACCCAAGTCATTCTTGTGGCCCCTGACTGGGCACGAAGAATCTGGTATCCCGAGCTCTTGAACATGGCCATTGATCCTCCGATCAGACTGCCCCTTCCGGAGGATCTTCTGTCGCAGCAGCAGAGGACGGTCCTCCATCCGAACATGTCCAGCCTCCACCTCCTGGCGTGGAGATTGAGCAGCGACAGTTGACAGCTTTCAACCTTTCTCCCGAAGTCTGTAACGTTATCTTTCTGCCCCTCTTTCAGAGGTTCTCCTCTTTGTTCTTTCTTTGGCCCAGCAGGGCTTTGCTCTGGGCACTCTCAAGGGCTATCTTTCGGCCATGTCGGCCTTTCTTCGCCTTCCAGATCAACCTTCTCTTTTCAAGTCCCCTATTGTAAACCGTTTCCTTAATGGCGTTACTCACATGTTTCCTCCTATGCCTTTTGTAATGCCCCAGTGGGACTTGAATCTTGTTCTGACCTACCTTATGTCAAACTGTTTTTATTGATTTCAGAGAATTTCACAACACATTAAAACTCCACCGAGCACATATCACATGTCAAGAGTTACAGAAAGCGAGCAAAAGGAACCATACAGCATGTTCACAAGGTCTTGACATAACCAATGCTGTCTTAAAGAGTAACCTTTTTCGAGCCGTGCTGAATTATGTCCATGAAATGTCGAATACAAAGCATACACGCTCTGGGGCAGACTTTACAGGAGAGTGCCCGGGGGCCACAAAAAACACCTAATGGAAAAGAACCAAAAAACATAACAATAAGAAACAATACCGTGGTGTAGTGTAATGTAGGTCTCTATGGGGTCAGGAGGGTACTAGGGCAGGTGCCGCCCCTCGGGGTGAGTATCCATCGGTTCTCCCCTCTTTACTTGCAGGAATATCGGGTTGTCTATTTGTATCGGTAGCGCCCCCCTCCCCCCCCCGGAGTACTGGGCGCCTGTAAACCCCCAGGCACTATTTCTGGAATATATGTAGGGCTCGCAGTCGGGGGGCGCAGGCAAACAAGGGCAGCCCCTCAGATAGTTAGCCCACTAAGGGATTCCAGATATAGTCGAAGCTCCTCCGAGTATCCTCAACAATATCTGTCATGCATTCCAGAGCCAATGCTCGCCAGAGACGGGCGTGCCATTGTGTGAGAGAGGGGGCCTCCGTTTTCTTCCAGGCAGTGGCTATGCCCATTTTGGCCGCCCCCAGACAAAGCCACATGATGGAGCGCTCCCCCTGTGTTTGGTACTTCAGGCTAGGGGTTTCTCACCCCCAGTAGTGTATGTTCTATAGTATTTGGGATTGGATATCCTAAAATAATTTTTCTTTGAGAGAGAATCTCCTTCCAGAATGGCTGGATAGTAGGGCAGTCCCACCATATGTGGCGAAAGACTCCCAGTAACCCACACCCCCGCCAACACTTACCTGTTTTAAATTTTTTTTTTTTATTATTGATCTATGAAGGTTAAAATTACAATACAGTTAATACATTAATACAATTAATACATTACACAGCGATAATCAATGGTATAAAATAGAGATAAGAGAAACACACATCCACATGATCTTTAAAAGGCAAAAATTGGTTACGCAGCGGGCATAATGGTTAGTATGTTCGATATTCACATTTTATCCACAGTTATTGCAGCTCTAAAGTGCAGGTGCGTTGTGCAAAATATATCAGATATTGCTTTACCCCAAAAAGTGCAAAGTACCACATACACAGCATATCATAAGTCCTTAAAAAGGCACATACTTAATTTACAAAATAATACATCACCCATCCATAAAGGCAATCATCGGCCCCCAAATTTCCTGACCTAGTTTCCTCTTTCGAGCCCCCTTTAATGCATATAAGCTATATTCTAGGTTAAAAATGTTAAAAAATCTTGTCCTCCATAGTTCAAACGTCGGGGCATCTTTATGAAGCCACATTGCGGCAGTACACAACCTAGCTATAGCCATGGCCACAAAGATCAGGTATCGATACCTATATACCAGCTGGTCACGCCCATCACCCTCCTCAACTCCCAACAACACGTGGGATGCAGTTAATTTTATTGGACCTCCAAGCAGTTCCGCTAAAAACTCTTCTAAGTGCTCCCAGAGTTTGCTTAAGTGTCTACATGAAAAGAAAATATGCACAATATCCGCATCATCCGCTCCACAACGAAAACATTTGCCATCATTCACTCCACCCCACTTTAACAGCATAGCTGGGGTGTAGTAGAGATTAAAAATGGTCTTATAGTGTTGTGCGCGTAGATTAGCAGACCTCAGTAGCCTCCCCGCCAAATCAATAGAATATTCCACCCGTGTACCTAGACACCCAAGCCTATCGTCCTACTTGGTGTTATGTCTTTCTAAATCCTCACCCTTGGTCTCTAACAATATATTATATAACGGACCGATGCGTGCATTTCTCTTTACAGCTTCAACTACAGGATTTAGAGCAATCTTCCATTGACTCTTACATAGGTAATCACGGATTTGCAAATATTTAAAAAATTCGTTTTTAGGGAGGTTATATTTCTCGGCCAACATCTCAAAGGACATCAGGCACCCATTATCATATAAATCCCCGATGTATTGAATACCTTTTGTCCCCCATCTGTTTATGGTCCTGTCCCAAAATATCGTAGGCAAAAGATTGGTGGCATCAAACAGGGTATACTGAGTGACCCTCTCAATTCTATAACACTTTCGGACCACTTTCCACGCCTTATAGGCAGCGTTTAAAACCTTGAACCTGGTTTTTTTATAGTAGCTGGGCTCCAAGCTTACAAACCGATTTTTCGCATTGCTACCCAGTAACATTTGATATATCGAGGGTGCCTCGGCTATGCTAAATGGTTCTACTCCTGTTAATAAAATATTCATACGCTGCAACATACAAACCAGATAATATAAAGTAAAATCAGGCACTGCCCATCCTCCTTTCTCCCGCGGTAAGATCATATAGCGCATTGCTCTTCGGGGTTTCCCTTGCGCCCATAAAAACCTAGCACATATCGATTGTAATACAGCCAGTTGAGCGCAAGAAATTTCTAGCGGCACGGATCTAAAAAGTATAAAACTTTGGGTAAAATTAGCATTTTAAGAACATTACACCGTCCCACGAGTGTCAGATGTAAACATTCACACCGATCTAACTGCTTCCGTACCGAGGTTAAAATATTGCACCAATTGACCTCAACCAGTGCCTTTAAACATGTCCTTATTATAACCCCCAAGTATGATACCTCATTTAACACCCTTCGATCATTGAAGCCGGTTTGGTTTAGACACAAAATTTGTGTCTTAGACACATTCAGCTTATATCCTGACGTGGCTCCAAATTCTAATGCTAGCTGTTCTATCTTGGAGATGGCTCCCTCAGGGTTAGTTGTAACTACTGCCACATCGTCAGCGTATGCAAAAACTCGGTACTGCTCTTGTTTCCAAATTACCGGTTCTATTCCTGCACTTTGCTCCAGCATCATTAAAAAGGGGTTAATATATAATGAAAATAGCAAAGGCGAGCAAGGGCACCCCTGTCTTGTACCTCGTGTTATATATACTGAGTCTGACTCAAGACCCATAATGCATATCTTAGCAGTCGGGCGTCTATATAAAACTTGAATGGCTAACATAAAGTGTGGCTGCAAGCCTGCCTGTCGTAATACTGCCAATAAAAATTCCCACGCGACCCGGTCAAACGCTTTTTCGGCGTCCAATAAAATCAAACTGAATTTATTCCCCATAGTATTAGCAATATCCTGCAAGGTTACCACCCGATTAATATGATTAGTCGTTCCCCTCTTAGGTATAAACCCATGTTGCCGAGTTGACACTAACGGGGTAATTACATCAGCTAACCGGGTCGCGAGTATTTTGGCATAAACTTTGCCATCTGCGTTTAATAATGATATTGGGCGATACGAACCTGGTTGTTCGGCAGGTTTATCTTTCTTTTTAAAAACTATTATGTTAGCCTCCTCCCAAGTCGAGGGAGCGGCTCCTGTTTGTGCCTGTAAAAAAAGTGGTATGCATATCGGTTTTAATTTCACTAAAAAAAGTTTTATATTTTTCCAACGGAAGCTTGTCGGGCCCTGCTGCTTTGCCGGAGGCTAGGGTATTAATAGCTCTTTCTAGTTCTTCCATTGTAATAGGTTCCTCAAGTCTTTCTGCATCTAGCGGGTCTACTTTTTTACAATTAAGGCCCTGCAACAACTTTTCCCTGGCCTGTGCATCAGAGGGATCCCCAGCATAGAGTGCCTCATAATAACCGTGGAACACCTTTAATATCTCCTCACCCGTATCTACCAAATTCCCCCGAGTATCTGCTACTGGTCCGATTCTTTGGGCCACCTCTTTTGATTGCAATCTTTGCGCCAAGCAGCGTCCAGTTGACTCCCCATATTCATAACTTTGGTTCCTATTAATAGAGTATTTCCTAGCTATTTCTTTGCTCCAATATGAATTTATTTTGGCCTTACACCTGGCTACGTGCCTCTGGATTTCTGAGATATCAAGCCCAGCCTGAATCCACTGCATAAGATTTCCTTCGGCTACTGACAGATTGTCACATAATTCTTGTACAGCTGCCTGTATCTGCTTCTGCTTATGTAGCCCAAAGCTAAGGGTTTCACCCCTTATACCCGCCTTTAGAGCATCCCACACTGACCCAATCTGAGCCGTGTTACGATTTATAGCCAAAAATTGCTCAATCCACTCCTTCATATGCACCACATATTCATTACCCAGAAGCAATTTTCTATCAAACGAAAAAGTTCGAGGCCTACTATCAGTCTTGAGAATAGCAAGCTTCAATACCAGAGGGCCGTGATCAGAAGAAATCCGTGGATGGACCTGAATATTAGCACCTGACAGTAATAAACACGACAGAAAAAAATAGTCTAATCTTACCAACTTCTGGTGCGGGTATGAATAAAAGGTATACCCAGGGTCCGGCCCATTCAGAGCGGCCCATGCATCCATCAGACCATGATCTGTCACTAAGGACTGCAACGCTTTAAAAACTTTCGGTTTCCTCCCATTATAGGATTTACTGTCATCATATAGCAGCCCTGTCTCAAGATGTATATTTAGATCTCCACATAAAATCAGTGGTGTGGGCCATAATGCTAATTCCACATTAAGCCCTTCTATTACTGAAGCCTCATCAAGGTTTGATCCATATATAGAGCAGATAGTGCATTTCATATTACCGATCAAACATTCCGCAATTGCCCACCTCCCTGCTTTATCTGCTAATGCTCTACCGGTCCCCTGTATATGATTTTTAACCAGTATCGCTACCCCTCGTATGGTAGTGGATTGCTCTGTAGACACCAATACATTAAACCCTAATTCCGCCAATAATTTTCTTTTGCCCCACGGAATGTGGGTTTCTTGAACACATACCAGATCTGGTTGAAGCAATCGCAATTCAGCCGAAACCCGTTGTCTCTTATTATAACTGTTCAAACCACAAACATTCAGGGAGCAGAGCCTAATGGCAAATTTTTTACGTCTATCCCCCATCTCTATTCCCAGCAAATTTAGGCACAAAGATCACAATTCTAAAACCATTGACTTTCTTAAACAATCTTCCTACACCTTCATGGATTTTTTTTACCCGTGCCCTCCCCCCATTCCCCCCCGCCCCCTCCCTACATGGCCTCAGCCGAAGCCGTGCCCTCCCCCCCCCCTTCCCCCAAAAACGAGGATAGGAGGCACAAGGCCTCTGTGATGGAACGAGTCTAGCCCCCCGGATCCCCCCTGCCCGACCACCTACCACACTCAAAATCAGCAATTGAATCACCACATCGCACAAGATCAGAGAAGAACCAAAAATACCACTTCTTATCTAAATCTAAATTTGATCTATACATATATTTCTAACACATTTAATTATGCGCATACTCCAAAGCTTCTTCCCCTTATCACTTTTTACATTGTATGGAGGTATTCCTTAGCCGCTGACTGTCGTGAAGAACCGCACCTGCTCTTTATAAATAACCTTGAGTTTAGCGGGATTCAGTAGAAAAACTTGGGCATTCTTATCTCGAAATGGAGTAATAAGCTGGCGCAATTGCCATCTCTTTTCAACGGTAAGGGGACAGTAATCGGGTCGCACAAAGAATTCTAATCCCTTACCACATTTCTTTCGGTCCGGCCGCGCCAAATCATACACTGCCTCTCTCGCCAAGAAGTTATTCAATGATATTAAAATTGCCCTTGGTCTACTTGGTCTACTAATATTCTGGCCTACTCTATTGCGCTGTGTGAAGGGGAATCTATGTGCTCGTTGGATCTCCCGGTCCCAATCCCATTGGGTTAGCCCAGGAAAAGCCTCAGAAAACAGTTCGATCACAAATTTCCGTACATCCTGCCCCTCCGCCCCTTCCGGAATGTCCAGTACGCGGAGATTGTTACCCCGCAGGCGATTTTCCAAGTCCGTAATTTTCCAGAGGGTGTCATCCTTCTCTATGCGTAGCGTCTCTGTTGTAGCTTTCTGTACAGCGAGTTCATCCTCTAGGTTCGAGATGCGTGTCTCTGCTTCATTGAACCTCTCTACGAACTCGGAACATGATTTTGCGACCCTCCGCACTGAATTCTGGAGCTTACGACATGCTCCCTGTGTGCGTTGGCTCTCGGTCCGGGTTTCCTCCCTGTGCGCCATTATGCTCCGATAAATAAGAGCCAGGGAGATATCCTCAGGATTCTCCATCATCTTTAAACCAGATTGTACCCCACTAGCCACTCCATTGGTTCCGTCCCCGGTCTCCCCCATAAATGAATAATCCCAGTGGAAGGAATCAGTGTTTTCCACTATCTGTAGGCGTGCACCCACACCTGAGTCAGCCCTCTTACGCACAGTACTAGGGAGACCATCGTCTATCTCATCAATCTCATCCCCCGAAGTATCCGAGGGGTCCGACATTGAGTAAAAAGGAAAGTCCCCTGAATCACTCTCCTTTGCAGTGTCGTAATTATCCGCTTTATTTCCAATTACCCCCAGCTCCGCACTCTCCAAAGGTATCTCTCCTCTTTTCCCATCTTTTTCCCCCTCTTTAACTATCTCACAGGAATTGTCCCCCACCACGCTCTCTTTATCTAGTGTAGAGTCATCAGGATGCAAATTCATGTCCTTCTTAGGTGTGGGGGCAAGTAGTTTCTTTACCTTCCCAGCAAGAAATAGAGCCGGAACGGACTTCTTACCGCCCTCCACACGAATCTTCTCCAGATTTAAACTAGGTTTCTTCTTCTCTGTCTCCCGCGCTGGCCCATTCTCAGCCACCTCCGTGTATCTCGCCTTTACCCGTCCTGCCTCTCGCCGATCTCAAGGACCGCTGCCAGCTATACGGTAAGTCGGGCAGGGGGGAAGGACTCCGGGAGCTCGAGCTTACTCAGCCGCTCTCACGGCCGCCATCTTGCCTCTCCGAGTGAACTGCCAACACTTATCTGTAGTGTTCGGGAAAATAGCGTGTAGTTTCTGAGGTTGAAGGTACCAGTCATGAATAATCTTATAGTGAGCTTCTCATAGGAAAAAGGAACGATTGAATTTAGTAATAGCCCTAAACAGGGCACCCCATTGTTTATCCCCTATAGGGGAGGGTATTAAGTCATCCCAAAAACGGCGATGCCTGGGGACCGGGTGAGGGCCTGCCGTTATTAAAAGGTTGTAGAGGAAGGATATGCAGCCCTTGCCCGTAGCACCAGATTGCACAAACCTTTCTATAGGGAGCAGGTCTCTGGTCGCGGCTGTCCGCATCTGGGCTTGTTGCACAATGTTTCAGCTGGAGAAAGCGATAATCCTCTAAGGGGGGCAGTTTAAAAAGGCGTGCGCATTCTGCAAACATGAGTGGGATTCCCCGCTTAAAAAGGTCAGCTAACATGAGACAACCCCCCTCCCTCCAAGCATCAAAGGGACCCTCCTCCAGAGCGGGGGGAAAGGCCGGGTTAAAATGAATGGGAGTGTATGGGGAGGGGAAGGTCGTCAAGGGCATAGCCTTAGTGACACTGTCCCAGACTCGAAGAGTGGTGGCCGTGCTAAGATATACATTAGGCGGCCTATCCTGTTTCCGCCTTTCCGCCTCCATGGGAGATCCCAAATAGTTCTGCCCGCTATTTGGCGGTCCATATGGAGCCTGTGTTTCTCTGAGGCCTTGAGGGACCACTCAGCCAACACCCGAAGTTGGGCAGCCCTGTAGTATCCACGGAAGTCAGGAAGGGCCAGCCCTCCCTCCAAACGCGGCCTGCAGAGCTGCCGTTGGGACAAGCGAGCCCTCTGACCCTGCCAGATAAATTTAGTTATCATTGTTTTGAGTTCTGAGAAGAGATCCTTGTCCACTGCAATCCGGAGGCCCTGGAATAAATAGAGAAGGCGGGGGAGAACATTCATTTTAACCACATTTATTCTACCAATCCAGGAGATGAAAGCCGCACCCCATTTCTTAAAGTCAGATTTGAGCTGCTGCATTAAATGGGGGAAGTTAGCCCTATAGAGATCAGAGACTCTAGGAGTGATTTTTATGCCTAAGTAAGTGATTTCTTTTCGGACACAAAAAAGGGAGAAGACTCCTCCACCCGCGCCATCATCTCGGGGTAGTGATAGGTAAAGAAGGAATGATTTCGACAGGTTGACCCTAAAGCCCGCGGCCCGCTCGAATAGACTAAGTTCGGTACACACTGCTGGTAGAGTGGCCAGCGGGTCAGTGATGGGGAGCAGGACATCATCCGCAAAGAGCGAAATCTTATGGTCGTCTGTGCCAAACCTGACCCCCCGGATATCAGAATTAGCCCTTATCCTTGCTGCCAGTGGCTCGATACAGAGAGCAAAAAGCATAGGCGAAAGGGGGCAGCCCTGCCTCGTCCCTCTCGAGAGGTGAAAAGGCTCCGAGATTTCTCCATTAACCAGGATACAGGACTTGGGGGCCTGATAGTTGGCTTGCACCATTCCAATGAAGGAGTCACTAAACCCAAATTGACGCAAGGTGAGGATAAGGAAGGGCCAGTCGACCCGATCAAAGGCCTTCTCCGCGTCTAAAGAGAGAAGGGCCGCCGGTATGCACTTCTTTTGCACCTTTTCAATCAAATGAATGATCCTGCGTAAGTTATCATGTGTCTGCCGGCCCTTGATGAAGCCCGATTGGTCGGGGTGTATTAAGGCGGGTAGAATATTCTCTAGGCGTCGAGCCAGAATTTTAGAATATAATTTGGCGTCTAGGTTCAGAAGGGCTATAGGTCTGTATGATGGGTTAAATTAATGTCGAAAGGAGAAGAAATTATATACACCTCATTTTCTGGTTATAACAATCAGTATTTATATATAAAGAGAATATACAGTTTTTTTCAAAAATAAAGCAATAGTGCACAGTGTCCCCAGTGAACATGGAACCTAAAACATTGGTGACATATTTGTGATATGTGCAGTTGGTTTCCAATATTTCATAAAGTCTCTCCCCCTCTTAAAAGAAACAGGCCACACAAATAGGAATCTTCCCTAAATCTGATTCTCCACCTGTTTTCCACTAATGTAGGAAAACGGACTTTCAAGACTGATTAATTGAGTTCCTTGAAATTACTGAGCTACCGCAAGTCGGAGCAACTGCACTTCCTGTGCTAACGATTCCGTTCCTGGTAAGAACCCTCTCACCTGTTTTCTGTATTGATCATTATACAGGCACCACACGTCACTTACGTGCATTACTCTCTTGTAGAGATCGAGTAGGACTGCACTGATCGTTGTGCTCCCATGAAGTACTTCATTCATATATCCTCAGATACGTCTTTTTGTGCCATCCTCGTTGCCAGTCTCCCTCCCCCTCATATTGGGGTAAGCTCTAACTTTACTCTACTCCCACAGTAATTACTGTATATCATTTCAACAGTCTATCGGCATTCTCTTTGTATATATTCCTGAATTCTTTCTCCTCTCTTCACATGAGCAGTGCCCGGTTGGGTCCCATGTGAGTAACCCTTCTTTTCCTCTCACTTCCTTATGATTAAGGCTCCCCGTTTTCCGTTTTTACAGATTTGTACAGATAAATACAGACAGAAAAACATTTATTTTCTTGTCTGTATTTATCTTTAAATGTGGATAAAAACGGAAATCTGGTGCTTTTTGAGTGATTCTAAATACACTTTGCCATGACTGCCAAGCCAATAACGGTGTGGATTGATAGGTAAGGGGGTTAAAAAGGAAAGGCATTTTAGTAAAGAGGCTTAAACAGCAGCAGATATGCACAAGGCTGATACTGAAATGTGCATATTTTCATATAAGTGCATTGATTTATCTTCTGCGGGTGTTCATATCACTGAAACCTGGCAGGCATTCAAGCATGACTGCATATTTATTGGTTAAATAAATGGAAATATACCAGTTTCAGCTTTCTTTTTTTCACAAAACCCATAATAAATATGGAAAAATACAGATAAAGTTGACAAAAAATAAATATGGATAAATACAGACGGAAAAGTCAAAAAAATAAATACCATAAAACCGGGAGCCCTACTTATGATACACATACATCACACGGCTGCGCAACCACTGCCTCAGGTATAAGTTCACTCTTGGCTCCCCAGTTCAAGTATTATTGCCATCATCAAGGCCACACATTGATAGTTTCTTTTTCTTTAAATCTCAGATGGCCCTACATCTCTAGGTCCTGAAGAGACCCTTCATTGCACAAAGGGTTGAAACGCTGTCGACAAAAACTAAAGCAAACCATTAATCAGCGCTTATTGTATAAAGACGCTGCTTCTATTCTTTATCATTTTAGATGGTCGACTTTATGAAATATTGGAAACCAACTGCACATATCACAAATATGTCACCAATGTTTTAGATTCCATGTTCACTGGGTACACTGCGCACTATTGCTTTATTTTTGAAAAAAACTGTATATTCTCTTTATATATAAATACTGATTGTTATAACCAGAAAATGAGGTGTATATAATTTCTTCTCCTTTCCACATTAATTTAACCCATTGTATTGCGATTGTGCACATAAACACTATTATAGATTGCTGTAGTTTTCCACAGGAACCATTGTTTCTGCTTACACTTAGATTACCCTGGTTCCAAGTGAGTAGGGTCTCCCTTGTCTCTTATTCTCGATAGGTCTGTTTGAGGCGCATAATTGCGGGTCCTTTCCTGGCTTGGGGATCAGTGTAATGAGAGCCTCCCCCATAGTGGCCGAGACTCGACGTTCCGAGCTAATTGTTTTGAAGAGGTCTGCCAGGCGAGGAGCAAGTTCCTGAGCAAAGGTGCGGTAAAAAAAACCGCATTCAACGCGTCAGGGCCTGGGGCTTTTTGAAGCTTAAGAGTATCTATCGCCTTCTGGACCTCCTCAACAGAGATAGGCTGACTAAGCTCCATATTGGAGGCTGGGGAGACCTGTGGTAAACTCAGGGAGTCTAAATAGCTCGTTTGATGTTGAGACACTAGGGGGTCCGCAGTATAGAGGGAGCTATAGAAGTCCCAGAAAGCAATCGTTTTCCCCCTTTTGCTAGTGTGCGTGATGCCTACCTCGTCAACTATTTGTTTAATGTACTCTTTCCTGCTTCGCTCGGAGTTGGCGCGCAAGTAGAGAACCCACTTTATTGCCCCCATCGTACCCTCTGGCTTGGAGGCGCAAGATAGTTTTTTCCGCCCTGTTAGTGTTCGAACCGCTACATAACTGTCCTCTCAGACTTTTGACACTCAAAACTGCCTTTTTGATTGCCATCACCTCTGCTCGCAGGGTGAGTGAGCTTCGGGCTCTTTCTTCGAAACCTCCTTTCCTGGCTGTTCATCCGGCCTTCCTTTCTTCCTAATGTGCCTACCTCTTTCCATATAGGACAGACCATCACTATGCCCACCTTCTTCCCGCCACCGCATTCTTCTAAAGAGGAGGAGAGGCTCCACTGTCTGGATCCAAAACGTGCGCTATCCTTTTATCTGGATCGCACTAAACAATTCTGGGTGGATGATCAGCTCTTTGTTGGCTATGTGGGCGCCAAGAAAGGTCGGGCTGTGCAAAAGCAGACCATCTCTCAATGGGTCATTCTTTGCATCAAAATTTGTTATTCCTTAGCGAAAAAGGAACCTCCAGTAGGGCTGTGCGCCCATTCCACCAGGGAGACGGCAGCCACTACTGCTTTGGGATGTGAAGTCCCCCTTCATGACATCTGCCAGGCAGCCACGTGGGCTTCATTGCACACATTCACCAAACATTACTGCCTGGACAGCCAAGTCCGGAGAGACGACTTCTTTGCCGTTCAGTTCTCCAGGACTTTCTGGTGTGAACTTAGTTCGCAGACCCACCTCCGGGGTTAATATTGCTGGGGTATCTATTCTAAGGTAAGGAATCCATAACTAATAGTCTTTCAGATGAACAAGTTACTGACCTTCTGTAACGATATATCTGTAAGAGACCTATATTAGTTATGGAATCTGATAGACTACTAGCCGCAGATTCCTTAACGTAGAATTATCCCCAGGCGTGAGACTGGACCCGGAAAACTTTCTTTGCCCCAGCATCTCTGCGCGCGGGGGGGGCGGTACCACGCGACTCCGCCCTGACGTCGTCCGTGGACGTGACGTCAGCGAGGTCACATAAGCCCCACCCCGGCGCGCTGACATCAGTTTCCTTCTTTTCCGCGTGCAACGCGGATCCAGAATCGTGACCCTGACCTGTTTTCAGGTTTTCTTTTCACGCTTTTGCGTTGTGGAACAGTGTGCGAATGCCTTCGGGCTTGAAGACGTGTTGTTGTGCGCGTCAAATGTCGCGACGAACCCTCACCCTATTTGCATGTGGTGTTTGGGCGAGCACCATGATTCTGCGGACTGCGACACTTGCCAGCATCTGAAGCCGAAGGCCCGGCGGGAGCGCCGGATGAAACTCCTTTCGGCCCGCTTGTCCAGATCGGTGTCGTCACCACGTCCGTCCCCCGCGGAAGGGCCCAAGAACCGCTGATTCCGCCTCCGACATTGTCCTTCACCGAGGCCCTAGGGGCGCCGCCCGCCGGTAAGTCTTATAGCTTGTCCCCAAGGCCTGGTCCCCGTTCTGCGGAGGGCGCGGGTTCTCCTCGGGACATGCGGCCTCGTTCGACGCCGCCGTTTCCTGGCGTTGGGGCGACGAGGGCCCAAATGGAGGCCTATGCTGCGGCTCTGCAGGCTTCCTTGGCCCCTCCTCCTCTTCCCGAGACGTCCGCGGATCCCTTGGGGCGTCCGCGGGGCCTTCCGCGGATTCGCCGGCGCCGACGGGTTTGGCTCCAGGTTTTGGGGGTGTGGTGTCTTCGAGGTGCGGCCCTACGGGGTTCCCCTCTTCGGCCCACGGCGCCTCTGCCTCGCCGCAAACCCCCGAGGGGGTCCCTGTAGTGTCGCAGGAGGTCGCCGGGACTCGCGGTTCGTCCCGAGTCCCCCTCGGTCCTCTGGGCAGGCGGCGGCCTTGCCGGAGGCAGAGCCGACGCCGCTCAGGCGCTGATGGCTGTTGGCCCTGGCGGCGCCGCGGGTGCTGGCTAGGGGCCGGGACGCTTCTCCGGGTCCCTCTCGGCCCCCCGCGCAGGCGGCTGCCTCGTCGGAGGTCGAGTCGGCGCCGTTCTTTAGCCGCCCCGGCTCCGACCCGGCCCCATTCTCCTGGGGCGCAAGTGGTGGTGGGGGTCGACTCGGCGTCCCCGGTGACAGCACCGGCGCCGGTCGACGTCGCGCCGGCGCCTGTGGTGGACTCCACGGCGCCGTGCCTGGCGTCGGGTCGTCAACTCGTCTCCAGAGGTCCCCTCCTCTCCGGATGTTTGTCAACTTTTTGTCTCCTCTTCCCCGGAGACGGGACGCCGCGTCGTTGCTTTTTCCCCGGCGTCTTCCAGGGAGGGCTCTTCGCCGTCCCCGCGACCTCGGCCTTCCCCGTAGGCACCTCAGGCCCCCCCACTCGTCCGTGGATCTTCCGCCATTCTGGGGCTGGCCGTTTGTTCCTCCAGCTGGACTCTGGGATGGCCGGCTTAGTTTACAGCCATCGCCCACGGAGGAATTGCTCTCTCCCCCACGACGCCCTACGGAGGCGAGTGCAGCTTTTGTCCGGGCCATTTCCACGGCCGCTGGCATTTTGCGCATGGGCGACCCCGGCACCCTGTTCCCTACGGACCATTTGTTAGAGGTTCTCCATCGGGGCTCTGGTGGACGGGCGCGGTTTCTTCCATTCGAAGCTTCGCTCCATACTTCTCTTCTGGGGGCGTCCTGCCACGGGTGATCCGGTGCCTCAGCCGCTCCTACATCGCCATCGCCCTGCTCCGCACGATCCAGTCTGCCTTTCTTTCCACCCTTCTACCCAGGGCCCTCTTCTGCAGACTGCTTTTCCTTCCTTGCCCTTGGTGTTGTTTCCTCCGTCACGGGAGGCCCGGTGGTTGGATTCGTGGGGGCGTAACATCTTCGCTTCCTCTAGTGCTGCTTTATGAGCGCTCAACACACTTTGTGTGTTGGCCAGGGCTACTTCCAGTCTGTGGGATTCCGTGGAGTCCCTTCTGTCTGGTGCCTCCCCGAAGGTGTCCGTGCTGATCTGCGGCCCCATGTGTTGGATGGCCGGGAGTTGGCCGAGTTTATTCTTTGTTCGGCTTTAGATGTGTCTGATGCTCTCGGCCGTGCTATGGCAAGTTCAGTAGCTCTCCGGCGCCATGCTTGGTTGAGGGATGGCGTTTTCCAGAGAATATTAGGGAGCGTCTGGTTGACCTGCCTTTTGATGGGGTTCTTTTGTTTAACACCCATGCGGACTCCGCCATTCAGCGGCTTCTGCGTGGCTCCGACCTCCTCCCCCTCCGTAAACTTGGCTTGTCGGTCTTCGGGTGCTTTATGGGAGGCGTTATCCCACCTTTTTTCTGGAGTCTAGTGCTTCGATTGGCCCGTTTGTGTGTTCCGTGTGGTTTGGCGTGCCTTCGGGGTCCTTAGGTTGGGCCCTCTGTCCTGTTGGCTGCTGGTACAGCCCCCCTTTTGGCTTCTGTGTCTTTTTTGGCAGATTGGCAAGCCGTCTGTGGTTTTACCTGCAGGTCCTTTATGTTCTTGCTGTGGAATTTTTTCCTAAGAAGTGTTCCCATGTTTTCCTTGGGACGTGTCTTGCCCAAAGTGGGGTACTTGTAGCTATTACATAGCTCTGTCCTGCGCTGGGGAGGTGTGGATGCCCTTTTTCGGGTTCCTTGCCTTTCCTGGCATAACTGTATACCGCTGGAGCAGTCTCTTTTGCCTTTGTCTGGGTGCAGCTTGCGCTGCTCCAGCGTCTGTCATTCTCAGTGTTCGCTACATCGCTAGTCCAGCCTGGCATGCTGTCTACGGCATCGTGTTGTGGCGTTTCCGCCTTCCTGTCCGGCGTTTCGGCCTGGTCCTCTGTCTGGTGTCCAGGGGGGCTAGGTTTCTTCTGGCTTTCCTGTGTTCTGGTTGCTGGCTGGTCCGTCCTCCGTGTCTCTCCTCTTTCTCTTCTGACTGGTCCCACTTCTTTTCGTGGGCCGGTGTGTGTCTCTGGCACGGCCCCCCTTTGGGGATTGTTCTGGATTTCCCTGGCCGCTGTCCTCGGCTTGCGCCTGGCTTGTTCTGGGTGCACTGCTCCATGGTGTTGCCAGCCGGCGGCGGCGCATGTCTGCTCGTTCTGGTCCACCGCTGTGGCCCTTGGTGTGTTCCCTTGTGCCCCTGCCTCTTGTTCTGCTGGGGCTTTGCGCAACTGTGCCTTTCTTCTTCGCCTGCGCTTTTTGGCTGTGGAGCCACTCCTGCCTTGTAAGCTGCCTTGAGGCTGATGCCCGTTCAGCTGCCCCCTATCGCTGTGTCTGTGTTTTCCTACGGCGGGCTCTGCCTCCGGTTCTACCTCTTCTCCCTGGAGTTTGGGGTGGTTCTTTTCTTCCTTGGTGCTCCTCTGGCGCTGTCTGCCCCTACGGGGTTTTCTGGCGGTTGTACCTTGGATGGGCTTGGGTTCTCCTGGCCTTCCCTTCGCCTCGTTCTTGCTTACTTCTGCTTGGTGAGGGCTGGGCCGCCCTTCTTGTCCCTGTGACACATCCCCTGCTGGGGCCCTGTGTTTCTTCCTACTGGGGAGGTTCTCTCGCAGGCCCTCCTCCCCTCTGGGTATGGCATGGGTATCTATTCTACGTTAAGGAATCTGCGGCTAGTAGTCTCGATCAGATGTACAAGTTACTTACCTTCGGTAACGATGTATCTGGTAGAGACAATTCTAGCTGCAGATTCCTTCACGACCCGCCCTTCCTCCCTGTTCTGCGAGGACCTTCAGTTTGGTTTTCTGCACTCTCCTCCCTCCGGGTGGCTTGTCTTCTGTGGGTGTCTGCTTCGTCTCCTCCCGGACAGGATGCCTCGTTCTGCTTGATTGTTCCACCCCTTCCTTTATAATACAAGGTCGGTTGGTTCATGTGTGCTTCTGCATCCCTCCACTCTGGTTTTTTTCTCCAGTGTAGGGGCCTACTTTTACTCGTCTCCCTTTTACTTGCAGTTCTCTGCGTTGTTTTTTTTTTTGCTTGTACCTCGGCCCTTTCGTTCCTTTCAGGGGATACGGCCCCCCCCTTGATGGTGTCGTCTGGGGGTGACTTGCTGTTACTCCTCTGTTCCGGGCTTGTTGCCCCTTCACTGTTGTGGATTGTGATTGCAGATTCTCTCTCTCTCTCTCTTCTGCTATAGCGTTTTTCACGTGTTCTGCCTCCAGGGGGGATGTCGCCTTAGCTTGCAAGGTTGTTCCTCAGAGCGGTGCTCTGCTCTTTCCCTGCTATGGCTTTCGCTGCTATGGCTTTTTTGGTACCTTAGTGCTTGGCACTTTTCCAATTGGTGCTGTTCCTCACCTTTCGTTTCTCTCTTCTTTCACTGCTTTTTCGCACACTGTTCCCATAATCTCCACAGTTTTGTTTGTGATGGCTCTGCGTTGTGCCGCGGGAAAAGTTCTCCGAAGAAAACTGATGTCAGCGCGCCGGGGTGGGGCTTATGTGACCTCGCTGACGTCACTCCCGCGGACGACGTCAGGGCGGAGTCGCGTGGTACCGCCCCCCGGCGCGCAGAGATGCTGGGGCAAAGAAAGTTTTCCGGGTCCAGTCTCACGCCTGGGGATAATTCTACGTTAAGGAATCTGCGGCTAGAATTGTCTCTACCAGATACATCGTTACCGAAGGTAAGTAACTTGTACTTCCTTACCACCCCACCCATCCTCCACCCTTCTGCAACTGACTTCTAGGGTAAGGGACTTCCTTTCAGGGCCCTAGTTTTGTGCACCAGTGGGCAGTGTCTTTCATGGCGCTGCGCTTCTGGCGTGGAATGTCGTGTAAAGAACTGACGTCAGCGCGCAAGGGCGGCGTCTAAGTAGATACCGCGACGCCATTCCGGCGATCACAACGCCAACGACGAACGCGGAGTCGACCGATGCCACCTACCATCGCGCAGGGGTACTGCTGAAGAAAAATTCTCTATCCAGTCTGACACCTGGGGGTAATTCTAAGGTAAGGAATCCATAACTAATATATGTCTCTTACAGATATATCGTTACCGAAGGTAAGTTACTTGTTCGACAAGCTCATAAAGGAAATTGATGTTAGCGTGCATGTGTGTCACTTATATCCGGCTCAGTTTCACTTCTGAAGCGAAAGTCTGGGCGGAGCCGTACAGTGCAACCTACTGGCACTCAAGCTTTTTGAGTTTCTGGCTCTAGTCCGGCACATGGGGATATTCACAAGGTGAGGAATCTGTGGTTAGAGCATCCACCTCAAAGAGCATTACTGAAGGCAAGTAATATGTTGGTTACACCCGATCTTTAGGGAAGTAAGATGATGATCATTAGGATATGCTTCAAAACTCTCCTGCCAAGGGCTGGAAATGTGTTTATCAGTTATGTTTCGAATTTTATTTATAAATCTGTACCGCCACAACACCTGGGCACTTGCTGGTATGAATGCATTGAAAAAATACTTGTACATGCCTGAATTCAGTGCAGTGCCAGTCTTTACAGACAAATTCATACAGTTATCCGAGTATGATGGAAAGGACTCTATGGGTATTTGGATAAATATGATGTAAATCCTCCATTGTCAGCTGTGACTAGCAGTTTAATTTGTGTCCTTTTGTGTAATTAAGTGTCTTCTAATAATTAAAAGCTGGCTTTACGATGATAGTTTCTGTATAGATTGCCAACCGAGCCCTGGGTGAGAATGCCGATGATGCACAACTCTACTTAAAAGTCTCCTCTGCTTCAGATATCCACCACCTCAAACATTCACTTCTCATCTTCAGACTAAGATGTCCAGCATCTTCAGAGGCTCAATCCAACCAAAATATAATTCCTTTTATTGGTCATAACCACCAAACAAGAAAACATACAAATCTTGTTCAATTACGTGAGCCTTCAATGCCTCAAACCCCAACTTTCTCCAGATGCCAAGCCAGTTGGATTCACCCAGCATATCATCCTTCACCCTACTGGGAACACATTGCCTGGTCTGGAACCAGCTGTCTTTTCTAAAGAAAGTGAAACTGTTTCTTCCTGAAAATTCCTTCTGAATGTCTGTTCAAGCCATTGTTCACTCACATTTATGTAGTAGTAACACCCTTCTCCATAGCCTCCCAGACTCCACGCTGGCACCCCTTTAGGGCATCCTACACGCTGGAGCAGGTCTCACCCAGGTCCTATGGAAATATGATCACATCACCCCCATCCTACTGGAACTCAATTGGCTTCCTTTGCTGGCCCACTTCCTCTTCAAAACCCGCTGCATCATTTAAAAAGCCATCACGGCCAGCACCCGCTCTAATCTTGCAGAGCGCTGTGGACTAAGAAGTGCAAAAAAGACAAGATAGGGCAGCAGGCCTTTTCAGTCTGTGCACCCAGAATCTGAAACTACATCCCCACATCCTTCAGGATTGCCCCAATGCTACTCCAATTTAGGAAAAAGTTGAAGACTCATTCAATTATGTATTCACTTGCACCCTTGCCATGTAGAACACTTCATAACTGTGCATTAGCTGTCCACAAACCAGCTTCCTCTCCCATCACTTATTGAGTTTATACTTGTCTTTGACTCTGTACCGTGCACCACTGTTTTTGTCTAGGTTCTCACAATAGAAATACCATATACATACATAGATAATGTGACTCATTTTACTGACACTTTTCCTGTGTATACCTTTTAATTGTTTTTGTTGTTTGTGTGTGTAGTTTACAATGGTTGACTTTTAAAACATGACATTGTTAGCGTAAATGCACATATCTGAAAGAAACACGTTAGTGATATATTCCTTACCTTAGAATTACCCCCAGGCGTCAGACTGGATCCGGAAAGTTTTCGTCAGCAGTACCCCTGCGCGTCGGAAGGTGGCGTTGTGCGGCTCCGCGTCCGTCGTTGGCGTCGTGGTCGCCGAGATGACGTCGCGGCAGCTACTTACACGCCGCCCTCGCGCGCTGACGTCATTTCTTTCTTTTTCCACGCCAGCAAGACAAGATCCGGAGAGAGCGGTACCCCCAGTCATTTTTTTACTGAGTTTTTGAGGCTTTTTGTCTCCATCTTTTTCGAGTCGATCGACTCCTGGTGTCGTAGGGATGCCCGGTTTCAAGTCTTGCGAGGACTGTCATCGCATGATGTCGGTGACGGACCCGCACCGTGTTTGTCTCTACTGCCTGGGGCGCGACCACGATCCCAAGTCGTGCCCAGACTGCCGGGCCATGGCGCCGAAAACTTTGCGGGAGCGGTCCCTGAAAGTTGCTTGAAGCCCGGCAGTCGGCTCCGCGCCGCTCAAGGTCCCGGTCCCGAGGGAGGTCGAGGGACCGGTCGCGGAGTCACCACCATCGTTCGTCGGGATCGAAGTCTTCGCGCTCGGGGTCAGGTAAGACGAAGCATCACAAGAAGTCGAAGAAGGGCCATCGCTCTCCGACTTACCCTCGCCTGTCGCGGCTGAGGGTGCGGGTGGTGCCACCCCGCGGCTCCGGCGGAGCCTACGCAGTCGCCGTCGGCCTACCTGCCATTCCCGGGTCCGTCGGCGACTCCGGCCCAGCTGCAGGAATTTCTGTCGCCCATGGCCCGCCTCTTTGGGCCATCTGGTCCCGCCGGTGCGCCTTCGGGCCCCGCGGCCTGGATCCCGGTCGACGCCGGTTGACCTCGTGACACCTCCACCGACGTCGACCCTTCCGGCACCATTTCCGACATCGCCCGCTCCGCCGGACGACGTCGTCCCCGGTTTCAGCCCCGAAGTGGACACGGCGCCGGAACGGCGTCGCTCGACGCCGATTCCGACGCCGATGGGACCCTTCTATCCCTTTGTCCATCCTCCTTATTTTCGGCCTGTTCATCAGCCTTCGGAGGAAGGGGAGGACTGGGAGGGGTCTGAGGACCCTCTCACCGCTCAGTGCGAGTTGGACCCGGACTGGACAGAGGAACTGGGGGATGCCAGTGGTCTCGACACCTCTCCTGACCTTGGCATGCACACTCCTCCTACCGTGGCTACGGAGGAGGGTGCAAGTTACGCCGTGGTGTTGCGTAGGGCGGCTGAGGCTCTTCACCTCCAGCTCCCTACAGTGGCCGTCAGGACTAACCTCCTGACAGAAGTGCTTCAGCCGGCAGCTACCTCCGCGGAGCCACTGCTGCCTTTTAATGAAGCACTTTCGGACGTTCTTTTGGGCGCCTGGTCCAGGCCCGCCACAGGGGCTCCTGTGGATAGGAACGTGGCCCGACGCCATCGCCCGGCCCCGGGCGACCCCCTTTTCCTCTCCCAACACCCCACCCCTGAGAGCTTGGTTGTCCAAGCCTCCACGTCCCAGAGCGCATTCCCTACCGCACCTCCGGATAGGGAATCCAAGAAACTGGAACAATTTGGGAAGAAGATTTTCTCTTCCGCCAGTTCAGGGCTGCAGGTCTGTGAACACTGCATGCCTCGTGGGCCGTTATTCCCACTCTGTGTGATACGGTTGCGCAGGTGCTGCCTCAGTGTCCGGAGGAGTCCTGGGCAGTGCTCTCAGGCTATCGCTGAAGGGAGAGACACAGCGAAGTTCACAATTCGATGTGGCCTTGACACCACCGACTTGCTGGGCAGAGCGATTTCCACGACAGTGGCGCTCTGTCGCCACGCCTGGCTGAGGACTACTGGTTTCTCGGGGGATGTCCAGAACACCCTGATAAACATGCCCTTTGATGGCATTCGCCTTTTTGGCAACAAAGCGGATAGTGCGTTGGAGCGCTTTAAGGACTCGCGGGCTACGGCCAAGTCCCTGGGCCTTTCCGCCACGCGCCCTCCTCTGCCTTGTGCTTTTTGCTCCTTTCGTGGCCACGGAAGGGGCGCCCGACACGTTCGCTTCAGAGCCACAGGCCTGCGCAGCAACAGTCTCAGCGCGGCCGCGGACGTGGGACCCGCCGAGGCGGGTCAGGGGGCCAGCGGGCGGGTCAGTCCACCTCCACCCCAGCCACCACTGCCTCCAAACCTTCCTAGTCCGGTCTTTCAGGCCCATCAAAAGCCAGTGGGCGGCAGGATCCGCCATCACCTCCCCCACTGGCGCACCATCACTTCGGACAGGTGAGTTTTACAAATAGTCCGAAGGGGCTACTCCCTCCCCTTCGAGACTACCCCTCCAGCCATGCCACCCCAGTACCACCGCATGTCGGGGGATCACTTGGCACTTCTTCAGCAGGAAGTTGCGGCCCTCTTGGCCAAGGGGGCCATCGAGCGCGTTCCTGCGCCAGAAGTAGGACGTGGTTGTTACTCCCACTACTTTCTGGTGCCCAAGAAGGACAACGGCCTGCGTCCTATCTTGGACCTCAGGGACGTCAATCGCTTCCTCCGGAAGGAGAAGTTCGAGATGTTAACTCTGACTCAGGTCTTGTCTGCACTTCGACCCTGGAGACTGGATGGTAGCGTTGGATCTGCAGGACGCATATTTCCACATTCCCGTCCTGCCGGCCCACCGGTGTTACCTGCGGTTTACGGTAGGCTACGAACACTTTGTTTACCGTGCTCCCCTTTGGCCTTACCAGCACCCCTCGGGTGTTCACGAAAGTGGTGGCGGTGGTCGCAGCTCATCTGCGCAGATCAGGGGTTCCAGTCTTCCCCTATCTCGACGACTGGCTGTTGAAGGCGGGCTCGCCCCCAGGCTGTCGTCTCCCACCTCCAGACTACGGCCGGCCGACCTGCATTTGCTGGGGTTCTCCATCAACGTGCCGAAGTCGCACCTGATTCCCTCTCAGAAGCTCCTCTTTATCGGAGCGGTTGTGGATACAACGCACTTTCGGGTCTATCCTCCCGAACGGCGAGTCCAGGATATTCAGGCTATGATTCCGATCTTTCAGCCTCTCTCCTGGGTTTCGGTCAGGATGACCCTGAGGCTGCTGGGCCTCATGGCCTCCTGCATCCTGCTGGTCGAACATGCCAGATGGCATATGCGGGCTCTGCAGTGGGACCTGAAGTTCCAGTGGGCGCAGCATCAGGGCAACCTGTCAGATTTCGTCCAGATCTCGGAGGGCACTGCTCAACAGCTGCAGTGGTGGCTCACAAACCGGCATTGGGTCAATGGCAGATCCCTCTCCCTTCCCCAACCGGAGCACACAGTGGTGACGGACGCGTCCCTCCTGGGATGGGGCGGCCACATGGGAGAGGCGGAGATCAGAGGCCTCTGGTCTCCTGCGGAGTCCAGGCTCCATATCAACCTTCTGGAGCTTCGGGCGATCCGTCTTGCACTGAAGGCATTCCTTCCCTCTGTCAAGGGGAGAGTAGTGCAGGTGTTCACGGACAACACCACCGCCATGTGGTACTGCAACAAACAGGGCGGGGTGGGGTGGGGTCGTGGACCCTATGTCAGGAAGGTCTGCGCCTCTGGACATGGCTGGAACATCAGGGCATTTCCCTGGTGGTTCAACACCAGGCAGGTTGTCTGAACGCCAGGGCGGACGAGCTCAGCCGCAGGTGCATGATGGATCACGAATGGCATCTTCACTCCGACGTGGCGCAAGGTCTCTTTCAACAGTGGGGAGAGCCTTGGTTAGATCTATTCGCCACCAAAGAGAACGCGCAATGTCAGCAATTCTGCGCGTTGGAATTTCCAAGGCGGCACTCGCTCGGCGACGCTTTTCGTCGCGAGTGGAGTTGCGGTCTGTTGTACGCCTTTTCGCCTATACCACTTCTGCCCAGAGTGCTGAAGAAGATCAGGTGCGACCGGGCCCAAGTCATTCTTGTGGCTCCGGACTGGGCTCGAAGAGTTTGGTATCCCGAGCTACTCCGTTTGACCATCGATCCCCCGATTCGACTGCCTCTTCGGGAGGATCTTTTGTCGCAGCAGCAGGGGACGGTCCTCCACCCGAACCTGTCCAGTCTCCACCTCTTTGCGTGGACATTGAGCGGCGGCAGTTGATTCCTTTTGATTTGCCTCCTGAAGTCTGTGATGTCATTCTGGCAGCCAGGCGTCCCTCCACTAAGTTGGTATACGCCTGCAGGTGGAACAAGTTTGTGGCATGGTGCACAGCAAAGGCTGTGAATCCCCTTTCTGCCCCTCTTTCTGAGGTCCTACTGTTCCTTCTTTCCCTGGCCCGGCAGGGCTCTGCTCTGGGCACTATCAAGGGCTACCTTTCTGCTATTTCGGCCTTTCTCAGGCTCCCTGACCAGCCCTCTTTTTTTCAAGTCCCCTGTTAACAGATTTCTTAAAGGCATTACTCACCTTTTTCCTCCTGTTCCCTTTGTGATGCCTCAGTGGGACTTGAACCTGGTTCTCACATATTTAATGTGCGCTCCCTTTGAGCCTCTTCACAACTGTCCTCTTTGTTTGTTGGCTCAAGAGAATGCTTTTCTGGTTGCCATCACCTCTGCCAGGAGAGTGAGTGAGCTCCAGGCTCTTTCTTGTAAACCTCCTTTTCTCTCTGTCCATCCGGACAAGGTTGTCCTCAGGACACGTCCATCCTTTCTGCCAAACGTTGTTACTGCCTTTCACATCGGGCAGACCATCACTTTGCCCACCTTCTTTCCGCCTCCTTCCAGAGAGGAAGAGAGGCTCCACCATCTGGTTCCAAAACGTGCGCTTTCCTTTTACCTCAACCGCACACAACAGTTCCGGGTGGATGACCAGCACTTGGTTGGATACGTGGGCGCCAAGAAAGGTCGGGCCGTACACAAGCGGACTATCTCTCGATGGGTCGTCTTGTGTATTAAAGCCTGTTTTCTCTGGCTAAAAAGGAACCTCCGGTGGGGCTGCGCGCCCATTCCACCAGGGCGACTGCAGCCACTACCGCATTGGGACGTGGTGTCCCCCTGCAAGACATCTGTCAGGCAGCTACGTGGGCCTCGCTGCACACTTTTACTAAGCACTATTGCCTGGATAGCCAAGTCCGGAGAGACGGCTTCTTTGGCCGTTCTGTTCTCCGGGACTTTCTGGTGTGATCTTGGTTCGCAGACCCACCACCGGGGTTGGTATTGCTGGGGTATCTATTCTAAGGTAAGGAATCTATCACTAACTTGTTTCTTTCAGATGCACAAGTTACTTACCTTTGGTAACGATATATCTGTATGAAACAGGAGTTAGTGATGGATTCCTTACCGCCCCACCCATCCTCCCCGTTCTGCGAACTGATTCTAGGGTTAAGGTCATCCCTTTCAGGGACCTAGTTTCAAGGCACCAGTGGTCGGTATCTTGCATGGCTCTGCGTTTCTGGCGCGGAAAGTCAGCGCGCGAGGGCGGCAACGTCATCGACGGACGCGGAGCCGCACGACGCCACCTTCCAACGCGCAGGGGTACTGCTGACGAAAGCTTTCCGGATCCAGTCTGACGCCTGGGGGTAATTCTAAGGTAAGGAATCTATCACTAACTAATGTTTCTTACAGATATATCGTTACCGAAGGGAAGTAACTTGTGCATTTACATTAAATGGTTTCTCTCAAAGTTGTGGAGCTGGGTGTATGAAAACGTCATTGAAAGACATTAAATTGTGGAGGGCATAGTTTGTAATGCAGCTGAAGAGGTGGTCAGGCAGAGTGGCACAGTTAAGACTCTAATGTGCCTGTGATTGGGTTAATTGGTGGAATCCTTGGTATCAAAGGGTCTGAAGCAGAAGAGCGTAAAAGCTTCAATTTATCTGGATCACCTCACTCAGCTGGAAGGCTTCTTTTTTTTTTTTTATAGAGATCCTTGGGTGACTAATTCTCAAAGGGATTTGTGAATACGTGAAGTAGTACAAAAATACCTTTGTGACTATACTCAAAATGTCTAACTCCCTAATAGTAAATGTGCAAAGCAGACCTAGTCCATTCTGATTCTACTAATTGTAGATGAATATTCCCTGAACTTTTCCATTTTCGTTGTTTTGGGACCAAATCGAAAAAAGCATGTAAGTTGACTAGTATTACAGGAGTATACTTCTTCAAGTACACATAATTGCTTTTGTGTATTGGCCCCATTGTGTCTTGGGAAACTCTCCTGGACAGAGCCTTACCAATTTGAAATTGGCTTTGCTGGATGACTGATTTTCCTCACCCTGGGAATCTGGTAACTTTTTTCTTCACTCTGATAGAGGTTGTGAAAGCTGCTGTGTCCTAGAAGGACCAATCAGGGGGCCTAAAGAAGGGGAAGGTTTGTTTATAATGACTGTTGAGCCCTCTGAAGAATCTGCACCTAATCCTGAAGAAGCTTGGCCCATTCCGATCTGTTGTTGGTTCCAAGTTTGAAGAACATTCAACAAGGAAGGATTGGTACCCATGTCTAGGGTTTCTATTGGCCCTAGGGCTTAGGTTTAGAGTTCCAATTGGCTGATAGGTCTGGAGTTCTGATTGGCTCCTAGGGCTAGGGTTTCTATTGGACTTGGGTTTTAGTTTTTGATTGGATTCTAGGGCTGTGAAAAGTTGAAGGGGCCTAGTCTCCTATTGTTCCTAGGGCTTAGAGCTAGGGTTCAGATTGGTTAGGGCTCCCATTGTCCAAAGGTCTCCTTACCTAGGACTATTTAAGCTAAGGGCGTCTCAGCCAGGGTTTCGAGGCTAAGGGCGGAGAGGACAAGGGCAGTTGCCTGTTTGAGCCTGGGCTGTTGCTTGTTTGGGCCTGTTCGAGACAGGTCGGGTAAAGGCCCAGAAATTCTGCCCTTTTTTTCCATTCACCTGAAACCACCTTAAGCCATCCACAGCCACAAAAATATTAACACACTCACACTAAATGCACTCTACTGATTTACTACAAACAAATCCTAACCGCATTTCTTTGTCTCAACCACTAGAAAACCACAACTATACGCCCTTCTGCCCTAGCTATCACACAATGGCACCTTCACTCTTACACAAAACACCATTCTGTCCATACCAATAACAAATCCACTCATCACCAACACAGCGCCACATTATACTTAACTTTAATCCATCCAGACACACACTCCCTGTTCATACAAAACACCAGTTCTTCCCTCTACTTGCTCCTAACAAAGCCCTTTCTGTCTCCACCAAACCTAAACTCAGCCCTCCATCAAATCATCCACCAGCACCCTCCTCTTCTTTTTACCAAAAACATACAGCCAAAGGATCCTTACACTCCACTCCACCATACATATTACCTCTTCCCTCTATCAAATCTAGCACACACATCATAACTTTTGTCCTCCTTTCTCACACACCAGTGTTTTCCAAAACACTTCACATCCCCTTAACCATTCAACTTCCACTCACCAACAGTACTTTACATACAAATCCTTCTCAGAAAGCAACTCCATCATCTCCTCTCACTACTCCATAAAAACAAAACATAACACACACAACAGCACAACAAAATCTCCCACACACAATTTCATAATACATTCTGTAACAAATTAGAAACATACACTCACCCTCATGACTACACAAATAGTACACATCCTAAACTATTTTTTACTTTATCTTCACCAACACCTACTACAAATACTCCAACACAAAGTCTCATTCGCCCGTCTCACATCCATTGCACAATTTAGAGCCTTGAAATACATGACCATGTGCTCTACCACCACCCTTAACTGTAGGAAAGTGCCCCCTTTTTTGCATGGTTGCCCCCACTTTATTCCTAATGTTGATGCTCTTCGACTACGTGTGCCCTGGGTTCCTGACAACCAGGTACCCAGGACCTATGTTCTTTCCCTAAAACTGTACTACTCCAACCCCATTTGGCAACGCTGGCCACATGTACGTCCCTTGTAAAAGGTACTATGGGTACCAAGGGCACTGTGACCAAGGAAGGCCTCTAAGGGCTGCAGCTCATATTGTGCCACCCTTGGAGGCCCTGTATCTTAACACACACACACTGCCTTTGCAGGCTGCGTGTTTTGGTGCAGATAAAAGTGTAGAGTCGACATGGCGCACATCCCTGTGTGCCATGCCTCCAATCCACTGCCATGGCATAGATAAGCCACCCCTCTAGCTGGGGGCACTATACCACTGGTGAGGGTACAGGTGCATGAGCCCTTACCCCTAAAGTGTCCAAGTCCAATCTTAGACATTGTAAGTGCAGTAAAGCCATAAAGAGTATATGGTCTGGGAGTTTGTCATTATGAACTCCACAGCACCATAATGGCTTTACTGAAATCTGGGAAGTTTGATATCAAGCTTTTCAGCACATTAAACCCACACTCATCCCAGTGTGGGATTTAATGAAAAATGCACTCAGAGGGCGTCTTAGAGATGCCCCCTGAAAAACAACCTAACTCTAGTGTCCTGACTGAGTGGCTGCTCGCCAGCTGCCACCACCAGAAATGTTTCTGGACCCCTGGGTCAAGAGCCTGCCGCTCTCGGGGTCCTGAAACAATGCACATCCTGGGATGAGGTGCCAGGCCTCCTCCCCCAGGATGGGCAGGGTCCATGAAGGGGAAGTTTCAAAGGCTTGCCTCCTTTGTGAGCTACCCCAGCCATTTGCTGCTCCCAGCAACTGCCCCCCACCGGTACTGACCCCCACTTTAGGTGGGAGAATCGGCGGGAAAACCAAGTTAGGAGGGGAGATGTGCCCACCTTTGCCAACCACACCCCTCAGGTGGGGGAGGTGAGGTGAAGCTCAACTCTCAGCCCCCGCCATCTTGCAGATGGGGGGACCCAGCCAACTAGAGTGAGGCATATGCCTCCCTCCCACTGAAGGGTGGCATAATAGGTGGTGTAACCACCCCAAGGAAGGGACCCATTGGTCCAAACCTGTACCTACCTGAAATGCACCTAAATTTAGTATTTAAGGGCAACCCCAAACCTAGCCTCCTCAGACAAGAAAGAAGGACCAAAGAGCCGTACTGAAGGTAGAAGAGGAGGACACCAACTGATTTGGCCCCAGCCCTACCAGCCTGTTACAACCTAGACCTGCTCCAGCAGATTCCCGGGGTGTCCTGCAGCCCCCTAGAACCCGGAGGACCAGCCCTGCCTTGCCTAAAAAGACTTTGTCTCCCGTGAGCACCGGATTTGCTCACCAACAAACTCTGGCTCCGGCCAAATCCGCAAGTCTGCACCACTCTGCACCCGACGCCCACGGCCTGAGTTAGTGGCCCAACACCACCAGGAGGTCTCCCCAGCGATCCTGAACTGGGATCCGGCGATCCCTGACCAGCCTCCAGATAACACCTGCAGTCCCTATCTAGAGGATCCCCCCGACCGGAGCCGGTAAGGAAAATCCGATGCCAATAGACACCCCTGCACCTGACGCCCCACAGCCTTGGTTGACCCAACCGACTGTGTCCCTGCATCCCTCGACATCCTAACTTACCTCTCCACTCAGTGGTCGCCTCCAGAAGATCTTCATGCCTGATCCTGCAGTGTTTGTTCTGACCGGCGCTTCCCCATTGAAACCAACAGGTTCCCGACGTCGATCCTGCACCCGTCTGGCCCTGTGCCACACTGGGTGCACCTTGTGTGCTATCTTGGATCCCCCTTTGCCCTGAGCTAAAACCTGGGAGCTTTGCTCCCACATCCAAGTGTCGTGCCCCTGAGCAGCCCCTAGCCCCCATTGGATAACATTTGGCCTCAGCACTCTGCACCCGGCCGCCCTGGTGCCGCTGAGGGTGATCTTTGAGTGCATCCTTGACCCTGGTTCTAACCCCAGAAACTCCACACCCAAGACCGATTACTCATCTTTAAACCGATAACCTGATTTTCTCCCATAGGACTGCATTGACTGTTTTTCTGTGAAAAAAGTTCTAAGTTTGGAGTTGAGAATTGTATGAAAAGCTAAGAAAATGTGTTTTGAGAAAAACTGATTTACTTACCTTTTATCCAGGAAATGTCCCGGTGCCATTTCTGTAAAAAGAACAATTAATGGACAGAATGCTGAACAATGTCATACATTCACCCCAGTACAGCGATCTGGGCCTAAATCCAACATTTTTTTACTCCCTATGCCAATCCAGTTTAGACCCATCCATATGCAAATCAGTCTTGACCCTGTTCCCCATGGGAACAGTCAAGCCCGAACTGCCAAGCCAGGTCCTCCCTGGACTGGAAACAATCATCCTAGGACCGGTTTCGGGGTTTCACCCCTCATCAGCCTGGCTAGCTTGACTCCAGTGGCATGGAGAGCACGTCTGGAAGGGCTTATATGGACTCTGTTGACGTCATATTCGGGAGATGATGTTGCTATGGAGTCGCTCGATGCCCACTGCTGACGTGCAGAGGTACCGTGGGAAACTTTCTGGATACCGTCTGGCACCTGGGGAGGATTCTAAGATAAGGAATCTGCGGCTAGATCCGGTTTCTACCAGATAAGGCTTTACCGAAGGTAAGTAACTTGTCCATCACTCTTCACAACTTGGCATCTTCAAGTCTATTACACAACAACACTACTCTACTAAAACAGCACAGCTCACAAACTCAATCTCAGCCACCGTCTCTACCACCTACACATGCAGACCCAACAAAGTGCCTTGTAAACCTGCTGGACAAGGAAAACAATATAGAAAAACAACACTATTGCTATGCTCATACTGTTAATACCAACTACAAGTTCAAAAAGTACTTCTCACTCTTCTAGTCAGAAAAGTCACACCACCACCAAAATACTATAAAATCAACAAATACATCCAACAAAGGAACCTCCGCTCAAGATTGGCACCTAGTCTTAAAACCCCACCATACAAGAAATAAAAAGTAGGTGGTTCATCTTTCTCTGGTCAAGCAGCCAATCTATGGAATTGAGGTGGCTCTTTCCTACATAACCATCATACTCAAACTTAATGTACAGCATACCCCTGTGTTTGTAAACATTTATAATTTGATTATATGTATATCTAGATATATGTATTTCTTTGTACAAATATGTATATTAACTATGGTGTTAAAAAATATAAATATTCTTTAGGCCCACTTCTGAAATGTATATATTCCATTCTTAACCTATTTATAGGTCACTGCAAAGTTTTCATGTTGTGATTAGGTGTCTATGGGTCCCCGTTTCATTCATTCTTCGATCACATATGTTAATATTATCATAACTATTTTATCTACAAGTGCTTCACTATTGAAATATTTAGGAAAGGATAAAATTACAAATAAAATAAAAATAATTTTAGTATAAAATTGCTTCAAGTACAGCAACACTCAAGTCTGTTTGTACAATACAACTTTAAATCTCTATATATGATCTTTCTTATACTTGTATACCCTTTCTATGTAGTTATGTATCTATATATGTATTACTTTGCTCCTACTATAGATGAAGAAAAAGAAATCTTTGACTCTCTTCAATGCACTACTGCCTCACCCTATACCTCTCTCAATATATCCGCTAGCTCCACTCTCCGACTCATCCCAAACCTGATTCTACTACTATGATCTACAAAATAAACCGTTCTAGACTCCTCTATCTCTCCTTGGCTCACCCGAAACCTCATTTTATTATTATGATCTCCCAGGCAGCCCTTTCTAAATTCCACTCTCATGTATCCCTCCTTTGACTCATCTCAAACTTCATTTTACTACTATAATTTCCCTAATCCCTTGCTAGAGACTCTTCCATCCTCCATCTCTAGTTTTACTCATCCCAAGCCTCATCTTACTACTGTGATCTCCCAAATAACACTTTCTACCCTCTTCTATCCCTCCATTATCCTATTGAATCCAACTAACACTCGTCCACTGCTCAAATTAATATGTAGAAGGGCCACGCATGGAGTGCCGTCCCCTGAGTATCCACTGCGAAATTTACAATGAGTAATCCAGTATTATTCCAAATTCAAAACTAATTGAAACGCAGATCGAGTCTCAATTCAAATTTATTGGATCATCAATATTTCCGTACTCAAATTATCAAACATGAATTTAGTGGCATTTCATGTACATGTAATTAGTATGATTAATGCATCAATTAATCTTAGGCAAATCTTGCTGCTTGCGCAGTCCCAATGAATTTCGGGCTTAGGAAGCCCTTCATCAGGGGAAATTCAATCTGAAAGGTAATAAAGTGGAGTAAAAACAGGCTGGAAAGTTTGAAAAATTAAACCATCACCAGTCTGTCTCTTACTAAGTTATATGGAACCCGAGTGCTCAAGTGAGTAGAAATTAGTCTGGAGGGTAATAAACAAATCGAAGTAAATCACCTACTCCTTGACGTGAAATCGAACTGTAAGGTGTGAAAGATAAAACCATTCCCAATCTGTCTGTAACAGAATCGGAAAGCTCAAGTGACTAGAAGTTACCATGAAAGGTGACAAGTCAACGTGCATCGATGACAAAAGTAACACAAGGCAAGATGGAACGCACCAGAAGGTTTAGTCCGACGTAGGTGTAAAGTGTCAGACTCTATCAACAGAGCCTATAAGGAACGTGGAGGTGCTCAAGTCATCCCGCGAAGTGAAAGCATGTCAGAGAGAAAATTATAATGCAGCCCAAAGGTGGCCGCAATGTTTTCCCAGTGATAATTGCACATCTTCAAAATCAAACGGAGGCGCGCGTCAAGTGAAAAATAATTCGGAGTGTTCGAAACTCTTTCGTAAATGTAACAAATGTGCCTTACCACTGTTAACAAATAAACCTGTATCGCGTCCTAATCAGTTGCCATGTCGAGAGTAGCATGGACGACTGGGACGGTTCCGTTGTAAATGGAAACCTATTAGAAGGCGGACGGGATTAGAGGACTGGCGAAATTAAGAAAGATAAAGAGGGGGCCATCTTGAAAACGTCTTTGAAAACATAGGTGATCAACTGCCAAGAAAAGAAGGTACCTTAAAAAGATTAATACCCTAGAGTACATACATGGCCCCAGTGAGCCACATAATCTTGGATTCATTTGATGTCCTTATCGAACATGAAATTCAGAATTTATACAAAGGCAAGGAGACAAAACACTCTAATCTCACTGCTAAAAAACATGGAATCCTTGACAAAATCGCCAGTAACCCTGAGATCACCAGTAAGGCAGATAAAGGAGGAGCACTGGTGATTATGAACTTGTCTTTTTACAAACAGAAAGTGAATGAACATGTGCTGGATTCTATGACCTATCTCAAATTAGACAACAATCCGACTTGTGAATTTGTTAAGGTATTGACAATGGATTTTTGAAGACGTGCACTTATCACTGGGAAATCATTGCAGACCCCTTTGGGCTGCAATTTAATTTTGTCTTTGATATGCTTACACTTCGCGGGATTACTTTAGCACCTCCAAGTTCTGTACGGCTCTGTTGATCGAGTCTGACACTCTACAACTACGTCGGAATAAACCCTCGGGTGCGTTCTATCGTGCCTTGTGCTACTGTTGTCGTCGATGCACGTTGACTTGTTTATCACCTTTCATGATAACTTCCATTCACTTGAGCATTCCGATTCTGTTACAGACAGATTGGGAATGGTTTTATCTTTCACACCTTACAATTCCATTTCACGTCACGGGGTTGGTGATGTACTTAGATTTGTTTATTACCATCCAGAGTAATTTCAACTCACTTGAGCACTCAGGTTCCATAGAATTTAGCAAGAGACGGACGGGTGATGGTTTCATTTTTCATACTTCCCAGCCCTTTTTCACTACACTTTACTTTTCAGATTGAATTTCCCCTGATGAAGGGCTTCCTTAGTCCGAAATGCATTGGGACTGTGCAAGCAGCAAGATTTGCATAAGATTAATTGATGCATTAATCATACTGATTATATTTACATGAAATGCCACTAATTTCATGTTTGATCTGAGAATTGAAATATTGATGATCCAATAAATTTGAATTGGGAACCGATCAACGTTTCAATTACTTTTGAATTTGGAACAATACTGGATTACTCCTCATTGGAAATTTTGCAGTGCATTCAGGAGACGTCACCCCTGGGGTGGCGCTTCTACATCTCTTTTCAGTTACGCTTTTGATCAGAAAGCGATACCCTGTTGTACGCATGAACAAGATTAGCAACCAAAAGTCTATATAATTTTGTATTACTTTGGACTGCGTGAACCACCTCATCTCTAGATTTACTGCTCAAATTAACACATTTCCCTATACTAATTCACCACAAATTCTTTTGGGTTCCGGAGTAGCTTTCTACTCGCCAAAAAGACCTTTAATGCCTCGTATGGGGTAGTAGTAAGCGTTATATAAATACAATTACATAGGTTATGGTAAACCACTTTTGGAGTGGTGAATACAGCTTCCCCATATTTGTTTTGTATGACAGCAGAAATTCACATTTGTTCAAAGTGCCTCATTATTTATGGTGAGAAGAAAATGCTCCACTTTGATTGGCAGTAACTTTGATCATATTTGACGAATTTGAAGTAAATTTTCCGAAATAGTGTGCTTGAAGTTTCAATCCAATAAAGACTCAAGCATTTTAGCCTGTAGGAGAAAGGTCTTGGGGAATCCCAAAAGATTAATTTCCCTTACAAATGCCCATAGCAATTAGTTTCTTGCTGCAGCTGAAACCAGTGGACAGTAGTATACCAAATGTAATGTGAAGGTAGTACCTTTGCTTAGTTTTCTGTAAATCCATTCAGTAGAGTTTTATTTTATATAATAAATAGATTGATGAGCAATGGGTCAATCCCTGATCCAGTAAATAGTAATTATGTGTGCTGGTTTGACTTAAAGAATGTAGGTGTTTTACCATTGAAATGAAGTGATGCATAGCTTTTAAGATGGTAACATGATCAAGGAAGTGAGATGGACCACGGTCTTTAGATGTTGGGTATGTTTCTCATAAACAAGAGGGCCTATTAATCTTCACAAAGCATTTCGGGGTTGTCGAAATTTGTGCTATCTGAAAGAGACACTTTAGTGACAGATTCCTTACCTTAGAATATCCCCAGGCGTCAGGCTGGATCCGGAAAGTTTTTGCGTAGCAGTACCCTTGCGCGTCGGTAGGCGGCGTCGTGCGGCTCCGCGTCCGTCGCGCGGCGTCGTGATCGCCGGGATGACGTCGCGGGCAGTACTTAGACGCGCGCCCCTGCGCGCTGACGTCAGTTCTTCTTTTCCGCGCCAGTAAGCGCAGATCCGGGAAGAGCAGTGCCCTAGTCAATTTTTGACTAACTTTTTTGTGAATTTTTTCACTGTTTCTTCATCGAGTCTTCACGACTCCTAGGTGTCGTAGGGATGCCCGGCTTCAAGCCATGCGGAGCCTGTGGTCGCATGATGTCGATCACGGACCCGCATCTCGAGTGTCTCTTCTGTCTCGGCCGAGACCACGACACGAAGTCGTGCCCTGACTGCCGGAAACTTCATCCGAAGGCTTTGCGAGAGCGGTCTCGAAAGCTACTCGAGGGTCCGGCAGTCGGCTCCGCGCCGCACCAAGCCCCGGTCCCGGGAGAGGTCGAGGGGCCGGTCGCAGAGTCCCCGCCGGTCGTCGGAGTCCAAGTCTTCGCGCTCCTCGGGTAAGTCGAAGCACAAAAAGTCTAAGAAGCATCATCGCTCTAAGACTTCGCCTCGCCGGTCTCGCGACTCGGCTGAGGCCCCAGTCGGCACCGTCCCCGCGGCCCCGGACATGCCTGTAGAGCCGCCCCCGCATTACCCGTCCTTTCCGGGTTCGGGGGCGACTCCGGCCGAAATACAGGAATTCCTGTCGGCCATGGCCCGCCTCTTCGGGCCTTCAGGTCCCTCCGGTGCGCCTTCGGGCCCCGCGGGCCCTGATGGGTTTGCCCCGGCGTTGACTCCGGTCCAGGCGTCGCCTGTCCCACCAGCCTTCATCCCGGCCTCGGCTCCGGCCCCGGCCTCGATCCCGGCTCCGGTGGTACCGCAACCCCCATCGACGCCGGTTGACCTAACCACGCCTCCGCCGATGTCCCCGGTGCCGTTCCTGATGCCGTCCGGGGCTCCGGACGGTGTCGGTCCCCGGCTCTCTCCGGCTCCGGACATGGAGCCGGCCCGACGTCACTCGACGCCGGCTCCGGCGCCGATGAGACCTTGGGTCCCAAATGTCCCTCCTCCTCCTCCATATTTTGAACAAGAGGAGGACCAGGAGAGCTGGGAGGGGTCTGAGGACCCTCTCACACAACAGTGTGAGTATGATCCGCACTGGGCTGAGGAACTTGGGGATGCCAGTGGTCTAGACACCTCCCCTGACACTGGCATGCTGTCTCCTCCCGTGGCTACGGAGGAGGAGCTAATTTGCAACGGTGTTGCGTAGAGCAGCTGGAGCCTTACATCTCCAGTTGCCTACTGTGGCCGCCAGGACTAACCTCCTGACAGAAGTGCTTCAGCCGGCGGCTTCCTCCTCGGAGACTGTGCTGCCGTTAATGATGCACTCACTGACGTTCTTTTGGGTGCCTGGTCCAAACCCACCACAGGGGCTCCTGTGGATAGGAACGTGGCCCGACGCCATCGCCCTGCTCCGGGCGACCCCTTGTTTCTCTCTCAACATCCCACACCCGAGAGCTTGGTTGTCCAAGCCTCTGCCTCCCAAACCGAATTCCCTACCGCCCCCTCCAGATACGGAATCCAAACGCCTGGACCAATTTGGGAAGAAGGCTTTTTCTTCCTCCAGTGCTGGCTTGCGGTCTGTCAACACCGCTTGCCTTTTGGGCCGATCTACCCACTCCCTGTGGGATTCGGTGGCGGCTGTTTTGCCGCAGTGTTCTGAGGATGTCCAGACACTGCTTACCCGCGCCATTGCGGAAGGGCGAGATGCGGCTAAAGACACCATACGTTGTGGCCTTGATACCGCCGACTCGCTGGGCAGATCGCTTGCGACGACGGTGGCGCTACGTCGCCACGCCTGGCTGAGAACAACTGGTTTCTCGGGTGATGTCCAGAATACACTCCTGGACATGCCCTTTGATGGAGTTGGTCTTTTTGGTTCCAAGGCAGACCATGCGCTGGAGCGGTTTAAGGACTCACGGGCTACTGCCAAGTCCCTGGGCCTTTCTGTTGTACGCCCTCCGCTCACCTCTGCTTTTCGCCCCTTTCGTGGCCACGGAAGGGGCGCCCAGTCACGTCAGCTGCCCAGCCACCGGCCCGCGCAGCAACAGTCTTCGCGTGGCCGAGGACGTGGATACCGCCGTGGTGGTTCGGGCAACCAGCGTGCGGGTCAGGCCACCACCTCCAACCCGTCCGCGGCCTCCAAGCCCTCCTAGTCCCTCCTTTCCGGTGCACAGCACGCCAGTAGGGGGCAGGGTCCGCCATCACCTTCACCACTGGCGTCCCATCACCTCGGACAGGTGGGTCTTGGACATTGTCCGAAGGGGCTACTCCCTCCCCTTCGAGACCACCCCCCCAGCCATGCCACCTCAATTCCATCGCATGTCGGGATCACTTGGTACTTCTGCAGAAGGAAGTCACGGCCCTCTTGGCCAAGAGGGCCATCGAGCATGTTCCGACCCCAGAAGTAGGACGTGGTTGCTACTCCCACTACTTCCTGGTGCCCAAAAAGGACAAGGAGGACATGCGTCCTATCTTGGACCTCCGGAACGTCAATCGCTTCCTCCGGAAGGAGAAGTTCAAGATGCTCACCCTAGCTCAGGTCTTGACTGCCCTCGACCCTGGAGACTGGTTGGTAGCGTTGGACTTGCAGGACGCTTATTTTCACATCCCCGTCCTGCCGGCCCACCGGCGTTACCTGCGGTTCACGGTAGGCCTCGAGCATTTTCAGTTCACCGTGCTCCCCTTTGGCCTTAAAAGTGCCCCTCGGGTGTTCACCAAAGTGATGGCGGTGGTCGCAGCTCATCTGCGCCGGGCAGGGGTTCCAGTCTTCCCTACCTCGACGACTGGCTGCTGAAGGCGGGCTCGTCCCAGGCAGTCGTCTCCCACCTCCAGACTACGGCCGAACTCCTGCACTCGCTGGGGTTCTCCATCAATGTGCCGAAGTCGCATCTGATTCCTTCCTCCACAGCTCCTTTTCATCGGGCAGTTCTGGACACGACGCAGTTTCGGGCCTATCCTCCCGAATGGCGAGTCCGGGATATTCAGGCTATGATTCCGATCTTTCAGCCTTTATCCTGGGTTTCGGTACGGATGACCCTGAGGCTGCTGGGCCTCATGGCATCCTGCATCCTGCTGGTCACTCATGCCAGATGGCAAATGCGGGCTCTGCAGTGGGACCTGAAGTTCCAGTGGGCGCAGCACCAGGGCAACCTGTCCGATCACGTCCAGATCTCGGAGGGGACTGCAAAACAGTTGCAGTGGTGGCTCTCGAACCGGCAATGGGTCATGGGCAGATCCTTTCCCTTCCCCAGCCAGAGCACACAGTTGTGACGGACGCGTCCCTTCTGGGATGGGGCGGTCACATGGGAGAAGCGGAGATCAGAGGCCTCTGGTCTCCGGCGGAGTCCCGGCTCCATATCAACCTTCTGGAGCTCCGGGCGATCTGACTTGCACTCAAGGCATTCCTTCCCTCTGTCAAAGGGAAGGTAGTGCAGGTGTTCACAGACAACACCACCGCCATGTGGTATTGCAACAAACAAGGCGGGGTGGGGTCGTGGACCCTTTGTCAGGAGGCTCTGCGCCTCTGGACATGGCTGGAACATCAGGGCATGTTCCTGATGGTTCAACACCTGGCAGGTTCCCTAAACGCCAGGGCGGACGAACTCATCCGCAGGTGCATGATGGATCACGAATGGCGTCTTCACTCGGAAGTGGCGCAAGGACTCTTTCTACAGTGGGGAGAGCCTTGGTTAGATCTATTCGCCACCGAAGAGAACGCGCAATGTCATCAGTTCTGCGCGTTGGAATTTCCAAGGCGGCACTCGCTCGGCGACTCTTTTCGTCGCGAGTGGAGTTGCGGTCTGTTGTACGCCTTTCCGCCTATACCACTTCTACCCAGAGTGTTGAAGAAGATTCGGCATGACCGGGCCCAAGTCATTCTTGTGGCTCCGGAATGGGCTCGAAGAGTTTGGTATCCCGAGCTACTCAGTATGAGCGTAGATCCCCGATCCGTCTGCCTCTTCGGGAGGATCTTCTGTCGCAGCAGCAGGGACGGTCCTCCACCCGAACCTGTCCAGCCTCCACCTGCTTGCATGGAGATTGAGCGGCGGCAGTTGATTCCTTTCGACTTGCCTCCCGAAGTTTGTGATGTGATTCTGGCAGCCAGGCGTCCCTCCACTAAGGTGGTATACGCCTCCAGGTGGAACAAGTTTGTGGCATGGTGCACAGCAAAGGCTGTGAATCCCCTTTCTGCCCCTCTTTCTGAGGTTCTTCTGTTCCTCCTTTCCCTGGCCCAACAGGGTTCTGCCCTGGGTACCATCAAGGGCTATCTTTGTGCCATCTCGGCCTTCCTCAGGCTTCCTGATCAGCCCTCCCTTTTCAAGTCCCCTGTTGTTAACAGGTTTCTAAAAGGCATTACACACCTCTTCCCTCCTGTTCCGTTTGTGATGCCTCAGTGGGACTTGAACTTGGTTCTTACCTTTCTCATAATGCGCTCCTTTGAGCCTCTACATAACTGTCCTCTTCGTCTTCTGACTCTGAAGACAGCCTTTCTGGTTGCCATCACTCCTCCGCTCGGCGGGTGGTGAGCTCCAGGCTCTTTCATGCAAACCTCCCTTTCTGTCTGTCCATCCGGACAAGGTTGTTCTTAGGACGCGTCCGTCCTTCTTGCCAAAGGTGGTTACTGCCTTCCACATTGGGCAGACCATCACTTTGCCAACCTTCTTTCCGCCTCCGCATCCTTCCAGAGAGGAAGAGAGGCTCCGTCTGGACCCAAAACGTGCGCTTTCTTTTTATATCAACCGCACACAACACTTCCGGGTGGATGACCAGCTCTTTGTTGGCTACATGGGCGCCAAAAAAGGTTGGGCGGTGCACAAGAGAACCATCTCCCGCTGGGTAACCTTGTGTATCAAAGCCTGCTATTCTTTGGCTAAGAAGGAGCCTCCTGTTGGGCTGCGTGCCCATTCCACCAGGGCAACGGCTGCTACCACGGCCTTGGGCCGCGGTGTTCCGCTGCAGGATATCTGTCAGGCAGCTACGTGGGCCTCGCTGCACACGTTTGCCAAGCATTACTGCCTTGACAGTCAGGTCCGGAGGGACAGCTTCTTTGGCCGTTCTGTCCTCCGGGACTTCCTTGTCTGATCTTTGTTCAGGAGACCCACCACCGGGGTTGGTATTGCTGGGGTATCTATTCTAAGGTAAAGAATCTGTCACTAACGTGTCTCTTTCAGATGCACAGAGTTACTAACTTGTAGTAACGATATATCTGTAAGAGACAGTAGTTAGTGACAGATCCCTACCGCCCACCCATCCTCCCCGTTCTGCAAACTGATTTCTAGGGTTAAGGACATCCCTTTCAGGGCCCTAGTATTTTCAGACACCTATGTCAGCTTCTTGCATGGCTCTGCGTTCCTGGCGCGGAAAGTCGTGTACAGAACTGACGTCAGCGCCGCAGGCGGCGTCTAAGTACTGCCCGCGACGTCATCCCGGCGATCACGACGACGGACGCGGAGCCGCCACGACGCCGCCCTACCGACGCGCAAGGGTACTGCTACGCAAAAACTTTCCGGATCCAGCCTGACGCCTGGGGATATTCTAAGGTAAGGAATCTGTCACTAACTACTGTCTCTTACAGATATATCGTTACACAAGTTAGTAACTTGTGCTTTAATGAGATTACAGCTTCAGAGGTGGTTGGACTGCTCATTGTGTCAGTGTGTTTTGGGCACCTACTGAAAAAGCCTTGATATGAGCATAGTTCAGATAACCTTATTATTGCCACAGTTGTATGCTATTACATAGGGAGTTACTGCAGATGTTGATGTAGCACGCAATATGTTTCTAGATTTGTTTTCAGTCGTTCACTCATTATTTTATTAGAATTGAAAAGGGATTGGGAATTAAACCTCAATGAAAACACATGTGGGAATATACACACATGACTGAATAACTTAATTTTGGAGAATAAGTGATACAAAGATTTTTTCCTGATGTGCTTTTTTTTGTTTTTGTTACTACAGAGTCAAGTTTCTAGTGGTGCTCTTCCAATCAGCAACTCCATGAATGTGATGGGCCCACAGAGTGGTCAGGTGCCACGTCCTGCACTTTCCCAGTCACCTCTCCATCAAACTCCTTCTCCTGTTGCCACTGCTTCTGGTATGCAGCCTATCCAACACCAGTCATCGTCAGGGATGACACCACCACAGCCAGCAGCTCCCACTCAGCCCTCCACCCCAATAAACTCCTCATCCGCACAGACGCCAACACCAACTCCAGGATCTGTACCCACCTCCACCCAGACTCCGAGCACTCCCACAGTGCAAACAGCAGCTCAAGTTACTCCACAGCCACACACCCCAGTACAAGTTCAATCTGTCTCAACTCCTCAATCAGTTCAACAGCAACAACCACCTTCTGTGCAGACTCAGCCTCCTGGAACTCCAGTGAGTAACATCCTTCCAACATGTTCAAGGACTAAATAATTGTTCTAATTATGTATATTTTTCTCTAAAATTAGCTTTTCAATAGCCATGTCATTTTAGTACTTTCTAGGGTAATATGGAGAGTCTGTATACCTTAAGGGCTTTTGATGACGCTCGACCACTGTCACAAAAGACCTCCATCACACCATCATTGTAATTGCAAGCATTGACAGATTTCTTAGTTTACATTTTTAGGTCTCTGCTAGAGAGCACCTGTGTGGTCTCTTAAAGACATGTTGTATATATTTTGTAGGCTACAGCCCGTCCCTAAGATTCCCATTTGCTGGCTCCATAGTCTCTCTATTATTCTTTCTCCCCATTTGTCCATGGAATGCATGCATCATACCTCTTACTGTGTTTAGCCATCCCCGATAGCATGGATCAAGTACTACTATCCATCCACTGCTCCCATTTTAGGGATTGTTTTAGGAACTTCTTTGTTCGAGGCATATGAGCTGCAGAATTCATACTTTTGCATAGATCGCCATCTGGTGTTGGGCTCAGATGTTTGCACTTTGTTGTTGCCTTGGAAGAAGTCTTTTGTGGTCACGAGATAGGTGACTCCTCCCTTGGACGATAGTGCGCATGGGCATCGACTCCATCCTCAGATTGTTTTTTTCCGCCATCGGGTTCGGATGTGACTTGTTGCGTTCCGGGCCGGTGTTGTTACCGAAACCCCCTTCCACGCGCAATCACCCAGCACTCGACGGTATTGTCTCGATCGCGTTTTCCCTCTTCGACGCGCATCTTCTACACTCGAAAAAACTTCGACAAACTTTCGATGCAAGCCGTCGGGCCCACCCACGCCGATCCGACGTCCCCAGTGTGGTGCTAAATTCCTACACTCGGACCTACACCCAGTGTGTAATCTCTGCCTCTCTCTCGAACATCGAGAGGATACCTGTGAGGCTTGTCTGGCCTTCAAGTCTAAAAAGACCATTCGTGACCGTCGGGCTCGACGCCACGAGATGTCCCGAGGAAGCGGCTCCATTCCGGACATTTTCCATCGAGGTCCCGACAGCCTTCCACCACAAGAACAGGAGCAACTGGTCTCAGTTTCCACCGATGACTACGACGCCGAAGACGAAGTCACCCCAGCTCAACGGGCCGTGAGTACAGAGACCCCTGCCCCTCCCAAGCCCATACCAAAGGCCCCGGTACCACCTCCGCCACAAGGCCCAGGTCCACACCGGCCAACCATTTCAGATGCCCCGCCCTCGGGCCCGGCTATGAAAACCAAAGATAAGCCTTCCGGCTCGGGCTCCAGCCAGCCGCACGCCGGTACCGAAAAATCACCTTCGGCACCGAAAACCAAGGCTACCGATAAGCCATGCCTTCCTTCATCGGCACCCGAAACCCCTCCGGCACCGAAACAGCTCAAGGACAAACCCTCGGAGCCGAAGCAACTGGGGAAAACTTCGACACCGAAAACCTCGGAGCCGAAACACTCCAAGGGAAAACCTTCCAAACCTCCGAAGCAAACCACTCCGGAACCGAAGCAATCCTCTCCGAAACCTTCGGAACCACAAAAGACTGCTAAACCGGACACTGTCCATGTGCCTAAACAGTCTAAGCCCCCGCACAAACAGAAATCTTCGACACCGAGGAAAACCACCGGCTCCGAAGAACTTTTTGGCCCCGATCCTACTCAAAAGACCATCTATATACATCCAAAGACTGGTCATATTCTCTCCAAACAACCTAAAAAAAAGGAAACCTGGACCTTTGCTAGATCCACAGGTCCCGGCTAAGAGAATCCACATGGGCACTAACACCTCTCCACCCCGTAACACCTCCTCCTCCACCTGTTAATCCCAATTTACTTATCTCTCCACAACACTCTCCATAACACACTTTTCAAGAGGATAGTGATAGTGATAATGATAATGGGGATGGGGATGGACACGGAGACGATAACATAATTCCGCAACCAGATAATTATGATTGAGGATCCCCACAAGACCCGGATCCATGGATGGACTATAACACAGATCCCGACTTAACAGATCCAGATCTTTATCCTCTAAGCCATCCCCACGCAGACGATAATGTCAATTTTGCCCAACTCATCACTAAGGCTGCCAACATACCACGGGGGTAAAACTACATTCTGACCCTGTAGAGGAGGATTTTCTCTTAGAGACTTTGCTCAGCCTGAAAAAACCACACACGTCCTACCAATGCTGAAAAGGACTCACTAGACACTGCACCAGAGGTGTTTAAGGACCCAGCTAGAACTAGGGTTCTTAACCCAAGAATTGACAAAAAATACAAGGCGGCTCCTAGTGACCCCATATACATTAAAGGTCAACTTCCTTTAGATTCCCTGGTGGTAGCCAACGCGCGTAAAGGGCCAATTCCCAAGGTTCAGGTGACGCCCCGCCCCCAGATAAGAGTCCAAATTACTAGATGCCTCAGGTAAACGTATGGCATCTCAGGCTGCAAATTATTGGAAAATAGGCAATACACAAGCTCTCTTGGCAAGGTATGATAGGGCTCACTACGTTGAGCTAGAGAAACTCATCCAGCACCTACCAGACCAATACAAGCAAAAGGCCAATGACCTCATACAAGAAGGCAAATTGATCGCCAACACATCCATCAAATGTGCCTTAGACAGCATGCGGACACCGCGTCCCGCGCAGTCAATACTAGCGTATTGTTACGCAGGCATGCTTGGCTTAGGATATCCGGCTTTAAACAGGAGGTACAAACCAGTATCCTTAATCAGCCTTCGACCAAGAGCACCTCTTTGGCCCTGCAGTGGACACATCTTTAGAAAAGATGAAAAAGGACACTGAATCCGCGAAGTCTATGGGAGCCTTGCAGTTATCCTCTCCCTAGGGGCTCCTTTCGCCACTCCTTTTATAGAGCGGGATCAAAAACTAACACAACGGAGCACCCAACCTCATCTTACAAAAGCCCCAATCAAGGTCCTTTTCCAGAGGATACTTTAAGAGGAGGTTACAGGGGCAACAACAACAAGGGCAGAGGCCGGGGTAACAACACCGCAACTCCCCTACCACCAAGCAGTGACTTCCCTGCGCTTCCCCCAGACCACTCCACACCTGTCGGGGGACGCCTTTCACAGTTCCTACCTGTCTGGAATACCATCACCACAGACAGGTGGGTGAGACAAATTATCCAGTATGGTTACTGCCTGGAACTCACGTCCACTCCACCACACATTCCGCCCAAACACTGTCCAATGTCCACACAACATTTGACTCTACTCAAACAGGAGGTTCTCTCTCTACTAGCCAAAATCGAAATAGAATCAGTTCCCTTACCCCAACAGGGCACAGGGGTTTATTCACTCTACTTCCTGATCCCAAAAAGGATGGCTCTCTCCAGGCCAATATTAGACCTCAGACCCCTAAACTACTACATCCACTCAGACCATTTCCACATGGTCACTCTCCAACAGGTGCTCCCACTACTTCAACAAGGCGTCTTCCTCTCACACCTGGATCTAAAGGACGCCTACTTCCATATTCCTATTCACCCTTCTCACAGAAAGTACCTCAGGTTCACAGTGGATGGACAACACTATCAGTTCAAAGTCCTTCCCTTCGGGGTAACCACAGCACCCAGAGTCTTCACCAAATGCCTCGCAGTGGTGGCGGCCCATTTAAGAAGGCAGCACATTCATGTGTTCCCTTATCTGGACGACTGGCTCATAAAGGCCAAATCCCACAACGAGTTGTGTGCAACACACACACAAAACTATCCTTCTACTTCACAACTTGGGTTTCACAATAAACCTCACCAAGTCTCCCCTTCAGCCATCCAAAATACAACAGTATCTAGGGGCCACTCTAGACACCTCAAAAGCTCTAGCATACCCAAGTCCAGGCAGGATTCAATCAATGCAGGCGCTAATATTACAATTTCGCCCTCAACACTCATTACCAGCTCGAGTGTTTTTGCAGCTTATTGGCATGATGGCGTCTTGCATTCTCATCGTCCCTTATGCAAGACTCCAAATGCGTCCATTGCAAGAATGCTTAGCACATCAGTGGAACCAGGCTCAAGGACAGCTAACAGATCTGGTGTTGGTAGACGGCCGCGCACATCACTCTCTGCAGTGGTGGAACACAAAACCTTTCCAAAGGATGGCTGTTCCTCGACCCGGTTCCACAGATAGTACTAACAACAGACGCATCCCTCACTGACTGGGGGGCTCATCTACAAAGTCAAACTGTCCAGGGCTTATGGACCCCTCAACAGAGACAACTCCACATAAACCACCTGGAGTAGGAGAAGGAGACCAAAACCTTCTTAATGGGCAAATACCTCGTCTAATGAATACATCACAATCACCTCAGTGACATGTTCCTCCCTCCACCTCGGCATTATCCACAGCTTCTACGGACGATACCTATTCCTGAACTCCTTGGGTATCCCCCCAAGAGTTGAGACTGCGTGCCTTCTTGTATAATGTATTTACTTGTTTTAATTTTTATGTGTGCTTCCCTTGTATAATGTATCCCCTATTGTACCCAATTGATCCCTCCCTTCCTAAAGCTTTGTATACCACCCCTAATCCTGTGAAAGCGCTCTGATACCCTCACGGGTCTGGTTCGCGCTCTATAAAACTATAAAATAAATAAAAATAAATAAACTGGCAATCTTTTAGCACTAAAATCTTTCCAACTTTTACTGCTAGGCAAAGCTGTCCTGATATGTACGGACAACATGACAGCAATGTATTACATCCAAAAGCAGGGGGGGGGGGGGCACTCTCTCCAACACTCCCGCTTAGCGCAAGCTATATGGAGATGGGCCATTCCGCAAAAGATATACCTCCTTGCAGAACATCTACCAGGAGTACACAATCAGATTGCGGATCTGCTCAGTCGACAAACACAACAAGTCCACGAATGGGAACTTCATCCTCAAGTTCTTCTTCCATTCTTTCAACTGTGGGGACATCCAGACATAGATCTGTTCGCCACACACCACAGCGCAAAATGCCCAAACTTCGCATCCAGGTATCCACACCCATTGTCCAAAGGCAATGCGCTATGGATGAACTGAGTCAGAACAAATTTGTTTACGCTTTTCCACCTCGCCCGCTCATTCCGATTAGTGGTTCGGAAACTCCAAACAACATTCCCTCACAATGATCCTGGTTGCGCCAACATGGGCCCGACAACCATGGTTCACAACCCTTTTGGAACTATCAGTAGTTCCACATCACAAGCTACACCCTCTTACCCAAACTACTAACTGCAGAACCATGGAGAGATAAGACATCCAGATCCCAACCAACTCAATCTTGCGATCTGGCTCCTGAGGTCCTAGAGTTTGGATACCTCAATCTCCCACCAGATTGTATGAAACATCATCAAAGAGGCTAGACGTCCTACCACAAGAGCATGCTATGCAGCAAAGTGGAAACGATTTGTTTATTGTACAAATAACATCATCAACCCACTAGATGCTTCCATTCAAAACATTATCTGTTACCTCCTGCACTTACAACAATGTAATTTGGCATATACATCTATACGCCTACATCTAGCTGCAGTAGCCGCTTACCTCCAAAATAGACAACACTTGTCTCTATTTCGAGTTCCTGCTATCAAAGCATTCATGGAAGAACTAAAAAGAATAATTCCACCTACACTTCCACCCTCCCCAGTCTGGAACCTTAATATTGTCCTTACCAGACTCATGGGCCTACCATTTGAACCTCTACACAAATGTGAATTACAATTTCTCACTTGGAAAGTAGCCTTTTTAGTAGCTATCACATCCCTCAGGAGGGTTAGTGAGCTCCAGGCATTAACCATGCAAGAACCATTTTTACAGATGCATCATAGTAAAGTGGTTCTTAGGCCTAACCAAAGTTTCTACCCAAGGTAATTTCTGCCTTCCATCTTAATAAGTCGGGTTGAACTCCCAGTTTTCCCCTCAACCGGACTCAGTGGCAGAACGTGCCTCTTCCACACACTAGACGTCAAAAGAGCATTGCTATACTATATAGAAAAGAACTAAACCTTTTAGAAAAACTAAACAACTTTTTGTATCTTTCTCCCCACTCACAAGGGCAATCCCATTTCAAAAACAGGGATTGCAAGATGGATGTAAGAGAGTGCATCCAAATAGGCTACCTCAAAGCTAAACGCACGCTAACCATTCCCCCTGGAGCTCATTCCACAGGCAAACTAGGGGCTTCTATGGCATTCTTAGGAAATATTCCACTAGATGACATCTGCAAAGCAACAACCTGGTCTACACCACACACCTTCACTAAACACTATTGTGTAGATGTGCAAGTAAAGCAACAAGCTAGTGTCGGCCAGGCTGTACTTAAAACACTTTTTCAAACAACTGCAACAAATCCAGGTAGCCACCGCTAGAGGAGAGCACTGCCTATACAGTCTATGCAAAAGTATGATTTCTGCAGCTCATATGCCTCGAACGGAAAATGCTACTTACCAGTATGCATCTGTTCTTTGCATGTAGAGCTGCAGAATATCCTACGCCCACCACATCCTCCCCGGAACCTCTATCTGTTACAGTGCTATCTTACTTAGATACATTCACATGGACATCTTTTCTGTTTCTTACAAACTCCACTCATTTCCCATCCATGGCGAAAAACAATCTGAGGATGGAGTCGATGCCCATGCGCACTATCGTCCAAGGGAGGAGTCACCTATCTCGTGACCACAAAAGACTTCTTCCAAGACAACAACAAAGTGCAAACATCCGAGCCCAACACCAGATGGCGATCTATGCAAAAGTACGATATTCTGC